>OU026153.1:138555548-139805548 GCA_907269105.1 Volucella inanis
TGTTTTTGGTCGACTGTGAGCAAACGCGGCACTCACTTTGAACAGAGCTTTCGCATGTCCAAATATTCGTGTGTGATATATCCAACACGCTCTTTTGATATCTTCAGAGCCTCAGCTATCTCGATCAACTTCACTTTACGGTCATTCGTAATCATTTTGTGGACTTTTTTGATGTTTTCATCTGAAACAGCCTCTTTTGGACGTCCACTGCGTGCATCATCTTTGGTGCTTGTATGAACACTTTTAAATTTTTCAATTCAGTTGCGAATGGTTCGTTCGGCTGATGCAGAGTCCGGGTAACACTTATTAAGCCATTTCTTTGCATCGGCTGTATTTTTTCCCGTCAAAAAGCAATGATAAATCAACACACGAAATTGCTTTAAATCTATTTTTTTCACAATAACAAAAGTTTCTTCACTCACAACGCTATGTCTCCGACAGCTGTCAAATTTATACAAGTATCTTTTGAAGGTTTTTACTAATTGAAAATGGTATGGATTTAATTCAAGTGGTGCCCTCTCTTAGAAACGGACTTTTCAGCCCATGTATTAGGTACCTATACATTGAGTACATTTGCACCACTTAGGACTTTGGAAGTACTTTTCTTGGTTAACGTTTGTTGAACTTATATTATTATACACCAAATTAAAGCTTGAATAATTCTCTTTCACAAAAAGGTAAAAAAGATATACGCTCTCGCTGAAGATTTGTCAGAAATAAGTGATTTTTACAAACAATAAATTTTACTTTCAAAGATTTCACAGTTAGATAGCTTGATTTAAAAACTGAAAACATTAGAACCATGATTAATATGTCATCTAAAATATAGTGACGTCAACTTTTAGCTTTGTTTTGATGTCAGTTTCATTAATTTACGCTTTTGGTCCAAGTTCCTACAATTTTGTCCAATCTCCTTTAAAATAATATTACCTATTATTTATTATTATTTGTTACGGAGTGTTTTTACCGAAATTATGGATTTTATTTTTTATTATTTATACTCCGTTTTGCGTTATTTTAATATTTATTGTACTCTCTGAATTTTTTATCGCAAAACATTTGTATGCACAGAATTTTGTTGTGTAGCTAAATTGTATTACGTCAAAAGAACGATTTGAAAACTAAGCGTGAATAACTAAAATTCCACAAAATCACTGGTTAAATGACGTTAATCAAGGAAAAGCGCCTGGTTAGCTTTTTATCTGGTTCACTTACTAAACTTACTAAACACATTAGTGTTTTATTTTTGACAGCTCAAGTGTGATTTGTATCATCTATCAAACATGCTCAGTTAGCATTGCCATTTGATAATGGAAAGACTTACATTCGAACAACGCTTACAAATTATTACTAATGAACCCCTGGTTGATCTCAAACGCGTATTTTTACCACCACTCTATATCTTATTGGGCTTAATGAACAATTTTATTAAAGCTCTAGATCGGACTGGCATAAGGTTCTTGTATCTGAAAGAGAAATTTCCGAAAGTTAGTGAGGCAAAAATTAAAGAGGACATATTTGTTCGACCACATATACGGAAACTTTTAAAAAAATAATGAATGTGACAACATGCTAACTGATGTTGAACTAAGAGCATGGAGAGCTTTTAAAACTATTGTAACTGATTTTCTTGGAAATGTGAAAGCCGAATATTACAGAGATATTGTAACTGAATTGCTTAATGCTTAGTGCTTACAAGCCAATGGGGTGTAATATGTTACTAAAACTTCACTTTCTGGATGTTCATCTCGATTTCTTTCCGAAGAATTTGGGTGCGGTAAGAGACGAACATGGAAAAAGGTTCCACCAGGACGTCGCAACCTTTAAGAAGATACTAATTCTAATGAAGTTCTACTAGAGTTGCTGATTAATGCTGGACATTACTCCAAGATGCCACAGGGACAAAATATCTATGTAAAACATCCGCAAAAACATTTTGAAGTTAGTGTAACAAGACATTTGTATATAACGTATTTAAGAATTGTCAATATCTACATATTATTGTGAATGTTTGTAAAGCTAAAAATTAATGCATAGAAATAAAAATACAGTTACAAAATATATGTATATATATACATGTATATGGGTTCGACAAAAAAATGAATTCGAATTACTTTAAGTTAAAAAGAACAACGTTTTATTCGAATAATGAAAACTGATAATAAAATTTTGATGATAAAAAAAAAACAAAAAATGACTTTCTTAGCTCTTGCTGTATGACCGATCCACTTTTCTTAATGATTTCTTTTCTTTATTTACACTTAACTTTCTTTTTACTTTTTTCAACAATGTTTCAGTCTTTTCTTTTTTTTTTTTTTTTTTTTTTGGTTTTTTCACTTCTTCTCTTTTTACTACTTCTTCTACTTTTCCTGAACTCAAAATTCCTACACTCGGCTATTCTGCTCATCGTCAGAATCTGCTGCAACATTGAAACTTGAAGGTATCAGTGGATCTTTTGAAGCTATCTTCGAGAGCACAGCGATGATGATCCGATTCAGCTGCTCGACCTTTGGACTGTTTGGAACGCCGGTGGTAGTTAGCACGTGAATGATTTTCTACTCCCCACAGTAACTCTTGAAGCTACCTGCTGTACCTACCTACATTGGTACCTACATTGTATTTTTCCGTTCCGCTGTTGAACTTCTCTAGAGACTCGTTTTTGAAAGGGATAGAACCATTTACCGTTCTTGTAATCGACTCATTCCCATTCTCACAGCTAGCATTTTAACTGTTTCTCTTGAAGTTTTTTCTATAAATTCCCGCCAGGCTCTAACCAAGTCTTTTTTGGTTTCAAATGGGTACTTAACGTTGTTATTATTTAAGAGAAATTTTAAATATCTAGTTGTAAAATTGTCAAAATTTTCCATTAAACCAACATCATGGTATGAAAACAGCAAACTTTTTTTTTCTAATTTTGCAGATAGCACACTTAGAATGGTAATACAATTTTCATAATCCCACTTCCGACACCATTTCTGTGGGTTCGACAAAAAAAAAAAAAAAAAAAAACGAAGTCGAATTACTACAAGTTAAAAAGAACAACGTTTTATTCAATTTATAAAAACTGATAATAAAATGTTGATGATAAAAAAAAATATACTTCCTTAGGTCTTGTTGGACGACCAATTAACAATTCTTTTTTTTTCATAATGATTTCTTTTCTTTCTCGACACTTAACTTTCTTTTTTCTTTTTTCAACAATGTTCCAGTCTTTTTCGTTGATATTCTTTTTGTTTTTTCATTTCTTCTCTTTCTTATTAAAATTTTAATCTTCTTTTGCAATTTCTTTTAATATTCTTGAACTCAAACCTCAGCAGAAAATGCCGTACTGCACCTTGGAATTGAAGAGAGACGATAATAAAGACTAAGATAATATAGGCGTTTAACCATTTTGTTAAGACAATCTTTCAGATATAGTATATCAAATTACTATCAAAAGCAACTTTAAGATAATCATTGCAACGAAAATTTGAGCTATTGAAAATTATCTTATGATTATAATCGTTGTTATAAGCAAATTATTCACTATAGCTTCACTTACAGAAGCCCCAAACTGGACAGCAATTCGAACATTAACGAGTTTGATGCGCTATCTGACTCTATACAAAGAATTGTATCCCTGTATTCTCATAATGAAATCGTGATTACGGGCGATTTCAATCTACACAATTCTGAGTGGCTCCGACATTTTGGACCGACAACACCAACAACACACAACACTGTGTGTTGAGATCTTCGCTATGGAAAACAAATTGACTCAGCTTGTATATGAGCCCACATGAATGCCAGACGTTGATAGTCATACTGCAGACACCCTGTACTTGTTTTTATCTTCTCACCCTGATAAGTACACCGTTGATGTACTTTGCCCTGTAGAATCGTCGGATTATTGTGTTATATCAGCTAATTTCTCGTACTTCCACCACAGTTAGAAAAAAGATTCCTAAAAGAACCGTATGACAATACGAGAAAGCCATTGGTGCGGTCTTAACACCTTCTTTAGGAATTTTAATTAGCTGATATGATCATAAACACTTCTCTTTGGAATGAGATCCTTTATCCGTCATCGGATGAAGAGTATCAAGCCAAAACAAAAGGCATGGTACTATTCCAGCTGTAAGAGGGTTAGTTGGTCCTTCAAGACCAACCCAACAGAGGAAAACCAAAAAAAAAAAAAAAAAAATGCACGAGTCAGAGATGTCTGAAACGTTTTCCTTAAACGTGTGAAATTCCAATACGACCAAAAACTGAGGCAAAAAATACTACAATGTAACAAAGGTAGTAAAAATTTTTAGTCGTTCTTCAAAAATATTAGAAATTCTGCCTTATCCTCCATCCTAACGCTTATTTGCAATGACATTCCAGCTGCCATCACCTTGGACAAGGCCAATTTATTTGCTGCACACCTGCAGCCAGTTCACCAGTTACAGATTGTGCTTTGTTTGCACCTACGCTCGAGTACGTCGAGTCTTCAATGGGAGAAATCCACTTTCGCACTCGCCCAGATGGTATATCTCCCCTTGTTCTGAAGAGGTGTTCTTGCTTACTGCCAAAACCACTGTGTAAGCTTTTTAAGGACTCTTTACTATCAAATGGAAAACAGCATTTGTCCAGCCCGTCCCTAAAAAATGGCTAATCTTTTCTCTCCTCCTACAGACCCATTGCACTTACGTATCTTCTTTTCAAGGTCATGGAAACGTTGATAAACTGTCAGCTCATGAAATATCTCGAAACACGAAAACTTCTCAATGACCACCAGTACAGTTTTCGTAGCAACAGGTCCACAGGTGAATTAATAGCATGACTCACAGAAAAGTGAAACCAAAACGTACATCAATCTGGCGAAAGCAAGATAGTCGCACTTGATATTTCTTAAGCATTTGGCAGAGTTTGGCATCAGGCTCTTTTGTCGAAAATACGTGCTTTTGGTATAAATGACTCTCTTTTCCAATGGATGAGAAATTATCCTTAGGAACGTACAATTCAAGTTGTTTTGGATGGTTTCAAGTCTGATTTTCAAAAAATAAATGCTGGTGTGCAGCAGGGCTCCGTTCTGTCTCCGACACTGTTTTTAATTTTAATCAATGATCTCTTGTCTGCTACTTCTAATCCAATATATTCCTTTCCTGATGACAGTACGCCTTTTCGTATTCGTTCCCTGACTCACGTCCCTGCTCACACACCTGGCCAGATGCGCCCAAACCATCTCTTCACCTGCTAAATAGTATTCAAAATGTGAGTTCAGTTCCCGGAATTTATTCAGAAAATAAAAGTACAAGTTTATTCATTGAAATCTATATTGTTCCCTTCAAAGTAATCCCATCGACTGCAACACACTTCTGCCAGCGCTTGATCTAATCCTCGAAACATTTTTTATAATCGGCTTTCGGTATATAAATCAGTGCTTCCTGCGATTTTTTATTGCTTCCTCTAGGCTACTGAAACGCGTTCCCCGTAGTGCTTTTTTAACTCGATTGAACAGAAAGAAGTCACAGGGAGCCAAGTCAGGTAAATTCGGTGGCTGTTGAATGGTATTTATTGCATTTTTCATCAAAAAATTATGAATAATAATGGCACTATGTGACATTATGTTATCATGGTTCAAATTCTATGAGTTTTCTGCCCACAATTCTATTCTCTTTTGGCGAAATACTTCATGCAAACGTCTCATAACATCCAAATAATACTCTTTGTTTACCGTCTGGCCTTCTGGCAAAAATTCATGATGCACTACACCGTTGTAATCCATGAAAACCGTCAGCATTGCCTTCTTTTTTGACTGAAAACGACGCGTTTTTTTTGGTCTCGGCTCATTTGGTGAACGCCATTCACTTCCCTGGTGACTCATAAACCCACGTCTGATCTCCAGTAATGATCCTTTTGATGAATGTGTGATCGGATTCAGCCTCGCAAATCATCTCTTTTGCGACGTCAACACGGTCTATTTTTTGCATGAAATTGAGATCTTTTGACACCAATCTTGGATCTTGGACGGATCCATAGGGAATGTACAAGTACTCCGCTATCTCTCTGATGGTTAATTTGCGGTTATTGACCAACATTTCTTTTACTTTATCAATGTTTTCGTCGGTTTTCGATGTCGATGGTCTGCCACTGCGTTTATTATCTTCGATTGACTCACGGCTACTTTTGCCGCTCGTGCCACTGGTAAACGACCGTTTTCTTTAGAAAATCGTTGCCGAAACACTTTTCCAACATTTCCAGCGTTCGCGCATCATTAAATCCGTTTTTTACGCAAAATTTAATACAAGTTAATTGTTGCAAATTTAAATCCATTTCTAAAATTGTAAAAAATCTCCAACACACAGCGAGTTAGATGTACTCTTGGCTACGGTACTTTTGCAAATGGTCAAAGATGAACCAACTTAACAGAGGAAACAGAACTCAAATCGGAACAATGGGAGCATCACACGGTGGTTATTCTGTTTTTTTTTTTTTCTTTATCAAGGTGGTATTTCTACCACCAGTGCTCTATTGACATCGCCAGTAGCATTGCGCCCATTCAAACTTTTAACCGTAACACCCTTCTCGCTATGTTTGCTCATCAGTATACATACCACCTCAAGACCACAGTTGGACGTACTCTATTGTACAATATCGTGATTCTATCCTAAGCCGCACAACTCGTTTATGGAATGCTCTGTTTAGCTCTTTTTTTCCTAATCATTATAAAATTCAAAAATTTAAAACCAACGTTCATCGGCACCTCTCTTTCCATCCTTCCTGATTTTCCTTCGCCGCGCTGTGTACAAGCATTTTAAGGGAACTCAAATCCCTTGAGAGCGCGCATATTACAAAAAAAAACTTTTTGTTATTCAATTTAAAACAATCATTACCATAAGTTAACATTTGCTCAGTTGCTCTTTATTATTACATTTAGTTAGAAGTTGCATTTGTGTCTGGTCATATAACGCTAAGTTATATTAAGAATCAAGTGCGAATTCACGAAATCTTTTGTAAAGTAAGTTTTTTTTCCGTAAAATGTGGTTACTATAATAAATATAGTAACTCACTATATGTATATAAACTAGATAGAAAATAAACCGGGCCAGTCGCTACCTTGGAACTCTGATTCAGTTTTCTCAAAAAGTGTAAAATGTACAATACAATGTAAAGTTTTACCTAAAGAAAGAGCGTTTCATGTTGATTAAAATTTGATTAAAATGACTTTAAATTTATTCTTAAGTACAGTTAACTCACATTGTAAACAAGCAACAAACTCAATGCTAACTATTTGCTGTTTTGATTAGATTTTGCGATTATTGTTCTTTTTTCTACAATGATGTTAGTTAGTGTATGTTATCATTTTTTAAAGTTTCTGTGTATTCTTGTTATTTTTTTTTTTGTAACTAATGGATACGACACCTCAAGAAGCAGCTCAAGCTTTTGCACTCCTTCAAGCAGGCTTTGAGCAACGTGAGGTCGCTCGAAGACTTGAAATCAGCAGATCTTCGGTGCAACGAGCTTACAGAAGATACCTAGAGACTGGATCATTCGATCGATCGAGATTAGGGCAGACCTAGGGTTACATTAGCAGCAGATGATCGTTATATTAAGTCTACTATTCTGCGAAATCGCAGAACCTGACTCCAAAGAGAGCTGCAAAAGGCCCAGCATTAACGGTAGCCCACTGTCTAGCACGGCTGGAATTTTCTCGAGACCATAGGGATTAGATGTTAGAGCAGTGGGATAATGTACTTTTTACTGATGAGACCAGGGTGACTCTACATAGAAGTGATCGACGTCAGAGAGTTTATCGTCTCGTTGGTGAACGTTATTCGCAATGTTTCATCGTGGAAACTGTTGCTTATGGAGAATCATTTGTAATGGTCTGGGGCGGCACTTTCTCTAGGTACCACTTTTTTAGTTGTATGTTTTTTACTTTTAAAGAAAATCGAATCAGATTTCCAAAGTAGCGGGTGGCCCTGTTTATTTGCTAACTAGTGTACATAGTGGAAGTATGCGTTAAAATAATCATACACCCCAGAACTTCGTTGGCCTATAGTTTTAATGGTTTCAGTGTTTTACGAAGACGGTGTTTGAAGCAATTCAAGTGTATAGAAAGACTGGGCGACTTCTATCGGAACGGAAACCTAGACCGAGAAAAACATCTATGTATAAGGGAAGTCAGCATGATCTGTCGGTTGAGTAAGGCGCATTGTTTCCTTACATCAAATAAAATAAAGGATATCTCTAAGCCCCTAATCAGCAAAAATATTTCAAAAAGGACTGTAAGACGTCGCATACAAGAACAACAACTGCGTGGAGGCATCGCACGTAAAAAACCGCATATTTCTAAAAACAACCTTAGATCGTCGCTTAGAGTTCACGAAAATACATGTTAATAATCATGCAAATTTTTGAAAAAATGTACTCTGGAGCGACGAGTCAAAGTTTATTTGTCAATGATGAAAAGGTGTACGTTGGACGTCCTCCAAACAAATAATTACATCCCAAATGCACGCTAAAAACCATCAAGCTTGGAGAAGGTAATGTGATGGTCTGGGAAGCATATTACTGGCACGGTGTTGGTCCACTTGTTCGCATACGTGGACTAATGGACCAACACATGTACAAGGATATAATGGAGAACGTGATGGAGACTTAATGCTACCAACGTATGCAGTCTACGTTCGTTTTTCAGCAAGATATGTCTTGCTTGTCAATATCTTGTAAAGCAATGGATTATGGATAATTTTGTGGAAAAATTGCTCACTAAAAACTTCTATTGAAAATAAAACACAAAACATCATAAAGTGGTGCCATATTAAGCCGAGCCAATTGGCATGACTTCTCGCCTGCGGAAATGACCAGCACAAGAAGCTACCGAATATACCGAAGAAGAAGCTATTTGTGGACAAGGGTTCACTTAGAGTTCTGCTTATCTAAGTAATAAATTTGATAGAATTTCTTAGAGACTATCTAATTTAACTAATCCCTTCAAAAATAAGAACGTTTAAATTTATAATGGCGAAAACTTTCTTCAGAAAAATAATTAAATGTTATAAATAAATTGACTAAAACTAAGTCAAAAAGTTGCGAAAAACCAATCAACCTTATTTGGCTAATTAGTCATTATGAAAACGAATGTCATGCATAAGAATTCCGTATGTGCACGTCATTGAAAAGCTAAACCACTTATTGCCAAAATAATACTTTATTTCTTGGTATAGTGTATCCTAAAATTAAAACTAAAAACACGCAAATATTGCATATACCATAAGGCAATGCTAATGGATTGCTAGTACATTCAAAGCACTTTGCAAGGAAAATTTAGGATCTGCCCTATCAAGGAAATGCCAATGTCACATTCTCAACGAAATCCACCACGAGAACCATGTAATCAAGTGGCATGCACATTACTCATAAATGCTAATCTAAGTTATTTGCGGAATAGTGATATTTATAAGGAACGCTGCCTAGCCAAACACAGTTTTGTGAGTCCCATCTGACTCTTGTCAGAGTCACGGCATTAGGGTAGGAAGGTCAACTAGTGCGCTAACGTTCACCTGTTGGCACCGTGTCACAATAAACACAGTTTTGTTTCAGCTGCAGAAATATATGATAATACTAAAGTACAAATGCTGTATCATCATGAATTTCATGGTCGACAAGGAAAGAAATAGGCATCGCATGAGCATGTGAAATGTTCTATTTTTCTATTTTCATTTGATCGGCTTAAATTGTTTCAGTAGTAGATACATGTATGTATAATATGTATATAGACATATCTATTTTAATAGACTTGAAAATGTTTTTCTGGGTGTTGCCAACAACTGTCATATAGATGACGTGCCTTGTATCAGTTGTCTGGCCGCGGGTGGTTTCTGCAAATATTTATACATACCTACATAAGAAAGCTTGTATTGATGTTGTATGAATAGTTCGCACTGTAAACGTTGATAGCATCTAGGGAAGGAAACGACCCAAAAATAAAAGGAGTATTCAGATAACCATCATTGTTTGTTTTAGTTTAATTAAAGTAGTCGCGGAGAGAATTTCTTGCTCTAGGGAACAATTAATATACTTTAACTCCATATAATATATTTTTTTACAACAATAATACACAACAAGATTACGCTTGGTATCATTGAGAAGATGGAGTATTTAAAAGGCGAACCAATAAAACTCATTCAACATTTTACAATATCCAGTAAAAACTACCAAAGCGCTGGGAAAACTCTTAGGAAACTTTACGACAATGAAAGTAAAATCGTAATTATTCATTACTTTCATTTCAATTTACCTAAGAGATGAAATATATTTGAAAAAATGAATAGGCAAAGTCTAATATCTATTTGGTTATCAGTTCCCAGGTCAATCTGCAAAAATATAACAAACTGTTGTCATTTCCGAAAACTCAAATCATAACATTTCCTTTAAGGATATACGAGTAATTTCTATCAAAAAGTTAGATTAACTTCAAAACTGATATATGCACGCACCTATTCCTGTACTAACACTATAACCAAAATATGGGTATTTCAGCCTATAAGCATTAAAAAATTTCTTGTAAAAAATTGGGTCCGAATCAGCATATTATATTCAGATTATCTAATTTTCAATTTTGTATTGTATACAAAAAATTGTATATAAATAGTAGAAATAAAGCAATTTTTAATTCGTTGACCCCACATCAGAGGTCAAGCTCACAGCTCATAAGAATCAATTTCATTTAGCCTAACACTTTGGTCCTTCGAAGCCAACGAAAATCATTTTTAAGGCTTTCGCACTGATTATTAAAACTTTAAATTAAATTACTAATATACTCACGTTGTCAGGGATAAAAACATTTGTAGTGAACCAATCAAAGCTCAGTGACACTTATAATCTCTAATGGATGAAATGGAGGTTTATGTTGGTATTGCTAGGCAAAAGACCTTAGCAAAAGAGCTAGAACAGGCCCAAATCACACAGATGTCAGGAAAACACTTCGATATAAACAAGAACGAATAAAGAAAATTGATTAAATCTGGACTGAATTTGAGGAGATTGTTGTAAAAATTCGAAATGTTGTAAAACCCGGTACTCTCTACAGTTCAGAACAAAATTGGATAAAATTCATCCACTAGAGTTGGAATTAGTTGAATCACATACAGAGAAGCCCTCACCATCCGGAAGCGAATATCAGCGACTACAGCTAAGAAAGTTAGAGATAAAAATTGCGGCAATCATGAGGAGCATATATTCTTTCGAATAAACATTCAAGAACTACTCCAAAGAAGTTCATGAGTATCAGCAAAAAATACTCGTTGATAAGTGGAAAGTTTTAACGGAGGTGCATGAAGAATTTCTCTCCAATGTACAAGACAAGACTTCATATCTAACGGAACGCAGGTATGAAGCGGTTGAAGAGGACATAACAATCAAAATCTCAATTTTCAAAGGAAACCATTTAGAGTGGCAGTCATTTTGTGATATTTTTACAACAATAATACACAACAAGATTACGCTTGGTATCATTGAGAAAATGGAGTATTTAAAAGGCGAACCAATAAAACTCATTCAACATTTTACAATATCCAGTAAAAACTACCAAAGCGCTTGGAAAACTCTTAGGAAACTTTACGACAATGAAAGTAAAATCGTATCCTTAACCTTGATACGATGTTTAAAACAAACCATCAACAAAGCCAATCTACAGCAAGTTACTTCAAGGCCGTGCTAGGTGCAAACACAGAAAGTCTTGAGGATCTCAAAAACATGGGATTTGAGACTTTTTCTTGTGGACCAATCATAGTTCACCTAGTTGTAAAGACACTGGATCCGGAGAGCAGAAGTATTTTTGAGCAAGGCATAAGGAGGCCAAATAAGGTGCCAACGCGAGAAGAGTTCTTAGAGTTTCTCGCAAGAAAATACCAAGCATTAGAAGTACTGGGATGGTTCGGAAACGATCGCATAAGGACGAAAATAAGAACTCTGTAAGAAATTACCACATAGATGCAAATTTCAGTTGCATATTTTGTAAGTGTGATCGCAAAATCTGCTCTTGTAATAAGCTTATGAACTGGACTCCAAGAGAAAGAGATGTGAGCCAGTCAAACAAGTCAAGAAATGCATAAACTGTCTGAGACCTGACAAGAAGATCACGTGCTCAAGTCTGCGAACATGTAAGCAATGTAATAAAAAGTACCATATCACAAGATAATTACGGTGAAAGAACGATTCAACTCATTCTGTCCCAATTCAATTGCAACAAGTTCAAACCCCTTTATGGGTATTAAAGTCAAAATGTGGATCTAAGCCATTGATGGACATCATAGGGAATTGAGGGCTCTCATAGATCCAGGATCCCAAGCGACACTCATGACAGAGCAAACAGAAGTTCTACGCAGAAATCAGTGGTTTAGGAGCAACGGATGCTGGTATAGCCCACAGGATGGTAGAATTCTCAATTGAACAAAGATTTAAATCACATTTTGAACTTCTAGTCTCATTGCTTGTGTTAATAAACCTTACCAAACTTATCTCAATCTCACCTAAAAGACATCAATTTTTTCAGTTAACAAAAATCAAGTAGGAAGATAAGTTGACTAGAAATCAACAACAAGCCAACCTCCACTAAGAATTTAGTCTTCCCATTAAATGTTGAATGCCATCCATGGAGCGAAATAACCACTGAGCCTAAGCAGCTTTCATTCTCGCTCTATCCCATTTTCAAAAAAAAAACTTAACACGTACTAAGGCATTACAATTGCATACAATGAAGTATTGCTCCATGTCAATGAGGATCTACAACAGAGAATTAGACGTTCACCCTTCGATTTCGTCAGAACCATCACCAATGAATTGTTAGGAATATTAAATCAAAGCTTTTGCTTACTACTAATATAGACGACATCAGAATCCATGACCAACATCCATTGAACTTCGTCAAAAATTAGACCACAATCACAGAACCTACACTTAACATTTTTAAAGAACACTTGTCATCTCAGAGGCAATAAAAAACATTGATAGATATGATTTCAAGGCTGGACATTCAGAATAATAATGACTATGCATTTAAAATATTCCTCTCTACCGCCTTTCCAAGCATCCTTACAATGATTCACTTTAATCATAATAATACATATACATTATCTTAATACATTACGTGATCTTGACCGTGCAGCGGTTTAAAATGGAACAAGGAACATGGTGATACCTGGAGACCGACATCATTGGTCAGTAATTCAATCGTACAAGACTTTACAACCAAGAGCAATAGTAACTGCGCGAACGATCTTAATAGAGCTAATATTATCTCTCCTCAACAGCGAAGAATTCAAAATGTACAGGATTTTTCCTGCATGATCAGAATTTCACTTATATAGTTCCTTCAGCAGATTATCTAAAGTCCGGTTCAAGCAAAATCTGTACGCATATTCGTATATGCTATTATAACTTTTGAAATAACAGTACGAGAAAAACAAATAATACCTCAAATTAAAAGTTATTTATTGAGCTTAAAAGTAATATTAAAATGGTAAATTTCTTTCATGTGAACGAAATTTAAGGCATTTTTCCTAATGGACGCCATGAGCTTCTGAACATCCTTCCCTTCCTTCCTTCCATTTGACTTTTGCTGCATTATGGTTTCATTTTATCAACATCGGATTGACATTTTTAACAACTCCTGCATTCCTTCGCAATTTAAATGTAACAATTGCTTATTTTTTTCAATTGGTCGAAGTTGGGAGCAGTTAGGGGGATTCATCCGTTTGGATATAACTTCCACATTCTTTATAGAGAATGAATCACAAAAGGTTTTTTTACTTCAAATTCCACAAATTCTTAATGACAACATTACTAAATACTTACCACAGGCAAATGCTAATTAATTTCTGTGATTAAGCCTAAACCAAACAACTTCATTTAGTTTGTACCATTACAAAAATTTTAATTTAGTACTTTTGGACTAATACTAAAACTTCAAAGTATAGTAAAACTAAAACTGTCGCCTTAAGGGACAAGAAAATATGAACCTATGTAAGATGTGACCTTATATTGCCCATGTGTAGAAAACTATGAATGAATACCTAATATACAATATATTATATATATTTTTTTCTTTATTCAAGATTTTTGAAAAATTATGACTCAATTACCCATCACTGTAAAAAAACAAGGAGATACATGCATCGTATTTGAAGGGTTTTTTATTAGATATATCTCAATTTGTTCTTTAAGTAACGTGTGTTTAAGACAGCAATATTTTTTTTTTTTTTTTTTTTTGAATTGAAACTTAATTGATTCCATTAGCCAAGGAATATGACAGTATTCAAAAGACTTCCACAGAAGCCATTACATGAGTAAATGTACTGGACAGAATATTTCACGACTTTTTCCAATGTTTTGGCCTATATTCCAGCAACTTTGCGTCTTAAGTTATTGGTGTAGACCAGTCACTTAACCTAACCCCAAGGAATCGAACGAACGGAGCTGCCAATACAACCATTTCCGGTGATAAGACCACGACCGAGCTTCATATTTACTGTATCGATACTGGCAACGGCAGTGTTTCATATATCCCCTCTATTAAAACTGCATATTCCCCAAGTTTTTCAGTTCTCAAATTAGTGACGAAAAAATGATTAACCAGGAGCGATAGCTGTCTCCATTGCTTGTAACCGAATCGCTTGCGTCATCTTGGAAAACTAAACAGTCAACTTTTTCGTAAACAATCGTTGTTGTTGTAACAATTCTGGCTGTCCGCTTGACAAAATGCGACAATTTTGGTTATAAACAAACAATTTCGGTTATTACAATATGTATACGCTTAGTCAGTGTGGATGATTTTTCTGTGAAAAACTTCTATTTGCCATCTTGACTTATTGTCTTCACTTCTGACGTATCCCTATTTCACTTGCTTGGCAACATTATGGAGCGAATAAGTCGGTTCAATTTTTTTACTAAATGCTAAACTCTTCGCTTGTCAGTAATAACAATATAAAAGTTATAACTGTCGAAAATTGGAGAAAACCCGCATAATATATGACTACGAGCATGTGACTTCAAATTTTGATTTTTAGGAAACATTGTTGAGGCATATATCCTTTCCTGATTAAATAATATACAATCTGAGACACAAAAATGACATCTGTCAAAAAACGGTAGGCGTACATAAATTCATAGCACCCCTATTGCGAAAATGGGGCCCATTTTTTTGAAAAACTCTTTACTCGTATATCACATTTTACCGGCATACGAGTATAATACCATTAATATTGCATGTTTTCGTAAATTCACATTTTGGCATTATGTGTAAATATAAAAGAAAATATAAAAATGTATCCAGGTAAAGATATCTTACAAGTGGGGAAATTAGTGCATTATTGAATGACCATATCGAGAAAGTCACTGACTCTGATAGAGAAGGAGAGGCTTGCGAATCAAAAGAAACATTTGCTTAAAACTGCTGATAATGAAAACATCCATTGTATGTTTCCAAAGATGGTATTTTGTGGCAACCACTCTTATTTAACACTGGAGTAATGGATATGAACCGAAAGCGTGGTTTCTGTTTACTCTTTTTTTTTTAATGAACTTAACACTCAAGAGGGTATAACTACTCTTAAAATGCCGGAGTATGTGTTTAGTTTTTCGGAAAATTGGATAACGAGAGAGAGGGAAAGGCATTTGGGCTCAGTGGTTATTTCGCTCTGTGGGTGACATGTAACATTTAATGGGTGTTAATTAATCAGTGTTAATTGACTTGTATTTTAGTCAACCATTCATATCGCGAGATTTTAGTTGCGTGAAAAATGTCTTTCGGGCACGGCTGGTATCGAAATCCGAACCGCTTGATTGGGAAGCCAATACTCTACCACTTGAGCCACGGCCACCCATATAACTTCTGGTATAACCAGACATGCAAAACTCGTGCTAAAGATATCAAAGGCACCTTCTTTGTTACCGCCACTTGTGGAACCACTGGTTTTAGATCTACATCATTATCATTATTATTTGGGGGTGGCTTTGGTGTTCGAATCCTGTGCGAGGCAATTCTCTGAAAAAGTTTTTTCATAGAGTTTGTTTGTAGTTATATGAAAATCCCGTCGGCGTCAACTCTCTGACATGAAGGCATAACACTGATGTTGGAGTGGTTGCTGGCTGGGCCAAATGTAACGGACTAACATCTAGTACCTACTAAGACCTACTGGTTGAGGACGCACTGGCTCGTCCCGTCCAGTTTGACAACCACCTCTGGGAAACCAAATACACCTGAGTTTCAAACTACTATACCACCCACCCGTGCTATGGAGAAAAGCCAGTAAGAGAGTGGTGCGCGCGCGGGATTATAAAAAAAAATAAAAATATCAGTACATCCACCACAAATTTCTCATAAATTTCTTTGCTAAGTCTTTTACATTTTATGACATTTATATTAAAAAAGGTTCCATTTCATTTTAATCGTGGTACGAATTGTACCTTTTTTAGCAAATTATTGTAAATTAACTGATCTATAATAAAGTAAGTAAATTAACAAGTAAGCAAATTACTGCATACACTATATTCAATATTACAGAAAATTTAACCGCAAATAAAATAAATTGTGAACTACTGAAACCCGTAGTTTCTTTCGACAGCGGATTAGAATCCTAGGGCCAGCGAATTTCACGTGCCAATTCTGCACTCAACACCCCTTTTTCCCCTTAGTTGTAAAAACACTATTTTGGATCAATACATGCACCATACCATACTCCGAGTGTGATAAATACACCAAAATTAATTCGGGTATTTTACATGCATGTAATAGTTTGTACATCTAAATCTAAAATCTAAAATGGTGAAGCAAAATAAATAATAATGTTTCCTTATCCTTATCCTTATGATCCTTGTCAAATATTGTTTCAAATGGAACTACAATGGTAAACAATATGAGAAAAAATAAAAGAATTGCAATTAGCGAAAACAAAGCACTTGTTTCTTAATTCGGAATAAAAAACGAATTGCGTGAGCCTTTTGAATATGGATCTGATAACTATCAATTATAGAGTATTACAATAAAAAGAAAGGTTTTTTCGAGAAAAGTGACATCAACAAAGTGCTCTTATGGAATAGTTGCAGAAGAAAAACAAGTTTTTGACTGTTGAAGTTAAATATATGATTAATATTGGTTCCCAACAAAATCCTTATCTGCACAGAAAATAAATCACTATATCTGACAGTTGTAAAAATGTCAAATTGGCTCATCAGCAATAACCAGCTCTCTCTCTCACCATAGCTCCGAGACCGTGCGGGGAGCGAGTCAACAAGCTCAACAACTAGCGGCAAAACGCTCAATGTTACGCTTTCCTCTTAGGGAGCCCTACGTGGGGCATTAGAGAGCAGACAGGAGACAATAAATTTATAGCACAAATTCATTTGCCTTATATTAAAATAAAGCTATGTATGTACAATATACATGGAGGTCATCAACCTCAAAACTCTGTAGAATGCTAAGAAGCTGTTAACACATTTTAAGTAAGCCGAGGACAAAGCCATCATTCTTGATTTACAGTCTGCCAACGACAAGAGCAGTTTTTTTTTAAAATAAAGTCTTATAAGGTTTTTGAAGAATCGTGAGTTTTTTTTTAATAGAGATTTTCTGGCGACAGCTAAACCATGTTGATAATAAAAAAAATAATAATAATAACTCAGCCTAGAACATGGTCTTTTGCAGCCTTGAAATAGTAAATGTTGAATAAGTAAGGATGAATTTTTAAACCTTTAGCAGTATTAAAATATCAGTTCAATTTGCCACCACGAAGTTTTAAAGCGGTTTCAACTAAAAACCAACAAAAACATTCAACGGAAGAGCTTTACGAAAAATACAGTTTCATCGAACGGCAACGATTTCAATAAGCGATTTCATCATCGATAATCCGTATTGCACGGTATCTTTAATCAACCAGCAACGCAACAGAATCAGGAATCAATTAGACACCAGTTATCACAAACACTGATCAAGACAATTAAGGTACGAATTTTGAGTCTTTTCACTATCTTTTATTTAATAAAATTTACATTAAAAACAAATAAATATTTTATTTCAAAACAACCTGCATACATGAAAGGCGATTCATTTTTTTGGAAAATATTTCTCAAATTCATTAATCTGCGTATCATCCTTTGGCTACGAACTCATATGGAAGACCCAACGCCATAGCAACTCAAGGTAAAGCACAATCGTGAAATAAATAGTTTCTCTGTCGACTTTGCAAAAGATCGAATGTGGTCAAGCACTGCAAAAGGTTTTTGGCCATGGATCCTAAGAGACGTGCGGAGACAGTAAGAAGAAACTCCATTTGCCGTAATTGACACAGATATGACCACCAGTTATTAGTTTTCAGCAGTGGCAACCGCTGTTCCAAATACGGTCTTAAGCATCACACCCTTCTACATATAGATTTTTAAAACAGTAATCGGAATGTTCAATACGCCAATACGCCATGTCAACACAACACACAATTTCAACGACAAACGTATAGCCACCAAACAGCCCAAAACCATTTTGTTCAAAACCAAGAACAACCCTTTCCCTTAAAACCCTTATCTTCACATGTCTTTAGCACCCAGTTCAACAAAATGAAATCCCAGACACTTTTAGCAATGGCATTAGTTAAGGAAATTAATTGCACCCAGAAAATGATATTTTATGCTTTTGCTTTGACATAGGTACCTAAGGTAACAACACATACGGAAAGTCGGCAGTGTCTGATATAGCTCGCCTCTTTGATCCACTTGGCTGGATAGCTTCATGGGTAGTCAACACAAAATTAATACAACAACTTTGGCCAAAGGATTCTCCAATTTATCCAGGCACCGCAGTTACCAATATTGCGTCAACTAGAAATTCCTCGTTGGATTGACTATGGGAAGTGCATGCATGCAATTCAGTGACGCCTCTGAAATAGCGTATGCAGCTGTGATCTACGCTAGAGTGCTAAGGGACGAAAAAGAGTACATGCACCTGCTAGCTGTCAAAACAAGAGTAGCCCCACTAAAGAGCTACAACTATCCCGCTTAGAGCGAAACTTATGCACAAAACTGTAAGAGCTATGCAATTTTATGGAATCGACGTCTTTGCATGGTCAGATTCCACGCTCACTATAGCATGGATTAAGGGAAATCCATCAACTCGCACCATATTTGTGGTAAATCGAGTTTTAAAAATGCAAACGCTCCCTAGCCTAGGGATTTGAAGACACATCAGCACCAAGGAGAATCCAGCGGATATTGCTTTACGAAGAGCGCTTTCAGAGGAACTCATGATGAGTGAAATGTGGTGGCAGGGTCCGACTTTCCTAAAGGGTTTTCGAGCGAACGACTTAGCAATGGGAAAACATGAAACCGAATTAGAGACAAAGAAATCCAAGGAGAAAGGAAAAAATTACAAACAAAACTTTTATCGGGAACGCATAAGCCCCATCGATTTGTACACCAACCTCGAGCAAGTTGCATCTCAATGCGGCATTATTGACGGTGCATTTTTGCACAAGTTTTCAAACTTGAAGCGCCTTGTACGAATTACAGCCCTTTGTCGCAGGTATTTATTCAAGAAACAAAAAACCTTTACACCCTTTACACACAGCCTACCTATGGAGCGCACAATTCCCTCGCGACCTTTCACGAACACGGGCGTTGATTATGCAGGCCCCATGGACATCAAACTATGGAAAGAAAGATGCAGCAAGTCGATAAAAGGATACATCGCCGTGTTTATTTGCCTCGCTACCAAGGCAATACGCATTAAGATCGTCAGCGATTTTAGTGCAGCAGCGTTCATAGCAGCATTTAGGCATTTGAGACAACATTTTCAGCGACTGCGGCACAAATTTCAAGGGAGCAAGCACGGAGCTAAAAAAAGATAGCAGGGAAGCGGGAGTGAAATTCGTAAAACTCCATCTAAAAATAACTATTGGAATGGGCAATAGTTGGCGTGCCTCAATTCTAGATCCTTATGCCACATGACCGCAGATCCCAATGTCCTATCGGAGTTGACCGATCGCGAAATTATCCTCATTGACGGTAAATAAACAATGGAACAATAATAAAAAAAAGGAAAAACCAGAAATTTAATTACAAACATTTATTATTTTCCAAAAAATTAAACCAAATTTGCAAACAATTATGAAAACAAATTCTAGGAACAGTTTTTTATATGAACTTGCAAGACCGTATATGACAGCCAGAAGTTATAAATCAAGAGCAGCATCATCAATACCATCTGAAGAAGATAATGTTTCCTCATCCTCATGGATTCCACCAAACAGATTAAGAAGCGTGCTACTAAAATCAAAAGTACAAATTAGGGCTCATAGATCAATAGCCCATAGCAAATTTTGAGTGTGAGGATATGACTTAAGGAATAATACATACTCATAAGTATGAAACACCTGAATAAATAATACATCTTGGATCTACATATGTTATATTCTTTATATCAGGGCAATCTGTTCTTTCACTTAAAACTCGTTCAGGTAATTTTATCAAAAATACAGATTTAAAAGAGAAAACGTTTTTAGAATACTATGACTAACCTCAGGTTCGGCAAAATGCTCCCTTATTTACTGAAGTACTTCATATTTAGACATATCTGTAGGCTCTTTGACTATCGGTTTTGCTATGAACAAAATTCTGATGGAAAAGAATTTAATATATCAGACAATTTGCTGGAATTTGTAAAAAGTACGTGTGAATGCTACGACTCTACCATAATCCAAGTATGACTTCTTTGCCGGTTGTTAGCCGGTCTTTTAATCAATTGAAGGTTCAGAGACTGGCAATCATTTGTATGAATGAATACACTAGGTTATGAATGAAATTTAATAAATAGAGCTCTAAGTCTGTCTACAAAACTTCGTGTTATTATAGTTGACATTGGGAATATTTGATGGCATTTCATTGATTGAAAAATATGCAAGAACGGTCTGTGTTATTAACTGTCAGGGACACATGTTAATCTTATTCCTCAATATTTATATGTACAGGTTCATGTAGATTTATCCATAACAAAATTTTTATTTATAAAAATAATGCAATTATTTTCTTTATTTTTGCATTGAAATAACAGTTTTTTACATATAATTTTTGAATAAGTATATCAACATTTGTAGATGTTTTTTGGTGGAAATAAAAATAAGCATAAAAAAACACGAACAAATAAATTTCGTCTCGAATATTAAAAATTATTCCATGACAATTAAACATCACAGGAAACTGTGATTCATTCTGTACTGAACTGAAAATTCAAATTTTTAGCGAAATATAATATATACGAGTATAATAACCTCATCAGCATTGAATTATTTGGACATCTGTTTCTGCATTCTTTTTCAATTAAAACACATTCCGGAACAATGCTCCGAGTTGTAAACAAGAACTGCATTAAATCCGCAGATAAAATAAAATTTTTTAATTTCTCCAGTATTTTTAACACTAAGATACAGTGGTGGACATGAATTTGGCACACATCACACTACTATAGTAGAGTTTCAATAAGAGGAATTTTCAATTTCCATGAATTCATTGACAGTCAAAAATTAGAAAACAAAAAATGTGCAATTATGCTTTAGTTTAAAAAGCAACGGCGATTGTTGTCATAATAATGGGTTAGAAGGTGAACACGAATTTAACACAACTCTAAATCTTTGTGTTTACTTTTAAAACTTGTGATTTAAAAAAAAAAAACAACAGAACAAATTTTGAGGTAAATAAATATTTTTTGTGAGACATACCATGAATATCCTATATATGCTAGACAGAAGAAAATAGAGTACGCTTTGTGAAATTGGGTTGGACAGCGTCCCAGATTTCTTAGCTATTATAGTGTTCCAAGAAGCTCTCTGTCGAATAAACGGCTCAATTTTGCATAAGTTCCAGGTAGTTTTATAACAATAAAATCCTATAAACCAGAAAACTTTTACGATGTTATATATCTTGGTAGTTATAATAAAAGTTTTATTAAACGGTCACAAAATGAAGGCAAGCGTTTTTGTTTTTATTCATACATAAACAAAAACTGTGCATGAATTCTGAATAAAGTCATCTTCTGACGTAGGAGTTTTTAATTGCATAGCTTTCGAAGAAAACATGGTGAAAGCTGAGTTGTTAGATGTTGTCAAACGCCCAAAAAAACTTGATGTACTCATGGTAGATGAAATGTGTCAAATGGCAGGACACAAAGTAATATGATTGCCATCTTACCGCTGCGAGCTAAATTCCATAGAATTGATATGGGCCCAAGTAAAAGAATTCGTCGGAAGCCAAAACAAAACTTTCAAACTGAAAGAAGCTAAGATACTGTTATCAGAAGCACTTGAGAAATTGAACAGTAAAAATGGCTTTACTATATTGATATTAATAATTAAATAATTTATGCTGAAATAAAAGTTGAGCCTAGGAGGTGGAATGAATATGTTTATTCTGAGACAGCAACATAGAAGATTGTTATAACTTTAAATGATGAGAATGATAGCAGCAGTGAATGTTCTTCATATTAGTTTTCTTTTATTACCTTACTATGTACCGTTTTACAATGTTGGGTACAACTATAAAAAATTTAGCTTATACATTTTATTTTTTTTTTTCCCAAAAACATAGTATCATTCAAACAAATAAATGGATATATACGTATTCATTGACGGGATACATACAAGTACAACTTAATACTAAATCCATCAAAGTAAATGGATGGGGAAATAAACTTATAAGGAGCAATGGAGTGAATTGTTAATCGCCAAGTTGCCAAATAATAGCAATCTGAAGATCAAAAAAACACTTGGATTTAATTTAAGATGTTGAACAATGTGGCGTTTACTCTGCATAATTCTACACCGACATTGTAAGCGTCTTCCAAGCCATTATAGAGAAATGTTATTTGAAGTTTAATGAATTTAATATAGCTTTCGATAGCGTTGATCGGAAGTTTATTTGGAGAGTTATGCGAAGAAGTATTTTTAAAGCTACGTATGAAATTGATTTAAACAGCAAGATTTGCAACCGATTTGAAGTCTAAAAAGGTTTACGACAAATGTGCCTGTTATCACCGCCTCTTTTTTTGGTTATTAATAATTAATTCATCCTCGCAGTACTGTCTAACGGAAATAAATGGTACCTTATCTGAAAAATCTGATAAATGTTCGGTTTGGCACAGATTTATAGATCTTCTTCAGATAATCGAGAGATTTGGGTAAACCTTAAATTTTTAACTTTTTTCACTTAATTTAAAATTACTTAGCAAGTGTTTGTTTATGACCATCACGTAGTCCAAAAATATTTATACACCACTAAATTGTTTCTTAAGCTAAAACACATAAATTGTTTTCAAAAAAAGTTTTACTTATATTTATTTTACTTTACATTATTTAAACTTATGAAAATCGTACTTAAATATTTTGTGTGAAGTCGTCATTTAAATGATATTCAATAATTCTACAGTCAAAGCTTTCGCACAAAACATATAAATCTTTGTCCATTATAGATTCCTACTCCTGTTAAATCTTGAAATAAACTGAACTCTGTTTCTTGGCTTCTTGGGGAATAGTTCAACTGATTATTTATAGGTAAAAAATACTCGTATTCGTCTCAGTTGCTTGCGACCTGACTAATTATCCTCACTAAATCTTTCTTTTATAGGGTTTTCCAATAGGGACTTGACAACTTTGAATTTAATTTGTGAACGCACTCTTTCACTAATCATCAAACTGTTACTGTCAATTCATTCAGTTAGCTCTACATTTTCATTATGGTAAAGTACACAAACGAGCAATGTCTGCAAATTATAAAAATTTCCTCAGATATTCGGAGTCAGTAACTGCAACTTAAAGAGCGTTAACTCCAATTTTCGGTCGTAATTCTCACCCTAGTAGACAGGCAATAACAAGTTTAGTGCAAAATCTTGAGTCTACATATTCGTTGTGTGTCGGTCATAATTCTCGCCCTAGTAGACAGGCAATAACAAGCTTAGTGCAAAAATTTGAGTCTACATATTCGTTGTGTGGTGTTGAGGTATCAGTGAGATAACGGGTTGGTCGAAGTGTCGAAAATATCGCTGCCATTCAGACGTCCGTACCAAACGATCCAAATCAGTCAATTCCACGGCGTTCTCAAGAATTGGGCATCGCTCAGACCACATTATGGCGTATTTTGCGTAAGGATCTTGGTTTAAACCCATACAAGATCAAGCTGACTTAAGAATTGAAACCGATGGACCATTTGAAGCGATGTACGTTCTCCGATTGGGTTCTGGAGAAGATGCGCTAAGATGATGAATTTCATCGCAAAATCATCTTCAGTGACGAAGCTTATTTTTCGCTCAATGGGTTCGTCAATAAGCAAAATATGCGTTATTGGTCGGGTGAAAACCCACATGATCTTCATGAATCACCACTTCATCCACGAAAAATAACTGTTTGGTGCGATTTGCATGCCGGCGGCTTTATTGGGCCATATTTTTTCGTCGACGATAACGATCGTCACGTTACTGTGAATGGTCAACGTTATGGCGCCATGATCACCGATTATTTTTGACCCGAATTGAAAGATATGGACTTGGACGACATGTGGTTTCAACAGGATGGTGCCACAAGCCACACAGCACACGCTACAATCGATTTATTGAAGAGTAAGTATGGTGAGCATGTTATCTCAAGACATGGGCCAGTCGATTGGCCGCCTCGTTTGTGCGATTTAACGCCGTTTGACTATTTTCCGTGGGGCCATGTTAAGTCATTGGTTTATGCCGACACGCCGACGACGTTGGAAGAGCCCAGAGCCAACATTGAACACGAAATAGCGGCCGTTTCGGCCGAAATGTGTGGCTGAGTCGTTGAAAATTGGGTCTAACGAATCGACTGCTGCAAACGTGCCCGCGGTGGTCATATGAACGAAGTCGAGTTTCATTGATTGTACTTCAAGCCAATAATAAAGTTTTTGAAATATCTCAAATGGTTTTCCTTTTATTTAAAAAAAATATTTGTCAAGTCGTTATTAGAAAACCCTATATAAGTCGAGCATAAAATTATTTGCGGTCAGTAAATTTTTTTTCTGTTGAGAGAGGCTTTACAGGTGTAACATTTGCCTGTTGACCCCAAAGACCTTCTTTAATATACCTTAGGACAGTCGATCAGCTCACTTTTTTGCTCTGACCAGTCTTTTTTTCGGGCGTATTCAACTGTTTAGTTACTGTCCTCGTGCCTAATCCATCGGTATCCTTAGGCATATTACAATTTTTCACAGCACAATACATCTCAAATTTAACTTAACACATATAATATTTTCCAGAAGATTACTTGAAATTTTGAATATTAAATTGTGAATATTAGGTCAGGTTTCACTAACAATTGCAAATTTCCATATAACTATTTAGGATATGTCATGCATACCATGTTTTCAAATAGGATAAAATGAAGAGGCATAAGTCACGTTGCAGGCTACCGAACATGGCACGCGACCATTTTTGGCACCCTATGCACTATTGATTCTAATTTAGTAGTGAGTGTGTTATGTAATTTACATACTAAAAACTAAATACCTAACCTATAATACAATTGTTCCACACAAAATTTTGATTGCAAATTTTTTTAATGAGAATTACCTGTGTTTTCTCGTATCCATGTATTTATTGTCAAAGTCAAAGTTCTTGTGGGCAATTTTGTGTATGCTCGTCAGAGATCCAAAAGGATTATTATGCACATTTGTAGTATGGTGCTGACCATTATGATGAATCGTATGAGCGATGATTTCATCTAGAAATAGAGGATATTTAATAGATTAATGGAAGTACTCTAAATGAAATTAAAACAAGCCTTTGAAAATCTAACTCAATCGATATTTTAATCATTTTTAGACTGTTCACCAAACAGCCTTCGCTCGTGAACTTTTTTATCTTTTTGAATTAAACAAAATCCCTTACTTTCTTAATATTACATATAATTTTAAGGTGTTTATTCCTTTTGAGATTTTTCGTAATTCTACTTTTTGCCCTAAAGCATTGTTTCTTAGAGCGGATTCAAAATAAAATAAAAGTGAACGTCGCCGGCAGTTGCTCCTCGGGTATTTAAGTAACATTTAAACTTTTAAGTAAAAATTGTTTGCAATGACAAGAGAGTGGTTTAAAATAAAATATAAACTTTATACAAGTTATTTCGGGAATAAAAGTATTATGGAATGTTTTGCTACTAATATTTGTAACGAATTTAATAATTTTATTTTTTAGAATCTGAAACCCTGCTATTTGTTACTTGCCTTCCGATTAGACTTTTTTTTTTGTTCAATTTAAAATATTTTTATTTCCATAGTACATACAGTCACAATAATTACCCGCTAAGTAAAGTGCTTATCTACAGGTGGCTCTTTATCTATGAAATAATTTAATTTTGAAGCAATATGTGACCTATAATTTTATAAATGAGTTAACTCTAAAAGCATTACAAACAAGGTATAAATCAAGCAAAATTTTTGTAATAAACTTTTTTCGTCTTTCAACATTTTGAATGATTTTTAAGTTTTGAGGGACTGTTTTTGCAATAACATAATGTAGTTTTCGTTTTTCATACACATTACAAGTTTTTGGAAACTCTAGCATCCCTTAGGCTCATGTGATGTGGTCACTTCAAAGAACACATTAGGTGCACAACTGAGTTCGCTATTTGTCAATAGATGGTTCCAGCAGTAAGTGCAGGCCGATTTTGACATATCCAAAACGCCATGAACCAAGATTAGAAGTACGGTAAATAAAGCGTTTTGACACATTAGTGATTTTGTTATGGCGTCATATCCTTTGGGTTGTGTGAAAATGCCTAATTGTGTGCTAAATCGTAATTTTCGGGAAGTGTTGATTTCCTTCTTTATTCGAAGAAAACGGCATCTAAAGAGTGCCATGATAAGTTTCATCGTTTCAAAGATGGTGATTTCGATGTTAAGGAAGGTTAAAATCCTACGAAAATGCTGAATTGGAGGCATTGCTCGATGAGAATCCGTGCCAAAAGCAAGAAGAGCTTGCGTCAGCATTATTAGTTACCCGCCAAACTATTTCCAAGCAATTGCATATTTGGCATGATTCAAAAACAAAGAATTTAGGTTCCTTATGATTTAGAGCCAAGGGACGTTAAGCGTCGTCACCTGTGAATAACTGTTTAAGCGGCAAAAAAGGAAGTGTTTTCTTCATCGCATTACGACGGTTGATAAAAATTGATTCGTTACAGCAACTCAAACACGAGAAAGTTATGGCGACTGCACGGTCAGGCCTTTAGCTTTTACGTCGCCGGCTCGGCTGAATATTCACACTGCGAAGGTTTTGCTGTGTAATTAGTGGGACCAAGTGAGTATTTAATATGAACTGATGACAGCCAACGAAACCATCACTGAGAACCGGTATCGACTTCAATTGATGGAATTGAGCCGAGCCTTGCGCGAAAAACGGTCACAATATCATAGGCAGAAAAAAGTGATTCTACAGCATGGCACGTTAAATCCTAACTGGAAACGCTCAAACGGGAAGTCATAGCCCACCCGCCATATCCCCCAGATATTGCGCCGTTCGATTATTACTTGTTCTGTTCGATGGCACATAGTCCAGTTGATCATCAGTTCCGCTCATATGAAGACATCAAAAAATGGCTTGATTTAAAGACAGCCTCAAACGATAAACACTTTTACTGTAAGGGTATTCGAGCTCTGCCAGAAAGATAGAGAAAAGTTGTAGCTAGCGATGGGCAATACTTTGAATAACTCATTTGTTGCTATTTTTTCACAATAATTTTTATCAACACTGATAACTTAGTTGCACACTTAATACTGCGAGATACTTCATCTTCTGGGCAACGTCAAGAGCCCTTTTTTTGGTGGTAGATTTTGATTTCTTCATTAGGCTTTCATGTTGTGCATGTATGCATAGATTTTGGTTTTCGATTTTGGTTATCATGACACCATTTTGAGATAAAATCAAATTCCATTTGTTATATCTTTACAGTCGAGTTATGTTATCAGCATATGGAGATACTGTTTTTAAGATCTCGTGAAAATTACTTTGTGAACTATATAAATAGAATTGAATCCAATTTGGTGCATTGTGAAATGCAATACAAACTTGATTTTACTAAGCTCATCGTTGTTGATTTCTTAACTCTGCTAATTTTATTGGTAAAAAAAATTCTTAGCCAATTTAAAAATACTCAATTCACACCGCTTCTGCTAAGACTTTCAATAAGTTTGTCTTGAATTAAAGTATCGAAAGATTTGCTGAAGTCCAGGACATGATTGTTTTTATTTAACGTAGCCTTACATTGACTAAATTTGAAAACTCTCCTAACATTGTAGATTGTCTGTGCTTTTATTTTTTTGAAATCCATATTGGTTTGGATATAGAATGTTATTTTTGTTTAAAAAGCGATTGAGACTTTTAACAATGACTTCCTCCAAACATTTTTCAACAGCTAGTTGTCGATGTTTTCAATAATCGTGGTATATAACCTTGTATTGTACTGTAATTAATTATTATTTGTATATATAACAGGAACATTTATTTAAGATCTATTGGTGTTATTTTATCTATTCCAGCTCCCTTTTCGGTGTTCAATAGAAACAACATTTTAAATTTTACTATTTAGTAACTTATTCAAGATAAGTAATCTGTTTTAATTGCAGACTGTCGTGGTTGGCGTTAAAATATTCCGTAAATACGTGGTTGCCGAGGTTTGCTCGGAGACTAGCTCCGCAAAATGACTAACAATCTCATTTCAATCATTATTAAAATTTTTTAAAAATTTGCTGTGTATAGTCTATTTGATTAAAAGTTTCTCTCTTCCTAAGAGTTTTTCTAAGTTCTGAGATCAGATCTTAAAATAATCACGCTGATTATGTAAAAATTGCTGTTTGGAAAAATTAGATATATTTGCTTGAATGTTTTTATTGACAATGTGTCGGAAATGTTTGGAGCTCACAACTTTAGCAACTTCGTATTTTTCCCAATCTTCTGTACAGCTCATCCCTCTTCTTGCACATTGTTATTATTTCACTCGAACTCCACGGTTTTTCTTTTTGCATTGTTTTAATTTTTTTTTCTTGCTTGCTTCTGTATACGAGAATATATTGTTAACTTTTTATACGAAGTAAAAATTAATTCCATTACACTCTACCAATTGATTTGCTCTATAAAGTCGTTAATATATTGTTGGTTTACATGTACAGCAATCAATTCATTGACCATATGGTGATTATTCGGATCATAGAAAGAATTGTGCGGAACACACAATCGAACACTGAAGCTACAATCTTTCAAAAATCTGTCCAGCTTCTAGCGTACGCCGATGAAATCAACATTTTTTCGAGAACTCAGCAGGCTTTCAATAAAGGCAAAACCAAGCACTTGTGTATGCTGTCAACAAAAAGCGATACACAATATCGACAAATTGAACAGATCATCACAATCGACAGCTATAATTCCGAGGTAGTAAAGGACCTTGTTTACCTCAGCTCTGCTATAAGTTCTAGCAACAACATAGCAGTAGAAATAAAATGAAAATTCTCTCTTGTCTATTACTGTTTCTTTGGGCTTAATCATTTTAGTTCTACTTGACCTTATCAAAAACGGGTGAAGATATCCTTAGTCGTTTCGAGAGAAAAATGTTTCGAAAAATATTCAGTTCCGTTTGCGTTGACAAGTTTCAGAGGAGAAGATTCAACGACGAGCTATATAGGGACATCGACCTTGTCAGAAAACTGCGTATCAGCCGCCTAGTCTTCGAATCTAAAAGAAAACCTCAGCCGTCTTGGAGAGCGCAACTGAAATCAGTTAGCTAAAGATCGTGCTAATTGTAGAGGCTCGTTAGTTGAAGCCCAGGTTAACTCCGTACTGTAGCGCCATCTAAGTAAGTAAATATTTTCAGTACCTAAAACGGTTTAGAACTCTTACATATAACATATGTGCAGATGTCAATATATAATTTTTTTTATAATATAGATCAACTAAGCCATCATGTAGATTTCCTTTGACAGCGTTTCATGAAACATATTTAAAATACAACAAATTATAAAAAAAAAAATAATAAAGATAATATACTTCCAACAACCTCTAAGAATATCATGTATACCATTTGCATGCACGCTGTTGTATATTAAATTTAAAACCAGGACCTTAGCTTATGCTTCAGATTTATGACCAAAGTTCAAAAAGAATTTTAAAATAACTCTTTTAAGTATTTGTTATTTTTCAGTATTTAAAAAATGTTTTCAAGCCGTTGGAAATACTAGAACTAGCATCAAAAATAACAAAATGATATCGCTGCCTTTTAAATTTTTTTTTTTTAATTTAATGACTTCAAATAATTGAAAATTTCATATTGCTACCCGCAATATCTAAAATATATTATTGAGAAAATCTTAAAAATCTATAAATTATACATACATACAAAAAAAAAAAAAAAAAAATGTTAATATGCAAAAAACTCTGTTGCTTTTCTCAAAGTTGAACGATTAAATTAATGCTAGCACAAATATCCATATAACATATTTCGCGGTGTATGGGGATGAGATATAGGTAAGCTTGTTTAACATAATACGTCTTATAACTGTAAATGCCCGATTGATATGTAATAGGGTTTTTTCCAAATGTATCACAGAGAGTTTCGTCATTTAAAGAATTGTAATTTTAAACCTAAAATTGTTTTGATAATACTCGTAGATATTACTTCAATTTTAAGTTAAAGTAACTATAACATGGTGATTAGATAACGAAAAACTTGACATTTAGTATATGGTTGGACTCATTCTTAGATGGCAAACCGCTTTCTTTGTATTGAAAGAAGTTTGTATTTAATTTCTATTTATGCCACAATTTTCAAGTCGATAGTGTTAGTGTGTGTGGTAGGTACTGAGATATGCTGCTGTGAAACTCAGAGAAACAATTACTTGGCATCCGTTTTTTTTTTTTTTTTTTAACTTGTTATTGAGTTCAAATGGTACAGAGTACCTGAAGGTTATGTAATCCATCTGGGTTACTTTTACTATGAATTGCATCTCATTTAATTTAACATGCGAACCTTTGCTTTGGCTGTTGGTAAAAATAAAGCAACAAACACTTACAAGGACGAATTTCAATTAAGGAAAGTGCTACAACATTAATTACCTCTCCAGTTGCTGCCACCCGATGCGATTCTGAGACTCTTGTCGTATCTATCAACTCCTGGTAAATGGTATTGTTGTGGATGGTGATATTGATGCTGGTAGTATTGCTGCTGTAGCTGCTGCTGTTGCTGTTGTTGACTCCTGCGGTGACTGCTCTTCGCACTCATCGAATAGACATGATGGGTACGAACATATTTTTCATCGACCTGATGGTGAAAGTGGTTCATTAATTTCGTAACTTTAAATATAAAATAAATGTTTTCTTTTTTTTTTGTAAATTTCAGGTGATTGTGGAAAATAAAACGGAGAAGTCAAAGTCAATAAATTCAGTTAACGACTTGTTTAATGATCAACCAGCTGGCATCGATTTAATATGAATGAAATTAAATTTAAAGCGGTTTGTTTGTAGTCATTAGTCATTTTATTTATAATGTATAACATCACCTGAATAGCAACTTTCTTTGCAAAAAGTCACCGGTATCTATGCCCTCATGGCACACTTATCAAAGGAAATGTTTTTATTATTCTGAAAAGCTCGATCAGAACTTTAAACATGCAGTAAAACATATGGAAAAAAATTCCTCTTACTATCACTGATTTTTAGGCATATCAACTTGGACTAACTTTTTTCCAAGGTAGGTGCGTACGTAGGTGAAAGTGGCTGTTGGAAAGACAAACCCACTTGTGATGCCACGCAGATCTGTTATTCTCTTACTCATGGAACCAATTTGAGCTTATGATGAAGCGTGGAAGACTATTAACGTCTATATTCTTTAGATCGTTTAAGTCATTGTAGAAGAAGGCTCCTAAATGAAATTTTCTTTTCTGGGAGAGAGCTGGACATGTACAGAGTAGGTGGATTATTGCTTCCTCTTCCTCCTCGTCCATGCAGCTTCTACAGAAATCGTTTGTAAAGGCGCCAAGCCTTCATGTATGTTTGCCTGTAAGCAAAGTCCAGTGGTGACACCTATTGTATGACGGCGCTGAGATATTTCCTATTTAGAAGGATTAAACCGTTAGAGCAATTCTAATCTAGCCAGATCTGTTTGGTCGCTAGACATGTTGGTCCAACAGTCCACCCAAGGTCTATTCTTTTACTTCAACAAAGGTGAAGGTTGAATTGCTCTGCCATTTCCGTAAGAGATGATCGGCATTCAAGGACGGTTTTAGAATTCAATGAGACTATCAGAAAAGATGCGGATATCCTAGCAGATATCACGTTTTTCTTCAGCCAGGACAGAGATTCTTTAATCGCTAACATTTCTGCCTAAAACACGCTTCAGTGATTTGGAAGACAGAAGAGGCTAAGCTTTAGCTTATCTGAAAAAGCTCCGCCACCAACCGTGCTGTCGGTTTTTGATCCATTTGTGTAAAAGTGGATTGACTGGTCCTCCATGAAAACATCTTCCTCCCAGAAGATACATTTATTCGTAAGATTTTTTTTCTATAAGCTTAAAGAACAATACACTGCATTAAAACCATCGATTTTGTATTGGCAAGGAAACATGAATGTGGAATGGCTATGTATTAATATTTGAATTCTCTTATATAATATTCGATTGTATCCTTGCTAATAGGGACTATAAGATTTGGAAATATGAAATAGTACTCTTTTATTACAACTCATGTTGAAACCACATGTCTCCCATGTCAATATTACCCAATTGATAGTAAAATTATTTCCCGACAATATTTTCAAAGAAGCACATCCCAATCACATTACAGGCTTACATTTTCGTTCAAATAAAGACTTTTCGTGGCTGTCGTATGTCTAATGTGGCCTTAACGACAATTTTGTTCGCTTACTAAACATTTTGTGTGAGTTCATTCAAAAATTCACTCATTCCGATAGGTATCTACGAGTAATTAGTATATACAATATGAATTTGTTCTTTTGATTATTTTGCTCGAATGCGGACATATTAGTAAGAAGAAGAACTAAGGCTTATTTATGTCAGGAATTCATTTTTAAACATGCGAGATATCTGTCCCGAATAGAGCCAAGAGGAAGAAAGTTTTCGGCACATCCTCTGTAGATGGATCTCTTCGCGCACGATGCCCGAATGAAACCGGTGCTGCAACCTACAAAGGTTACAGTTTCTGTGGACAGAAATCGAATGAAGCGGTCAAATACATCAACGAAAACAAAATTAGCGGTGGTTTCACATGCACATTATGTCCAGTAAAACCAGTGCTACAGCCAGCAAAGATTGTAGTTCTGGTCGGCGGAAGTCGTGTAATGCTGTGGTAGCTTTCTCGTCGCACAAGATTCGCCTGAAACCGGTGCTGCAACCAGCACGTATTTCAATTCTGGTGGATGGAACTTGCACATCGCTGAGAAAGCAACCTTCAAGAAAACACCCAAACGCCAAGTAGGACTAGATCCGCGCACCTATAATGATACGATATCTCCTCTCTGGCTCTTCAAATTGGAACGGCTAGTAACGACAACAGTCGTAGTGTAAATACTATGTCGATCAACTGTGGGAGCTAGCTAATGCAGATTATGTTTGCATTCAAGCAGAAGGCTTTTAAAGTAAAATGCTTCACTCAGTAAACTTTTAAATCATTGAACTAGTCTTTGACAAAAATCCCAAACCTGGAAGCTAGGACTTTCGAGGTTTTTAGACAACCTTAATTGATGCGCGCCATCTTCTAGGTTCTGTGTCAACTCAGGTAAACGGATGATGTGCTGATGCGCCTTCATACCCAGAACCCTGGCCCAAACACTGATAAGTGAAAAATCTTCTATCACAAGGAGAGAAAAAATCGGGAAAACAAAGATAACTGTTCTCTTGTTGTGGGCTAGACAAAGCTTCTGTCGAGCAGTCTAGGTATGACTCACTTCCCTATCTGCATCTTGGAAGGTCCATTTTGTTTCCAACTGAGTGCAGATAAGAGCCGACCAGTACTTATTTATTTTATTTACTTAGATCAACCTTCAACATTCCAAATCTGCTGCTACATCCCTATGTACATGGCTTTCCGTGTTGAAGATGATGTTTAAGAGGTTTCACATCACTTTTTAGTGAAACGCAGATTTGCAGTATCTTCGCAAAGAAACTAGGAAGACTGGAAACTTTACAATTTTGAAGAGTGTCTCCTATAAAGACAAAAATATGAAACTGATCCAAATAAATTTCTTAAAGGGAAAACCAACCAGGCTGGAACCACTCCAAAAATTTGATGGTACTTATGCTGAGTCGAAGGCAGAGACGCTCTGTCTCATGTATGAAGCTCAATTCATAGGTAAGTCACACCTAGCTCCTATTAACGAAGGTGCTACCGCCCGTAGTAACACAACACGTCGTAGCTGGTATATCTCATCGATTGTGGAGGCGTTTCATTACTTAAAATCGCCTGGCACTGATAGCATTTACCTATCCATATTGCAAAAGGGTATAGATCAGCTGCTGTTAGCTCTGAGGAGTATCTTCACTGCTAGCTCGACACTGGTATATATACCGGTGAGCAGTCAGAGTTGCCTTTATACCGAAAATCGGAAAAGGGTAGTACACGCTCACTAAAAGCTTCAAACCTATAAATCTAACTTCCTTCATGTTGAAAAGCATGCAGAGAATGGTCGAGCCCCATGCACCCAAAATTGGCTTGCGAGTGCATTATCTGTCTGCGATGCAATATGCCTACCAGCACGGGAGATCCTGGGAGTGTGCGCTTCAGAATCTGCTAGTCAGAAATGAACGCGAATTCAATAAAAAGAAATACGCACTGGACATTTTCATCGGCATTAAAGGTGCTTTCTACAACTCAATTTTTGACGGCATGTTTAACTCGGCCAGACAACACGATGTGGACAGGGAACCCCTATTTTTTTGACAGATTAGTAGTCTACGTGAAAAGTTACAATTCTTTTAAATGAAACACTTTTTTCAAAAATTCGTTCGCGCCATAAAACTAAAGACATCAAAATTACTCGAAAATACGAAATATCGCGAAAAATGTTTCAGAAAAAAGTCCCACGGTTCTGAAGGGGACATAAGATAGTGACCACGAGTTTGACCTTGAGACCCATTTTCAAGGTCAAACGAAGGTCACTTTTGATTTTTCAAATGATTCCAGAATTTCATTGCTCAGTCGAATTCCTTAATGGGGCACACGACTTTGTCTCAAATTGCCTCAAAGGTCTTATTCACTCAGTGCTAGATACCACTGCACTGGCACGCCTAAATCATTAATCGGTTTCCAACGTTGTTAGGGTGTTAGAAGGTCGAGATTTGTTTTGAGGAAGTCATTATTGCTTCGAGCACTCGCCAAATAAGTCGTGAATCAGGAATTTCCCAAACGACTGTCTGTAAGATATTACATCGGCATAAATACCATCCTTATCATGTTTCAATGCATCAAGAACTTTCTAGTGAGGATTTTCGCAACCGGGTTTCCATTTGTCAAGGTGTTATTCTCTGATGAGTCGGCTTTCACCAATCATGGTTTCAACATGATGGTTGTCCTGCTCATTATTCCCAAGTAGCCCGGGGCGTACTAAACAATGTTTACCATCAACGATGGATCGGACGAGGGGGTCCGGGGCAATGGCCTTCTAGATCACCTGATCTTACGTTATTTGATTTCTTCTTATGGGGCTACTTAAAATGTGAGGTTTACAGAAAAAAGCCAACAACGCGTGAGTACATGAAAAGACGAATAACTGAAGCTTGCCAGAAGATTACGCCAGAAATACTTTTCAGTTCTGTTGGTTCATTAAGAGCGCGGATAGACAAATTTATTGTAGTGAATGGTCACATTTTCGAGCATTTGTTGAAATAGTCTCGGGAAATAAACGTCGAAATAGGAAGAATTCAATGTTTCAACAGTTGGAGGCAAGGGGACCCACTCTAATTAATCACCCCAAAGGAAACAAAATACTGCTACGTCCACGTCGTTGTTTCTGGGTTATGCTTAGCGCAGTATGTAAAAACAAATGACAAGCCTACGAGCAATACGACTGAGCAATGAAAATCAGGAATTATCATTTGAAAAATCAAAAGTGACCTTCGTTTGACTTTGAAAATGGTGGTTATCATCCTATGTCCCCTTCAGAACCTTGTGACTTTTGTCTAAAACATTTTTCGCGATATTTCGTATTTTTCGAGTAATTTTGATGTCTTTAGTTTTATGGCGGGAAAAGAACGCCAATTCTTGTAAAAGAATTGTAATTTTTCACGCGAATTACGAATCTGTCAAAAGAAATAGGGGTTCCTATTAAAAAAATCAAAAGTGACCTTCGTTTGACCTTAAAAATGGGGCTCGAGGTCAAACTCGTGATCACCATCTTATGTCCCCTTTAGAGCCTTGTGACTTTTGTCTGAAACATTTTTCGAGTAATTTGGATGTCTCAAATTAAAAAAACTCACCCTTTATAGGTCTATAAATTCCTCCATTTTAAGAATTCATTTTCTTGACAATTAAAACAATTAGATATTCATATCCTTATGAATATTAATTTGACCGGAAAATTTTGTAATAAAGTCTCTTAGCAGTAGCTAGTAGGCATGAAGCTTCAAATTTCTATGTATATTGGTCAATATTGCTTATCATTTGCCTAACTTCGTCATAAAATTGGGACTGAACTATGTAAATTTACTTAAAAAAATATAACGGGCTATGAAGAATCCAGAGTAACGAGCGCAATTGGCAAATCTGCCTATAAAGGCAAAATATTGCATTAAATTTGATTGTATCGAGAAATTAAGTTGGTCTGCATAATTGGCAATAAGAGGGTATACTATATAAAGTCGATTTGTGTTATCTTTGTATACTATGGTAATGATACCGTAAGATTCAATTCCGTACAACAATACTCTATTAATATTGCCAGATTATATGAATAGAAATTTTCCAAGAGTTGTTATTGACTTTGAATTTCATCCACTCCCACTGAAATATAAAAATCCTTAAGGCTCAAATTTCAATACCCTTTTCCTTTGTTTAATAGCCATCCTAAAGGGAAATGGTATAACGTCATTTACATAAATCACAACTTTTACCATTGCAGTAAAGTACGTGTGGGTGAAAATTTGTTCATAATTTTTTCATAAAAGAACTTCTGATCCTATTGGCTACATAACAGACAAAAAAAAAATTCTTTGAGATGTTAAAGAAAATCACATCGTATTCTTCCATTTACCTTTATCTTGATGCGCCCCCATTTCTCCTTCGTATGTAAGGATACTTTATGTACATATGCAAGTATATAGTATAAATCATTGATAGAAATTGCTAAAATTGGACGACCTTGTACATATGCATTTTTTGCCTACTCGTTCTTTTAAGCTGGATGTTCTAAATAAGGTGTAACTATCATACATAAATCGAATATTCATTTGTTTAACTACATTATTCATAACTCTTCAGTGCCGAGACAACAACTGTAATATTGGCTGCATATGTTCCCTTATAATGGGCATAGTGAAGTTTATGTAACCGCAGGGGCCCAGATCTAATTTAAACCTAAGCAGATTGTTAGCATCCAGAGAATTCTACTGGAAATAACTTTGGAGATAATGTTGGGGATGTTTGTTTTAATATTGTTACATTGTATAGTTCCTGACCCCTTTGTTTTTTTCCCCCCTTTTCTTTTTTAATATCCACAACGCCATAAAAGGTTTGTTACTGTATAGAATACCGCACATTTTCCACAAACATCATTTACATACTGCTAATTAGAAAGGTTTGCATGTATTACCTTCTTGCCATTAATTAACCAGGTTATATGCGGTGCGGGACGTGCTCTGGTTGTATTACACATCGCTAATATCCGTTCGCCTATCATAAATGGTGTCCTTTTGCGAAATTTTATCGTCGGTGGCCCAGTCTGGGGTACTGTTGAAATGATAAATTTGAAAATAAGTTTAATTATGTTATTTTTTAACATTTGCAGAATGGTTGGTATCAGCAAATATTATGAGGCGAGACAAGTATAACATATAAGTATAAAGGTAAGTATATTGTACTTACTAAAAACATGTAAAATTTCATCGGCAGATGCCTTCGTAAATATCGGTGTGTCCGTTGAGACTTCGCAAAAATAATGTCCGGAAGCATCAAAGTCAACTTTTCTTAAAGTCACCTGCGTTTCATTCGAATTTTCAAACTGAAATAAGGAAAAAGAAAAATAGAAAGATATTAATAAGAAAAAAGAAAATGTTATTATGTGCATAAGATTGCGCGCTTATAGAAAAACGTATAAACTAATTCGTTAAAAGTTAAACATTTTGTTTTTTTTTTGTACTCTCGTCTTACAAAAATAAAATGTTTCTCACTCTCGAAAACCATTTATAAGCATGATGAAAATGTTGTTAATATTAAAAAAATATATATTATGTAGCATTCTATAAAAGAGCTTGTTACTTATCACTTCATGACTGAAGAACTTCACTTTGAATCACACCTTTAAATTTAGTACTAATTTTACCCTGGTGAAAAGTAAACGGCAAAATTTAATTACTTGAATTAAATTATGCAATTAATCACAGGAAGAATGCAATCAAAACGTGAACTTTCATTAACTTAATAATATATACAACTCAATAATATGTACAAAAAAAATATTTTTTCCTTAAATCATTTTTTCTTTGACTTGCAATTTTTTTTTCCTTCATGTGAAATTGTTGTTGTTAAAGGAGCTTTCCACAACTCCGAACACGTCCATATAGACAAATTTATCCAACGCAGAGAAGATAATACCAAATGTAACTAGATAAAGTACATGCTTAATGGTTGAAATATCAACGGTAGTCAGTAACGGCTGCGAAATGTTACCCCAGGATGATGTTCTCGCAACCCTGCTATGGTATATCGTAGTATATGCTCTGTTGAACAAACTTAGCAACGACGTTTTCAATGTCTTGGGATACGCTGATGATATTGCGATCTTTATCAAAAGGCGAATCCGCGGAACCTATCTCGGAACTCCTCCAGGAGGGAGTCGTTTCCCATCTCGCATAGAGAACAGTCAGCTTTTCCGTGGTGCACATAAAAGTGAAAAGACAATTAGGTATTAAAATTACCAATTAATTGGGAAATAATAGTGGGGCTCAGTGGATCAACAGTTGACTCGGTACGTGGAAGACCTGGTTTCGAGTCTAGTAAAAATTCGCAAGTTTACGTTTTTAATTTCCTAATATTAAAACCAATACAATAAGCGGTAATAGTAGTGCCGAATAATGATGGATTAAGGTCAGCCGGAGGTCCCGCAGATGGGACCGGTGTCGAACTGAATGATGACGAGAGGATATGAAATGCAACAACAGCAAGCAAGCAACAACAACTAAGGCGGCAGCAGCGCTTTAAAAGTAAGAAGACGACACGAAAGTGGAATACAGGCGGAGGAAAAACAAGACATCGTCGAAATTGTCCACAAAAAAGAATATTAAGAAGATGAGGACATTAAAACGGATGAAAAAGAGTTCTCTTATGAGTCTGAAGGGTATGAGTGCCGCTACATTGGAGAAGGAGATTCCTCCAAAGAATTGTCCGACACTTAGAACTCAGCAAAAGAGAAAGAAGGCGATGAGGCTCAGCTTGACAAGCTTATAAAAGAGCTCCTCAAGTAGAGAGAGAAGTTGCGGCAGCAAAAGTAGCAATACAAACTACTATACAACAACAGAAGAAGGCGGAAACTATGAAAGAAACGCCAGTGCACCAAAAATAGAAGCAACAGCAGCAACAACAACAAAAACAACGACTGCAACTGCAACAGTAAAAAAAAAAAACAAAAAACAACAACAGCCGGAGCAAATACCATAGCAAATTCATCAGTAACCATTGCAATAGAAACAACAGCAACAGCAACATAAGCAGTAGCAACAACAGCAGCAGCAATAACTGCAGTAGCATTAACAACAACATCAACAAAAAAAAACAGCAGTTTGAAAACAGGGGAAGAGAAAGAGTGCGGACCATTAATGTTAGTAATTTAGAAATCAATAATAGCATTAGGTATTGTAAGTTAGTAACAAAGAATTAGAGATTAAATGCGAATAAGCACATTATTATGTGAAGTAAGAATACCTTAAAGCACGTAGCGCCCTAGGAAAAGCAGAAACTGAATATTACACATATACACCTAAGGGTGAAAAACTCCAGACGGTGCTGTTAAAAGGGGTCGATCCAGCAATAAAAACGGAGGAGCTCGAAGAGGAACTAAAGGGGTTTGAGAGCGACGTCTTTAAGTTAGTGGGAGTCAAGCCGTTTACCGGAGTTTACCGTTTACGCGACAAGGGATGGTTACCGTAAATTACCATTCTTCTTAGTGCAATAAACGCCCAACAGCAAAATCGATGTGTCTGCGAAAAATCAAATTCATATGGAGAGTGACCTTTAGGCAACGATAGAGTAGTGGATAAGAGTCAACTCTTTTGTGTGCTCTGCAGGAACTCGGGGCATCCTACCAATTTCAGGGGTTGTCCTAAGTTTCTGGAGCTAGAAAAGAAAGTTCAGGCTCGAAAGCAGATCATCGAAGAAGAAACGCGTCAAAAGAGTCATGCTTTCTCTAATTTTCTGGCGCCCAATGTATAATTTGCTCAAATGGTATCTGGATCGTGGGAAGGCTACAATAACAGCAAAAAATACGGCAAAGGTAGCCGAAAATGCGGATCTGGATTTGAAAGCGATTCTTCTGTACCTTCATAGAAAAATTGATCATTTTGAGAAGCAATTAAACGAACAAGCGGCTCGAATTGATGTCATATGGTATATTCGACCCTGTTTGACAAGTCTGGCACGCCGATATAATGTCTGCTACGTTGAATGAGGTTGATCTAAAGATCTTTGCGTTAAACGTTAACTCACCAATCAGGATCGAGAAAAGGGCCAACCATCAAAATCTGTTGTCAAATGAGTGTGGTTTTGGTAAGCGAAACTAAGCTTAACCAGAAGCACAAATTGGCTACAGTGACTTCGATACACCATGTATTGAAGAGACCGTCCACACTCCTCACGAGAGGGTGGGGTTGGTATCCTAGTACGCAAAGGCATGCGCCATAGGGTCATATTTAGCGGGCATTTAATGAGGTTTCGGGTGTTAGAAGTTTGTATAGTATGCATTCCTCTTTATAGCCGAAGGCCATTGTATGTGGTGTCGCTTTATGCACTTGAATCACCTTATCCCATTCAATTTATAACTGAGCTCGAAATACTTTTTCGTTACCTTCAGCTTCAATCGGAAGAGAATTATTATTTTTTGGCCGGAGATGGCATGGGAAAATAATCTGCCAAACACCAGGGGCAACCAGATATATTAATGGTGGGTTTAACATATGATTGAGCACAGATTTTTAATTGTACGCGACGAATATCCTATCCTTCCCATCAACCGGTTTTTTCTTGGACTTACCATTAATAGACAGTAAAATAGAACTGACTAACACAGATTGAAACTCACGGAACTGTAGTAACTACGACCGTTCGCCTACGATAGTAATTACTACGGACTTTCCGACAAAATACGGATCCCAAACGAGCAAACGCAGCTGGAGCAATATGATCAAGTGTACTCATACGACTCTCGTAAAGTAAAGTGGTCGTGCTTCTCCAGAACCTTAAAACGTAAACTAGGTTTGAGTAGAGTTGATCCCCCGGCAAACGAAGAAATCGACTGACGATGCAAAACGTTGTCAAACGAACTATGGAGCAGACTTTCCTTCGGATAGAATACTCCGAAGAAAGCCAGCTCGAAAAGTACAGAACTCCAACGATCAACGCATTGTACGTACACATAAGTAGACCGCTCTCGACGATTATGCAGCTGTACAGACAGTAGTCCGAATATGTTCACGCAGATAAATAAATTATTCTTTCGGAAAGATCACTATGACATTAAGTGTGTCCGAATTCCATAAGCGACAGAAAAAAGACAAACACTACTTACCGTTGGTTTAAGTCCAGAAAGTGCTGACTCAGGTCGAAGACCACGGAGTTTTTTCGAGGCCGTGTATACGGAGAATAATCCAGTTCTCTGTAATCACGACATTGACAACAGGGCCTACGTAAATCACTAACTTCAAACTTCGAAATTGGCGATCGGAGAATCACGATTTTACCGTAATCAGTGAAGAAAACGCGGCAAATGTTATCATCGCCGATGGGCCAGTTGCTTCGCATTTGTTCGTTCGTAAAGATGAATTCCTGTGCAAAAAGTCATCGGAAGTTAACGGAATTCCAAACATCGTATTAAGATACCTGCCCTTGGAAGCAGGTACGCTGTTTAACAATGCGCTGAATAATGCATATTATTCAAACATATTAATGCACGGGTGTCTACCCCGAGGACTTTGAGTAGGCTTTCGACACCGTATGGTCAGAGGGGATGTTCTATAAGTTGACCAGGATGGGCATGCTGCCCTGCTATATATGACTTACAACATGCTTATGAGAAAGAAATTCATTGGCACATGTGGCAACGTCATTTCGAGCAAGTTCTTTGACATTGAAAACGGCTTACAATAGGGGGCTATGGCTTTTCCGCTACTGTTTAACATTTACACAAGTGATCTAGTAGGTTCTCTCAATAATGCCATAGCGTACGCTGACGATTTAGTGGCCTAGAGATCAGGTCAAAAAATCGAAGTCATTAATACTCTTGATCATTTTAGGGCGTATTGAAACGATTGAAAATTGAAAATAAATTTTCAAAAGTCAGAAACAATATTGTTTAGAACTCCATTGAGATGGGCTTTTGGGGATACCAGATAAAACTATCGAAATTTGGCCATCATTGATCAGCACGGACTGCCATTAGCAGTGAGAAGCATAGTGAGATACGTTAGTATCTGGCTCGATACGTATTGTATTTTGACAAACATATAGACACTTGTCACACTGGATTCAAGTTGGTTTCAGCTCTGACAGCAGTCGTCTTGTTTTCAGAGTAAAGGTCATATGCTATGTGGCCCATATCAGGCCACTCATCGCCTATGGTTGTGGTTTAATGTAGCGCCGTATCAGATTGAAAGTATTAGGGTGTTTGAAAGGCGGTGTCTTAGGAACTGTCTCGACTTGCATACAACACCAGAATCAGAGTAAAAAAAATACTAATCCCAACAAATTCCCTTACGATGGGGCTAGTCTGAACAGGATTGACAATTTCCTGATTAAGGTTATTCGAAAACACGTTGCAAGGCAATGACCAACGATAATAGCCTGATCTTTGGGGCTTATTACCCCAATAAAATCTAACACGAGAGCTCTCTTTTATCGGGCTCTATCCCTTCAGAGGCATTTCTCCATATTGATGATAAAGGGTTAGTGCAAAGCAGAGATGGTATCCCGGTAATATATCACCGCCATTGCAGTGCGAAGGACAAGCGGCTCATCTACGACGCGTATGTTGTCAATGCTCAGGAGTTCCACCGTTTTAGAAGGAGAGATGGTTGGATTGTTCTCCTAGGTCGGTACGTTATTAAGGTAACATACTCCTCCTAGTTGTAAGTAAGGTTAGGAATACTTAGGGGGATCTCATAGAAGGCCGAATTCGATAACATAAGGCGGTGCCTGTGAGAAGTGACCGATACTTTATGGCATTGATTAAATCTCGGTGATGCTTGTGCACGATGTTGACGAATGCCAGGCGCCCGAAATCGCAATTAGGATGGTGAACACCTGGTGCGAGAGGCTGCGGGTGCTTATCGTCCCGATTATAGTTAATTTAGGTTAAGTGGCTTAGGTAGGTTAAGTAAAATGGGGCCATAGCTTAAAGTTTTATAAAAAATTTAACAGATATGCTATCTAAGTTTTTTTCTAAAACTATTTTCTAAGAAATTTCATTACATAAGATGAGAGTAATCGTAAGATAGTAAGATTGTCAAATTAGATTTAAGCGTTTTAGTCTACAATTTAAAGTATCCAGGGGTTTTACTTGAATGAACTCAGGAGAAGTGAACTATTAGGAATTACTCTTACGGACAACTGTCCGACAGGTCTTACATACCTTGAATCGAAGGAGTGAGGGCAGGTATATACGGAGAAACAAACAATACCTCACTGCTCGCAAGTATGAACAGTAGAATATCTGTATTTTAGGCTGAAATACACGCAATAGAGTTAATCATTTGGGATAACTTAAACAGATCTGCCACTAACAAGAATATTTATATTCTCTCTGACAGTAAAGTGGCACTACTTGCTATGAACGTTTTAGAGATATCCTGAAAAATTGTCTGGGATTGCATTATACTTCTAAAACAGCCAGCACAAATTAGCTAAACAAAAAGCTATGGAAAAACTGTCAAAAAACAAAACCATTTCATTGTTGGACGGGAAGTGAAGGTTAAATGCAAGCCAAAAGATTTTCCCTTCCCTCAATATCACGCAGTAAACTGATTCCTAATGGGTCATTGCAGATTGAAAAAAGACCTTATGATTATGAGAATAGCACACGATAACAACTATCGCATATGTTATGAGGGCGAAGAAACAGTAGAGCATATCCCTTAACCCTTGCCACCGTAACCGCCTAGCAGAACAAGTCTACGTCTTCTAGGTAAGCCCTACATAAAGGATGAAGATATCACTGCTAGCTCCTTCAAAGATATGTCATAGTTTGCTGAATATATTAAAAACGTAAGCATCATGAGTAAGCTTAAGCTTGAAGTAATCACAATAAGCCTATCTTGCCGCATATATAAAGGTACATATTTCCACCTCTCAAATATATCACGAATTCAAGTTTTCAAATTACCAATACATAATCAGTCATTCATTATTTTTAAGAAACTTTTAATAAAACACCTCTCAACGTTTTCGCTTTTGTCCCAGCTGGACATTCATTCTGCCAATCGAATAGTTCTTACGAAGTGTTTCTAGACATTTCATAAATAACTCGAACAAGAGTGTTATTTGTCATAATACCTTAATCGTTTAGGTATTGTCAGCATAGGAATAATCTCGTGTGAAATCCCGTAAAAAAAAAAAAAAAAAAACGCCGAACAGCGACAAATCGAAGCTCCAAAAGGACCAAGCCAGCATTTCTCTCAAGACTATCATTGTTTCGGCAAACAACACTCACTTTGGAAGCATGTAAGTTTTTATATATCCAAATTTATCCATACGAAAATGAACATATGCTAAATAAAAATTACGAAATACCAAAACGCGACTTGTTAATGATATCATAGAACGAAAAAGGAAGACCAACTTAGTTATGAGATATGTGCCGACAAATGGAACCTCAGAAGTTATTGTCTCGTATGTAATAATTCTGATTAAGAGAACTAGAATATACAATAAGAAGAGAACTACTTAATATTAAGACTATACTTAGCTGAAGTTTCAACGGTGATACCGTAACTGTTCAATAATTTACTGAGAACTGCTGTATTTTTGAATAGATTAATAGCGACGATAGAGAACTTAGTCCTTCAATATTGGAAAGTTTCTTTCGTTACTTGAAGCGATTCAATTAAGAAGCCTTTGTGGAGTACAGATTGTACAATACTGGAATCCGCTATTTCTCTAAAGAAAGAAGTAATTTTAAGCAATCTATAAGGTAGTCATTGCAACTTAATCTGCCAAAATGTGTTAAGGGGTACATTTTTATGTTATTTATTTTTCTCTTTATATTTAGCGCGCGCTCAATATAATTTCGAGGTAGCAAAGGTCTTTGTTTACCTTGATTATGCTATAAATTCTGGCAACACAACCTCCGCAGAAATAAATTGAAGAATCACTCTTACCACTCGCTTTTTCTTTGGGATAAGAAGGAAATTGAGTAGTAAGGTTTTATCCCGAAAAGCTAAGCTCTAAAAAAACACTTCGATCATCCTATTCTTACATTATGGTGCTGAAGCATATACTCTATCGAAAGCAGATTAAGACATCCTCCGTCGTTTCGAAAAAAGATCCTTCGAGAAATATTCGGCCCCCTTTTGCGTTGAATGGCTTTGTAGGAAAAGGTTGAATAACGATCTGTGCAGCGACATTGACCTATTCGGAAAATTGGGCATCAGTCAAAGAGAACATGTAGACTGATTGAACACCAATGCTGCGACCTGCAGAAAGTTCAAACCTAACCCGGAGTAATAACTCAGTAGAGGAAGATCTTACCTTAGGTGCTGTGCTTCTTGGAGAGTTTTGTTAGTTAAGGCACAAGTTCATCCCGAACTGTAGCGCCATCCAAGTAACTAAGCATTAAATTTGGCAACTTCGTTGCTCCGCTCGGGGTATGTGCTTTTCGTCAGAGAAGCGCCTATGACATCAATACTCTCCATCCATAGCACAAATTACAAAATTACAAAGTTCCCATTAATAATAAAGTTTCACTAATTCGCATTATAGAAAATTCAAATGTTCCAATGTTGCAGTAAATTTTTTACTTTGCGAAATATCTATGTTTGTACATATGTGATATGTAATGCACTTGATAATGATGCAAAAATATAACTGAACAACCGTTTGGCTTTTATACCGGTATTTCTTTTTGTTATAAAGCAGTTAACTATTAAAGTAGTTATTGATATTCTCAAAGATCACTCTTAGTTCAACCATAGTGCGAATCAAGTGATATTTTTTGTCAATAAGCGATGACGGCTGAGCATCCTCAAATCCATTTTAAACTAAATAACTTTTCAGTGTTTTGTTCGTTCGGAGATTTGGTGTCGACCAACGAAAGAAGCATTGAATTTTTAGAAGAATCTGGTTTAATTCCCACTAAAACATCCATTCCCCCACTGTGTTGCAACTTACCTATGAAGGTAGAAAAGTGTAGAAATATAAAATTCGGTTGGATGTGGCGATGCTCAAAGAAAACCTCTAAAAAAAGGTGACAAAAATTGTAGAAATACAATCAACCCATCCATTTTTCCATGGACCTTAATATCGGCTAGAGATTCGCGAGGTGCTTGCAATAATTTTCGCTTTTGTTATCAAAATGCCTGTGAATACCGTTTTTCAGGTAAATTAATTAAACCTTAAGCTAAAACCTAAGGATTTTTTTAAAAATATTAATACATGTATGTTATTATTTTAAATGTAGCAAATAATCGCTTGGCGCCATCACGACAATAAAAGTGAAGTTAGTAAATCTATTGGGTATGTAATTTAATTCGTGTGGTTTTTTTTTCAAAAGAACTGCGCCGGCTTGGCAGCCAAGAATGAATCAACCCAATTTTTGATATTCTGCTCTCATGTGAACCGTATTTCAGTGAGGGCGTTCTGCATCGACCGGAACAAATGGTAGTTAGAAGGGGCAAGGTCTGGGCTATAAGGCGGGTGGGGTAAAACTTCAAATCTACTGTTTCCCAAATAGTTCTTAACTGGAATAGCAACGTGGGGCCGAGCGTTGTAATGATGGAAAATTATTGCCTCGTGTCTGGTCGCATATTCCGGGCGTTTTTCGACTACTGCTCTCTTCAAATGGATTAATTGTGTTCGGTAGCGTTGTCCATTGAAGGTTTCATCCGGTTTTAGCAGCTCATAATACAGCACACCCATCTGATCCCACCAAATACAGAGCATTACTTGCGCGCCATGGATATTCGGCTTTGCCGTTGATTTGTCTGGTTGGCCGGGTTTCACATATGATTTTTTTGCGCTTGGGGTTGTCGTAATGGATCCATTTTTCATTACCAGTGACAATCCGATGCAAAAATGACTTCCTTTTGTGGCGTTCCAGCAGCATTTCGGACATGCGAAACCGCCTTTCGACGTCTCTCGGCTTGAGTTCATGTGGAACCCAATTTCCTTGCTTTTGAATATATCCAGCTGATTTTAAACGTTTTGAAATGGCTGCTTGAGTGACACCCAAAGATTCGCGAGATATGCGAGCTCTTCTTGTGTTTTGCAACAATCTGCATAGAGTAATGCTTCCAATTCTTCATCTTCAAACTTTTTTGGCGGCCCAGGACGTTCATCGTCTTCCAAGCCAAAATCACCACTTTTAAATCGTGCAAACAACTTTTGGCACGTTTGCTCAGCTAGCGCATGTTCACCATAAACTTCCACCAAAATACGATGACTTTCGGCAGCAATTTTCTTCATATTTAAGTAATGAAGAAGAACTCCCCGCAAAAACACTTTTTCAGGCACAAAGTTCGACATATTTGAGTGAAAAAAAATTATTGTTGTTTACGCTTCAAATGAATGACATAACGAAATAATAGCATCTCACGTCGATGTTAACATTGGCGGCGAAGGAAAAACTGTACAAATCGACGAGATCTTTCTTACAAAAAGGAAATACCACAGAGGCCGTGTAATCGAACAAAGGAAAATCGTAGTGTTGGGGTTATTTTGTAAAGAAGATAAGGTAGGACGCTTCTTTAAAGTGAACTCCAAAAGTAAAGAAGACTTGTGGCCTTATATACACAAATACGTTAACCCCAACAGCAGTCGTATTTGTACCGACAGCGCACGCCAATACCAAGGTATTGAGAAAATGTTCCCTACTTCTACGACCCATGAAATTACAAACCATAGCAAAGGCGAATATGTTGACAAGACCGATGCAACCAATACTATAAATGATCTTGAGAATCAGAACAAGCTTCTGAAAAAATCAATTTTATGACGCAATACAACGCAACACCTTTACCAATATATGTCATTTTTTTTACCGGAAATACTGCCTTGAAAAAAATTATAAGGACGACATGGGCTCTCAAATCACAGAAGTTTTAAGTGACGTAAAAAAAGTGTACCCAGTGAGTACTTAGAAGGTATTTTACCACCAAAACAACCTCGGCTCTTCACCATCATCGACGAACTCAACGAACTCGACATTGACACCAGTACGGACGATGACTTCATTAACGAAACTTACATACCTTTTTAATATGTACTCGTACATTGAACATTTAATTGACTACTTTTAACTAACTACTAACTTACTCACAAACTGACTGACTGGGACGCGGAATGCAATGCAAATCTACCTCCTCGTGGTGCTATACTATATTTGCTATACTTTACTTTCAAAAATGACCCTATCATCAATATTAATCCTCAAAGTAAGATCACCATAAATACCAAAAAAAAAAAAAGTACGTAATTTTAATTTAGTAATTTTTAATTTTCTCAAAAACTAGAAGATATAAAGCCATGCGGTTTTTTGTGTTCGATTCAGAATTGATATGCGCATTAATACAGAAAACCAATTGGGCACATCAACTCACAATTTTGAATAATGTTGATTTAAAAAAAAAAAATTTTTCATTTTTTTACCAAAAATTTAAGTTTGAATGCGAATTATTTGAGAAATCACTAATTACAATTAATATGGTATTGTCAAAATCTGGTAACGCAAGGTAAGCCTAATCTGATATGACAAAACAAAGCGATTCTGATTTTCATGCATCCATCGTATATCAATTCTTTACTTAACTGTAATATATGGGTCACATTGTCTTAGAGTGCACACGATGATTGCGCTATCAAATGGAGCCATTTGTTCATCAGCTATGATTTAGTTCATGCTGTTATGTCTTCATTCTTACAGCTTCAACAATGTGTTATTTGCGGACATAGTTAGTTCCCAATGTTTTTGTTTTGTTATGCTAAATTAATGAAATACGTATATCTGACTATTCAAAGTATCAGATCCTCATTACTTTTGTAAAATTAAAACTTCCGCTATATTTAATTTTTCCGCTTGGTAAGCAACCTTAAATATGAGTAATTGTATGCAAAAACCTTCCAGCCTCAGTTCTTGTTGTTTTTTTTCGTTGTTAGTTTGAATATTGGTGTCAGCGGATTGTTATTAATCAGTGATTAAAATTCAATTTATGTGTGCGAAGATATGTTCCGTGACTCAAACCGAGACTTCTTCTCTGTATAGGGTATATGATAATGTATCAACTCTCTCTAAAGCAACTAATGTGAACAACAGACTAAGTTGGTTGTTATGCAAACGTTCAAGCAAAAATAATATGGCATGTACAATAATTATATTTAATATTTTTCAATTACGAACAAAAAAAAAAAAAAATAGTATTTGGAATTATCATTAAGGGGCACGAGTACGATAACTTTGGCGCCAAGAATTGATAATGGTAGAGGAGTTAAAAACTAGCATTTTTTTACTATGGGAAGGGGGGGGTCCAACTCGTCCCGTTTAGGAGTTATGGGCAATTAAAGAACAAATGACTTAAGATGCGAAAAAAATTATTAAAAAACAAAAGTAACACTTACAATAAAGCACAGAATATAAAAGCCCGAAACTTGTTCTTTAATATAAAATTTACATTAAATTATTCGTGCGAATAGTTTTTGAATAATTCACATTCAAACTCAAATTCTTGGTAAAAAATTTAAAAAAAAAAGTTTTAACAATATTACTCAAAATTATGAAATAATCTGCCAAATTGGATTTTTGTATTCAATGTGCGTATTAATTCTGAATTAAACACAAAAAACCGAGGTTTAAGTCCTCTAGTTTTTGAGCAAATTGAAATTGAAATTACTACTCTAGTTTTGTTTTTTGGCATTTATGTACGTAGGGATTAGAGGATTTCAACTCTCTTTCCGCAGGCGGCAGGTCCCGCTCAGGCAACTTCGTTGCTCCGCTCGGGGTATGTGCTTTTCGTCAGAGAAGCGCCTATGACATCAATACTCTCCATCCATAGCACAAATTACAAAATTACAAAGTTCCCATTAATAATAAAGTTTCACTAATTCGCATTATAGAAAATTCAAATGTTCCAATGTTGCAGTAAATTTTTTACTTTGCGAAATATCTATGTTTGTACATATGTGATATGTAATGCACTTGATAATGATGCAAAAATATAACTGAACAACCGTTTGGCTTTTATACCGGTATTTCTTTTTGTTATAAAGCAGTTAACTATTAAAGTAGTTATTGATATTCTCAAAGATCACTCTTAGTTCAACCATAGTGCGAATCAAGTGATATTTTTTGTCAATAAGCGATGACGGCTGAGCATCCTCAAATCCATTTTAAACTAAATAACTTTTCAGTGTTTTGTTCGTTCGGAGATTTGGTGTCGACCAACGAAAGAAGCATTGAATTTTTAGAAGAATCTGGTTTAATTCCCACTAAAACATCCATTCCCCCACTGTGTTGCAACTTACCTATGAAGGTAGAAAAGTGTAGAAATATAAAATTCGGTTGGATGTGGCGATGCTCAAAGAAAACCTCTAAAAAAAGGTGACAAAAATTGTAGAAATACAATCAACCCATCCATTTTTCCATGGACCTTAATATCGGCTAGAGATTCGCGAGGTGCTTGCAATAATTTTCGCTTTTGTTATCAAAATGCCTGTGAATACCGTTTTTCAGGTAAATTAATTAAACCTTAAGCTAAAACCTAAGGATTTTTTTAAAAATATTAATACATGTATGTTATTATTTTAAATGTAGCAAATAATCGCTTGGCGCCATCACGACAATAAAAGTGAAGTTAGTAAATCTATTGGGTATGTAATTTAATTCGTGTGGTTTTTTTTTCAAAAGAACTGCGCCGGCTTGGCAGCCAAGAATGAATCAACCCAATTTTTGATATTCTGCTCTCATGTGAACCGTATTTCAGTGAGGGCGTTCTGCATCGACCGGAACAAATGGTAGTTAGAAGGGGCAAGGTCTGGGCTATAAGGCGGGTGGGGTAAAACTTCAAATCTACTGTTTCCCAAATAGTTCTTAACTGGAATAGCAACGTGGGGCCGAGCGTTGTAATGATGGAAAATTATTGCCTCGTGTCTGGTCGCATATTCCGGGCGTTTTTCGACTACTGCTCTCTTCAAATGGATTAATTGTGTTCGGTAGCGTTGTCCATTGAAGGTTTCATCCGGTTTTAGCAGCTCATAATACAGCACACCCATCTGATCCCACCAAATACAGAGCATTACTTGCGCGCCATGGATATTCGGCTTTGCCGTTGATTTGTCTGGTTGGCCGGGTTTCACATATGATTTTTTTGCGCTTGGGGTTGTCGTAATGGATCCATTTTTCATTACCAGTGACAATCCGATGCAAAAATGACTTCCTTTTGTGGCGTTCCAGCAGCATTTCGGACATGCGAAACCGCCTTTCGACGTCTCTCGGCTTGAGTTCATGTGGAACCCAATTTCCTTGCTTTTGAATATATCCAGCTGATTTTAAACGTTTTGAAATGGCTGCTTGAGTGACACCCAAAGATTCGCGAGATATGCGAGCTCTTCTTGTGTTTTGCAACAATCTGCATAGAGTAATGCTTCCAATTCTTCATCTTCAAACTTTTTTGGCGGCCCAGGACGTTCATCGTCTTCCAAGCCAAAATCACCACTTTTAAATCGTGCAAACAACTTTTGGCACGTTTGCTCAGCTAGCGCATGTTCACCATAAACTTCCACCAAAATACGATGACTTTCGGCAGCAATTTTCTTCATATTTAAGTAATGAAGAAGAACTCCCCGCAAAAACACTTTTTCAGGCACAAAGTTCGACATATTTGAGTGAAAAAAAATTATTGTTGTTTACGCTTCAAATGAATGACATAACGAAATAATAGCATCTCACGTCGATGTTAACATTGGCGGCGAAGGAAAAACTGTACAAATCGACGAGATCTTTCTTACAAAAAGGAAATACCACAGAGGCCGTGTAATCGAACAAAGGAAAATCGTAGTGTTGGGGTTATTTTGTAAAGAAGATAAGGTAGGACGCTTCTTTAAAGTGAACTCCAAAAGTAAAGAAGACTTGTGGCCTTATATACACAAATACGTTAACCCCAACAGCAGTCGTATTTGTACCGACAGCGCACGCCAATACCAAGGTATTGAGAAAATGTTCCCTACTTCTACGACCCATGAAATTACAAACCATAGCAAAGGCGAATATGTTGACAAGACCGATGCAACCAATACTATAAATGATCTTGAGAATCAGAACAAGCTTCTGAAAAAATCAATTTTATGACGCAATACAACGCAACACCTTTACCAATATATGTCTTTTTTTTTACCGGAAATACTGCCTTGAAAAAAATTATAAGGACGACATGGGCTCTCAAATCACAGAAGTTTTAAGTGACGTAAAAAAAGTGTACCCAGTGAGTACTTAGAAGGTATTTTACCACCAAAACAACCTCGGCTCTTCACCATCATCGACGAACTCAACGAACTCGACATTGACACCAGTACGGACGATGACTTCATTAACGAAACTTACATACCTTTTTAATATGTACTCGTACATTGAACATTTAATTGACTACTTTTAACTAACTACTAACTTACTCACAAACTGACTGACTGGGACGCGGAATGCAATGCAAATCTACCTCCTCGTGGTGCTATACTATATTTGCTATACTTTACTTTCAAAAATGACCCTATCATCAATATTAATCCTCAAAGTAAGATCACCATAAATACCAAAAAAAAAAAAAGTACGTAATTTTAATTTAGTAATTTTTAATTTTCTCAAAAACTAGAAGATATAAAGCCATGCGGTTTTTTGTGTTCGATTCAGAATTGATATGCGCATTAATACAGAAAACCAATTGGGCACATCAACTCACAATTTTGAATAATGTTGATTTAAAAAAAAAAAATTTTTCATTTTTTTACCAAAAATTTAAGTTTGAATGCGAATTATTTGAGAAATCACTAATTACAATTAATATGGTATTGTCAAAATCTGGTAACGCAAGGTAAGCCTAATCTGATATGACAAAACAAAGCGATTCTGATTTTCATGCATCCATCGTATATCAATTCTTTACTTAACTGTAATATATGGGTCACATTGTCTTAGAGTGCACACGATGATTGCGCTATCAAATGGAGCCATTTGTTCATCAGCTATGATTTAGTTCATGCTGTTATGTCTTCATTCTTACAGCTTCAACAATGTGTTATTTGCGGACATAGTTAGTTCCCAATGTTTTTGTTTTGTTATGCTAAATTAATGAAATACGTATATCTGACTATTCAAAGTATCAGATCCTCATTACTTTTGTAAAATTAAAACTTCCGCTATATTTAATTTTTCCGCTTGGTAAGCAACCTTAAATATGAGTAATTGTATGCAAAAACCTTCCAGCCTCAGTTCTTGTTGTTTTTTTTCGTTGTTAGTTTGAATATTGGTGTCAGCGGATTGTTATTAATCAGTGATTAAAATTCAATTTATGTGTGCGAAGATATGTTCCGTGACTCAAACCGAGACTTCTTCTCTGTATAGGGTATATGATAATGTATCAACTCTCTCTAAAGCAACTAGGCTTGCATCATCATGGCTAAGCCGGAGTTTTTTCATTCTTTTATTTATTCACATAAATAACTTGTCTTTGTTGATTAAGCTCCACAGTGACCCAAAGACCAATGAGATGTGCAATTTTCTAAATATGTAACTTAATCCAAAAGCCTCTCTTTAATTCATTTGCATTTGGCAGTCGAAATTTAAGTATCGCTTTGATTTTTTTCCTGGTCAGCGGAAATATTGACGGTAGATAAAACATGAACTTACTAGTAATTTATGGCACTTCCCAACTTTATTCATCTCTATATTTTTATAATTAATATTCCACAATTTGTGGGTTTTATATTGTCTCAGAAAGGATAGAAAGTCAGTAAATTTTACTAGCATTATATGTTCAGGATACGAAACACAAGAGTAAGAAAAACAACCGATATATTTAAAGGTAATTGCGGTTGCTGTAAATAACTGACTCTGTTAGAAGAAGTGTTACTGTTGACGTTGTAAATGCGAATCAAAGGTTTTATTTATTCCTTATTTTATTTATACATTCGAAGCTGCCGAAACCAATTATTGGACAGAAAAATCCCTTTGGGAAATGACCTTTCAACGAATTTGAGAAGTGTTATTCTGAAAATATATAAACTTGTTTTTAATGTCTTCATTATACTTGAAAAGTATCATTATCATAAATATTTAATATGCAACTAGGAATTACAAAGCGTATACTCCATGTGCACATTTTGAAACATCGGTTGCTCTATATCCATTAACTCGACACTTATTGTAAATTGTGTATCAATGAAAACAATTTGGATTAACATACCGTCCACATCAATACCACATTAATTTGGAAACAAATGTTCGATTTCTTAATTGTTCACCGCAACGTTTTTAAAAAAAGTTTGCGGAGCATAATTTTATAATATGTATATACGAAAGCGGATCATCTTGAAACTTCCAAAGGATAAGTCAGGATGCTTCCGCAAAATGTTATAAAGGGTGTTTTCTTTTTTATGGCAACACTCAGATAGCTGATATATAGTTAACATGACAACTGACACCATCTTTTTATTCAAGATTGTTGGAAAAATTATCATGCAGACTTAGACCTGAACATCGTTTACAAATTGCAGAAATATATTTATTAGTGTTCACATTGTAGAGCGCTACGCCAATTTTAAGGCTAACATAATGAACCATGTGAGTCAGCTATTTGCAACACAATTGAAAACTTTAGCAGTACATTTACTCTTTTAAATGCCCACAGATGAAAATATGACAGTTGAGGAAGATCGTTATTCATCTATTCGTCATCATCTATAAAAAGTTGGCCTGTGTCCATCGACTTTGTGGAAGATTTTGTACAAGGACTTTACTTAATATGCTTACAAGATTCATTTGCTGGAAGAATTGAAGCTATAACCTTAAAGGTTATAAAAAAAGATATAAATGTTCAGAGCCCAAGCTTGTGTGGACTCCAGCGAACTGACAAATTCAGGTCTTCCTAAACACTGACCTCTACTGCGGCGATATTTTCTTCGGAATCTTCTGGTCTCATTCTAGTTGTTGGTCTAATGTCATGTAGCTTTATATTGAACAGTGCCAAATACAAATACAGCAGGAGGAATACTCGTAGTATGAAGTGTTTAATAAGTTTATGGTAATGAACACTGATATATTAAATAATATTTCACGAATTGATGGAACAAAATATCACTGACACTTACAAAATTGAGAGCGTGTTTGATAGTTATCTCTTTCGGGCATACGCTTTTTATATGTGTAGGTATTTTTTGGGAATTAACTGCTAGACGGCTGAGACTAGATTTTAAACAGAAAAATATGTTTTAAGAATTTACAGCTGAAAATGATGTGAATTATTATCTTTGCTACACAAAATAATTCGTATCGGGTTCTTATACGGTTTTAAGTCCAGTATACATATATTGTAGATAGCAGAGTTTAGGGCACTGGTATTCTTTTAGTTATTTCTCACAAAAATGTAGATATCGAGTTAACATTTTATCAATTTACCAGCAATAAATCTAGAAATTCTTGAACCAAAACTATATAGAAGCTTTAAAATATAAAATATTTTATTCGAACCAAATGATTGTGACAGAATAATAAATGCATAAAATAAATAAATTGTAATTGAAATTGAGATACCATTTGAAAAAAAAAACTAATTTACATATTTTGATATGACGTGAACCAAAAGACAAAAATCACAGAGAGATTTTTCATTAACCTTTGGGGCCGTGAAATAAATAATTGTTTTGTAGTCAATCAACATAGTAATGTTATAGCTTATGGTTTTTTCTACTTTTACAAATTGTGATTTGAAGTAAACACCCCGGGAGAGAACTTTAGATTTTCAATTTGATAAATTGTGTACACAGGTAAAATTCTGATTGCTAAAATTTTAATATGCAGAAAAAGTAAAGCTATTGAAAATTCCGTCGACAGTAGAACTACTTATGTATTCTTATAAATAAAAACTAATGTTACTACATACATATAAACGTACATAATTGAAATTTTCAAAAAATGTATGATCAACTCTATGATATATAAAAAAAGTAGTCAATAGGAAATCTTTGGAGCTATGAAAAAATGAATTATTCACTTCTTTCGTTTAAAATAGTAAATTATTCATTATCTTCAAACTTATTCGAATAAAAATAACCGATGATATACTTGCATACACATATACATACAATTATTTTAGTAGAATGTCACACCTCTCAGAAACATGTTTATCTAAAGGAAACTAGCTTAAATCACATGCATCTAATGTGCACAGTTTTAATAAAGTTAGGTAAAACCTGCAACCATTTGCCTTTCGCTGATGTTATCTAAACAAAGATGTTAAAAATCCACACGACAAAAAAAGTGATAAAAATAAAAGTCACCCAAAAACCGACAATGACTTTTTGTTCAAGGAAACAACTACACATTTATCGCACACTCAAAAGAGATGTCATTTAAAGCTTGAAGGCTAAAAAGACTGATTTGCATGCATTTGTCTTTGCTACAAGCAAATAATTAACTTAGCAGCCACATTAGATAATGCTTAAAAAAATATGTACAAACATAAGATAAAAACAAGAAAAAATTGGTTATTATTAAAAGAAAGTGTCTCATAATTACAATATTTAATTTTACAATCTAAATGTTCGTATAACCGGAATAGTTCGTCTTTGGGGGAATATCAGATCTATGACAGGAAATCCGGAATAGACAATTCTCGTATCAATTTTGTTTTTACATACAAATAAGTCATTGGGAACATATTTTAAACAACACAATCCTCACACAGTCTCTAACATCAATATTTAAAAATTATAAGGTGAGTAAAGGAGAATGACGAAATTATTTTTATATCATTGATGACATGCTAAACTGTTCACAAAATGTAACAGGAGTATAATAATCTATAGACGATGTAATCAATTTTTATTAGTTTCATTCAGTCCAGACTTCCCACGTGTTGCGATGGTGGATCACTAAGTCCATGAATTCTTAAATGAAAGAGAAATTTTTCGGCATTTTTTTTTTATTTCTCAATTTAATCTCTCTTGGGCTCAATATTCTTTATCCAGCGTTTCTCTAAATTGTTGATCCCTTCCAAACAACAAGATCTGTCGAGATTTTAAAATAGGTGTTTGCTTGAATGACGATTTCATCTGGAGTGCAGTTGATCAACGCTAAACACTTCCTTGAAGGTATTACACTTCATCACGTTTTTCAATTTTCGCTAAATATAGACAGTTTCTTGCTTTAATGGTTGTGACACAAACTAATTACGCAGCTTGTTCTAGATTTAGTAGGCCATTGAATGATGGTAGTTCACGGAAGCACCTCGTGTCAACAATAACTAAAATACTACAGAATAACCTTTTGGAGTAAAACCCAGCTATTTTTTGCTGAATTTCAGAGAGGAGCTTTTGCAGCAGAACTTTTACAAATATACAAAACAATTGAAGTAGGGCACTTAAATGTTATCATAGAAAAATAAGAAGAAATCTAGAGACATGCATATTTTTCTATCTCTACACTACACTAGGTTAGGTAAGGTAAGAGTGGTTGTTGAAAAAAAAAAAAAAAACGTTTAGGGCTGTTGCCTCTTGTGATGGCGAATGGAAATGTGATCCTCCTTCTCTTGGAACCAATTTGACGAAATGTAGGATATTGTTAACATCTGTATTGGTTAGATCACTTAAGTCATTGTAGAAGAAACCTCCTAACTGGAGTTTTCTTCTTTCAGAGAGAGCTGGATTATCTGCTTCTCCTACTCGTCCATGCAGCTTCGTTTGTAAAACTCCAAGCCTTCTTATATACTTGTCTAAGAGTGCCCAGTGATGGCACCTCTTAAAGCGATTCCGATCCAGCTTTGACCAGATTTGTTTGGTCGCTAGACATGTTTGTTGGGTCCACCAAATGTTTGTTATCTTATTAGTATCCAGCTTTAATATACGGTTGCACGTAGCGATCGGTATACCGATGCTACCTTTTTTTGGGTAGGAAAGGTAGAGTTGCAAATCTCCCTCCTTTCATAGGTCTCTTCAGTTTTGGCAACAGAAAAAAGTCGCATGGGGCCAAATGCGGTGAATATGATGGCTGTGGCATGAGTTTCATATTGTTTTTTGGCCAAAAATCTCTCACAAACAACGTTGAATTAGTAGGTGCATTATTGTGATGCAAAAGTCATGAATTATTTTTCCACAATTACGGACGTTTTTTCCATGTTGCTTCTCGCAAACATAATTCAATCTAATACTCCTTATTGACCGTACGACTTTGAGGTAATAACTCCTGATGCACTAGGCCACGGTAATCGAAAAAAACACTGATCAAAACTTTGACATTTGATCGAACTTGGCGTGTTTTTTTCGGTCTTGGCTCTCCTGGGTGCTTCCATTGGAACAAAAATTTGATGATATTTGAATTTGCATCTGCTCCATTTCTATAAAAATTTAAAATCGCCGAGCACACCAAAATGGGTCTAATCTTTTATCTGTCAAAAGCAAACTAAGTATAATATATATACCTGAAACTGTGAACATATATTCGGGACATATGTACCGACACAGCAAAAAAAAAAAAAAAATAAAATAAAAAAATAAAAAAATCGAAAATCGAATGTACTCGTACATTACCCACGAAATTGCAAAGACAACTTTTTGAACACACCTCGTACATAGGTGAAAGTTGAACTGCTCTACCATTTACCTAAAAGATGATCGGCAATCAAGAGCGGTTTAAGAATTTTGTGAGACAGTGTCTAGGGATTTGACAGCGATTTGACTATCTGAAAAGATACGAATCCCTTGTAAATATCACGTTTTTCTTCAGCCGTAGTAGCCGAGTTTCCGCCGAGTAGGTATGTTGAGCCAAAGACAAAAGACGTGGATCAACTCTATCGTATATGAATATTAGCTATTGCCTAATTGAGAGCCAACGTGAAATCATTGACTTTCATGTCAAGCTCGTTAGTGTTACATGTGGGACTTTAAAAGTGTTCTTCTGTATTTTGGCCAATCAGTTTTTCAATAACTCCAGAGTGCTAGTTGGCGGAGGGGAGCATCATTCAGACCTTATTGGATTTATAGATTTAAAACTCATATGCAAGAGTTCCTGGTTTGTTGAATAAGTTAAATAAAGATTGGAAAAACAATTTCAGTGAGAAAACCTTTCCATTAACATCAAAGGAAATTACAATTAAAGTCTATGTCATAAACAAATAAGCTGCGTATGTGGTCACAAGACAATGGGTGAATTCATGCAAAAAATTTGAAAGCATGCATGGACAAAACCTCTGCAGCATTTCTGTCGCAGCTTTAGAACTGTCAAAGTTGTGTCCATAAATGTATTGCAAACATTTTAACTGTTAATGAATGCTTAAGATTAAGTAATATATTTTCAAAAAGAAATGTGTCTAAGAACCTTATTTTGGCATGTGTAACTAAGTCAGCAATGCTAGTTCAGATAAAACTCATATCGAGGTGTACAAAAATATGATGGCCAAGAATAGGCAAATTATGCCAATACAAAATGCACTGAGTCATAAAAGTTTGTTAAGGAGATTTCAAAAAAATTAAAATTTTTGCCAGCTATTAACGAATATCCGATATATTCGATAATTTCGTAAAACATTTTCTAACGTCATGAGAAACATTGCTGGTTTGTATATACATATTTATAAATTTAGACTAGAAACCCTCAAAAACTATTGTATTGATGTAATAATGGGTTCGAATCCCGTGCCAGGCAATTCTGTGAAAAAGTCTTTTCATAGAATTTATATGTAGTTATATGAAAATCCCGTCGGCGTCAACTCTGACATGAAAGCATAACACTGATGTTGGAGTAGTTGCTGGCTGGGCTAAATGTAAATGAGGAAGATGTACTATCCAAATGTACATGCATATATTAAAACAATTATTTGCCGACGGCAAAACCACTTCCAAAAATTCTATGTTACGTCAGCAGCATGCGATGTTTCGTTGTTTTTGATTTGCCATTATCACTCATTTGCCTAACTAGAATTGGGGTGAATGAACTCCAAAATAATGGCAACAAAGAACGAGTGAAAGTGTAACTATAACACTAGCGGGAACTGACAACTGCAAAAGGGTTCAGTGACCAGAAGTGGTACATTGTGCAGTTGGATCAAAGGCAACAAGAAGTTCGATCATACCAATCGATGGCTTTTGTACTTAGCCAGGCAGCAAGAGTACTTCAAAGGTGTACATCAAAATTGTGAAGCAAACCAAAATTGTGAAGAAACAATAGATGAGAAATTTTATTTTGATCTTCAATTTTTTTATGTTGGATTTTTTTCTTAGTAGAAAGTGCTAGTTTCCTTGCGAAACAAATGGCAAGTCTTAATTTATCAACGTAAGTAAATATTTAATACAGTTTCTATATACTTTTTGACTTTTTTTTTACAACTAAAAACCAAACGTGTGAAAAATCACGCAGGTTGGACATAGTTTCAAGGGACTTCTATCTTGTGGATCAAGCAGGCCATATTGGGAAAAGTTTATCTGTTAATATAGGGTTTTCCAATAGGGACTTGATAACTTTGAATTTAATTTGTGAACGCACTCTTTTACTAATCATCAAACTGTCACTGTCAATTTATTCACTAAACTCAACACTTTTATCGTCGTAAAGTACACTAAAGAGCAACGTCTGCGAATTATAAAAATTTTGCACAGATATTCGGAGTCGGTGACTGCAACTTTAAGAGCGTTAACTCCAATTTGCGGTCGTAATTCTCGCCCTAGTAGACAGGCAATAACAAGTTTGGTGCAAAAATTTGAGTTTACATATTCGTTGTGTGGTGTTACCGTGTCAGTGAGACAACGGATTGGTCGAAGTGTCAAAAATATCGTTGCCGTTCAGGCATCCGTAGCAAACGATCCAAATCAGTCAATTCCACGGTGTTCTCAAGAATTGGGCATCGCTCAGACCACATTATGGCGTATTTTGCGTAAGGATCTTGGTTTACACCCATACAAGATCAAGCTGACTCAAGAATTGAAGCCGATGGACCATTTGAAGCGACGTACGTTCTCCGATTGGATGCTGGAGAAGATTCGCCAAGATGATCATCATCTTCAGTGATGAGCTCATTTTTGGCTCAATGGGTTCGTCAATAAGCAAATTATGAGTTATTGTTCGGGTGAAAACTCACATGTGCTTCATGAATCATCACTTCATCCACAAAAAATAACTGTTTGGTGAGGTTTGCATACCGGCGGCGTTATTGGGCCATATTTTTTCGTCGACGATAACGATCGTCACGTTATTGTGAATGGTCATCGTTATCGCGCCACGATCACCAATTATTTTTGGCCCGAATTGGAAGATATGGACTTTTACGACATGTGGTTTCAACAGGATGGTGCCACAAGCCACACAGCACACGTTACAATCGATTTATTGAAGAGTAAGTATGATGAGCGTGTTATCTCAAGACATTGGCCAGTCGATTGGCCGCCTCGTTCGTGCGATTTAACACCGCTTGACTATTTTCTGTGGGGCTACGTTAAGTTATTGGTTTATGCTAACACGCCGACAACGTTGGAAGAGCTCAGAGCCAAAACTGAACGCGAAATAGCGGCCATTTCGGCCGAAATGTGTGGCCGAGTCGTTGAAAATCCAAAGAATCGACCGCTGTAAACGTGCCCGCGGTGGCCATATGAACGAAGTCGAGTTCCATTCATAAATGTTTTGATTGTATTTCAAGCCAATAATAAAGTTTTTGAAATATCTCAAATGGTTTGCCTTTTATTTAAAAAAAAAAATTGTCAAGTCGTTATTAGAAAACCTTAATATATTTTGTACACTAGTTAGCGTGTCACGTTTCTCTTTGTTATATTTCGCTGTTCAAAACAGCTGGATTAATTCCTTTGTGCCGATTAAAAGGGATTGCTGATTATTACCGTCCAAATAAATTGATCTATTTTAAATTGAAAAATTTTAATCTCAAGAACGGCAAGTGGCGTTTCCATATCTTCAGCGCCGACTGTTATTTTATGATATAACTGTGCTCCGTGCTCCTTGTTCGTCTTTGCTCGAATTAATATATTCTTTTAACTTTTGTAAAATTTTGAAACCATGTTCCTGCAAAAGCAATTCTTTAGTTCATCAAAAGCGAGCTCATTATTCATTTTTTTTTTTGCCTTCTGACAAGGTGGTGCAAACTTTGCGAGGAGCTCGGGAATCTACCATTTCCTCTCGTGAATGTTAATATTCAAGAAACGGTTTTTAATTGTTTTGCAACAGAGTGGTTTTCACGTAGTGAGATGGTTATTCCCACGCTTCCCAATCTGAAGCCTAGATGCTTTCAATAATTTATCATATTAGACGAAACGGTCGGGTTCGGGGTCTAAACTCAAAATATTTTTCAATGCCAAAAAATAACGTGAGCTCAAACTAATTATTTATTATTGGCATTAAGTCCTTATGGAGACGTATTTAGGAATGATAAGATAAAGTACGACAATGTCTAAACGGAAGTTGAATACATAACGGTAATAACAGAGCAAATCTAAATCTAAATCACCGGGACAATGTTCAAAGCACTTGGATTGAATTGATTGGAACTTGTTGTTTTTTTTATAGTACAAAACATCGACGAGGTGGGTGAGTTCGCCTACCACTACACAGGTTCAGAACTGGGTTGGGGCAACGACGAAAAGCTTTATCCACACCCGTTCGGAGGCCAATGGCAAACTCTTGAAAATTAAATTGTCTTCCTATGAAAAAAGGGTGTCTCCCTGTCCCGTCTTTGGGATTCGCCAAAGAATTGCAGAACTCATCTCTTTGCCCACTCAAAATAAGGCAATAAATACAGTCTGACTGTAAGAGACTTGGTTAGCATTGTACTTTCGCGCATAAAATTTATATTGTTTTAAAACATCGATGAATGGTATTCTATCAATGTAATCAGCAGTTACGAATAACTTTTATAACACAATAAGTCATAACAATCTGATGATCTAATAGATCAAGTAAATTTGCGTTTTGTGTCAAAAAATATCATTCAAATCTCAGCATTTGCTTCATAGAAAAAAAAGTGTCAAACCAATTCAGGAATTGACATAATATATATACATATTACTAATTATCGAAAATCCAGAGTCTTGGATGACCTATCTACAATACATATCTACAAACATATATTTACATATTGCTTGGTGGACGTACATATTTATTTGCATATCTCATTGAAAGAACCTATATATATATACTTCTGCATGGTATATTAATATTACTACAATACTTAGATATTACAATAATTTGAGACTCTAAGGTGCATTTGCTTTTGTTATAAGCTTCTAAGAATTCTCGAAGTCAATGATTTCGAAAAAAGCATTTCCGTTTGCAATTGAAGATTATAGTACATTAAAATTGCGTATTTAAATTCCATCATTTGTTGAAAAAACAAAAGTGAACGCAATTTCTAAACATTTATTGTTTTCCATGAAAAAATCCAATTTCAATTTCTCTTTTAAGACCACTTTTATTGCAAATCAATTGTCTTGTTTTTATTTATAGCAATTAGGAATACCACAACTAATTTGCATAAGTAAAGATACCAGGAGAGTTTATCTTTTTTGTGTTTCTTCCCCATTTGACCTATTCGCTATCTCTAATTATGTATTCAAAAGTGTTTTTCTCTCACTTTAAAGCATATTCAAGAACATTATACACTTAAACCTTTGCTCTTCAGCGGAATATAAAGATCAGACATTCAAAATCGATATTAGTAATAAACTCTGCAACAGAATACGACGCAAGGATGCGATCACTTATTGTGAGTACAAAAATGGATTAATTAAGGATTAGTACAATATTGTATTGTATTCAGGTTTTGGGGCTTTTTGTGGCTACAGCTTCTGCTGCTAATTTGGGGTATAACTATGAGACAACGGTTTCTGAAACTGATGTGAGCCCCGTTGTTGTTGCACCAACAAAGAGCTCGCAAGGTTTAAGTGTTGTACAAACTAAAAGTGGTGCAATTGTAAACAAAGGAGGACTTGCAGATGCCGGAAAATTAGTTGGAACCAATGAAATTTTTAAAACTGAAGATATCAATGGAGCATCTGCTTTAGGGAGTGCTAACAATATAATTGTATCAGGCCGCCTAAATGATACCGAGAAAGACAGCAGTGCAAGTTCTCTGGTAACAGTTGTTAAAGAAACCAAAACTAATGTCAATGGATCTAATAGTATAAGTGGACTTGGTTTAGTGGGAAATAATCAGATTGGGTCTGGTGAAGTGGTAGGAGTAAAAAATTTGGTTACCACAAGTAACGTGATTCCTTTAGTTGAAGCCAACAAGATAGTCAGAACAGTAGGATTTGGTTCACCTAGTGCACACAGTGTTAGTGAAGTGGGAAATTTGCAAAGTGCTAATAATGTAGTTGTTACTGAAAGGTTTGGAGAAACTGGATTGATAAAGTCATCAAACAGTGGACTACTAGGATCCAGTGGTCAACTTATTGGAACAACAGAAACTCTTGGTAGTAGTGGTCCAATTGGCTCAGGTGGAGTTATAGGATCTAGTGGATTAATTAGCGGCAGCAGATTAGTGGAATCTAGTGAACTTACCAGAAATGGAGGAATAGTGAATAGTGCTGGCAACAAAATAGTGTTGGATTCAAGTGCATTAGATTCAATTCCACAGACAGTGGAATACAGTAAGCAATTTTTCCACTTTTCAGCACCCGAAGAAGAACAACAACAATCAACTGTACAACAGCAGTTAAGTAACCTTTTGAAAAAATACCTCAAAGTTGTTTTTATCAAGACCCCAGAAGACAATGCAGCCACCAATGCAGCAATACAACTAGCTAAGCAAGCAATCGAACAAAAAACAGCTATTTACGTTTTGATCAAAGAGAATGATGGTACACAAGTAATTGAACAATTCCAGCAAATTCAAGAAAATGTTCCTACTACACCTGAAGTAAGGTTTATCAAATATCGAACCCCTGCAGATGCTGAAGTTGCTAAAGCTCAAATTCAAGCTCAATATGATAAATTTGGTGGGACTTCGGAAAACTACAATGGAGGTGTTGCACCTGTGTTGAACTACGCTAGCTCCGGTCCAGTTTCCGTTGAAAGCACAACTCTTTTATCTGGAGGTGGAAGTGTCATAAAAACAACCGGCGCGCCGATAGTCAATAATGTTATTACGTTCTCAGATCCTCTTGAACAATCTGCAGTTATTTCGAACACAAAATCTGAGGCTTATTTACTACCTCCACTATAATCAAAAATCGAAAACTACAATAAATGAAATGACCGTACTCAACCAAAAATAATTTTTCTTTTATTTATGATAATACAGACAATACTAACTGGATGTATCTGCTTATATTATTATATATAATTATATATTATTATATATATTATTATATAGATGCATATATATGTATGTACATGAAGTACGTACAATTTTTTTTTTCTCAAATTGAATATACATATGTATATATATTTTCAGAATCCATACGTGAATATGGAATTAAGTGATGAAATGATATTTCAGTTTTGTTTTATATGTTTTTTTATATATGTACATATAAATAAAATAATGATTGTGCGTAAATGTAAAGTTTTAAGTTCTCATTTCAGACTACAACAACAGTATAATATGTAAGAATATACAATATAAGGTATACACTTGGGCGAAGAATAAGAAAATACAAATATTTCATCATTTTAAGTACAAAGGAAGAATATGTTCAACTGTTTAATGCAAAATTAAAAGAAGTTAAATTTACGAATAATTTTTTAAATTGAATTTCATGGTAAACAATATTAAGCGTTTTTCCGTCTGTTGACTTCCAACTCTCAAACATCTTACGTATAATTAGCCATGGAAAGAGCAAGGTTCCACTAATTGCAAACCAGCAAAAGCTAAGGTTTGTCCTTGGGATTTATTTTTTAAAGTTGCGAAACTTAGCCGAATAGGAAATTGCAGCCTTTTGAATTGCAAGGGGTATCGGAGATGACATCTTCCCCATAGCCAAGTCTTGTTCCATTACAAAGGCAAGGTTTGTGTAAATTTCGCAGAAGCATAGAGCTCCAGCTTTTAACTACATTTTGTGTGGAGGTAAGTCCGGTGGTTCTAAAGAATTAAAAAATTCGGCTGGATAGTTCACAACGTCCGATAGATCCATCATAGTATCAATCCCCAGAAGTTGATTGTTGATCTTATTGACAGTGATATTTCTTGGTGCAAGAATTGCTCTTTCGCGTAACCATCTCTGATCAAAGTTATTTTCTTGTAGATTTGGAAATACCTTTTCAATCAATTCATTGATCGAATCGACTTCTGAATTGATTTGATCAGGTTTCAAACTGCCATCAATACCAGCACTTAATTTTCCTTCTCCAAATTCAATTAATTTTCGCGCAAACTAACTGGATAGTGTATCGCCATGAAGATGTGCTCTCATGTTTGTGGAAAGCTTCGTGGTTTTAACATGACTCCAAAGGTAACAAGACTTAAGGCAAGCCTGAATCCCATCTGGTTGGAATGACTGGAAGCATCAGTCGAATAACTCTAGATAAGACTTATATAATGTTTTTTTATGGACCATTGTACATTCATCCCAAACAATAACCTTACATATTTTAATAATTTCAGCCATCCCAGATGTCTTACTTACATATATTACAGGCAGGCAAATCATTAGCGTTTAGGTTTAATGGAAATTTAAAAACAGAATGAGCCGTTCGATCTTCAGGAAAAAACGTAGCATCAATGCCAGATGATGCCACAGCTAGAGCTTTTTTTTTTTTTTTTTTTTGCTGTCATAGCTTAGGAACACAGAAGCTGTGTCACAAACGTTTTCCCTGTACCACATGCTGCGTCAAGAAAATATATGCCATACATACATTTGTTTTGCAACTTGATTTAGCACGACAGAATAGGCATGACATTGATCTGGTAACATTTTTGATTCATATTCCTGAATATATTTGGTGAGGCTGTTGATGTCATACGATATCTCAAGTAAGATTTCAGTACGTAAATTATTAAACTCATTTTTTTTTGTATTAGGAAGACTAAGCGAATGTAGGTTTTCACAACCCAGGGAAATTATTTTATCTTCGATATCGAGTAAAGCTAAATTATAAATTTCAATCCGAAAAACGAATTTCCACTTCAGAATTTTGAATTTAATTCTGCCAAATCGTCTTTAAATTTCATCTATAATGCAAAAGGATTGTTAATTCCACATGTTCTAAGTATGGCTGCAAGAAGTCACCTACGTTTTTTTCGCTGTTTGCAATGGTATTGCTTCTAACAAAGTTGCTTCCCACTGCTTGTCATCTTCAAGCAAGCTTCTTAGTAAGTCTCACAAACATAATCATTTATGTTTCGCAGAGATGCAAATGTAGTAACACTTGTAACTTCATGAAGAATTAGTTGTAAAAAAAGCATTCATGTTGGCAAGGATGGACAGTGGAAAATCTTCCAATAGCAGTATCATATTTAATGTCCAGATGGCCCTCATCGGCGTTGCCTCTTTTTCTCCGGCTTCGTTGGTTGTTGTTCCATGTATAGTATAATATGATGACAATTGATTATACAATAATAGTACAGACTACACACACAAAAGATGTGGAATCATCTCTCAAAAGCTTGCAAAGCCGCCAAAAAAAAAAACTGAGCTTAAGATTCAAGACCTAGGAAATTCCCTTACAAGTCTACAATAGCTGGGAAAAGGGATTAAGTCACACTTAGCTGAATCGCTGACTCTCGATAGGGAGATAGCTGAACTTCAAAAACGATGTGATGTTTTCGAACGACGTGACGTGACGTGATTTCAACCGACGCAATTAAATTAGGAATCCCGCAGTTGTCGAACAAAAATCTAAAAACTATCTTTCATTACCTTTTTCACAGCATTGAGTGTATGCCGCCAAAATTGAAACCAGTTTTTCGTTCTCAATGTCAGCGACGTAATAATCATCCGGATATTACCGACAAAATAGACACACCCATCACTGTGTGAAAGACAGCTTTGTCTTCAAGGCGTGGGCATCGAAGCAGATAATAGCAAAAATATTTATATGTTCGGGAGTATGACTAGAAAAAATCGTACTCTTTACAACAGAGCTATGCGTCTAAAGCATAAATAACAGCTGTTTTCTGTTTTTACTCACCATGGTTCTGGCTACGTAAAGAAGAAATGCGATAGCCTCGAGTTGTCAGCCCAGGGAAGCTGAAGAAGACGAATAACAACAATGATGATCGAAGTCACCATCCAGCAAGTGTTAATCGAAATCTTTTTTGTTTTATTTTGTTTACATTATTTTCTTTCTCTTTTTGTGTTGTTCTTGCTTCATTTCTTTTTATATCCCTATCCTAGTAGGTCAAAGTCGTTGTTTTGGGGAAATGGATTCGGCTTTTGGTGTGATCAGTGTGTGCCATTTGGTTCTGATACAAAATTTATTTTATAAAAATGAATTTAAATGTTGGCGGGTTGGATACCCTTGTGTACGGTAATGATGTTATATTGCGATTAATGATTAGGGTTTTTTTGTTGTCATAGGCAAATGCGCAAAGTTTGCAACCCAAAATATATGAATTTAGAGAAATTTTTTAAATACAGAAGTCGATGTGTCGGAAGTGCAAAAACACTTTTTCAGGCACAAAGTTCGACATATTTGAGTGAAAAAAAAATTGTTGTTGTTTACGCTTCAAATTAATGACATATACTGAAATGACGTACAATGACAGTAGCTTTCCAGCGCATGTTCCAATGGAATAATACAAGTTACACCATCTCTTAGGAAAGCGTAATTATATAAAATGGGTTCAAGGGCTTAATAACGGACTTAGAATACGAAAAGCCATCATATGTATTACCGCTACTCACGACGAATCAATTGATATATATATTGTTGAGGTATCGTCACGTACCTACTCCCTACTCGAGGACAAACAGGAAAATGTGTTCTCTTTATGAATGTAGAGACTAAATATGCGTTTTTTTCTCTGAAAAAGCTAATAAAAATTTATTGGAAAACAGATTATACCCGCAACTTCGCTCGCGTTGGTATAGTGAAGTGAATTCACTCCTCTGTTTGCCGGAGGGAATCAAAACAAAGCAAATGGCATGAGTTGACTATGATCTAAATGATGATATTAAATGAGGTATGACTCTTAAATAGAGTTGGCCATGGGCGAGCCAATGCGTTCGGAGGTCTAGGCAGACCGTCTTTAGCGTCTGGCCCCGAACTTATCGACGGTCATAGCGAAGCAAAGGGCGACAGGGAAATAGAGTAGTTTGAACTGGAAAGGGAATCTAGAAGGAATCAACGAAATTCGCATGATGAAAACATCCTATCCAGAGCCATAAACGTTTAAGATTATGAATTCTTTGACGTATCATCTTTGCTTTTTGACGCGGTGTCACATTGCATAGGTTTAGGGGTCCCAAGTCGCGACTGGAGCATTATTCGAGTGGGTGCTGAATATGTTTAATCTTATTAATAAATCATCCCGTTATTCCACACAGCGTCAAACTATTGAATAGTCTTAAATTGTTTTTTCATTTCCATTTTGAATACTCAAAAACAGTGTATCCGATTAAATTAAATTTCAATTCGTTAAGTCTAGCTCTTTAGACTTAACAAAAATTCTAAGATGTCACACATTTCTATACGTTACTTCCAACGATTAATACTAGTAGATTTATGTACCTTACATAATCTAAAAAACCCAGTGAACTTCACCGAAACAATTGTTTTTGTTGTTATTTTTATCCTTATTTCTCTTTTGAGGGAACGTACATATGTATTGTATGTATGCACGACGTATGGCATATATGCATACATATGTACAGCAGATGTAGTACAAGTACTAACTCAAATTTTGAAACTATTCTTATTTTGAAATGTTTTTTTTTTTAATTGTAAGTCCGGCTCTATTCATACATATTGCAGTTTTTAATCTGAGAAATGGGCTGTCGAACGGTATAATAGTCGTTAGAATCGGTTTATTATTATATTTTTTTTGTGATGCTCGAACAAAAAAACAAACCGACAAATCTTTTAAAAAAAATATATTTGAATTCCGAAACACCAATACAACATAATGGAAGTTTGTTCTTTTGAAAATACCTTTAATGTACAGACTTCATTACAATTTTATAATATCATAGTAGAGAAGATCGATCTTCATTAAAAAAAAAAAAATTTAATCAAAATAATTAAATTTTAGTTTCTATAAGATACTATTAAATTTATAAACATCTGTTTCACGTTTGTGGCTTCTGGACAGGTATAACAGGTGTAACAGTTCAACAGTTTAAACCTAAATGAGTTGCAGGTAGTGTAAATGCGTTTGAGAATGTGGCAATAAACAAAGGGTATTAGTTTGAAAAATTCTGTTTGGCAGAATTTAATTTCGAAAACGAAGTAACTGCAATGATATCTAATGTAAATGAATACCAATATCCAAAGCAAAGTGAGAAAGGACAACGCAGTTTCCTAGGATGGTGCGTATAAGTGGCGTTCGCAAGAAGATATTTTAGACCTCCACGTTAACTGGAAAGACTCCCTAGTTGAGGCACAAGTCGATCACAGACTAGTAAGACTACAGAACTTGTAAATAATATGATGTCAAAGCCATTCTCGGGAGGATTTAAATCCCAAAATAAGTGAAGACACATCTTCGATGATTAATGGAATTGGCCAAAAATTATAAATTTAACTAAAAAATTACCCAGAATATGCAATAAAAGTATTTACAAATTTTTATTTGTTTCGCCTTAGAATGGTTGACAGTGCTGTTTCTTTTAAAATATTAACACGTGTATGTCAATTCTATAAAGCCAAATAAATTTACTAATACTTTCACTCGATTTCTTCCAGTGTATACGATTTAAATTAGAAGAACGTGATCGACGTAACGCCCTTATTGAGATTACAAAGTTATATATTAGTTCATTCTGCTCGTATTTTGAAGAACGTGCTTATGAAATCGGGTGCATAACAGTTTTATTCTGAAGGTTATGACTTATGCCCAGTTTCACAATGAGAGTTTAAACTGCAGTTTAACTAAACCTAAACGAAAGTTTAAACTTTCGGTTAAATTCGTTCGGTTTCACAGTGTTAATTTAACGTTCAGTTCACTATACGCAATTGTGGAAGCTATGTTTGAACAAAAGTTGGTTTAAGTAAAAGATAAAGTAAAGTAAAAGTGGTTGATGAAAGTGATTTAATTCCAAATTGTTGTTGTATTGTGATATTGATTAAATGGATTGTTTTGAAGGAAATAATTTCCTTATTTCAAACAATTTACTAACGTATCTTGAAAGCATTTAATACAAATCATTGAAATAGTATAACCAGCAAAACCAATTTGATATCTAAATAATCATTAATCAGCATACTCCGAAAGTCTAGTCCAGAAAGCTAGTCCAATATGGAAATGTTCTGCTATTCGTCTCGAATAACCTCGTCATCTATCGTTCCATTGAAATGACACATTCTATCTACATGGACCACGTAAGTTTTTTCTCGATCCCCACGCTGGATCCGGTAGCCAATGAAATGAATGCGAGTTTTCACCTTGTTGGGACCTGTTGCAATTTTGGTGGTTTTTTGAAGATTATACAGTCACACCAGATCTTCCTTCGCCGGAAGATTTCGCTTTGATGTCGTACCTAGTCTTCATCTTTTCTCAGGTATTTTTGTACAATGTACGAATTCTGCTGGTATCTTATGTATCCAACCCAGTCCCGTTGGGACTTAAGCAGATGCTCATTTAAGGTACTATTAAATCGCTCGACCATTCCATCAGATTTAAGGTGTCTTCCTTATTCCCAGATAATGGCACACTTCCTGGAAGACTTCTTGTCGCACTTGATCAGAGTGCAGCTCCATTAAGGCTCCAAATCTGCTCATCCAGTTGTTGACTATCTGTTTTGCTATCTGAGCTTTTTGATTTGGGATCGCAAACACTTCCTACCACTTACTGAAGTAATCCATACCCACGGAGGTGTACGGTTGCCATTAAAGGTTTCGGGGAATAGAGAGTGACGCCGATGGCTATTCGTTCGAATAATGTTCCGATATTGTATTGTTGCATTCGTCCCTGTGTCTTTACTTTTGTGCCTTTGGTAACCGCAAACATTATGCACTTTTGGACCCATTCTCGACATCTTGTTATGCTCTTAGCCAATAAAAAACGTTACCTTACCTTATCCGACCTATTGTTTGTACCCAAATGGCCTCCTGATATTTCGTCATGCATTTCTTGGAGCACTTGGCTCACTTTGGGACGTGGCACAATAAGCTGCATACGAGATGTTGTTTCATCTGCATTTTCCGATTTTTTTTTTTCAGCAAACCATCTTGCACACAAAGCTAGTCAGACTGTACCAAACATGCCTTCAGAGTTTGGCTCCGGTCCGATAGTTGCTGTCAGCTTGGTTTTTTCAAAATTGGTTCGATATCATTGTCTGCCTGTTGAGAGTAACGGATTTCATCTGTACTCCAACCCTTTACTGGTTCAGTCCTGATTATTTAGGTAGAGGCCTGTTCTTTCGTTTTACTGCCATTTCAGTATTCATATTTGATTCCGCATGGTCGACGAGAGAGAGCATCAGCATTTGAGTGGAGTTTTCCATGCGGTGTTGCACTTCAAAGTCGAAGCTCTGCAACTCTTTGATCCATCTCACAACTTGTATAAACATTTTCCCTTAGCGGTGCTTATGGAAAGAATTAAAGTCAAAAACTCACGCCGAATCACGCAGTAGTTTCATTAAGGGCTGGAGAGTACCTTGCTTTCTCATGACCATTATGCACTTGAGAGATCACAGTTCCGAGTTGAACTTTGCTATCATCTGCGTCCACGGTTAACATTTTTCCGGGTATAGGGTAATTCAAAATGGGGTCGTAGCACAGCTGCCATTTGAATTCGTGGACAGCTCAGTCCCACTCTTCAGACCACCTGAACTGCCGACCATTTTCAGTAAGTTGATGCAGGCTCTTTGTAATACAAGAAAAATCATTTACGAACCATCTGTAATACGTAATACGGAAGTCTAAATAAGCTTCTCAGTTGGTGTTTAATTTTAGGGATGGGTCATTTTTTCACCGCTTCTGTCCTTACTCCTTCCGCTGATATCATGTGACTTAAATATTTTACTTCCGGATGAAACAACGCAAACTTTTCTGGGTTTAGCTTCAAATGAGCGCTTCGCAGCCTCTCACACGCTTCGAACGTCTTGCCTATGATAACATCGTTCATATACACTTAGCACGTTTTCCATGGAGATCCTGTAATATTCGGTTAATTTATCGCTCGAAGGTGGCCTGAGCGTTACACAGTACAAACAGCTTCCCGAAGTGAAAGCCGTTTTCTCACGATCTTTTGGATTAAACTCCACCTGCTAGTAATCGCTCTTTATATCTAGTATTGAGAGCAATTTCGCTTCAGAGACCGTATTCAAAGTGCCGTCAATTCTTGGTAGTGGGCAGCTATCGTTGAGACGTCGGTAGTCTACTGGGGAAGCTCACGGACTCGATCCGACACTATTTCGGCAATTTCTATTTGCTTTGCAAATGGAATACGCCTTGCAGGTTGTCATATTGGTCGGGCATCTACAATGTCAATGTGGTGTTGAACAAGTTGCGTACGTCCATATTCTCCGTCTTGTATAGCAAATATATCAGTGTACCCACCGATGGCTTGGGGAAGATTGGCCGGCTTCTTGGTAGCGGTTTCTGCCGGTTTCTTCCTCTATTTGCTTGTAACGACAGTGATGGCAGACTTTCCGTCACACCGGTTTTTTTTTTTTTTTTATCACTGTCTTTGGAGGTGTATTATTGTATTGCAGTTTCAGCAGCGTGTGTATCTAGTTACTAGGGACTTAATATGGCGCAGGAGCCTTCAACAGGTGCTGTTTCCCTGACGAAATGTGTTTCTTTGGAAGCCTGATATGCTGCTTGCATTGCCAGAGCGATGGCTAATGCTTCAACAAGGGTTCTCTTCCCGGTCATTCCTACTGCTTTCTGTAGCTTCGAATCTGCAATTCCTCTGATGAATGCGTTCTTTGCCATTTCATTGATTATTTCCTGGCCTACGTTGGCAAATGAACCAGTTTACTGACATCTGCTTGAAGCTGTTGCAGTGGTTCTTTTCGCTATATTGTCTTTATGCTTTTCGATGGCTATTATTTGCAATAATTTTGTTGGAAAGCCAATGTAAGAGCAAAGCACTTCTTCTCATTGTTCTAGTTATTCGCAGAAGAAGCCATTTCAAATTACTTCCTATAAGTAGACCATGAGGTCTATCCATAGAATAAAGGGGGCTGCAACTCTTTTCTCCTTGGACCGCTTAAACAATATTCTCACAGTTTCTGTTTTCGCAGTGTGTGGAGCCCTTTTGCCAGTTACTCAACTTTGTTGTGCATTTGCTCAACATCCTATTCTTTTTCAAATCTGTCTTCCATTACTTCGAACTTTTGCTGTAGAATGTTCTTTTGCTCTTCTAGATTATTCTTTGGTTCATCGGTTTTTTGTTCAATTCTGTTTTTCTGTTCGTCCAGCTTTTGTCCGAATCTGTTCTTTTGTTCATCTAGAATTTTCTTTTGCTCGTATATTTTTGACAAGAGGAGTTGCATCATCGCAGCCATGTCGTTGCCGGTACTCATTTGTTCTTGCTCGTCGAAGCCAAGGATCATGTATCCGGATCATGTACCTCGTTGTTCAAAGCGTGCTGAAGTCGAAACATTAAGTTGCTTTTTCCTCCACTGGGGCTGAGGTTTCTCTTATTCAACTTGGACTTGAGTTGAACGAGAGTCAACTGCAATAAGGCTGCGGTTCCGGTGCAAGCGAGTTTACTCAAGCGAAATAAGCGAATTTATTTATCCAAATAGTCGTATGCAGTGGGAACAAAACATTTATCTGCAGGAAGTACTGCTAAGTAGTCGTGCTTTGAAGTATTGTGGTTTGGAACACTTTTATCATGTCATTGTCCCTTTGTGAAGAACACTTTCTGTTAGAAAATAGCTTCTTGAAGTACAAATACATTAAAGAGCGTTGTGAAAGTAGTCTTAGATTGGTAGATTGGTAGTAGATTGGAATGTGGAATATTTTTAAATATTTTAGAATGACTCCAGATACATTTCACGATATTTTGGCAAGTATAGAGCCCACAATAGAGAAAATGGGAACAAACTTTGTTACTCCGATTTCACCTAAAGAAAAGATTGCTCTTATTTTAAGGTAAGTAAAATAAAAACGTTATAAAATAATTGAAACAAATCATTGGAATTTGAACCGTACTCATTTTGAACGTTTGAAAAATTATGATGAACTTCAGGAGTACTAGGCCAACTAGTTGTGGGGGTAGAGGAACTTTTATTATCCATTACCTCTACAAATTGTAGTCGCCATCTAACTTTAATTCCTGGTTATTTTTAAAATGCTTAACTTTTCGTTCTCTATTTCTTCTCAATCTTCTCCAGATCCTTTTGCGACTTCCTTTCTTCGGCTTCTGTGACACAGTTTCACGATGTTCCATCTGATGTGTTATGATTTCGCTTTGACTTTTGTCTCCTAAACTATTTGAATTTACGTTTTTGCAGTTGGTGCCAATATCTTCAGCTTCTACGAAATCATTAGCTTCCGATTGCGGTTCTCCAAAGCCACGTACATTTCTGTTATTATCGTCGCCAAGGTGCTGGTATTATGACTTTTTAAAGAAATGGTATTTGTTCAAAATAAGACCACGTAGGGCACTGCGATGCACTGCCAGATTTGGTGTTTTAAGCAACTTTTTTCAATTTGATTCTGTAGGTATCTCTTAGATAATAATAATATATGCAATAATAATAAAATGCAATCCTTTTTCGTTAATTTCTTAGATATCTGTCTACAGGAATGTCGTACAGAAGCTTGGCATTTAGTTTTCGTTTAGCACACTGTACGATTTCTTTTAAAAAAAAAAAGGAATTTACTCAAGCTATTTGGGATAAATTATCACTTATTTACTTGTCATCACCTTGTCAGGAGGAAACCTTTAATACCGCAGATAACTTTTATCCAAAAGGGGGCTCTCCAAATTGTTTCGGCTCAATAGACATAAAACACATACGTGTAATATAAAACAATCTCCGCAGACAAAAAGCATGTATTTCAACTACAAACACTTTTTTCAATTGTGTTACAAGCAGTTTCTAATGCAAACTATAGGTCTGTATGCATTGAAGTTTTAGCGTATGGTAAACAAAGTGATGGTGGTATTTCCGAATCATCGAAACTATATGATCTTATTCAAAATGGTAAATTTAACATCCCAGAACACCGTTTGTTGCCGGGATATGATATAGAAGCACCATTTCTATTGATTGGTGACGAAGCGTATCTTTTAAGGTCATATTTGCTACGACCATATCCCAAAAGTTAATTAAGGAATGGCAAAATAATATTTGTCGACAATCTTTCAAGAGTGCGCTTTTGGACATGTAACCAGCAATGGCGAATATTAAGGAAGGCAATTGAGACAAATGTTGGAACTGATAAAACCATCACAAATTGTGTCTGCTTACTTCATAACACAATATTATAATTGATAAGGAAGGTATCGACAAACAAATTTTATTAAAAACTATGAATTTCATAGTAACCGGAACAGAAGTTCAAGCGCTGAGAACTAACCAAAATCGATCTTCTTTAAATGCATTGGGAGTACGTGACTTATGTATATAAATATTATTTTTTTCACAAATTAAATAAATAAAACATACAAATACATAAATAAATTAATAAATTTCTAACTTCATAAATTAAATTTTCCGAATTAATTTTTGCACAAAAATCAGTACACAACTAAGCAGTAAGGACAAATTCTGCTTTAAAACATATCTTGAATTTGCTTTGCTCGCGCGGGTAAATGAAACTATCGAACATTTTACTCGCTTGGATTCGCTAAGTTCGTGCGAGTAAATTTTGTGCACTTGAACCACAACATAAGATATGCGTACTTTTGAATGATTTTAGCGAATTTGCGCGAGTGATATTCGCTTGAATGTAATCTGGCACTAATTGTCGAAAAATGACAGCTTTACCACCATAGCAAAAACTAGGTATTTTTTTATTTTATTTTTTTTTTTTACACACGAAATAATGTCCTATTTCACTTTTGACATCAATGTAAAATGTTTGGGTGGGTTCAAATGGTAGAACTTATTCCTTTCAATACAATCACTTTATTCAATTCAATTACAATTTTAAACTTAATTGCTTTTCTCAATCACCTTTTCCTTTCACTTAAACCACTTAATCATTTCCCATAAAATTTATATATGTATTAGAAATGATATTTTGCTGTTTTATCATTAAACCATTTCATACCATGTAATTGCATTTTCAATTTTAGATTAAGTTTGCTCAAAAACAATGTAAGCAGAACGCTTCGACAAACGAATAGTAATCTGTTTTCCATCGAATCCTGTTTTCTCTCCTCACTCACTCACTCCAAAATACCATATGTATGTAAGTATTTATATCTCAAAATGGTTGCGTCCCAAGTGTTAAACGGCAGAATGCAGTCGTTTATCTTAAGCGAAGAGTTAAGCTCCACTTTGAGTTTAAACGGGAACTGTGAAACCGAAAAATTGCTAAACCTAAATTTAAACAAAAACGAGAGATTACTGTTATATCGCATTTTATGTTGAACGTCCCACGTTGGGTTTTGTAGTTTTCAAACATTTTTTGCATTGTTTTCTTCAGTTCAGGGTGAAGGTAGTCGTTTATCCTGCACTGTCAATACCTTTTTTGCATATTATCAAAATGCATATTAAAAGTATCAACAAACAAAGGAAAACAACCTGTATTAGTGTGCACTATATAAATTAATCAGTCATTATATAATATTATATAAAAAAAAATATAAACTTTATTTCTTTAAACAACAGACTGGCAGCGATTCTGCCTTCAAATAAAGACTGAACAATACTATATCTTAATAATATTGGATATAGTCGGTCGTCATGTTTCTCGCATGTTTGCTCTGATGTTACCTGATATTGCCACGAACATGATGGAATGTCGTTTTTGCACTGTGCTCCAGTTGCAATTTTCAGCAAATACGAAGGAGTGCTCAGATTGAGAATCGAAGCTGTTGTTAGGTGCTTCTGAAAAATTTTGTTGTTAACTCCTCCGCTTTTAAAATCGAACGCCCTCGTTCGATGACATTGACTTAATTATTTTTAAAAACTCTTCGACCCCTATTCTTCTAGGTATTGAAACTGGGTGTTTTCTTGATATGACTGAAACATGTTCATCCGCATTAGATTCTTCTTTCGCCGATTCTGTTTTCCAGTATTTGCATGGATTATACAAATTAAATAAAATTTATAAAGTTTTTATTAAAAAAAAATAGACTTTATTTGTTCAAGACACAATCCAGACTAAAAATCTAAATATTACAAAGTTAACTTATAACCTACTACGACAAGGTGGAAATGGTGGATAGCAGTGGATCTAGTTACTTTCATGCGTTGTTAGCATTACTTGTTGAGTTTTGGGCTTAGTGCATTTTCGTGGGAATTGATGATTTGCACTTGATCCATTTGTTTGTTGCATTATCGTGGGAACGGAATGTTAAATTAGAATATGATCGGATGCAAGGGTGATTGACTGCATGTGTATGACTTATGATATTTTATGGAAGTGTGGTGCTAACTCTTCCCCTCTAAATGTAAGCCTCTTCGCGTTGATTAAACATATGGAAAACTGTAGATATTTGGATGTTCTATTATTCTTGAAGGTTTCCTTGTTTGGTTTTCTGATTCACCTAGGATGGATATTGGAATGATTGTTGTTTCAGGAGTTCTTTTTGATCTTTGGCTTATTATTTGGAGAAGTAGTACGATAATGACTATTATTATTAGGACAGAGTAATTGATCCATTGATGAATTACTTTTTCAGTTTTGATTAGATCGATTTGTTTTGTCGTATTAATATGAAGTTCTTTCATCCATTCAAGTGATAGAATTTGTTCAATTTCGGTTCCTTCGGATGAAGGTTGGAGGAAGGGTGGAAGTGCATGTAACTGGGTTATTTCTTCAGATGTAAACTTTTGGTTATCTATTGTGACTGTGGTGTTCACGAACTTGATGAGATATATTCCTTTTACCGCTTGCGTGGTGCCATTTATATTTATTTGGCCTTGAAAGTTGTTCAGGAGGAAGGTTCCAGGAGCTAGTTCTTCCACTCTCGGGATATGTTGGCTATTTGTCAAACTAAATGTCGCATTTTAACTACTTAACAAATTTGAAATACACTTATCATTAATTAGATCTAAGACATCGTTTTCCTTACAAAGTAATAAGTTATTAATTGTTTTACAATCTTTTATTATGGCTAAAATTTCTTCATCTTTTCTTAAAATATTTTCGTATGGTATCTTATATATAGTATTTTTATTTGTTTTAATAGGTTTTATTAACAATTTTCCATAAATTTTTTTATTGGTTGTGGGAATATGTATTATACATAAAAGTTGAGTTAAATTTAAACCAATCTTAACACTAGCTAATGACAATGCTTTTCGGCATTTACATATGGAATACTAGTCTTATCTATCTTATTCAATATTAAATTAATTTCTGTTTTTGACAATATGTTTGAGTTCACAATGTTTGTTTTTGCTAACTCTATGGCATAAATTGTATTTGTTAGTTCTTCTTTAATTAATTTTATTTTTAAATATAAGCTTAATACTAATTCATTTGTAAATATTTTATCCTTTTTTATTACGTTAAGTATGTCATTTGTAACATTTGTTAGTTGATTAATTCTATCTTTGATTGCTTTGTTTATAAAAAATTGGTTATTTGTATTTTTAATTACATTATTAATTTTGTTTTCCATAAGGATCTGATCGTCGTGGTCGGGTTTTCCCGCTATCGACTTCCAAGCTGACTCGATGGAATTTAGTGATCTTTTCGTTCTGTGCGCTTTGATATTATCTATTAAATTTTGTATTAGGGATAATTTGTGTTCCAGGAGTGAGAGGAAGGTATTGGGCTTAGGGATATGCTCCGATATTAAGGATGAGGTGTGTGTTATGAAGGTCTCGTATTGATTAATTTCAACGACGTGAATTAGTTTCACGTTTCCCTTTTGGATTATTGCTGTTCCAGTATGCAATGCTGGAACATAGGAACTAGAGTAGTCTAGGATCTGGATATCACCTTGGGAAGAGTGGGTGAAGAGTAACCTGTGAATGAGATAGTAATGTATGCTTACCTACGAATATTACTTTTGTGTATGACCCTGCCTGATTTCGTTAAAACTGTTGTTGGTCTGTTTTCTTCAACGATTTCTTCTTTGAACCGTGGCGTAAGCTTTGAACCTAATCGTTTATTGTTTTTGACAAAAATTGTTTGACCTGGTGAGTACGTTTTTGGTTGCTGTTTGTCTTTATTGTGGTAATTAAGATCTTTTACTTGTTTTTCCTTCAACTGTTTTATGTTATTTAACCTGGATTTTTCAAATTGCTCAGGATCTGTAGTAACGTTTCTACTATAAAAATGGTCAATCGGTTTTTTCCTGTAACAGAGTGAATGATGCAATTGTATTCATATTCGGATCGTTCGAGCCATTCCTCAAATGAGTGTGTGCCGTCGGTCTTTATGCACCGCATGATTTCCGACAGAGTTGAGTGAAACCTCTCGACTTGGCCGTTGACTTCACTCTTGTAAGATGGGGTTTTAAGAATGTTAATTTCTAACTGATCTTCCATCATGAATGTGATGGAAGCTGAATTTAAAGATTTCTCATTGTCTATCACGACGCATTTGGGGATTCCAAAGAAAAATAATAGTTCTCTTAAGGGTTGTCTAATGACTTCAATGGCTCGTGATTTAAGTATTTTTGTTTGGACTAATTTTGTGAATTTGACTATGGCTGTCAATACCAAATGTCGTTCTGTTGTGTAGATGTCTATGTGTTGTGTGTGTCTAGGATATTCGCGAATGGAAGTAGTTTTCATAATGGGGTTGTTAGGATGGCGATCGTACTTGTTTCCTTTACAAATACCACATTGAATAACTAATTTCTTTATCTTGGAGCTCATTTTCGGGAAAAAGTATCTTTCGATAATTTGAAATCTGTTTTCTTTTGCGTTCCTATGTGCTATTTTATGACATTCTAAAATTATGTTTTCCTGTTCTGTTTCACTTTCTAAATCGTCTACTTTTATTCGAGTAAATCTGATTTTGTAGTTGCGGAAATACAAGGGGTCAATTTCTTGTACTATTCCCATAGTGGATTCATCAGCCATAATTGAATTAATTACATTAGGATTAAGAAATCTTTTAAATATGCCTATTAGGTTTTCCTTTGTGTATTTGGGTTCGGTAAAGGTATGTCTCCAGTATGTTGAAAAAGGTTTTTGAAGTTTATAGTATGTTCTTTCCCATGTCTCGAGAATGAGTTGGGTTTTGAATGCGTTAATAGGTACCTCAACGAATGGGATAAGGTTATGTGACGAGCTTTCGTCGCTATGTTGGGTCAGCGTAATAGAGTTGGTAAAAGTTGTTGGTGGGGGTCTAGATAGGGCATCGGCTACAACATTTGTAGTGCCAGGTTTGTGAATGATTTCGTGATCGTATTCCTCTAAGATGGCTTTCCATCTTTTCATCTTGGCATTATTGTTTCTATTGCTAAGTGCATACGTTAACGGTTGGTGATCTGTGAAAATTTTCACTTTTCTTGAACCGTAAAGAAAATTCCTCAAAAAGTTAAGTGCCCAGATGATGGCGAGCATTTCCTTTTCGTTGGTTGCGTATGCCTCCTCAGTTTTATTTAATGTTCGGGACAAAAAGGTTATTGGTTTATTATTTTGGGATAATACCGAAATCGAAATCTTTTGACAAGTCTGGGAATGCTAATAGAACTTCTTGGGATACGAGTGCGTTCTTAATTTTCCCGAATGCTTCTAATGCTTGCTGGTTCAAATGAAAAGGAACTTTTTTTGTAATTTGTTTGGACACGCGTGCACGTCCTTCTTCCCCTCTTAAGAGAGCGGTAAGGAGATTTGCTAGTTTGGCATAACCAGGAATGAAGCGACGAAGTATCCTGACATGCCCAGGAAAGATCTTAGATCTTTAAACGTTTTTGGGGGTGCAAAATCAACTATAGCTTTTACCTTATCAGGATTGGTTCTGATTCCCGTTTTTACAAACAAGAAATCCTAGAAATTCAACTGACGTTCGGAGAAATTCACACTTATCCATTTTCATATTTGCTCTTTCTAATGCCTCAAAGACTAATGTGAGATTTCTAAAGTGCTCTTCCTCGTTACGACCGAAGATGATTATGTCATCTATGTACACATAGCACCTTATTCCTATATGTTCTCTGAGGATATCGTCGAATGCGCGTTGGAATATCGAAGGGGCATTTTTCAGCCCAAAAGGAGGACGGGTAAGCTCGTATTTACCGTGATTGACTGAAAAGGCAGTCTTTTCGATATCTGATTCCTTCAAAAGTATTTGGTGGAATCCGGTTTTTAAGTCAATAACTGTAAATAGTTTTTTCTATCCCAGATTGGACAACACTTCATTTATTTCAGGTATTGGATACCTATCGGGTATAGTGACTAAATTAAGTTTCCTAGAGTCAATCACTAACCTAAACTTTTTCTCCCCTGAAGCGTCCAGCTTCTTCGGAACTACCCACACAGGTGCTTTATAGAGAGACCGTGAAGGTCGTATGATGCCATCATCTACAAATTTCTTAATTTCATTATCCACAAATGGCTCTAGAGCCATTGGGTAAGGGTAGGACTTTGAGTAAACTGGGTTGTCATCAACAGTTCGAATTTTACCTCCTACTACTGTGGCATATGTCAATCTCTGATCCAGTTCTGCAAAAAGTTTGGGAAATTTTCTTAAGACGGTATTGAGATTCCCTGTTTGATTTTGATCTAAATGAGAAATTCTTACGCGTATGTTGTTAACTGATTCTGAAATGTGTTGCTTTATAGGAATTTTGATGTTATTTTGAAAGGTGAGGAAACTTTTTGCGGTATGTATTACAGCACTTAATTCTTTGAGGCTATCATTGCCGATGATGTCGTGAAACGATTGTAGTGAAGGAAGGATAAACAATTTAAGGCCTACGTTATTGGGACCAAAAAGATTTAGTATAGCGTGGTGTGTTATTTTTATATTGCCACCAGCAGAGTTGGCGTAAAATGGTATATCGTTAGGTATAAGGTTTCTTACGCACTTCGCATGAATGTAGTTCTTGTTGAAACCTGTGTCTATCAAAAACTTTTAAACATTGCCGCTCTCCGTCTGGTATTTAAAATACTGCAACGAAGAGCTGTTTAGCCTAAAAAAATGGATATCTTGGGATTGGTGGGAAACTTCAGCGTTACTGGTGGCATTCTTTTCGGGCTCGTGGTATTCCTGATGGTTGGGTTGCCCATGTCCGGGGTATCCGAGATAATCAATCAGTGTTTGATCGTTATTTGCATCTTCCATAGCGACATGTTGTTGGTATTCTTCCAATTCTCCATTTGTATAGTTTGTATAGTTTATTGCTCGCGTCTGTATGGTGCTTGTCTCCATTGGTTCTGGACGAGATTGTCTTTGTGGTGCTGGTGGTTGCCAATTGTTCCCTTGGTGTTGATAAGGATATTGATGACTCTGATGAACATGAGGTCGAGAACTTGGGTTTTGCTGTTGGTAGTTATAATTAGGGTGGTAAGCCTGATGAGGAACGTTATTATGTTGAACAGGCCTTTGGCTAAAGTTATTAACCGGTTGTGGAAAATAAGTGAATTGTGGGAAGAAAGGAATATTACCTGCAAAAGGATATGAAATTTGGTTTTGTTTTCGGGGGGGAAGTGGAGGAGGATTTTGATGGTGTGGTCTTCTATACATTCCGTGGTTGTTGTTGGCGTAATTGGATCTAAAGTTTTGATTCTCCAGTTTTAAACACAAGTAGAGTGCCTGAGGGAGATCAACTGGTTCACGTATTCCAAGGAGTCTTGGAAGGTCCCATTTTAGTCCTCTTACGAACGTGTCTAATGCTTTGTATCTATATGTCTTTGTTAGCAGAGTCAAAGCTTCGGTACCGACGTCCATACTTGCGATCTTGTTGAGGATCAATGACAGATGGGAGTACACTGCTTGATAGAAACCTTGTATCGTGTCATTTTCTAGCACTAGGGAAGTCATCTGGTATTCCAGTGTTCCCAGGTCACGCTTGTAGGCGTAGTGCATAGTCAGACAGCGTGATATACAGTCCCAATCAAGGGGTGTGTTGTAGGATTCCAATGCGATATCCGCATTTCCTACGATGTTGTTTGTTATGATGTTAAGAACGCCGAAATACTTTGGTGAGCCTTTGATGGGCTCATAGAGACGGATGATGCGATTCACGCTCTTCTTTCAAGAGCTGAACTCGCCTGGCTGACCGGAGAATTCTTTCAGGCAGCCAACTACATCAGGAATCTTGTCAAGATCCGTTAGGTTTCCAGGTAATTCAGATCTTATTGTTTGATATACTCCCCTACCAAGATCTGCTTTGGAATTGAAAATATTTTGGATTAAATTTCGACCCTGATTATTCAGTATTTGACTGATCATTCCCTCTATTATTACACGTAACTCGGATGAGACTTGGGGTTGGTTAGGTGCATTTGGGGCGTTGGGAATATTAATTACGGGGGGTCTAATTATATTTTCGTTTACCATTTTTTCTTATTAATTACACACAGACCGAAACAAAAAAGGAAAAATTACGAAAAGGCAAAATACAGCTTATGGAAAACAAAATAATAACGAGTTAAAACTATTTTAGTTAATTAACTCTATTCTTATTCACTTATATTCACTTATATTCTATGCAAGATAATAATAAGTTAAAACTATTTTAGTTAATCGCATATGTCGCTAAATATTATGAAAAAAATCAACTCTATTCTAATTTAACAATAAAATATGGTTTAATGTGTGTTTTTTTTTAATTAAATTATTTAAGCTTTAAATTCACTTGTATTTACTTATATCCTATAACACTATATTAAATTGCTTAGAAGTAAACTTACAAAACTAATGCGAGCATCGGCATTCTGTGGAGCGGCAGCAGATTCTTATGTCCTACGTCCCTTTCACGTTATTTACTTGGGGGCCCTTTAGGTGGTTTCTCCAACTTTCACTTATTCACTGTTTTAGGGAACGCGATAATACCGATATTCGCGTGGACTCTGGCTTTTGGTGCACTTCTATTTTCCCGTACCGCTTGGGGACTTTTCGAATAATAGTTATTTAGTACCACTTTGGGACTTTCGCGATGTAGCACTTTGTACCACTTTGGGACTATTATTTTTATTAATCGCACGAACACCTTCTTTTGCCAGAGTCCCTGCTCGGGTGCCAATTAAATAAAATGTATAAAGTTTTTATTAAAAAAAATAGACTTTATTTGTTCAAGACACAATTCATACTAAATTCTAAATATTACAAAGTTAACTTATAACTTACTACCACAAGGTGGAAATGGTGGATAGCAGTGGATCTAATTACTTTCATGCGTTGTCAGCAGTACCTGTTGAGTTTTGGGTTTAGTGCATTTTCGTGGGAATTGATGATTTGCACTTGATCCATTTGTTTGTTGCATTATCGTTGGAACGAAATGTTGAATTAGATGCAAGGGTGATTGACTGCACGTGTATGACTTATGATATTTTATGGAAGTGTGGTGTTAACTTACATGTTCCTTATCATTCTCCGTAGTATGAAAAGGATAATGAGAATTTTTGGCGTTGATGGTGCCAACATAACCATAGTCTTCTTGCGACTACTCATCTCTAATTTGTGGATGTAAGCGGTGTTATTCGTTTCCAGTTCTTGATTCATTTCTAATGAAAGCATCTCTTCAATTTGTGGCTTTACTGCTGATGGTTGTAGCAGTAGCAATGGTAGGTGGTTTCTATGACTTCGAACGTATATTGCTGGGCTTTGATGGTGGCATTATGGAATTAAATTTTGAAAGTTCCATTCAGGGCTACTTTATTGCCGTCCATTTCTATGTTGTCGTCGAATTGGTTAAGTAGGATAACGCCAGGTGCTCTATATTCAACTGTTGGAACATGTTGGTTGTTTATCTGCGTACATAAGGGAGGACGACGTGATGACTTGTTATTACTTATATTAACAATACAATTTTGATTACATATTGCAAGACTGTCAAAACTCTTACATCTAGTGGTTATTCCGTACATATTTTTCTTACATTTTAAAATTTCTTTAAAATCTAGTTTTACAATATTTTTGTTACGTTTTACAGGTTTAATGAGCACTTTGCTACATGATTCCTTACCAGTTATTGGTAGACTTACAATGTATAGTAACATTGTATTATTTGAGGTTATTTTGACCTGACAATTCGACAGCCTCTATTACATTACTATAGGGCATGTCATCTTTATTTAACATTTTCTGCATCAAACTTATTTCGATTGTTGACTGAATAAAAATATTAACGGCGCCGGCTTTTGCCCATTGTATGGCGTATTCTATATTAGTTATTTCTTCTTTTAAAGTATCAAGCTTAAATTTAAGGTTTAACAAAAGGACAAATTTTGTTTTGTCGTTACCTTTTAGGTTTTTTATTATTTCATTTGTGACATTACTTATCTCATTCTCTGTTGACTGTTATTAGTTAAAATACTGTGTTTGTACGAGGTTTTTTGTACCAAGTGCGAAATTGTAGCGAGCGAAAAATGAAGGAGGACAAAAAGAAAATCAGAAGCGAATACTTCTTTGCGTCGAACCAGTGCCGATTATATTTCTTGTATATCTTAACATGACCTTGTACTTATGCTTAGACGTTCGATATTACAGTTTTTTTGAATTTTATAAAATAAAATGTTTGGCGCAAAATTCAAACTGTGTTATTACAATAGGCAATATATAAAGTTGGAAAAAATACGAAGATATAAATTAATAACAACAAAATAATTGATATTTTAATGGAAAATTAATTAAGCAATTTATTGATGATAAAAAGAGTATTAGGATAACGATAATGATGAGGATAATGACGATGATGTGGATGACGATAATTATGATGACGATTATGATTATGATTATTTTAAAATCATGCCTATCCGGTGTTCCGGCTATCCATTTCCATGCAGAACCGAGGAAATTTAGGGATCGTTTTGCTTTGAACTTGGGAACAAGGCCGTTAAGGTGTACTTGGATTTGTTGGACTTCTTTAGACAGGAAGGGAAACATCAGATAGGGAACACTTGGAAATGTTTGTATATTCTGGTCTATTTCCTTTAGGGATTGTTGGTACTGATTGATGTCAATAACATGAATCAATTTAAAAGTTCCAGTTTGAACTTTTGCGATACCGGAGCTTATGGATATGAGTTGGGAATTGAAATAATCGAGCACCTTTACATCCGCAGTGATAAGTGCAACCCAGAGCCTAAAATAAATTTTAAATTTTAATTCGGGACTGGACAACTTTTCCTGATGTTAAAATGGTGGAAGTTCCGTTTTCTGAAACTGTTTCATTCTTGTATTTGGGGGATCGTATAGTACCTTATATTTTATCAATCTTAACATAAATAGTTTCTCCTACAGAATAATTCTTGTTGTGGTAGTTTAAGTCTGCGACTTATTTGCTTTTAATCCTTTCAACGTTTTCTCTCCTTTCTAATTCCAACTGTTCTGGATTGTTCAGTTTTCCTTTTCCAAAAACTACGTCTATGGTTTTTATTTGTTGTCGTGAAGTGTATGGACCTATTATATTCATAAATTGTCATATCTAATAATTCTGCAAATGTGTTATGGATTTTCTTGGATTTGAGGCAACACATTAGCTCAGAGAGTGTGGAATGGAACCTTTCTACTTTTCCATTAGTTGAGCTGGTATAAGGGTGGACCTTGAATATTTTAATTTTGAAAACGGTTATTAACATAAAAGATACAGCGGTTGAACTTAAAGACTTTTCGTTGGTTTCAGGGAAGCCGAAGGCCAATATGAGTTCTCTAAGCGGTTGTTGTATGTCTTCGGTACCTTTAGATTTTAAGATTCTTGTTAAAGCAAATTTGGAGAATTTATCGATGGCAGTCAGGATTATTTTAACGTCAGTAAAGTAAATCTCGACATGCACAATTTGGACAGGGAATTCGGGTATCGGAGTAAGCTGAATTTCGGGTTTGTTAGGGTGGCGATCATACTTGTTTTCCGTACAGATATTACACGCCCTTGTAACCCTTCTTACCTTTCTAATCAAACCTAGAAAATAGTATTTTTTTTTTTTTTTTTAAGACTTAAGCTCTATTTTCCTTTGCGTCTTTATGCGCTCTCTGATGTATGCTAATGTTTTCTCGATCTGTCTCATTGGTTATATCTTGGATCCGTAATTGAGTGAAACGAATTTTGTAATTGTTGAAATGGGTGGCATATATGGTTTGTATCATGGCCATTATTTGTTCGGAGGTTTTAATACAGTTAATGACTGAGGGGTTTAAGATTTTTTTGAGGATCACCTTCAGTTTCTCTTGATTATAATTAGTTTCTGTCACTACGTATCTGTGATATGTGAGGAAAATTATTTCGAAAGTTCTGAAAGGAGTTGCGCCAAGTTGCAGAAAAATTTGGTTTTTGAATGCGTTTATTGGAGCCTCGACACTTTGTATAAGGTTTTGGGATGAACTATCATTGCTTTGTTCCGAAGGTTCAGTGAGTTTATTTATTCGGTTGAGGAGGGTGTGACAGTGCGTCTGCCACGACATTACTTTTATCTGATTTATAGTGCAATTCGTAATTATGCTCTCAGAAAATTGTTTTCCACCGCTTCATCTTACTGGTGGTCGGTGGTGACTTGTGCCGATCCATATAGGTAATTAAGCAGGGAATTCAATGCCCATATTGTACCGGTTGGTACAAGCGTTCGGGAAATAAATGCAATTGGTCTGTTTCCTTCGGACAAAACTGCACATAGAGCAAAATTAGACGCGTCCGTAGTGAGTTCAAATGTTTTTCTGAAAAGAACGTAGATCTTTTAAGGTTAAAAGTAATGGAAAAATATTTATCGCTTCAACTTTAGCGGGGTAAGTTTTTATTTCTTTCGAGGAGATGATAAAACTGAGAAACTCAACTTCTTTTCTATAAAATGACATTTGTCTAACTGGACTTTCATATTTGGATCTTAGAGGGTTTGAAAAATTTCCTTTATGTACCGGGCGTGGTCACTTTCGGTTTTGCTGAATATGGCTATATCGTCAATATATACGTAGCAGGTCTTACCTAAGTGTTCTTACAAGATGTCGTCAAGTGCCGTTTGAAAGATGGATGGTGCGTTTTTAAGTCCAAATGGAAGGCTTGTAAATTCGAATTTTCCATTGTTTATAGAGAAAGCTGTTCTGTCTATGTCAGACTCCTTTAATGGAATCTGGTGGAACTCGCTTTTTAAATCCAAGAAAAGAATATATTTCCAAGTATATCCAAGTAAAGAATATATTTCTTCCAAGTTGAGCTAAAACGTTATTTATTTCCGGTATATGGTAACAGTCGGCTATAGTGTCACTATAATCGATTATTTTTCTATACTGTTTTTTTTCTCGAAGTCAACCTTTTTGGTTACAATCCATACAGGAGAATTGTATGGAGACCTGGAAGGTCTGATAATTCCGTCCTCGAGAAGTTTGTGGACTTGCTCTTCGACTTCAGACTTTAGTGACATCGAGAAGAGATAATATTTACTATAAATGGGTGAATCATCTGACCAAAGAATTTCTCTTACAACTTTTGTAGTAAAAATGGAGTTTAAAAGTTTTTGTTGTACCCCTGTCATATCACCTGTTTTGATATTAACGGCGTTAACCACTTGAGAACGCAACTGTTTAATTTTAATTTTCAAAGAGTCTAATATTCTCATAGAGTTAGTTTTCGTATCTATGACATCGGATAGTTGCTTAAGACTATCATTGCCAAGAGTGCCATGAAAGGCTCGCAAGGTAGGTAAGAGAAAGAACTTGGGGTTAATGTTTTGACTATTAAATAAATTTATCATTGTGTACTGAGTAATTTGGACATCTTCTGCTATGGCTTTTGAGAAGAAAGGATTTTCATTATGTACTGGTTTTGATACAAGGGATGATTGAATTTAATTTTTTGAAGATCCGGTGTCTACAAGAAATTTATAAATGTCACCACTCTTCAACTAACTCTCAAAATAAGGTAAGAAAAAGTCGTTTAACCTAAAAAATTAATGTCGACATGTTCCAATTCTTCGATTTGGGAATTATTGGTATTGAAAGACACGTCTATGCTTTCGACGTATTCATCGAGGAGTTGCTCGGCTTTTCCGTCACTCAAATAAAGGTTTTCGTAGAATTGGCTTAGCTCTTCTGGGGATGGGTTCATGTTGAAATTGGGATGATATCTAGCAACTTGGAGATTTTGAGATATATGTAGGTTCATCAGGTCTTCTTGAGTTATTGTTGAAAGTTTGTCGATTTTGATGGTGTACGTCTCTAGCATGAGCAATAGGTCCTTGTGTCAAAGTTTCTTGCTTCACATTCGGTCCTGATTGAGGGGTTCTGGCCTGTTGGTTGTTTTGACGATTATTTACCGAAGTTCTTTGTTGGTAGTTGTTCTGGTTGTTGTTGTGTCCTTGGTTCGACTGGATTGGGAGAAAGGATTATTGCTGGTTTAGGTTCCTAGAAGGACCCATATTTCCTTGCGATGAAGTATTTTGTGGATGCATTTGTTTAGAATGCGGATTAAAACTCTTTTTAGTTGCTCCTTGATTATTCCTAGCGTATTGAGATCTAAAGTGTTGGTTGTCATATTTTAGATACAGAGCTGTAGGCAAATCTGCGGGCTCCTTCATACCCAGAAGATCAGAAAGATGGCCTTTAAGTCCTCTTGTAAACGTATCTAAGGCTTTATCACGATACGTATGAGTCACCTCATTGACTCTGGGCAAATTCCATGCAAGAAATATTGTTATTTATAAGGTTTAATTGTGAGTTTACTGCCTGATAAAATTGTGGAATGGATTAGTTACCGTCAACCATGGTTGACATCTGGAACCCCAAAATCTTGGCAAATTATTTTAATACAAAAACCTTAAGTATTCCGTAATATTAGGTGATACTCTTCTTGTAGAGTTTCAGCACTCTTTTAACACTCTTTCTCCAGGAAGAAAACTCACAAGCTTCTCCCGAAAAGGTACAAAGGCATTTTATGATGTAAGATATTTTTTTATCTATGTCACTCCGATGCTGGGGAAAAATGACCTGATCTACATTAGGAGAATGTTGAACGTGAGGATTAAGTACACTTTCTATTATCTGTCTTCTCTGTTGTTCTTAACATCCAGTTTTAAAGGAAGCAACAAGGAAATCCAATTCTGGGGTTGACCTGATTTCTTGAATTGAAAAATCCTCATTGGATGCTCTCGAATGAAATGAGCAGTTGCGGTCCTAGCCAGTAGCGGAATCAGCGTAAGCTGTGTGAAGATTGCCCATTATCGTTAAAGGATTACTCGTGGTTATGAATATAGGATGTGTGATGTGAGAAGAAGTGGGATTAGTTAAGTTGTTATTAATTAAACCTTAGTTAATTTGTCCTTGGCCTTGGTTTGGTTTTTAGGATTCACCGGTACCTGCTCTTGTTAAAATCATTTTCTTATTTAATGCTTATTTTATATAAATATTTTTAGAAATGTTTTCCAAATTTAATTAACTGTATTAAAATATTTAGAATTAAGTGGTAACAACTTTTATAAAAAAAAATTCTTTATTTCTGTCACAAATTCAATTCTTTGAGATTCTATTTTCTTTCTTAAAACTAACTTACATGGTGTACAAAATCACCAAGCCGGTTACTGGGATTTATTCCGCTTTGCCCATAGGGTTACTGGGGATCCCTCGTTACCTCCTCGCTACTGCTGCCTGGCCCTTATAGTTGGGATCACTGTTAGGAGTTCCTTCGTACACTCACTACATTTGCTTTACGCGAGCGCGGGAGCTACTTTAGGTCACTGGCTTTTTAGTTTTTGTTAGTTTTGCGAAAACACCAATTACTTTTGGCTCAAATTTTACGTTTTATTTTTCGCAAGCACGGGAACTATGTTCTTAAGATCACTGGCTTCTTGTTTAGGCTTTTTGTCACTTTTTACCGCGACTTATTTTTCGGAACACCGATTTCCTTTCTAACTTTACGTTTTCGTGAACACTGGAGCTACTTGAGGTCACTGACTGCGACAAAAAAAAACGAGTTCCTACCGCTCGGCTGCCAATTATTCAATAATTATATTAATTAATTTAAAATTAAATTAAACTTTATTTATTTAAAAAAACAGTCTGGCAGCGATTCTGTCTTCGAATAAAGACTGAACAATCTCTATATATTATTCGTAAATTTTACGTTTTATTTTTCGCAAGCACGGGAACTATGTTCTTAAGATCACTGGCTTCTTGTTTAGGCTTTTTGTCACTTTTTACCGCGACTTATTTTTCGGAACACCGATTTCCTTTCTAACTTTACGTTTTCGTGAACACTGGAGCTACTTGAGGTCACTGACTGCGACAAAAAAAAACGAGTTCCTACCGCTCGGCTGCCAATTATTCAATCATTATATTAATTAATTTAAAATTAAATTAAACTTTATTTATTTAAAAAAACAGTCTGGCAGCGATTCTGTCTTCGAATAAAGACTGAACAATCTCTATATATTATTCGTAGCTTAAATACTAATTATGTACTGAAACAAGTGAATATCGTCGATCGTCATGTTTCTCACATGTTTGTTCTGATGTTACCTGATATTGACACGAATGTGATGGAATGTTTTTTTTTTTTGCACTGTGCTCCAGTTGCAATTTTCAGCAAATACCGTGGGAGTGCTCAAGGTGAGAATCGGAGCTGTTGTTAGGTGCTTCTGAATATTTTTGTTGTTAACTTATACAGTAGCTGGGTGTACTATTTAGTAATTAAAAGATCCTGTTGAGACAGTACCGAAGAAGTCTCTACAAAACTTCAAACGAACATGAAACCCAAAGATGTGGTTGGAATACGTACACAAATATCTATTTCAACCGCATTTCATCGAAACTGCGAAGATTTACGGCGTAGCTCCAAATATTTTATTTTTATGATATTTCTCTATAACATATTCGGGTTAGATGATAAAAGAAAAACCCAGATATTTTTACTCTCGCACAATTTCAATACGATCACCTTTCAGAAAAATTTGAGGTTTCGAGTACCTATTTAAACCCGAACGCAAGTGGTAACATGAATTCTGTGGTGCGGATTTATAAAATTGGATAGGTATATATATATATATATCACTATCTGCGGCTTATCTAAATTTTTCAAACACGAAATTCATTGGAGGAAATCTGGCATCGACACTCCGTGTTTTTTGATATATAATGTAAAAATAGATGTGTTTAGCCTATGATATTACTTAAACGATTATTCAATGACAGCGAACTCTTACTTCAGATAGAAAAGAAAAAAACATCGTAAAGCGAAATCGCATTTGTGAGGTTGTTGAAGCAGGTACACTTTTTGAAACACTCAACATATCAGCAAAAAAATTGTAGACAGATTAGTTTTCAAAAAAAATTGCATAACTTCAAATTTGAAAAAATATTGATTTTCGTTCTTGGTAAGAAATAAATAATTTAATGTTAGCTAAAACAAAGGTATCATTACACCCTCAGGAGCAAAATGAGAAAACGAATCGAAGAAATTAACCTCCAAAGACGATCAAAAAAGCGACCAACAACTACAAATATGGTACAGTGACTGTGGCGGAAGGTGTAACCTCGTTTCAGCAGCCCCAACCTAGAGACAGAAGTGATCCTAGTAGGCAGTAAACCTCTTTGTATTTTTTTATATATTTGTGTGGTCTTGGAGTATAATGCCCACATTTGGTCGGGTGCGCCCAAAACATCTCTGCGCCTGCCAGATAGGATTCAAAACCGTGCGATAAAACTCATAAAATTCAGACAATGGACAGCGACGTAATTTCTCGTGTCTCCCTCTGTTTTATCGCTGTTTCCATCATCAGTGCTCTAAGAAATAACCAGTAGTATTTCGCCCCTTCAAACTTTTAACCTTTTAACCTTACACTCATTTCGCTACAAATGCTAATCCGTACACCGTCAAATCCACTTTCGGGCGTACTCTAAAATGTCATGATTCGTTCGTAAGCGGTACAACTCGCTTAAGGAATGTCCTGCCTAGCTATTTATTTACTAGTCATTATGGCATTTAAACATTTAAAATCGACGCTTTTTCCTCCCTGATTTACCTTCGCCCGCGCTTGTAGACGTTTACAGTTGTCAGAAGTTTCAAGAATAGGAGGATCACAGATCCACTCGGCATCACAATGTAGGTTGGTTTTTTTTCCAACAGCTGCTTTTACCTTACCTATCTTAACCTAATTTCAGACCCAGTATCGTATTAAATTAATGTAAGTGCTGGTGTAACAAGTATGACAGTAGAACCACCCATTCTACCTATTACTTACTAATTGGTATCGTGTGAATATTAGCAAAAAAGTTTGAGCCGCCATTATGATATGGTGTTGAACCATTTCGAGAACAGTGGGATGATTTCGAATTTCGAAAAAAAATTTTAAACAGCACATTTCTTTCGACTTTCGACAACATAACTGTGCGGACAACTGACATTGATATCAGATGAGGGTTTTGCAATTTCCAGACGAGGCACATGTTGTTTGAATGTACTTTTTCAGACGTTTAGACTGAGTTAAAAAAAATACTGCGGGATTCCTAACAAAATGTCATACAGACGTTGTTCACGCCCTTCACCCAGAGAAGTCTCAGAATATAAATTAAAGAAAAAAATAAGGTTTTATTTGTATCAAGAGGTAGGCCCTGCCGAATTTGGGTTAATTTTTATCCTAGATGATAGAAACGAATACAACTATAGTTCTAATGTCCTTTACCAACTTCAATCTTAGTGTAGCTAAGTAAGAGTACCACTAATTTACGAGTATTAAGATGTTACTCAAAAAACTATGGGTCTCACAATGTTTTTCAAAATTTATAAATCATAAGTAAATGGGTCAGTTCTAACAACTCGTAAAAGTGGTGCAAATGCTTTCGTTCATTCTGTGATATTTCGGTAGTAACTTTTTGTGCAAAAAAAGATTTATGAAATACATATTTAAAGTAAGACCTGGCTTACATATGTACGTTTATACAAATTCGTAGATTGGCATACAGCGTTCCTAACATATGTGAATATACATACTTGTACTGTAAAATATTTATGGGTGGGTAAGAGAGTTTTAATGGTGAATACCACAATGCATATTGTTATCCTCTCTCTATCATTTTCAGAAATTGAACTTCTGTCACAGTGAACTAACACGATGCATAACAACAAAATATTTTTGAGTATACTGTACCGTTTTGTCGAAAACATCATTTGTTGCGTCATATTTCTGCGCTTTTGTAAGTTTTCAGTTCATGCGGACCATATTGTATTTTGTCTTTTTTCATTTTAACTGCAATGAATTTTACAACGTTCATTACAGCTTTGTGCACGTCAGCAATAAAATTCAAGAGATAAAGTCATAAAAACGGATTGAGGCGATTTTATGTTTCCTTGAATTTTTGACAATATAGATAAATTAACCTTTTCGAATCAACGACAATGGATATAAAAGATTTGATTGGCGTGAGTGTATAAAAAAAATTATTTTCTTAAAGTAAAAAGGTGAACTCTGCATTTGCGATCGAACATACTAATATATGTATATACCATGGTATTTAAAAGAGGTTGGGTTGATTAGTAACTTAATTTGATTTTGAAGGTTTTGATTTCGGTAGTTTTTTTTTTTTTTTATTTTTTATTTTTTTTGTTTGATAGGAGCTTTAAAAGTTTGACGCACTTAACTCATAGACACATAGATCACAATGACCCAATTGGCCTCAGTGGGTTGGTCGTTGCCAACTGCCACTCCAACCTATCTTATCTACCCCATAGACAGATCGAGCAGGTGATGCCTAAAATACATAGACGAGTTAGAAACTGTTTTCAAAAATTTATAAATATTTTGTAACTTACACCTGCTTGTGATGTAGTCACAACTCGCAAATGTCGTGATGCGAAATTTGTGATGCTTCTTGTGAGCGATAAGCTGTTTGTTATTCTGGCCAATTCCTCACAAGAAAACACCTAAAATAGTTACCACGGTGTGGTGAATTCATTGTCCTGTCAAAAAATTATTTCTTTCGACAATCGTGACTTTTGCGCCCACTTGCATTTGGCAGAAATAAAGAAAAATACATCCTAAAATACAAGAAATAATGGAGGACAAGGTAATATATTTTTTTTTGATAAAAAGAAACATTCATATGTACTAATAATGAACACTTTGCAGGAAATTTAAAGAAATATGAGCGCACGTCTCAGGAACAGTTGGATCATTACTTACTTTCTTGCAAGAGAATCCAGATTTTCTTGCAAGTAAGAATGATTCAACTGATCACAGCAAGATGAAGGTATACTGGAACGTGCTAGCTAAAAAGATAAACGCGTTACGGGGACCAGTTCGACCTGTGACCAAGTGGAAACAAGTAAGTTTGGTTATTATCTGTTATTTTGTTATCATAATTTTACATGCATTTCTTTTTAGACTTTAGGCCATTGGAAACACCAGTTGCGTTCTCGTTCACGAAAAATAAAAGTGCACAAAAATTTAACTGGTGGTGGTCCATCAGAGAAGATAACCTCCTTTGAAGAAAGGGCGCTTGAGGTGTTCGGTGCTGTTGCCTTTGACGACTTGCAAACCGTCCCGACAATCGGATGTGATGTTCGTATTTTTTAGTAAATGTATAGATGTTGATATTTTTCTTGAATATGTAGGTATTTGCTTCCAGGGAATGATCCATTGAGTCGTCGCCGGCTACACCATCAGCCGGCTACAACATCAGTGTCCTCATTTACTTTTGAGGACATAATAGAACATGAGTCAAGAAGTTCGACGACTCCAGCTTCTTCAAAAGGCAGCCATCGAATTTCAAGAACTGACCACTGTTCGAAAGTTGTTGAACTTTGTGCGAAGAGGTTTGAGATGGAGAAAGCAGCACAGGAAGAGCGTCACCAGATACAACTTCAAATTTTAAAAAACCAGGAAGTTATGACGGAGGCTTTGGTAAAAGTTGGGGAGGGCTTAGTCTGTTTAGCTGTTTCCCAGCTGGTAAATGAATTTATTAACAGAAAATAAAATAAAATAAAAAGTGTTTTCTTAATTGCTTGATTAATTTGTGATTTTAATTTACAATAATAATTTTAGTAAAAAGATAGCTAGATAACTACAGTTTATTAGCAAATACATAATCTTGATTGTTAAAGGTGTTTATGTAGCTTTGCCGTAACCGTTTTCCTTCATTAAAGTATTGACTTCTTCTGGTGTTTTGTTTTCGTCGTCATATACCAAATCGATCCCGTTTATTTGCATTATATTATGTAGAATACCACATGCATAAATTATATGTGCTACCCTTTCGTGGGAGTAGTGCAATACTCTGTCCTTCAACAAGCATCTAAAAAGAGACTGATGTGCGAATGATTGTACAGAAGCTCAGCTTGCGAAGTAGGACCATCCACTGGAGTCATTATCCAAGGCTCTAATGGATATCCTGATTCAGCTAAAAGCCACTTGAATTGTCTGCAGGTATGGCTTTGTATAAGATGCATCCGAACTGGCGACGTTTTCCAGATGCCGGAATCGTGGCATGATCCAGGAAATTTCGCGTTTAGATGCGGAAATTTAATTTCAAATTTGCATTACAAACCTCCACATAAAGAAGAAGAAGAAGAAGAAGAAGAAGAAAAAGAAGAAAGAAACTGTGAATAATAAAAAGAAAACAGAAAAATATGACTTACGGCTTCTACATTTATGCTATAATAGCCTTTCCTGTGAATATATAAATGCGCAGGAGCCGTGGGATCTCTAGTAGGCGGGGAAACAATTGTAATGTGGGTACAATCGATGGCTCCAATTGTACCTTTTACGTGAAATCGTTGGTAAAACCTTTAAAAAAAAGTAATGGATTACGCACTTTCATTATTGTATAACCATTATTTGTGCATATTTACTCAGTTTTTACTACACTTATGTCTTCATTTGTTCTAGGAAATTGTATCACATTTCCCTTGACCCGCAATATGAGTCTACAAATGTATTGCACACATCGAGAAACCGAAGGTTGGCTTAATGCAATGGTATAGTTATTTCCTATGCATCTTTGAAAGGAACTGTTGTAAGGAAATATACATGTGCATACATATAATGGATTCTTAGCAATGAAATTACTCGAATATGAAAGGGCAAACTACTTGCTTGGTCATCGCAAATATACAGCTCTTCTATAATATCTCTGCACAATGTTTTCGGAATACGGAAAACTTGTATAAAGCAGCCATCACTTAATGAGGAAGTTTGAAAATTGAAATTTGAGATTTGAAAATTTAAAATGTTTTTTACATTTGTATAGGTAAATAAATATATTTGTTTACCTTTCCTCTTTTTTGTTAATTTAATTCACAAGCAGCAAAATTAAAAATTCTTCCTCCATTATGCTATCCTTTATTTTTCTTTATTTTATTGTGATCGGCTTGTGAGCTGCTCAACAACAATTGTTGTGATGCTTACAACTTGTGAGGTTTTTGCTAGAATACGAAAACGTTACAAATTGTGACTCATCACTCTCTTGTGAGGTTGTTGTGACATATGACGCATCACAGAGGTGTGCCAGAATAAGGGCATTAATCTCAACCATTGTGTGTGGCTTAAAAATTCCAACAAACTGTGGGCGAATAAAAAAATTTTATTTTCCAAGTAGGAGTTCTGTCGCTTGCATAGGAAAATCATTTTCTTCTTTGGATATTTATTGAGCTAACAATATAAATCCAATTTTTCACGAAATGCTTACTGTTACGCAATCGACCTTTTTACTGCAAGCTACCACAATAATATTATATTTACTGGACCAAAAACTTTTATTAACCGGATAACATTTTAACGGTATACCCGTAAATGGAAAGTTTATATTGTACATCATCAAGTGGGGATTTTTAAAATCTGTCACCGATGGGGTGATAATTAATGACAGGATTGAAGTTAGTCGATATATGTAAATTATATCAATGTCCGGAAAAGAAAAACATCGACTTTATGTATACCGGAAATATAGACGTTCAGATCCGTACGCCACAAAAAGTAAAGAATTTTCTAGCATCTGTGAAATTTTTTCAATTCAACCAATAACCTTCTCTTAATGGATTTTTTATGATAAAGTAAATAATGATGTATGTTAGATAATCAAATATTTTTAGAATTATACTCGTAATTTAGAAAAATAAAAAAAACGAAGTATTGTATTAGCGAGAGATTGCGATGTTCTTTACTTGACTTCTAACAAACAAGTGAGAAGTTCCTGCAGTCAATAAAAATGCATACAGTTAAAAATCGCTACAATAGACAGATACAATCGTTTAATAAAAATAATAATATGGTTTCAATAGAAATTTTAGAGATTTACAGTAAATTTATCTAATTGTTTTTTTTTTATCATAATGCGCAAAATTATCCGAACCATACTCTTATTCAGTTTATACCATAAGTTTAGTTAGTTTTTAGCTTGCAAATTTATAAATCTAATATGCAATGGGAAATGTGCATGATATTGTTATGTAAATTGTTGAAATTCTGTTATCTGGTAAAAAAAAATAGATAATGGGTTGGCAACGGGAGTAAGTTTAAATTCGTAAGTAGGTAAGAAGGTTCATGCCAAAAAGAGTCTACGTTTCTCAATCTAAGCTTCGATTATTACCTACGTGGAAGATATCTATATATATAAACAATGAGGGTTGACTGAAAAGTTTCCGACCTCAATATGAAACTTTTCAATAAAATTTGGGATACTCACCAAAATTTCAATCATTTTCGACGCGCGAATGTTGGTGACGTGAGTATTTTTTTAAAATTGGAAAAAAACCGAGTATCAAGATGTTAGTAAATATTTTTTGTTATAAAGCAATATGCGTACGAAAATTTAATACAAGTTAGACGCTGTGTACTTTGTACTGTACATTTGTACATTTATGTTTATGAGGAATTTGAACTGACATTCTATTTGTATGATCGTAGATTAAATTTTGTTATTGGGTATATATTTTAATTCGAGCGGTGTTTTTTTCAAAATTTGAACGTTTATTTAAGAAAAACATGTACAATAGTATTATTCAAAGTATTGCCCATCTGAAGCTATGACTTTTTCCCATCTTTCTGGCAATTTGTGGATCCCATCCCAAAAGAACTGCGCCGGCTTGGCAGCCAGGAATGAATCAAGCCAAATTTTGATATTCTGCTCTGATGTGAACCGTATTTCAGTGAGGGCGTTCTGCATCGACCGGAACAAATGGTAGTCAGAAGGGGCAAGGTCTGGGCTATAAGGCGTGTGGGGAAAGACTTCCCATTACTGTTTTCCAAATAGTTCTTAGCCGGAATATCACCGTGGGGCCGAGTGTTTTCATGATGGAAAATTATTGCCTCGTGTCTGGTCGCATATTCCGGGCATTTTTCGGCTACTGCTCTCTTTAAATGGATTAATTGTGTTCGTTAGCGCCATGGACATTCGGTTTTACCGTTGATTTGGTTGGTTGGCCGGGTTTCACATAGAATTTTTTGCGCTTGGGGTTGTCGTTATGGATCCATTTTTCACCACCAGTAACAATCCGATGCAAAAATGACTTCCTTTTGTGGCGTTCCAGCAGCATTTCGGACATGCAAAACCGCATTTCGACGCCTCTCTTCTTGAGTTCATGTGGAACCCAATTTCCTTGCTTTTGAATATATCCAGCCGATTTTTAAAGTGCTTGAGTGACACACAAAGATTCTCTTGTGTTTGTCAACAATCTTCATAGAGTAATGCTTCCAGTTCTTCATCTTCAAACTTTTTTTGTCTGCCCAAGACGTTCATCGTCTTCTAAGCCAAAATCACCACTTTTAAATCGTGAAAACCACTTTTGGCACGTTCGCTCAGCTAGCGCTTGGAGTTGTCGTAATGGATCCATTTTTCATCATCAGTAACAATCCGATGCAAAAATGACTTCCTTTTGTGGCGTTCCAGCAGCATTTCGGACATGTAAAACCGCTTTTCGACGTCTCTCGGCTTGAGTTCATGTGGAACCCAATTTCCTTGCTTTTGAATATATCCAGCTGCTTTTAAACGTTTTGAAATGGCCGCTTGAATGACACTCAAAGATTGTGCGAGCTTCATAGAGTAATGCTTCCAGTTCTTCATCTTCAAACCTTTTTGGCTGCCCAGGACGTTCAACGTCTTCCAAGCCAAAATCACCACTTTTAAATCGTGCAAACCACTTTTGGCACGTTTGCTCAGCTAGCGCATGTTCACCATAAACTTCCACCAAAATACCATGACTTTCGGCAGCAGTTTTCTTCATATTAAAGTAATGAAGAAGAACCCCCCGCAAAAACACTTTTTCAGGCACAAAGTTCGACATATTTGAGTGAAAAAAAATTATTGTTGTTTACGCTTCAAATGAATGACATTTGACGCGTGGCTACCCTCTATGCGAGAGGGTTATGCTTACGGTGGAATCTACAAACCAAACTGGGTCAACACAGAACTCGTGAGAATAATTCTCACTACTTATGGTATAGCCGTTTGATGTTTTGCACCAAAAAGACGGATCTATCTAGTCTGTTGGAAAAAGCTCGAAGAACTGTCTACATAAGTATAGATAGCGATACATTCCAGTGTGATTGGGCAGCATCATAGCTTCCTCCAATCAAGATATTCGTACCTTCAATTTCCTGAAGGTCACTTCAAAGTTGATTTCAATCATCTGTTTTCAAAAACACATGAATGAAGACAATGCAAAGTCTTTCTCAATAAGGCTATTCCATCTTTATAAACGGCTCTAAGCCTGTCGAAGTCATTGGTGAAAGGGTTTTATTTGAGAACCATTGCAAACACAAATCCTTAGATCTACCCACATATGATGAACTCTTCCAAGCCTAAGTATTAGCTATTCATCAGGTAGGTGGTTGGCTCAGCCCAAGTTAATTTCGAATACCACAAATTTATAATATCACACTCTGCCTGGTTTTAATACATTTAGATGCCCTAGGGGATTGCAATGCTAACTGAACTGGCAAGACTCGGATCCGTAGGAACAAATAGTTGGCAACTTTAATTAGAATTAATGGTCTTATTAGTGGCAGAGGATGAAGAGACACAGGGTACAGTTAACGTTTTTTTTTTTATAAACAGAGAATTACAAAAATAACTTTGTAATTCTAATCACAATTTTTCCTTAAATTTTGTATTACATATAACACATTTATTGAACAAAACACAAAATAATTTGAATTGAAAGACAAAAGTGTACAATCACATTTTGGGTTTGAAGGGAAAAAGGTGTAGGATGGCGTATTTTGGGTAATTTTTATGAATTTTTCTAACATATAAGGAATATATATATATATTATTGTAATCTTGGGGTTATTTTATAAATATATTTCACAATATTTCTTGGAATTTTCAAATATTTTCTTTGTAAATTTACGGAGATATTAGCTGCCTTGCATTGGACGTCACAATTTTTATCTGACATCAATTTTTCAAAAAAAATTAACTTCTTTTAAGTGTCTCTTCTATTTGAACTTCAATCTCCAATCTTTACAACAACAAAAAATCGAAAATTTTTATTTTTTTGAGTACGATATTTTACAATTGTTTGTACTTTTTTTGCAACAAAAAATAGTAAAAAAAGATAGTGTTTAGAATTTAAGAAATTAACGATTGATCAAAAACTCTATGAGTTAGAGCATACAAAAATTCGAACAAACGCGTTTGAAAATAAAAATGGCAGTGAAGGTAAATTTAACACAGTAATGAAACAATTTAAGAACTTACTATTTAATCAGCTATTCCAGCACCATATTGCAACCTTTCTTCTGCTAATGCTCTTCTTTCCTTCCAATATCTTTAGGGTCATTAATGAATGACTTCCTCTTCGACTGCTCCCTACGACATGCGCACGCCTGAAGGATACTCACTTAAATGCTTATAACTCTTAAACGGCTTTTGAATAGTTCTACGATCGATTTATGAAAAAAAAAAATTAATTTTTTGAAGCCTCTACACCTTAAGTTACTTAAAAAAAATTATTGGTTCCCACAAATAACTGATGACTTTGCGGAGCATGTTAAGGTTTTCAACCTTGTAGCTATCATTTACTGTACCTGCTTAAAAGAACGATGCAAATTGATTTCTAGTTATGGGGGTAGAGCTTTTAATAAATTGGTTCTCAAAACAATCATATATTAATAAAATGGAACTTTGAGGGCCATTCGATTACTCATCGCTGAACTCGCTCCATTATATAAATGCAGTAAAGTTTTTTCTTCTGTGGGTGAGTGAACAAATTTGATAGACATCATCTTTGAATGTTTTTCTTCACAATCTTATCAACGTTCCATATTCTTCTATAAGATGAGATATTGGGTCATTGTAGCATTTCTCTCTTGAAGTAATTCCTGCTATTGTTGCACTAGCTTTTCCAGTTCGCTTAAGAAATTAAATTTATGTAGATCCTGAATGGAAATTCATATTCTCAAGCAACGCTGTCTTAAATTGCTTTTAAAAATGGCAATAAATTTTCCAATTCTCCAATAAAGTTTTTAATTCAAAACTCCTTAATTTTAAACCGCAATAATAATTCCCACTATAATTACCATAAAATAAAGCATTATGCGTTTCATCAAAGATTAACTGATAATTTGGATTGACCGCAAAAGATGCTCCAGAGTTTAAAGCATCATTACTGCTTTATAGTCGCATTCAATTACCGACTCATACTCTTCCTTGGAATCATCCTCCTTGAGTTCACCACATATACACAGCTTCGTTATGCTTTTTTCATCTTCACATGCGCCTTTTTTAAGCGATCGAGTTTTGTGATTAATCCTTGCTCGGCGTTATCTGTTTTACTCATAAAGGAAAAATCAACCGTTTTAGATATTCGGATATTGATATGCAGAATTTAGTAGCTTGACCGTGACGCGTACTCCAATAAGTAGATGTATATACACTGAGATTAGATTAAAAATGATTTACATAATTTGTGTATGTATATATTTAATATATATATGTGTAATAGATGTATGCGTAATAGATGTACATATGTACATACTAAGCTACAAATTTCTTTAGACGGTTTTAAGTCTGATATCCACAAAATAAATACTTTCGTGCCCTAGGCTCCATCCTGAACCAACACTCTTTTTAATTTTCGTCCATGATTTCTAGTCTACTATTTTTAACACAATATATTCCTTTGCTAACAACATTACTCCCTGATTTTCGTATCCGTTCCCAGACCCACGCCCCTGCTCTTAAGCTTTAGAACAGGAACGGCAGCGTATGGTAAGCTCATTAATTTCCGATAAAAACAGCATCAGTAAATGAGGGATTAAATGCTTTCAAAACATAATGCTGTCTGATGACAAATGCATATAAATATGCACATATTCCTGGTATATGTGGCAATTACAGCCTGAGTTGAAATAACCACATATTTAAAAAAACGCATTTGCATTCGCTTTGACACTTCAATGTTATAAATAATTTTGTATCAAAACGAAAAATAGGTAGCGACTTGTTGTTGTTTAGCAACAATTAGAATCAGCTAAATGAAGAAAGATCGCAATGAAAAAAAAAAAAGAAGCACATTATTTCATATCCAGGGAAACTTAAAATTTAACTTTTGCACTAAAAGACTTATGTAAGCTTACATTCATGGTCTTTACAACTAACTTCATGTTATTTGCCCAACTTTGCACATTTATTCTAATAAGAAGTAATTAGCTAATCAATTTGTTAATATTCTCTTTTGAAGTTTTGACACTTTAAGCTTACCATATATGTCAAAAATATGGTACGCTCCGAATTGCGCCAACAATGTATGTCTAAAACGATGCAGATTTAAATTTTTAATAAATAAAATATGCCGTCATTTTAATTGTATTTCTTTGTAACTTTTGTACATACCATTTCAAAAGTCACCATAATCACCGTCAATTAACAAACAAAATTTCAAGCTTCTGCTATAGAAACTTTAAATAAGCATAGTAGGTATCTTCTAATGCACGCTCTCAATAGGCTATTTCTACAATAATTTTTTCTAACATATATGTATTTTCAACTTAATTATTTATAAAGATTAGAAATTCAAAGCACATGCCGGTGTCCTTAATTTTGTCCCGTCCCTTTCAGAAAGTACTCTCAAAAACCTACGTTTTTAAATAATAAATACATACATCATCAAATAAAAGCTTAATTGCTTAAATAGCAGACGAGTAGCTGTGATATCGGTTTATCATAAAGAAAACACACAAAAAAAAAAAAAAAAAAAACAGAATAAAGCTAATAATAGCATCGAACATTTTGAATATTTTAAACGAATAACAAATTTATAAATAATACATACATATAATGCTAAAAATCACACATGTGGTACCCCTAATCGTTTACTACCCCTCTGCATTAATAAAGGAACAAAAAAAAAAGAAAAAAGAAAACATCAACGTTTTATCGGCCGTCCCTGCACTCAAGAACTCCACGACCATGAAGCAAAACTTTAAGAGCTCCTAAAACTTGTTACCAGCACACAACAACGGGGATAACAACAAGTAAATACACCCTTTAGTACATTTACTTGCAAACGTTAAGGTGGGTATCATCGTTTCAATACATCCGCCCAACAAAGTCATTTGTTTCTTGAAAATGGCCTAAAGCTAAATAAAAATTTCATCGCAACGAAGCAATAAACTGGAAAAATCTTCAAAAAAATTAACTCAAAAAAAAGAACAGACATAAAATAAGATATGGAATCAGGTGCTGTTGTTTACAGATAGATAATAAGAGCACTTGGGATTTAACTAAAGCGAACTGTGAAGAACAACAACAAAATAAGTGCGTTTAAATCTTGTACACTTCATCTTGACTCCTTGATAGCTGTAGGCGAAATCCAGCGTATCTAAATATTGCAAATACATACATACTTGTATCATTCAAGGTAGAGAACCTTGTTTGCTTGGCAGTTATAAAGGTAATGTTGCTAACAGCAAACGAACGAATACATACTAGATACTCGTACTCGTATCATCGGCTTAAGGAGCAGAAAAAAAATCAATACAGGATAAGAATGAGGTATAAATTCATATACAGAATCACAATTTCGACGGAATGACGCGCTAAGATGTACTTTTATATTATGGACCGAATTACGTTTGACTCCCGTATGCTACCTCCAAACAAAATAACCACAACGTCAAAAACACTTACGTCAATTTCTGCACCATCCACACTGGAATTACGAAAAGGTGGATTCCTTCCGTTTATGAATTCAAAAAATTTTCCTCTGTCAACTTTTAGCCATGTCACCTGGAAATGGAAAAAAGAAACGACAAACTTCATTATGGTTGTATGTACAATATAAATGAGAAACGTCAGTCGAATGGTTATCAACGAGAGACGGCTAAATTAATAATTAATGAAAAAACGACGAGCAGCATTCGACGCAAAATCAAATAAAGAGATAATTGACCTTCGAATAGCCCAATAGTTTATTAGGATCGAAGGTGTATAATTCTCTGTGTTTGATGGATTTCAATTTATTTGATTTAGGCTATGCAACCTATAAAATAGTTAGAAGTCCAAGGTCAATTGGATTTAATTAAAGATAGAAAATGGTCTTAACTTCCGAGTGAATTACTACGCGTTTCCGATTGATTGATGGGGACATTGATTTTACCTATCTTATCCAGTAAAAGGGGAAGCTTAAATAATTGCATTATAATTAGTTTTAATGTGCCAAGTAAATTTCAATTCGTAAGGACTAAATTCATAGCTTTTAAATTTTTATCGGAATTAGTCTTTTATTATTATTTTATTAGCTTTTAAAGAAAATCTTTCAAGATTGTGCTAAGAGGACGGCTTCTCTTTATTACAAATTCTCCGTATACAGTTTCTGTTTTATTCTATGTCTGCTTTGTTTTCTTTTTTCTTCTTTGTTTGAAGTTATTCAATGATTCTGTTCCTCACATGCATCAGATATTTATGTTATAAGACCACGACCTGGAATAAATCAACTCAAGTCTTGACAAATAAAAGTTCAAAATACCTCATGAAATTTTCAAACAAACGTTTTATGGGATTGTTCTCTTGAAAAAAAAAACAAGACATAATTTCATATGGTATTTGCATTAAAATACGTATCTACATATCTATCATACATACAGACACCATACTGTTTTTTTTCTGTCGTATCAAACATGCAGACGAAGAACTACTCCTTTGCGCTCCTTGTAAGTTCCATTTAATAAAATATTTTAGTCTTTCGAAAAAAGATCAGTAAACGTTTCATTAATTAAGTGACTACAGTATTATCACCTACCACGTCAACGTCGCATACCTGTAGCTTTATGCGAGCGTAAGCCGAACATTCATAGAGGTAGAGCTTCGCGGTGTCGTCACCACTTTTACAGCAAGCATTATATGATATTATATCACTTATGTTTATCTAGCACATTTACTTAACGGGGCACTTCACCATGCCATTATACAACCTGCTGAAGGACAGCTGGAAGGCCACTGGCTTCTAAAAGACGTCGGCAATAATTCGCTGACCTGCAGAGACAACCCCTTCAAAGTAATCCCCATCGACTGCAAGACATTTATGCGAGCCTTGATCCTATCCTCGAAACATTTTTTATATTCGGTTTACGGTATGTCCATCAGTGCTTCCTGAGATTTTTCCATCACTTACTCTCGGCTGCTGAAATGCGTTCCCCGTAGTAATTTTTTAACTCGATTGAGCAGAAAGAAGTCACAGGGAGCCAAATCAGGTGAATTCGGTTGCTGTTGGATGGTATTTGTTGCATTTTTTGTCAAAATATTACGAATAATGATGGCACTGTGCGACGGTGCGTTATTCTGGTGCAAAGTCCATGAGTTTTCTGCCCAAAATTCTGGTCTCTTTTGGCGAAATAATACTCTTTGTTTACTGTCTGGCCTTCTGGCAAAAATTCATGATGTACTACACCGTTGTAATCCATGAAAACCGTGAGCATTGCCTTCTTTTTTTACTTATTTTTTGGTATCGGTTCATTTGGTGAACTCCATTCACTTGACTGATGTCTGGATTGCATGTCGTACTCATAAACTCACGTCTCGTTTTTAGTAATGATCCTTTTGATGAATGTGGGATCGGATTCAGCCTCGCAATTCATCTCTGTTGCGACGTCAACACGATCTCTTTTTTGCATGAGATTGAGGCACCAACTTTGTTGCTATACGACGGAATCCCAAATCATTAACCAAAATGTCTTGGACGGATCCATAGGCAATGTTCAAATTCTTCGCTATTTCTCTGGTGGTTAACTTGCGGTTATTGATCAACAATTCTTTTACTTCATCAATGTTTTCGTCGGTTTTCGAAGTCGATGGTCTGCCATTGCGTTCATCATCTTCAATTGACTCACGACCACTTTTGAACCGCTCGTGCCACTGGTAAACGACCGTTTTCTTAAGAAGATCGTTGACGAAGCACTTTTCAAACATTTCAAACTTTCGCGCGCCATTACGTCAATACGTTTTTTACGCAAAATTTAATACAAGTTCGTTGTTGCAAAATTAAATTCATTTCTAAAGTTGTAAAAAATTGGCAACACACACAAGGATAGATGTACTCTTGACTACGTAACTTTTGCAAATATCAAGCTATGACGCTAAGACTTAGAGGGAATGACGACAGATGTACCAACTTAAAAAACAAAGAACTCAAATCGGATCAATGGGAGCAGCACAGTGTGGTTATTCCGGTAACCTTTTGATACATAAGACCAGAGTCAAAAAACAACCGGTGTGCAAGGTCATCAAAGTTCCAGTGCGTGTTGTACCAAAGACCACTTATTTTAAGCGGAAGATTACTTTGAGAGTGCAGCACATGATATAATATCAGGAGGAGGGAGATTCATCAAAGCATATACGGCGGAGTCAGGCGTATTAGGGAAGGTTCTCTGTAGCCGAGACAGACCGTTGTTTACAGTCTAGTAAAAGCAGCAATGAGAGAGAGAATGATGAGAGATTTTTTCACCAGGCAACTGACGTATGAGATGTGATTGGCCTGGTCATAGCCATGTAGATCCAGAAGAATCTTCTCGGTTACAGGTCCCATGTCTTGTAGATAGATCTTTTACACTGCCAAAACACCGACAGTACCATAGACGTTTTCGACGTAACATGTGTAAAAAATGTCTAAAAGGAAAACTAATGCTACCCACTACTGTTCTTCAAGCAATAGAAACACTAAAGATGCTTTTTGGACGTGCGGACGGAAATAATTCATCATACTATGCAGCTTCAACTGAGACAGGAGCCAACAATTAAAACAGATAAGTTGAAAAGTCTTATTCATTTGTCTTTATCTGTGCAAAATTACTACTCAACTATTCACGCTATAGGTTTCGTGGATTATTTGCGTGACCCAATTCTGCTGTCGGAATTGTTCGGAAAGCTGACTAGTGATTTAAAGTTGGACTGGGGTCGGAATTGACATTGGTTCGCATCGATGTAAAAGCTTTTGACAAATGACTTTTTGCTTTCGCTGCATGCGCTAGTCAGGTGACAACTATGGGAGCATCAGCTACCACTAGCTATAGTGAAATGAAATGTGGTAGCAGACAGCCCAAGTCGAGAGTGATGTTGCACGAAATGGTGAAGGAGAAGGAAGATTCAAAAGCTAAGCACGTTGGTTGTGTTAAGTAAAACGGTGATCATCGGATGGCACACTGCAGTGAATTTCGTTCGTTAACTGTTCAGAAGCTTTGGGGTTTTGTTCGAGACAATATGATTTGCCTACGTTGCTTCAAAATACATTCAGTAAAGCAGTGCAATCTAAAAACGAAGTATGACGTGGATGGGTGCAAGATGCCGCATCATTCACAATTACGGATATAAAAACCAAAGTGATGACGGTGAGCTTTGCAGGAAACAAACAAATTCAGCGGTATTGTTTCATTCCAAGGCACAGAAAAAGGTGATGTGTCGCTAGGCTCCGTTGACATTGTACAACAAAGACAGATCTTTGGATACCTATGCGCTCATTGATGAAGGATCAATTTGTACTTTAATCGAAGTCAGTGTCGTAGAAGAGCTCGGCTTAGATGGGACAACTGCCGAATTGTGTTTAAGGTGGACTGGTGATATCACCCAGAGCGAGGTAAATTTCAAAGTGGTTCATTTGGATATTTTATCACGGGAGGACAAGGCGAAGAAATTCAAATTAAAAAAGGTGCGGACAGTTTCGAGTTTTAATCTTCCTGTTGAGTCACCTGACGCCAGCATGTTGGAGAATCATCGACACCTGAAAGATCTGCAAGCAGTTCATAGGCAGATGTGGTTTCCCAAGGATGATCCTGTCCGACAACTGCACAAATTTTCGAGGTGCTAGTCGTATTCTGGTCGACGGGATTGAAAAGATGTTTGCTGGATGGGTGAAGAAAAAATACCCAGAAATCGAGTGTTCATTCATTCCAACCGCTTCTCCTCATATGGGAGGCGCGTGTGAAAGAATGAACCGGTCGGTAAAGTCAATATTGATAGACACTTTGTACGAAACGTGTGTTCGGGAAGACGTTTTAAGGGGCACGTTGGTGGATGTAGAGCACATCTTAAACTCACGACCTTTAACTTACGTTCCGCTGGATTCATCCGAAAACGAAGCACTCACTCCAAATCACTTCCTGGTTGGAAATTCAAGTGGAATAAGATCCTTACGAAAAATACGCCATAATGTGGTCTGAGCGATGCCCAATTCTTGAGAACGCCGTGGAATTGACTGATTTGGATCATTTGCTACGGACGTCTGAACGGCAGCGATATTTTCGACACTTCGACCAACCCGTTGTCCCACTGACACGGCAACATCACACAACGTATATGTAGACTCAAATTTTTGCACTAAACTTCTTATTGCCTGTCTACTAGGGCGAGAATTAGGACCGAAAATTGGAGTTAACGCTCTTAAATTTGCAGTCACCGACTCCGAAAATCTGTAGAAAATTTTTATAATTAGCAGACGTTGCTCATTAGTGTACTTTACCGTGATAAAAATATTGAGTTTACTGACTAAATTGACAGTGACAGTTTGATGATTAGTGAAAGAGTGCGTTCACAAATTATAGTTCAAAGTTGTCAAGTTCCTATTGGAAAACCCTATATAAATTTTTTGTTTTTTTATTTTTCGTTTCGATTAATTAATTTCTATATGCATATAATAGGTTTGAGATTACTCTTCAAAATTTATTGAAAGATCCTGATAACTGTAGGAAACAAGGAACATCGGTTCGTCCATCAAAAATTGATAGAAAGCAAATTAAATAATTAGCCATTATCCAGCAGATTAGGCTCCAATTATCATTTCCAGTAATAAAAAAACATTTAAAAGTGTTAAAAGCAATTGCCGACATCAACGTTGCTTTCAAGATTAAAGAAAGCAGGATTAAGCTGTGGATAGTGTAATGGCTGTAATTACTGATGAAAAAGAAAGTAATCTTGATGGTTCTAACGGGCGGAAAATGCATTGGAGAAATACTTGCCGAAGGCGTGAAACTTAGCACTCTTGAAACTTTTGACTTAAGCCAAGAACTTAAGGGGCATGTTGTCCGTAATTTCTGAACACAATCTCTCGAAAATTTTTCCAATATAAAGACTGTACCTCCATAGACATCTGTGGCCTTCGAGCTGTATCCAGCTTAGCTCCCTAGGAGCAATGTTGATACCAACAGATTATTTTCAGATGCTGATTTAACACCTCTACAACATATAAATATGTTCCTATCAAAATTAATGAATTTATTATTGTGATTAAGAAAATAAACAAACTTTATAGTTTCATCAAAACGTTCCCATTTCTCCTCTTAATCTGTGAAGAAACCTATGTCAAATTTGTATGATTTGTAAAAGTAGTAATAGCTCTGCTCTAGATTTAAATGATTTCAATGATTACTTCCTCACAAATGAAGTTAAACCTGACAAACCTGAAAGGTTTGACTGTAATACAATCACTCCTACAACCTTTGAACATCAATTTGGTTTTTTGGATTGTTTCTGAGATAGAGGTCGTAAGTATTATAATTCAATTGGAGAGAATGAAGTGCAACTTCGTTCTGTGAAAACTATTTTGCCACAAATTACAAGTCATTTAACATACGTGCGAGGCAATTCTCTGCAAAAATCTTTTCATAGAACTTGTATGTAGTTTTATGCAAATCCCGTAGGCGTCAACTCTGACATGAAGGCATAACACTGATGTTGGAGTGGTTGCTGGCTAGGCTAAATGTAACAAACTAACAACTAGTACTAAGACCCACTGGTTGAGGATGCACTGGCTCCAGTTTGACAACCACATCTGTGAAAAATATTGAAACCTAATACACCTGAGTTTCAAACTACTACACCACCCGCCCGCGCCCTGGAGAAAAGCTAGTAAAAGGGTATTCGAATCCCCTTGCTGCGAGCTCGGGATTATAAAAAAATGATAAAAAAAAATATAATCAACGCATATACAGGGTGTCCCAATTTAGGTTTTCGTCCTGAAAGCTGAAGATTCCCGAAGTTATGGCGAATAAAAAATTGTATTCCAGTGGAAGAGGGCTCTATTTTTACCCCCCTCCAAGTTTTAGGCAGTTAAGTGAGGAACATCTGATTTCTCATGTGGTGATAAGTCTTGGGCTTATGGGTACGATCCAGAAACCAGTCATCACAATGTTGTATGATGTATGTTCATTCATCAGAAGTGATTTACTCTGGCGTCCTTATGAGTAAACGCTCTTCAAAATTCAATTTATTTCAATTTACAATAGTTCAATTCAATTAAATTAAATTCAATTAAATACAGAGAGGTATATATTAATTTTTACCTTACATTTTCTTTAGTATAGCCACGAGAACTTTCATGTTGAATTTATATTATAAAAAGTTAATAATAATACTAATATAATGCATAAATATGGTTTATAAATACATAAAAGAAAAAACAACAGAAAGAAAAAAAAAATAATGAAAAGTGATACAGTATATACGAGTATAAAACTTCAAACAAAATTAGATGTAGTAACGCTGCTTAACTTTTTTGCAATTCTGCCAAAATAAAATCCGACGAATGTTATGTACTTACACGTTTTTCAACGTAACGACTGATGAAATAATAAAGCATGCGTACTAGGTACGCTTACTAATGGTCGTTCAGCCAATAAAAATTACGGTCGGATACTTTTTGAGCAGACCTTGTAATATACAGTTCTTCAAATAATAATTAAAAAAATTGTTTTAATCAAAGTTTTTTACTTATCCCATATAATTATTTGGCTTACTGTTGTCCAGTCACTTTTGGAGAAATGTTTTTGTGAACAAGCTAGATTTCTGTTTCTGAAATAAACCAAAGCTATAAGAGACTTGGGAGAATCAACTACATCTCTAAAAATGCAATGGTTTTTCGCTGGTGGCATCATCGGTCCTTTTTTTTTTAAATGTAAAGCCAGAACTCGTGTTATAGTCCATTATCAACATAGCTTATAATGAACAGTGATGATTTCTTGCATAATATGGACAACATTGGTCCGGGCGATATGCAGTTCCACCAAAACTGGGTATGGGTGGACGTAGAGGAAAAACATTGTTCAATCGCATCCACAAAAAGTGGACTATATTAAGTAGTTTTTTGAGTCACACCTGAAATGGTGGATCATATTGTTTTCACTCGTTTTCTGTACGTTCATCTGAACCCGCGTGATCGCAAAAAGAAAAATAAAAGTAATTAAAATAAATCGATTTTGTCTTGTTCTTTTTTTATTCCCGGTTTAACAAACGTGTCTATTAAAAATTTTAATTGTTATTTGCGAAAAATTGTGCTTTTACTTACAGGAGTTTTGGTAATTGAATGAAGGCTTTACCAAAGTCCTGAAATTTTGGTTTTGAAAAACACTCCTTTATAGCAACGACTTCTCCCACAGAAATAGTTTACATCATATTTTTTATTCTCCTTTTTAATTCAATTGCAAATAAAAGATGAGGCACCACTTGAATTAAATCCATACCATTTTAGTACCAATCTCCAAAAGATACGAGTATAAATTTGACAGCTGTTGGACGATTAGTTCTCAAGATATAGCGTTGTGAGTGAAGCAACATTTGTTATTGTGAAAAAAAAAATGGATTCAAAGCAATTTCGTGTGTTAATTAATCATTGCTTATTGATGGGAAAAAATCCAGCCGATGCAAAGAAATGGCTTGATAAGTATTACGCGGAGTTGATCGAGATAGCTGAGGCTCTGAAGACAACAAAAGAGCGTGTTGTATATATCATACACGATTATTTGGACATGCGAAAGCTCTGTTCAAAGTGGGTGCCGCGTTTGCTCACAGTCGACCAAAAACAACAACGTGTTTATGATTCAGAGGAGTGTTTGAAGCTGTTCAACCGCAATAAAGCCGAATTTTTGCGTCGGTATGTGACAATGATGAAACTTGGCTCCATCACTTCACACCAGAGTCAAGTCGGCAGTCAGCTAAGTGGCGAGCAGGCGACGAACCTCGTCCAAAACGACCAAAAACTCAACAGTCGGCTGGCAAGGTTATGGCATCCGTATTTTTGGATACACATGGAATAATTTTCATCGACTATCTCCAAAAGGGCCAGACTATCAACAGCGACTATTACATTGCGTTGTTGGAGCGTTTGAATGACGAAATCGCAGAAAAACGGTCGCATTTGAAGAAAAAGAAATTGCCGTTTCATTTAGACAATGCACCGTGTCACAAGTCGATGAAAACGATGGCAAAATTAAATGAATTCGGGTACGAATTGCTTCCCTACCCACCGTATTCTCCACATTTGGCCCCCAGCGACTGTTTCCGGTTCGCAGACCTCAAAAGAATGCTCACCGGAAAGAGATTTAAGACCGATGAAGAAGTAATCGCCGAGGCTAAACCGATATCGTACCACAAAACTGGTATCGAAAGATTGAAAAATCGTTTCAATAAGTGTATCGCCCTCGAAGACAACTATATTGATAAATAAAGTTGAATTTTGCAAATATTTTGTGCTTTACTATAAAACGGCACTGACTTTTTAGCCAATGTGTTACATACATATATGAGTATTATATCAAGTCCGTTTCTCGAAATAAACTTATCGATAAATTAAGTGCAATACCCATGTTTTCCATCGTATGACAGTTAATACCGGATCATCCTAGTTTCTGAAGATCTCTTTTTTTTCAAGATAGAAATAAGGTCCGGTGATATTACCGGTGTGAAAATTGCACCAAACTGTTTATTTTTATATACACTAGCGGTCATTAAAACTGCACCACCTAATGAGTTCTCAAAAAAGGCCTAATTACATCAGATCGTAAGGGTTTTCCCCATACTAATGAAGGGTATTCCCTATAGCGGAATTCGGCCTCGTATTCAGTGCAAAAAAAATCAGTTTGAATTAAGTTGTGACGGTGACAAGTAAAAAAAAAAATGAAATGTCTGGTAAATATCATCAACTGACTCGGGACGAAAAAGATCAAATATTGACTTTAATCGAAGAAGGGCTTGACTATCGTGAGACTGCGCTTAAAATAGGATGCTGTCATTCAACTATCGTACGACTGATGAAGAAAAAAGAAAATTTGGATCCACTGGAAAGAAAAAAAGGCTCGGGACGAAAACGTAAAACAATTCAGAAGACGGACAATGTATTACAACGAATTAGCATGAAAGATCGCTTTAAAAGTGCTGTTCGTATAAGAGCAGAGCTGAGTGAATTTCATCAAGGGGATAGGTTTTTATGGAAGACGACCAGCGAAAATAACTCTCCTTACAACAAAAATGAAAAAAGCTCGCTGGCGATGTGTGATATAATCCTATGAAAGTAAATTTAATTTGTTGTGTGCCGACAATTTGCCATACATACGACGGTCAGCAGGTGAAAGGTTCAAGGACGAGTGCATAGTCAAAACAGTGAAGTTTCCTCAAAGCCAGATGGTTTGGGGATGTTTTTCTTTTTAAGTTTTGGGCCCTTTGCACTTTGTTAATGAAACTATGAACGCTCAAAAGTATGGAGAAGTAGTAACGGAGTTTTTAGTACCAGCAATTGAACAGCATAATTCGTATACTAACAAGTTCATTTTCCAAGATGATTCTGCACCCTGCCACCACATCAACGTGGTGCCGACTGGAAGCTATCTAATAATGAACCATCTATGAGAGTATGCTGAGTCTGACTATATGTATATGGTATATATAATATATATATATTATATATATATATAATCGCAAATTGACACCGTCCTCGGAGTCTTTGAATCTAGCTCAAAGAGACAATCTGTGGCCTCCACAGACATGGAGGGCGCAACTTAAGGCAATTAACTAAGGATCAAACTAACACAAAACTTTAGCGCCAACAAAGTAGCTTGTGCAGGCCCCTCCTGATTTGAACCTTTTAGCTAAACTCAAAACAATTTAATAAGAAAAACGGTTTTCTTAGTGTTAGTTTTAATAAATATGAAAATAAAAATAAAAGACATAGATAAAGTATGATGTTTAACTTAGAGTGCCCGGCTGGGAGCAGTAAATTACATTAAGATAATTTTCAAGTTATTTAAGCTAATTTTTAAGCATTTTTTTAGCTAGCATGGAAGTGCTAATGAAATTTTTAAATAATAATGCATTTAAATTGAAAACAAAAAAATGTATTGGCTTACAAATCGGATAGTTTAGCGTTCAATCCCAACTGCACCCGAAAAACATTCTTTTTTTCTCATTCACTAAAATCATGCAAGATCAGTGGTTGCCTAGAATACAACAAAAAGTCCAATTATGGTATTAATTTAGTCTTCCTTTTAAAAATTGGGTGCCACCAATAGAGCAAAATAGCTTGAAAATAGTTCAGTTCAAGTTCTAAAAAAGAGTTAAAAAAAAAAAAAAAAAAAACTCTCATCTGCAGAAGAACAAATTCACAATACGAGTATAGATATTCCCATATTTCAAATACTTTACCCGAATTATTTTTTAAACAAAGATAATTTTTTAATTAATAACAATAATAGCATAATAGTGATATGATAATATGCATTTACATATACGTTGGCACATCTAACAATTATTTTTTCTTGAGTCCATTTTCCGGGGATTCATAGAATAGTTTTTGTTCTTATACTAGGTGGAGTGAAAAGTAACCTCCTTTACCGCCAGAATGCGCTGCTACTACAAAAAAAGTTTATGGTGTCTTGTTCATATTTAGGCAGACATGACAAATTTGAGTGCGATACTGTCTGTTTTGACAGCTGATTGTTGTTGACGTGTTTGGCATTATGTTGAGTATGGACAAAAACAATTTTCGTTCTCTAATAAAACATTATCTTTTGAGAGGCAAAACGGCGAAGGAAACAAAAGAAAAGTTGGATAAATATTATGGGGCTAGTGCTCCGTCAGATTACACCGTCAAATATTGGTTTCGAAAGTTTCGTGGTGGCCGCAACTCCACTACCGATCAAGTCCGCGGCGGCAGGCCCTCCGATGCGGTTACAGAGAACAGTGTCAACAAAATACATAAAATGGTTTTTGGCTGACCGGAAAGTGAAGGTGCGCGATCTGTCAGATACCACAAAGATTAGTACTGAGCGCGCACGCCATATTTTGGGCAATATTCTGCATATGAAAAAGTCTTCCAGCCGCGCATGCTAACTCCTGATCAAAAACACGAACGCGAGAGCACTTCGAAAGAGTTTTTGGACTTTCTGATGCCGAATCGGTTCGACTTTTGGCGTCGATTGGTAACTGTTGGACATTAGAGAGCAGAATGAGTGCCCGGCAACAGACTGAAGCCGGCACGAGTACTCCAAAGCGGCCGAAGGAAGCTCGATGAGTCGGAAAGGTTATGGGGTTTTCTGGGATTGTCTTGGAATACTATTGGTAGACTACCTCGAAAAAGGAAAAACCATCAACAGCGAGTATTACTGTTTATCATTGGATCGATTGAGGACCGAAATCGCTGCAAAACGGCCTCACATGAAGCGAAACAAAATTTTGTTTTTGCAAGACAATGCACCGGCGCATAAGAGCATCGCAACCATGGCTAAAATCAATGACTTATGGCCCCAATTGTTGTCGCCCGATTTGGCTGCCTCGGACTATTGTCTTTTCCCAAACCTCAAAAGATGGCTCACCAATAAAAAATTCGGTTCACGCGAGGAAATCATCGACGCCACGGAGGAGTATTTTGCAGACCTTCCGGAAAATTACTTTTCGGACGGGATCAAGAAGTTGGAAAATAGCTAGAATAAGTGTATCAAACTAAAAGGGGACTATATTGAATAAAATAAAAAAAAAAACATTTACATTTTTTTTTTTTTATTCCCAAGGAGGTTACATTTTACCCCACCTAGTATATTATTAAGAAATGGTGGCCGTGGTGTAGTGGTATATGCATAGACTCTTCAAGCAGAGGGTCACGCGTTCAAATTCCGTGCAAGGAAATTCTTTAAAAAAGTCTTTTCATAGAATTTGTATGTAGTTATATGAAAATCCCGTCGGCGTCAACTCTGACATGAAGGCATAACACTGATGTTGAAGTTGTTGCTGGCTGTTCTAAAATGTAACGAACTAGCACGTACTAAGACCCACTGGTTGAGGATGCACTGACTCCAGTCTGACAAACACCTCTGGGAAAAATATCGAAAACTAATACACCTGAGTATGAAACTAATACACCACCCGCTCGCTCCCTGGAGAAAAGCCAGTAAAAGGGTATTCATATGCTATGAAAGGTAATTATTACATATGTATTACACGGATTTGTATGAATATATGAATCCGATCTAGTTCGTACTTTTCCTAGTAAAAGCAATAATCCGAAAGTAACTAAGATATTAAAAAATAAATAAAATCATTCTTTACAGAAGGATACTCGTATTTTATTGCTTCAATCTGCTTCAAAAATCGGCAATTTATTACACCTGGGCGTTATGCAATATAGACCTCCAATAATTGAAATTTAATGGCTTCCTTCTCGTAAACCACCACTGTGCAGTGCGCAATAAAACTCAAATATGGCAAACTACAAGCCATTTTACTAAATGCCTTAAATCAAAAGGGAACGTAGCAATAAAACCAAACAGGTGAAATTCGCGGATGTGGAAAAATTCACTTCAGTACGGTGCATTTAATTGCAACCGGATCCTAAGCAGATGTTTGCAAAATGTGTCGAACTGAATTACGAAACATGGAAGTGTTGACATTCACAGCATAACCTAGATGCAGTTATTTCTAAGTAATCCAGTCTGATTGAAAAGATTTTCATTAATCAAATCAGGTTGCTTTAGAAATTGAAGCAAACATGTGCACAAGAGGATGTTACATTAACTCTGGCGACTGAAGTACTTAAGAACCAAGTAGTACTGAGAACCTGCGGAACTGAAGATCTCTACTTCCAGTGACAGCCCGTGTACATACGAGTATGTATATCTGTACATATTCTTTTACTCGTAAACTTAAGCCATTTACGTCTGTTAAGGAAAAGAGTGGGAATCCTTTCAAAGGAGATTTACTTCTTACTTCATATCCACCTACTTTGGAAAATGGGATTCCTATTATTGATTTAGCGGCTAGGGCTACTGCGGTATTGGTTTGCTGAGTTCAATTTGGGTTATTTTCCTGATAAGCTAAGACTATGCTATATCTAAATTGAATTCTTAACTCATACGGATAGATGTGAATAGATATATGAAGCATTTTCTACATATGTATGTATTTCCGAGGGGTTGAAGTTTGTTCTCGATTTTCGAGTATACGGTTACATATATGTATTTGTAACTGCTGAGGAAAAACGTTTGGTTTTCTTTGGCTTGGCCTTTATCAAAATTGATTCAATCGTTTCACCTAATTTTACAATTTGGATGTCGGCCAAAGGATGAATGGCGACTGCAGAAAACCTAACCCTCGTTGGAGTGAATTTACATTAGCTTTCTCGGGACGTAATGTGTATTAGTTTTGTTCAGCGTCATCACTCTTTGGGGATTTGTGGTGACTTGTTTCGAAATTCAAATTGGCTTTTTCTGTATTAGGTGGGGAGACAGAACGAAGGGCATGGTATGTAGAGTCGAGCATGTTCTCATGGCTTCCTAATGTAATTTTAGTTTTGGTTTTTACGGGGGTAATGTACTAATTAGTTGACCGAACATGCATTTACAGTTTTAGGGGATGGTCATTGGTCTTTGGGTCATAGGCAGCTTGTACATTGGTTTCATAAGGATATGCGTTGTTTAACTAATGAAAGATAATTGCGTTAATTAGTAGGATTTAATATTGTTAGAAAGTCAATAATTTGTTGGGCATTTATAATTTTGCATTAATAAGCTAAAATAGATAATGGATTACAAATAAGACAATAAACATATTGTGGTTTTATGACATTTGTTTGTAATAGATTGTATGGTTGTCAACCCTTATGAAAAAAAAAAAAAACGGCAAAGATCTATTGTAATACCTAATGGAATGGGGATGACGAATAAAATAAGAGACTGAAAGGTTCGAGTTATAAATAAAAAATAAATTTATTTTTCTTAAGGGATTATACGCAGTTGCAAAGACGAAAAAAGAAGAAAGGTTTTTCTGTAAAGGTATTTTATATATGTATATGTACACTTAGTGGCATTATTTAAGTTTATAAGTTTATATTGATTTGTAAAAATATCAATCAGGTGTGCTTCTGCAGACGATCACTTGAAGGTCCTCCAAAAAAAGGTGTACGACGGTGATCACAATATAGATGCTCATCCAAACATCTAGATAACACTAGGTATTGGTCGAAGGAACAATCGTTATTTTGATTTTTGACAAAAAAGCGGTTGTATTAAAACAAAATTCGAATTTTCGACCAAAATTGCCACGTAAAATTGTTTAAAAAAATAAATAATTATTCAAAATCTTTGATAATATATACCTGAGGAATATACCTAAGAAAGTTCTGTTAAAATTTTAGACCAATAAATTGAGCCGTTTTTTACAAATCTTGATCACCGACTTTGAAAACATAGTTTGAAAAAAACGCGTTTAAAGCTTCGAAAGAAGTTTACACGTACATAGATAATTTTTTGTTTTACTTACATGGAGTAATCTATTCTGGGGCTATAAGATGGGATCTCCGTATCATCAGATTCTAGTACTTCGACTTTATGTTGGACATAAGGTCATTTAATAAATGTGAACCCAAAGAAAGAAAAGAGCAGCTGCTACCCCGCTTTGTGTTCTGCCTATTTTTTTAACAGTTCGAGACGTCCTTACAAATATGCGTACATCTGGAAAAGTTCCTGATCGATTTCTGGGTAACATATACTATACTTACATTACGAAAATTTAAAAAAAAATCTATTTTTTGAAAATTCTAACTGCGTATAACCCCTTAATAAACTTAAATCTACCTACAGTTAGACATTTTTGTTCTCATCGAGAGCAAAAGACAACCTATCACTTGGTGCATTTTATAGTTATGTATCATAAAATCTACATGTGTCTACTACTATCATATTCACATATGTGGGAGTACAATCCACAGTCTTGATTTTTGCAAATTCTTATTTATGTGGGGGTCATATATCATTCATATCATATTTCAATAAATACTAAAACAGAATTGTTACAGCGCAATAAACAAATTAATTTTTCTTTTTTTTAATGGACTGTATTTATTTAATTTACTTTGGGAGTACAACTGATTTTCTCATTCAAAATGACTCAAGTCAAGTCAAGCACAAAACAAAAGGTGAAACTAAGACGATTGTGTGTACATAAGAAAAAATAGAAGATGTTCCCGTTTAGTACTAATAATGATGGATTAAATCAAATCCGAGTCCAGATTCCCCAAGTCTTCCTCCTATTCTCAAAATCCCGTTTGCATCAAGGTACGGAGTTAGCCTTTTAAGTTAACTAAACAATTTCTGTCAGTCATAAGCCCTTAATAGCATCGTGAAATGATTCCTCCTGTGAATGCTTGCATAAGATATTTTTTGCTTTTGTAAGAGTAATACTTGTAGAGAAATACTTGTAGATTTGCCTTTTAGGTCATAATAAAACCAATACGATACGGTGTAACGTTGTCCATTCGGATATGAGTTCAATAAGATCAGCTACTAATCCAAGTTTGAGTGTTAACGTTTGAAGTACCAAGATGGAGGATTGGAAACTATCCCAAAAGGGTTCGAACAGTTCATAGCTTCAAACGTCTTCAGGGTAAGTTGTAGAAGGCGAGTTTCTTCCATGCGACTAGAGGCAAATTCAGACGTCTGGGCTACGGACTGGTGTTGGTCTGCCAAACGTTAGATTACATCTTTTGGTGCTGCTGCCTAAAGGGGTGCAATTCAACGGTGCCATTTTGCTGTTCTACGAACTTTTGGAACGCGTCACTACCACACATCGTTGAGCTAAGCAACAGATCAACAGACTGAATTGGAGTGCTACTGCGTTCGTTTATTATTCGCAGATATTCTGACTTTATTCTTAAGTAAAGATTTTCAAAGTCCGTTAGTTCCATTTCCCTTTCTGACAAGTGTTCTCCTTAGGCAATTAACTCATCATCTATTTTAATAAAGTCCATGTACATCTGGTCTATTTTCTCTAAATGCGTCTGAAATTCATAGATCGAGGTTTCAGCTGTCGCCCCAGCTGTACTCTTTTGTAGTAAACCGACAAAGTTTTAAAGTTTTCTACGCAGTTGTGCACTTTTCGTTAAAATGACGGAAGCATACTTTAAAATTTTTACGCAACTGTACTTTTCGTAACAAGGCAAACAAATTATTTAGAGCTTTTCACGCAGCTATACACTTTTCCTAGCAAAGGCACAACTACAGTTTTCACGCTGCTCGGCACTTTTTAGTTTTCCACGCAGCTGCGCACTTTTCGGCGACACAAATTTTCCTACGCTTACAGTTCACACAATCCGTATTCATATAATCACAATTCGGCTGCGGAGGACCAAAAAATGTTGCAGCACGATAAACAAATTAAATTATTATTATTTTTTTTTTCAATATGGACTGTGTTTATTTAATTTATTTTAAGAGCACAACTACTGTTCTCAACGTTCTAATTCAAAGTGACTTAAGTCACATACAAAACAAAAGGTGAAGCCAAGAAGATTATGTGTACATAAGAAAAGATAGGAGGTGTTCCCGTTGTAAAATTGAACGTAAGGCACCATACAAATTTACAGTTTCATTGTATGGCATGATATGCTTTACATAGCAAGATGCAAAATATATGACAGCCTGTTATGACAATAACAGTGCTGCCGTCCTTAAGAACTAAAATCAGTATTAACATAAATTAAGTTTAAATTTAGTTTTACGTCAATATACTATACATTAGGGTGTTCCAGGACATAAGGAAAACATTTTTTTTTTGGGAAATAAAATACGCATACCCTCTGTTTTTATTCCGTTTGACCTCATTGACTTAAATAATAAATATTATTGCGATTGGACGATGAGAACCCGTGCCGACTTGATGCCAAACTTTTGACATGAAAATTTGTACTGACTTACTATAGGAGGAATTATTGTAAGAATTTGATTTTTATTTCTTAATTAAAACTCCAATATACCCAATTAGTATATTATTTACTCATTTACATTAAAAAATAATATTATTTTTCAAATTTTCTTTTTAACGTTGTTTTTTACAGTCAGGATAAATTCTCTGGTGTTCTTGTACGGAACGTAATAAAAATTGTTTTTTTTTCCTCCTCAACTGTGATTAATCCATGAAAGTCTTGCATCAACTTAACCGCTCTTTCAGCACATCGTTTACTACCCTCAGTGCCAAAACTTTCTTTCTAGCTTCTTGAAACGAAGTATTATTTGACCATAAAGTAAGACATACATGTAGAAAACTGTCTTCAATTTTAAGGCCATTAAACAAGGACTTGCTTTTTACTGAAGTCAGGGATGTTTTTTTCTGAAACAAAATAAGAAAAAAATATACTTTTACAGAAAACGAAGGTAAAAACTTCTAAAACTATTAATGCCAAAGTTCTTTAATAAACTTACCATACAATGAACCACAAAGTTGATGTATAGCTTTCGATGAGTTATTTCCTCTTTGGTCAAATTATCAACCATTTTAACTTTAGTTTCTTGGTCTACATCATCGTCAAACAGTGATAATATAGAAACTTTGTCAGTTAAATACTACAAATGCTGAGTTATCTTCTGTAAGGCAAAGCTGCTTTTGAGATCGTTTTATCAGTTTTCTCGTAAGACTTCATTGCTTTTAAAAATCATGGTAAGGTGCTTTTATTGCTGAGCCATGGTTTAATGTAGGATGTTACAATGAACAAGCAAACGTCAATCAATGTCGCCTTGTCTTTTCATCTTGAATTGAGCACTAAGTAACGATATTTTCAGGGAATTATTTGCTTGCTGCATTGCACCTGAAGGTCAGATTTTAAATTTTTTTTCTCCATATTTCCACCTAAAAAATATCACAGAAAGCTCGATTAACTCTCGATAATCATCTCTGACTATTTCTTTTGTTAGCTCAGTTCGGTAAAACTCTAGCAAGTTGTTAACTTCGGAGTCAGTCAGGTGTTGTGTAAGGTTTTCTCTATAGTTCTGTATTTTATCAGCATTAATACTTTTCCAGTTTTCTCAGAGTGGAATATCAGGGCTTGTAGTTACTTGACTGATTTTTGCTTCAAATACGCCTTTTAAGACCAATTCATACACGTGATGGCGACAAGCAAAAATAATCATTTATCTGTTCAGTTTTTTTTTTTTTTTTTCAAGAAGCACACAGGCACAGATGAAACGACCTGTATTTGAAGCAGTAGTACCACAACAAAGAATTTGCACTTTTTCCAGTCTACAATCGCAAACTACCTGCGCTTGTTCACTTCCTGTAGATCTTTCTAATCTTGGTACAGCAATAAGTTGTTCTTTGTTTTCATAAGAAATAACTATAGGAAGACGTTCTTCTTTTGATTTCCGAGCATTTAATGCAGACAAAAGCTTGCCGTCTCAATGAACAGTCACAACTTCCGGTACCTCATTTTAGAAATCAATATTTATATCTTCAGCGCGCTTTTTCCGTTTTTCTGTGCGAATTCTTTGGATGGAAGACTTAATATACTTATCGGAAATTCAACAATATTATATCCAAGTGCTTCAATGGTTGCTTCAAGAATAAGCGCAGATTCTCTCATACTCAATTGACACCTATCTAGCACTACTATTAATTTTGGAGTAATGAAATCTTTCCGCAGAGGAAATTGTTGATAAAGTCTTGACGGCGCTGCCTAAATATGTTTTGTGCCTTTTTTTTGCAAGTTCCTATAAACTTGATATAAGTTTACAAGTTTCTTCGCACAATTAGGCAAAGATTTAGTAGGAATACGCGTCTTTTCCCAATAGATAATACACTCGCGAATAGTGAGATTCGCGCTTTCATTGACAGTTAAATTCACTTCACGGATATTCTAAAATAAAATTGCTAGAACTTGTCCGTTACGCGGAAGTTTTGATCCCGTTATTTGATGCTTTACGTCACTTATTAAAAATATAACCCTTTTAGAAGTGCTTAATTCCACTGAAATATTGACTGATTGAAAGCAATGCGTGTTATATAACCAAATAACAAGTAATCACAAGCACATCGACACGTTAGGTCGCGTCAGCCTTAGAGAGCAAGTACTGACATATTTCAATGTAAGTCGTGGTCTTACCTTCTTAAAGTTTTATTTATAATTGTTTTGACTTAAAAGTAAAAAATATAGAGGGTATGTGTAAAAAAAAACGACTTTGACAAAACGACTTTTTTATAATAATAAAACAGAAGTGTAATATTAACTAACAATGTGGTGATCCTGAGCTGGTACTACTGTATTAAATTACTGGTTTTTCAAAATTATTACTATTTTTGCGATTAAAAATTTTATAAAAAATGCTGAAAGTATTTTTTCTTTTGTTAAATGTTAAATATGTCACTATAATTATAATTACGAGTATGAGACCATTTATTCCAATGATTGCACTTATTTTCATGTTTTGATTTTAACAATCTGGTTGCATAACTTTCTTGATTATTTATATGATTACTTACATCTCTCAGTTCATTTAATTTACTGCTTTTAAGAGTTGAAACGGTATCTGAAAGCTGTATATCGATTTTCTTCTTAACACAGCAATCGTTTAAGCCAAAATGATATAAATTTTTATTTGTATTTTATTTTATTTATTTTGATTTAATTATTTTCTGAATTCATTCAGAAAATTAAAAATACAAGTTTATTCATCTAAATCTATATTGTCCCCTTCAAAGTAATTCCCATCGACTGCAATACACTCATGCCAGCGCTTTATCCAATCCTCGAAACATTTTTTATATTCGGTTTTCGGTATGTAGATCAGTGCTTCCTGCGATTTTTCCATTACTTTCTCTCGGCTGCTGAAATGCGTCCCCCTAGTGGTTTTTTAAATTGATTGAACAGAAAGAAGTCACAGGGAGCCAAATCAGGTGAATCTGGTGGCTGTTGGATGGTATTTGTTGCATTTTTCGTCAAAAAATTACAAATAATGATGGCACTGTGCGACGGTGCGTTATCATGGTGCAAAATCGACGAGTTTTCTGCCCACAATTCTGGTCTCTTTCCGCGAATTGCTTCACGAAAACGTCTCATAACGCCAAAATAATAATCTTTGTTTACTGTCTGGCCTTCTGGCAAAAATCATGATGCACTACACCGTTGTATTCCATGAAAACCGTCAGCATGGCCTTGTTTTTTGACTGATTTTTTGGTATCGGTTCATTTGGTGAACGCCATTAACTTGACTGATGTCTGGATTGCGTGTCGTACTCATAAACCCACGTTTCCAGTAATGATCCTTTTGATGAATGTGGGATCGGATTAAGCCTCGCAATTTATCTCTTTTGCGACGTCAACACGGTCTCTTTTTTGCATGAAATTGAGATCTTTTGGCACCAACTTTTCTGATACACTATGGAAATCCAAATCATTAACCAAAATGTCTTGGACGGATCAATAGGCAATGATCAAGTCAAGTTTTCGTCGGTTTTCGATGTCGATAGTCTGCCACTGCGTTCATCATCTTCGATTGACTCACAACCACTTTTGAACCGCTCGTGCCACTGGTACACGACCGTTTTCTTTAGAGAATCGTTGCCAAAACACTTTTCCAACGTTCGCGTACCTTTACGTTAATCCGTTTTTTACGCAAAATTTAATACAAGTTCGTTAGTACAAATTTAAATCCATTTCTAAAATTGTAAAAAGTCGACAACACACACATGGATAGATGTACTCTTAGCTACGTAACTTTTGCAAATGTTAAGCTATGATGTTAAGATTTAGAGAGAATGACAACAACAGATGTGCCAACTTAAAAAAAAAAAAACAGATTTCAAATCGGAACAATAGGAGCGCCACACGGTGACGCCACCGGGAACTTTTTGATCAAGGTGGTATTTGTTTCTGTTTCTTATTTGAAGTAACAAGTTCAATATCTACTGTACCAAACTTACAACTTGCTCCAAGTTCAATTATTTCTAACTACGCTCTCCTTTTTCTGATTTTGGCATTGTCATTCATATCGTATACATTTGCTTTTTTTTTTTAATTTATGATAAATTTGTATGTTGTTAGGTGTTTGCTTTATATAACAGCTTACAGTTGGTCTCTTAAAAAATATATCAATCTCACAGTTTTCACGTTTACTTATTGAGTGGATTGGAAAATTGTTACAAATAAAATAATTGTTTCTAGATTTGTCATTATATTTTTTTACAATTATCGGTTTTATACTTTATAGTGGACATCAATTTTTCTTTGTTAATTCAACGTTTCCTAAAGAAATATTTAATATAAACTCATCTTTTAATAATTTAATAATCGGTAAAGTAATAATTTCATAAGTTTCAATTAAATATTCGTGTAAAACTGATATGGATAAAATAATTATAATAATAAATGTTAGTTCTCCAGCTTAGGGGTAAAAAGCAATCTATCTTCATACTTGCTTTTTTTTACAATTTCTAAATATTATATTTTCTGGTGTTAACTGAATAACTTAATATCTTTTTTTTTTCATTTCAGTGTTCAATTTCTTTGTATTTTTTTTTTTATAATTAGAGCTTTAATTTCAGCTATTTATTTCAAATATTGCTTTCGCTATCATGTGAAATAATGAGCTAAATCGATCCCTTGTTCTATCTTTTGCAGATCAATTTTATTTATAATTCAAAGTTAATCATATATCTCTTTTATTTAAGAATAATATTCCATAATATATTTTTTCAATGGGAAGCGAGGTGACTCCTGGCCAGATCACAATAGAAAATGTGATCTATGTTCTTACTATAAAATCATGATCACCTACTAAAGGTACTGTAAATGGTTTTTAACTTTATATATATATACTATATTGGGTCTATAAGATCGATTTGCTAAGAGATTGCGTAACTTGTATTATTCCATTAGAGCATGCGTTGAAAAGCTACTGTCATTGTACGTCATTTCAGTATATGTCATACATTTGAAGCGTAAACAACAATAATTTTTTTTCACTCAAATATGTCGAACTTTGTGCCTGAAAAAGTGTTTGCGGGGAGTTCTTCTTCATTACTTTAATATGAAGAAAACTGCTGCTGAAAGTCATCATATTTTGGTGGAAGTTTACGGTGAAGATGCGCTAGCTGAGCGAACGTGCCAAAAGTTGTTTGCACGATTTAAAACTGGTGATTTTGGCTTGAAAGACGATGAACGTCCTGTGCAGCCAAAAAAGTTTGAAGATTACTCTATGAAGAATGTTGCCAAACAAAAGAAGAGCTTGCAGAATCTGTGGGTGTCACTGAAGCAGCCATTTCAAAACGTTAAAAAGCAGCTGGATATATTCAAAAGCAAGGAAATTGGGTTCCACATGAACTCAAGCCGAGAGACGTCGAAAGGCGGTTTGGCATGTCCGAAATGCTGCTGGAACGCCACAAAAAGAAGTCATTTTTGCATCGGATTGTTACTGGTGATAAAAAATGGATCCATTACGACAACCCTAACCGCAAAAAATCATATGTGAAACCCGGCCAACCAGCCAAATCAACTGCAAAGCCGAATATCTATGGCGCGAAGGTAATGCTCTGTATTTGGTGGGATCAAAAGGGTGTGCTGTATTATGAGCTGCTAAAACGGGGTGAAACCATCAATTGACAACGCTACTGAACACAATTAATCCGTTTGAAGAGAGCAGTAGCCGAAAAATGCCCGTAATATGCGACCAGACACGAGGCAATAATTTAATAATAATTTATTTAATTTATTCCGGTTAAGAACTATTTGGAAAACAGTGAATGGGAAGTCTTACCCCACCCACCTTATAGCCCAGCCCTTGCCCCGTCTGACCACCATTTGTTCCGGTCGATGCAGAACGCCCTCACCGAAATACGGTTCACATCAGAGCAGAACATCAAAAATTGACTTGATTCATTCTTGGCTGCCAAGCCGGCGCAGTTCTTTTGGGATGGGATCCACAAATTGCCAGAAAGATAGGAAAAAGTCATAGCTTCAGATGGGCAATACTTTCAATAATACTATTGTCCACGTGTTTCTTAAATAAAGTTCAAATTTTGAAAAAAAAAACCGCACGAATTAAATTACATACCTAATATAATTTTCAATTTGTATCATATTCCAATTAAAACATTGTCTCTTACCTTATATTGTTCAGACTTCTGCTTATGTAGTTCCTGTTTCTTTCTCGCTTTCAATTTTAAGTCAACTAAATTCGTTTTTAAACTTTAAGGGTAATCGCTAACTGTTTCTATGGCTTTACAATCAAGTTCACTTATTTTATTTGCTTGCCTTCCAAAAAAAGCTCATATATACTCCACATCCCGTACTGCTATGAACAGTCGTGTATAACAAAATGCAGCATATTTCGTATATTCATCTCATTACCTGTTAGAACATATTTTTCTATCTATCATATTAGTTTAACTTTATATTCGCTCGCTCAAGACTTCCATTAGTTTAAGGATGTGCTACGATTGTTTTGATATGTTTAAATCAAAAAGTTCGGCTTCATTAAACTGTTACAGAACTCGTTTCCGTTGTCGGACAAAATATATTTTGGTATTCCAAAATTGAAAAAAAAAAATCAAAAATTCAAATCAAAACTCTTTTGCAACTTTCGTTTTCGCTTTATTTGCCAATGGTACAAATTTCGATAAATCATCTTAGATTGTAAGTTCATATTTGTTTTTATCTCTAGTTTTCATGTAGGGACCTACTCTGTCTATAGCAATTTTTCCTAAACTTGTACTATACTAGCATTACTTACAACTTTCATCAGATTTCTGTGGGGTTGTCTATAATTATTTTTCATTGGGCATTCGCTCAAATTATTGACATATTCAATGACATCCGTTTTCAATCCTTTTCAGTTGTTTTTTCTCCTTACTTTTGAGAACGTGTTGTTTTTTTCACTACAACTTACAATTTCTTCAATTTCTAAAGCTTCGTTTTCATTATTCTCATGATTCATTTCTGCTTCTATGCTGTCAGATTTAAAAACTTGTCGCATTTGCTCTTCTACATTATTTACGGGCATCAGGTTTTCGCATAATTTGTCCGCTTACAAATTATATTTCCCTTTTTTGTAACGAATTGTTTAATTGTATTGTATTCATCAAGTTTCAAGCGCCAGCGAAGCTTTTTGATCTGTTTTTCGATCTTTGACTCGTGTATTTTGGGATATCGATATACTTTTGTACAAGGTGGTGCAAAATTAATCATCCATTTTTTTTTTTTTTTGAATAACCTTTTTACTAAATTTTTATTTGGACCTTTACAATTGTTTCTGTAAAGTGAAAAAGATTATATACGCCAAGTGGCTGCCGCCAGTGTTGAGACACATTTGTGCCCGTTTTATTGCATTTTCTATGACTTTCCGCAAGCTTTCCAGTGATAATTGTTCGCATTCCTGTCGAATATTCTCCTTAATGGCAGCGATTGTCTGAGACTTGTTGGCATAAACTCGCGACTTCAAGTAGCAACAATGAAAGAAATTTGGGATGGTTAAATCGGGCGATCTTGCTAGCCATGCCAAATCGCCAAAACGGAAAAATACGCGACCCGGAAACGCTTGCTTCACAATATACATTGTGGTTCGTGTTATGTGTTGCACGGTCTTATTGAAACCACATGTTCACCAAGCCCAGCTCTTCCAATTCCTACAGTAAGAAGTCGTTTATCATGGTACTGTAGCATTCGCCAGTAACAGTAACCGTATTGCCGATGGCGTCCTCAAAAATATACGGTCCAATCACTCCTCCCGCGTGAACGCCGCACCACACAGTGCCACAGAAATAAAGATTTTGCTTATTGACGTAAAGTGGAAGTGCGCCACGTCGCTCATGGTGATTTTGACACAAAATCGTTCTCTTCGTTGTTGAGATTGAGGATGGCGGCACAGTAATTCACACTCGTCTGACGGTCAGGGGACATAAGCATGATGCTCTGTTTGCACTTTGTACGGGAACATGTAAGTCTTTTACTAAAATTCGCTGTCTGGTGATGCCCAATTGCGTGGCCCATCGTTTGGCTGATGTGTTTTCGCAGTGATATTCTCAGCCGAACGACCAGTCCGGTGGCGGCCATGCCCTGCATAGTCTCCTGTGGTTCCACCCTGTTAGAGTCGAGTAGCTAAGCGCCGGAATGTTTGCCCAGTTAGCGCTACACGATTAGGAAATCGATGTCGAAATTCACGCTGCACTAACACCGCCGACTGATTATTGGTCAAAAACATCGACAATTTTATTCCACGCTCTTGAGGAGTATAGCGCTGCATTGCTTCTCTGTTTGTATACGGCAGCTGTGTAGTTCACAAATGTCAAGTATGATTGGCGTACGAAGCCATTTGCAAAAATTATACCATCTTCCAATAAAGTGATTAATTTTGCGTCACCTTGTGTATATTGGAGTATCATCATATACTCTAATTTTTTACTTCAATACGTGTGTTTCTGATAGTTCATCTGCTTTTACACCAAAAATTCCAATGTATGTCTTAATAATACGTATAGCTTACAAAATATCCTCTTGTATCCTATTACTATTTACCAAAATTTTATTCTCTATTTTAAGTTGGTTAAGAGTTTGGAACCATCAATCGGCTTTTCTTAAATAACAAAGTTTTTCAAAGATCTACATTTAATGTCTGAATTTAAATTTGGAATTTCTTCACCAATATATGCAATTCTATTTAAAGATTTTGCTAAGCAATTTGATACAATCGCGTTACTAAAAACTTGTTTTTCTGCTAAAACCTCATGAGTGTCTTTTACATCATTAGATGAATTGTTAAGTTGACTTCTTGACATAGTTCCTGCCTTGGTGGAATGTTTAAACCCGTATTCCCATTTGTAATACTAATTATGTTATTTCCATAGTTTATTGCAAAATTATTGTTCCTCATTATGTCTGTACCCACGATACCATTCATAATACTTAATGCCATTATCCTCAATCACATAGAACTTTAATTTAATGGTCTGATCATCTTTTTTTACAGGTAGAATGCAAGTACCAATGCTACAAATCTCTTTGCTTCCATAACCTCTTAAAATTGTTATTTCCCTATCGCTTAAATCTTTAAAAGATGCAACACGTTTTGATTAATCTCATTGATCAATTCTACGTCATTATCACATGTGGACTTTCCTCCAAATCCATAGAAGAAATATTTTCTTCTCTAAAATTTCTATTATTTTTTTGCGTTACGTTTATACTTTTTTGGATCTACCTCATATTTCTTATCTGAACCTTCTATTTTGAATCTTCTACTACCTTCTACTGAACCTTATTTTTACTGAATACCAGCTAGAGTAGTTTTTTTTTCCATTCTCGAGTCGCAACTAGAGTCTTTGAAGATCAGTGCGAATGAAAAGAATCTTGTGATGTATTTGTCGTTAGTGGAAGAGAGAGCCGAACAATCCTAATTAAAAATCCTCTGCACAGGCTTATTAGAACTTTCGAATGTAGATATGAATCACGTTAGGTAGATGTCAACCAGAATCGCTCAAAATTTCTTGCTTAGGTGGTAAGACTCAGCTATAAGCGTACTGCGAGCGACAAAACATCTGAAGGGTTCCGAAATGTCTATACGCTAGGATTTGCTTCCAGGAGCCAGAAGAAGTAGAGCGATCCTATTGAAATATGTGACCTTAGTTCTCAAGAAACTTCCAAATCAAGGATATTGGTCAGGGCTCTTCCAATATCGACTACTGTGTAAAAGATTATTCATGGAGAAAAGTGGACTTAAAAGTAGGTACAAACTCGTTCGGATCACATGCTAATCGAAGTTTGCCTAGGGATACACTGTGTCACATCACAGAATGTGAATACTAAAAACATGAAATATGAATAATAAAACTACTGAAAACAGCTGATTTTTATTTTGCAAATTAGATTAATATATTTTTTACGCATTGATTTAATATTATGGCCATAATTCTCTCTATTACGACTATAGCCAATCCGTTATTAAATTTTCAATAGATTCGTTTTATAATTGATGGACTTATTGAAGCCATACTCAAATAAATTGCGATTTAGTGAAATAACTGGCGAGTAAATGAACTATACTCAAGCTATTGAGTAGCAACAACATTTAACTCGGAAGAAACTCTGAGTAATAGTGGACGATTAATTAACATACGTACGATGGATAAAATTATTGCTCAATCTGCTCCAAAAGTTAAAAAAAATTGTTCTTGTAACAGATGGTTTGACAAAGAATGTTAGAAAGCGGCGACATGCTTTTAGATTGTTAAAATTATTTCGAAATAAATGAAGCGCTTATTATGCTAATATCTTGACAGATATTCTCTTTTTCTATCTGCAACTCAGTAAATGTTAATATCCTTAACAGATTCCTTAAATAACATGAGTCGGGAGAGGTTGACCAACGCTTCTGTACATCAAAATGGGATCAAGTGCTCTAAAACACTTAAAATGTTGAAATGTTGATAGTGATATCCAATCAGTCTGCTCTAAGTAAAAAAAATGTTTCCAAGTTGTATAAGCTCTTCCAAGATGGCCGAGAAAATGCCAACATCAGAGCTCGCTCTGGACACTATAGCACATCAACAAAAGATGATAACGTCGAAGCTGCGAAGAAAATTGTTTTGGAAAATCATAGAATTACCATAAGAGAAGTGGCTGAGGACATTGGAATATCAGTCGGCTCGTGTCACGCATTTTTTCGGATGTTTTGGGCAAGAGACGTGTGTCAGCGAAGTTTTTCTCAAACTTCGATCAACGTTCAAAGTTTTGAGCAATGTTTTTTTCGATTACCCCGGCATATAGATAGAAGTAATACCTTGAAGTTATCCTCTATGCCTTTGCTTCACGATAATGCACCTGCCCATTCATTATTGCTTACAAGAGATTTTTTGGTCAAAAACAAGAGGACAGTCATACCCCAGCCATCATATTCACCGGATTTGGCCCATTCGTTCCCAAAACTGAAGAGACCTATAAAGGGGCGGTGATTTTGAATGATTTAAGAAAAACACGGCATAGCTTGAAGAGCTCAAGGCTATACCAAAAAGTGCTTATGAGAAGTGCTTCGAGGATTGGAAAAAACGTTGGCATAAGTGCATTATATCTGAGGGGGATTACTTTGAAGGGGACAACATTTATAACATGAATAAACAACATAATTTTTACATAAAAATATAAAGTTACCAACAAAGGTGATGAATTTGCTTCCCGGTCTGTATAATGACACGGAAATCAGCAGTATGGAATGGAGAGTTGCTATCCGAATGGATTAAAAAAAGTATGGAAGTACAACATATATTTACCCCGAGTATACTACGAGTATAAAACAATATCCTACTGGAAGACTACAAGCCGCAGAGATAGCGATTATTAGATCTCAAATTAATAGTCAAATATAAGCTTTTGAAGCTTAAAACTTAATTATATGCCGCGTAGAAATGATCTACCGGCATTCTTCAATTTATGCAATGTCGGACTACGAGAGCATATCTTTCAATTCATATCCGTGAAAAAAATAAAAAGGGTATACATTGGCACCAATGAAATCTTCCTGGTGAGTACAGTGAATATTTTAAATAGTATCGACGATTTTGATGCCTTTTATGTTTTCTATAAAGAAGGGATCGAATATAGATAACAAATAATTTCGGAAAACTTTTAGTTTAATTCATTTTGCATTTTAAATTGGTCACTTATAAAGGGTGTTTCATCGTGAGGTTTTGATTTATAATATAAAATATAACACATAATTTTGAAAATTAACTTAAAGTTTTTATTTTCGGTAAAAGATCAATTCATGACATTTACTTCTTAAAAATGATATAAAGTAAATGTTGGCCACGACTATGTCTGAGGTGGTCCATTCGAAAGGTCCAATTTTGGGCGACTCGTTTGAGCATAGCGACTGGTATCTCACGGATAACAGGAATAATGTAGGCTTCCAAAGCGTCAATCAATCCTGAAGACCTGAGACTTTACATATCACTAGAGAAAATAGTCCAAAGGTGTGGTATCGCACGATCTGGGCAGCCAATTTCCGTAGCAAAACATGAAATTAAGTGCTGACCAAAATGATTTCTCAAAAAGTCCATTGTTTCACGCGCTGTATGGCTCGCAGCGCTGTGTTGTTGAAACCAGAGCTCACCGAGACCATGTGCTTGAATTTCAGGAAGCACATAGTCCGTTAACATGGCGCTATAATGTTTACCATTGACCGTAACATTCTAATATGCCTCATAATTGAAGAAATATGTACCAATGTTTCCACCAGTCCATAAACCACACCGTACTGTTGTTTTTAGTGAATGTAATGGTAGCACTTTGTACTCTTCGTGTTGCTCATCAGCCCAAATAAGGCCTGATGTTTATTTATGTATAAATACTAAAATTATTAATTATCCATTGAGACTGAAGTGGGCTTCATAATTGAACAAAGTTTCACGATAAAACACCGGATTTTCATTTTCCAGAGCCCATTCACTGAAAATATGACGCAAATTCAAGTCGCCTGGCTTCAATTATTGCACAAGTTGACTTTTGTACACTTTTACGCAGAGATCCTCACGTTAAATGTACCAAGTTGTCGAATACACCAAGCCAAGCTGCTGAGAACGACGACAAATCGATTCGTCACGGTCTTCGCGTACACTTTGCTATAGTCTCTTCACTACGTGCTGGATGTGGTCTAACCGGTCGAGTATCATCGACTAATATAACCGGGTACTCAAATTTTGCCATTGGTATTGGCAATAGTGGTTTCAGTAGGTCGATTATGCGCACCGTAAGTTCCTCGAATCGCCCGAAAAACACCTCTCACAGAACGCTGATTTTCGTAACACAGTTAAACAATTTGGAGACGCTGTTGTGGCTTGTGTCTTCCCATGATGACTTGCGAAGCGATACTGAACAAAAATGATAAACCAGTTTGATAGGAGTCACGCGTGATCTGTCAAAAAAGCCTATTTAAAATCAAACCTCACGATGAATCACCCCTTACCACTTACTATTTTTTGAAGTATTTATTATTTAAATCAACGAAATAACGGCAGCCAAACCATGCTGTTAAATTGAATTCACATTATTGTATATGTATGGTATGTCAGAGTTGTAAACTTTTTCTCTTGTTATGAAATAAAATATTCAATAGCTAAAAACTTAAAAAAAAAAAACTAATGAATAACTTTCGACAATTTTATCAGCTTTTTGGGTGATTGGACGACCAGACCGTAACTTATTTTTGACATCAAAATTAACATATCGAAAGCGAATGAACCATTTTCTCGCCACGGATTTTGTTACAATTTCTATCCCGTAAAAAGGAAATTTTTTTTTTTTATTACTTGCACAACATTGTCCGTCCCTGACGTAGTAGTATTACAAAATGTATTTAACTGAATTCCTAAATATTCAAATGCAAATAACTTTAGAACCACTGTAATTAAAAGCCCGGGAATACACATGAATTCAAGCAACAAGGCAGTCAGCTGTTCCTGAGTCATTTGAATTAAACGCAAAAAATCCCACGAACTTTCCCAAGACCAACAACAATATTATTAAGTGCACAACTAAGTTCTCTGTTGTCAATAAATGGCTCCAGTAGTAATTAGTGGTCGATTTTAACATATCCAAAACGCCATGAACAAAGCTTAGACATATAATAAATAAATCGTTTTAACACATTTGTGATTTTATTTTGGCGTCATATACTTTTGGTTGTGTAAATATGTCTGATTTTGTGCCATATAATCGTCATATGCGGGAAGAGTTAATTTTCCTCTTTCGTTCGAGGAAAACGACGGCTGAATCGAGAGCTCCAAAAAGTTTATGGACAAGGACAGTGATTTTGTTAATGATAACAGTCTGCGCGAAGGAAGACCAAAATCCTGGAATTGGAGGCTTGGGAGAATCCGTGTAACACACAAGAAGAGCTTGCTTCAGTACTAGGAGTTGCCCGCCAAGCCTTGGGTTTCTTATGATGTGAAGATATGGGACGTTGAGCATTGTTTTTCGCTTGTGAACAACTGCTCAAGCGAAGAAAGGGTTTTTTTTATTCCATCGTGACGGGTGATGAAAAATGGATTCATTACAGCAACTCAAACGTCGGCCAAATATTCAAGCGACAAAGGTTATGCTATGTATTTGGTGGGACCATGTCGGTGTTATTTATTATGAACTATTGAAATCCAATGAAACCATTACTGGAGAACGGTATCGACTTCAATTACGGCAATTGATCCGAGAAATGTGCGAAAAACGACCATAATGCGAGCAGAGGCAGGAAAAAGTCATTTTACATCATGGCAATGCTCGACGGTACGTTGCCAAACCCATTAAAACCTACCTGGAAAGGCTCAATTGAAAGTTCTACCCCAAACGCCATATTCTCCAAATATTTCGCGCCGTTTAATTATTACTTGTTTCATTCGAAAGCACATGGTTGATGAAGACATCAAAAAATGGCTTAATTCGCGAATAGCCTTAAAAGATAAACACTTTGAATGATTCATTTGTAACCATTTTTTCACAATTGTGAAAATTTGAATTTAGTTATAATTCATTAAAGTTGGAAATATACATTCGCTTTGACCAACAATTTAGTAGGAGAAATTTGCATTTTTGCAGTTGTTATTATTTCGAAAATAACCTCAGGCATTCGGCATACAAAACATAACGAAGTTATGTGAATTAAGTTAGATAGTCTTAGATAGTTGGATTGTCTTAGGGAGGATATATAATACATAAACCAAAAACTTCTTTGTAACAAATAACATATTTAACATATTTTGACATACAAATTTACATCACAAAATGTTAATACTAAAAACATGAAATATGAATAATAAAACTACTGAAAACGGCTGGTTTTTAATTTGCAAATTAGATTAATATATTCTTCACGCATTGATTTAATATTATGGCCATAAATCTCTCTATTACAATCCATTATTCAATTTTCGATGGATTTGTTTTATAATTGATGGTTTGGTAAAATAGGAAAAGTAAAAATAAATTTTTACTGAAAAATAAGAGCAAAATCAAAAATCTACGAGAAGATATAAAATTATTATGAAAACTTAGTTTCGGAGGAAATTTCAATGTCATTGCTGTAAATTTCATAACATTGAAGAAGAAAGTCATATGCGTGGTCTTTGATCTACAAATATGGTAAACATATGGACACCCAGATGTGTGTACGCCTTTTTCTATAAGAAGGAACAGAAAATGACCTTATTTTGCGACACAAGAGTACTAACATATTTCTCATGCAAATTTTACAAAGAAACGTCACGCATAAAAGTAATTTATTCCCAATTTTCACATGCTCGCTTACGAAAACGAATAAAAGAAGTCGCTATGCTTTATCGTCTTGTCAAAATGCACACATATTGAACATACATACATTCGAATATATATATAATATATAAATATCGAAACGAATATGAATATGTAGCGATACATATTCGTGGGAAATGATTGCGGTTAAAGCAGGATGATCTCTAAGCTAAATTGCTGAATTGTTTTAGATTCCAATTTTCTGCGAAAACATTCTATTATATGTAATGCACTCCGCTATATGTATGTGTGAAGATTTACATATTGATTAATTACATCAAGGGATGTGGCAGTTGACATCCGGATCTGGATTTCAATTATATTTGAACAAACTGGACCAACGGAGTTGTTTTTAATTGAATTTGAGTTTATATGGTATCAACGATCCTTTATTAGTTGTACTCATCATTTTTATTAAATAGAGAAATATGATGTTTATATTGTAGGTTGACAAATTCACATGCATGTATGCTTACACTCTATAATGCTTAAAAATTTAAACAACCTTTTCAAAAACATAATTTTATAAAATCTTAGCATTTGCACATTTCACACCAGACATCCAATTCATTGTGGTACCTTCTGCTAATAGAATCAACACAAATTAGAGATAAGTGGTAGCCCGAAGGTTGAAGGTATATCAACTGATCATCTGATCAAAATTACTTACTTAGATATTCATAACATTCATAATTTATTTATTTCCAATATTTGCTTACAACTGTAAGGTGTCAATGATCCCATTAAAAAGAAGCCTTAATTAATATTAGGAGCTTAATATACATATACATACAAGCAAATGTATTTATGTTTTTAAATTACATATAGTATTTCATTAATTTAATCAACTGAAAAGTAATAAATAAAAAAGGGACGTATTAAGGGAATTTGTGTTTTTGTTTCTTCTAATATCCTTCTGATATTCAGACAGTTCAAAAGTCGACGATGCTTACGAAGAATTGTAAATTTAGTTTGTTATATAGGTATTCTGGCTGACCAGTTTGTATTATTTCATGTAGCAGATTAAATGAACGAAGCTTTAGTTAATCAAAATGGAGCAGCCGCAAATTTTCTTGGACTACGCAGAAACGCGGTCGTTGCTTTTAAAATATACATACATATATACGTATCGTAAAATATTGTTGTAGTGTATTGACGAACACTTCACTTAACCATTAACTAACACCAATGCACTCTAGAGTGAATTTTATTGTGGTTTTGACGAATTCCCTCTTATCAAAGGTACCTCATGGTTTCTGCCTCTTGGTTGCCAACCTTCAACCCTTCAAATAAATGTAACTGGACTTTCCCATATTTCGATAGAAATCCCAAATACACAACAGTGGCGACGAGGCGGCAAAAAAAAATACAAACTAACATACCTACATATTAATTAAAAAAAAAAATAAAATGGATTGAAAGCAATTTCAGTCTTGAAAGTAATTAAAATGGCGGTTCAGAGGAATAATGTCGGTCGGTGCGATTGACTGACATTATTGAGGGAATTATGTTTGAAAGTTTCAATGAAGACAATGAAAGTTGGAAGATTTTTGTTAAAGAGAGCAAACGAAATTGGCTAGTTCATGTAATGTGGGCAAAAACTCTTCAATAAATTTTCGGAAAAATCCGGTTAATCTGAGAAAAGACTGCAGGTCCTTCACATATTTCAGACGGAGAAAACCGGAAACTGCCCGTGTCTTGTCTTATGATATCCTGATTTCTCCTAACTTCGACACGTATCAAAAAAAAACTAATCTTCGACTGAGCAAAAAAGCACTTGCTCCACTTAGTCCAGCCCTTGGTTTTTGGCGAATGACATCACATCTTCGAGTATCTTCAAATTTTCTTGTACCTCTTTCATTACGGTAATGATGTAATCGATGTCGAATTGTTGCAAAACCGTATTGATGAATAGTGGAAAGCTGCAAGTGAGTTGCACAGCCTAAAACGGAACCTTATTAAATTAGGCTGTGATAAACGACGCAAAGGTTTTGCTCTCCTCCGCGGTATAGACATGAAAAAATCCATTTCGTAGGTCCAGCGTAATTTATATCTGAGTATCGTAAAGGTTTTCTAGCAATTTATTGACGACAGACAATGAATATCTATCCTTCATTATCTTCATTATCTTGACGCGGTGATAATCAATGCACAGTCTCGGTGATCCATACTTTTTCTTAGCCAGCACAACTGGACTGGCGAAATTCAGCCTGCTTGGCCTGACGATACTTTCACTTATCCAAGAATTATATGCTCCGCGATGAAATCTTTCACAGTGGGAGCGAAACGCTGGGGATTCTGGTGCACTTGATTTTCGTCATCTAGGAAGATTTTTATATTAATACAAGTCTTATCAGGTCTTACCGGATGATAATTGTTTATTAAGTGCTTCACTGCCAAGGGCATTCTAGGGTTCTTTATCTTCAGCAATTTGGGATCTTCTGTAAACCCGCCAAACGGCCCTCATCTCCATTATGATCTTTTGCTACCTCCACCTAGTGACTTTCGCTTGGCTCTTTCATATTACCTCCATCTACTTCCAACTGCTGGCTCTTTTCCTTCGATTGGATGGATGTTACTTTTCTGCCATCCAGAACGACTTTGTTCCAAAAAGTCCTGCTTCAACCAATAGTGGGCAACCTCATGCAATCGCACTTCCAAGTTGATTGAACCCAAAGTGGACTTCCTGGAGTGCCCAACGCCTTTGAATCCTACTTCTAACACTTTTCTTTTTTTTATACTCATTTTGGCAGCCGGCTGTGTTGTAACCAACAATGTCAAACTGACATTTCATTGGAAATTTTAAGGCTGGAATATTCAATTTAGATTGAAAAAAATCTGGAGCGCATGTTGAGCAATATAAAGACAAATATAACATAACAGATATTTATTGCTGATTGCACTCCTTGTCGCTGGCCTGTTAAAATGGTGGAGAAGCCGTATTTTAAGCCCACCCCTACCAGTAAGGAAATAACCAATATTCAGAATTGTGAAGATGACGATTTCCGCTTCACGTCTATGTGAGGAGGTCCAGCATGTCTCAATGTCTCAAGGTCTCAAATGACACAAAGCTACGGTGTATCGTCACATGCGAATTGTAATACTCAGACCTTTTCAAGTAAACAATTGTTACAAATGACACTCGAGTTCTCACAATAATTTTTTCGTAAAATAGGCTTAATCTATTTATATATATAAAAATCCCGTGTCACATTATCCGTTGATATCCGTTGACTCTGAAACTACTTTACCAATCTTAATAATATTCTGCACACTGTCTCTAATTGGTCAAACTCACCAGACAGAATAGTTTTTATTTCGATTTATGACCTTAATAATTTGTTGTTGCAAATTAAATTGATTTTGTGGTAAGTTCCCATACTGTTAAACATATCGGCGTAAATAAGTTATTTGGCATAACAATGCGTTTCTGTTATCTAATTTGGGGTATCATCCAATAGACGGCGCCTTAATGTGTTTGAATATTCAGTTGTAAACTTCAAGTACTTTTTGAAAAAAAAAAAAACCCTTACGAGCACAAACTAACATTAAATTTATTTTTCTGAGATATATAGATTGACTGTTTTTACTTTATGATTTGGAAATTAAATTTTTATTTTTATTTGAACTCTTGGTTATGAAAGCAAATTTATTGAGTTTACTGCTCGTTCGTACTCCTTTTTCTGATACATAATAGTTAAAATGCGTAATAGCATTAAATCTATTACTCTACACAGCCATAGGGTTTTAGCCAGGCCGCATTTTAAGCTTCCCCATTTACGAAAGGGAACCGCCTTTGATTCATCAGTTGTTCACCTTAAAGCTGGACAGCGAATATACACATTTCAACCATGAAATGTTATAAATTGGTGAGAGGATCCGATGCAAACACTTTTGATGGCATACTTTCAGTTTTGGAATACTAATGATTTTGCCAGAAATGTTTTACCTATACGTTGTATACAAAACAGTCACAACACTTCAACATCTTTTGTTATCTATTGTAGGTTGGAAAAGCATCCAATAGAAGGCGCTTTGTTAAAATTTTAAAGGTCTCCTTGATGCTTCAATATATTCACGTCACACGTGAGTTACGACGTCCGTCTCGCCAAATACAGCACAGCACTTACAAGCAAGAACAACCACTAGCATAGCACTTTTCAACAACAACAAAATTCGATTACAATCCATATAAAAAGCAGATCGGCCATAAAACAATAGCAACAGATGATGGAATCCCAACAAAGGGGAAAGCCCCTGATAACTTCCGGCAATAAATACGAGTACCTTAATAAAACTTTAAACAGTATTGTTGTATTCACTTGCTTTATACTTTTGTAACTGCACACGCAAATAACCAGAACTGTCCTCTCTGCTGAAAACCGTCTAAAACTTTCGCTGAATATATAGTATAACACTACATAAAGTTCTTTCAGATTACAATATGTGCAAACATAGGTTTCTTGAAACCAATCATAAGTTGTAACATCCAGTCAATTGTGAACGACGACCACGGTGCTATAATTAAAAAAAATAATAACGTTGTGTTATAATCTTCGGTTTTTTTTTTCTGAGTCCTTCCTTCTTTAATTTTTCGTGCATTATTCGTACATCTTTTTTTAAGTGTGGATTAAGTGTTGTTATACCTTGACTGTCACATTTAATAAGACGTGATAATTAATTTAAAAACTTGTAAGTATTACCTGCCTGATTATCATTTTTTATTCCAATTTTATTTTGATAGTTTTATTATTATTATTTTAAGTAAAATGCCACCAAAAAAATCTAACATCAACAATGAGCGTAACAATGAGACAAAACGTAGAGGCGTTGAAAGAAGTCATCAATTGGCAGAACAAATCCCGACAAGAAATGCAGCTGATAGAACTAGAAAAGCAAGGAGTCGTGCACAAGAACCTCGAGAACAGCAAGACGAACGTCTGCAACAAAATGCGAGTGAAGAGCGCATAGCCACAATTAGAGCACGAGAACGAGGAACACAGCAAACCTGCACCGCATTAACATGTGCATTATTTGTTCGTCTTGACATTATTTACTCTGCGCATTCTAAAATTGCCATCGGTGCAATGGACAAAGTATGCCAATATTGTCGGGCGTTAAAATTCCGCAATGAAGCACCCGGCATGTACTGCGCATCAGGAAAAGTTATACTGTTACCTGTTCTCTGGCGAATCAGACCATTCAAAATTATTTTTGCGCAAGATACGAAAATTCAATTTTTGCTTCTAAATGACGTCATTTGGGACAACCAGAATTTGCTTACTCACATCCGATGGACAGAATTTTTAAACTACATTTAAAATAAAAAGCCAACTGTACCATAGGATTGGGTAGTTGATGAAAATGCCTAATGATGATCCGAAGTTTCTCCAAATCTATTTTATTGGCAGTTGCGAAAAACGTGCCAGCTTAATTTCATCGAACAAGTGAAAGAGAGGGCAATTGTGATATTGTTAGAAAATTTTTTGGAAAATCGTAATCAACTTATTTAATTGTTTAACGGAGTGTCGCCTCAAAAAAGAAATGACAAATATCAAATCGTCATCAAAGCTGAAAAAGTACCGTCAGGAGAACACGCTGGCACGTTCAACGCGCCCACCGTAGATAAAGTTGCTATTATTATGGTCGGTGATCCAGTTGACAACAGAGTCATCAAAATCACACGTCAAGACAGCACTGTAAGTACGATTTCGGACCTACGCCGTTCGTACGACGCATTCCAATATCCACTGATATTCTGGCAAGTACAGGATGGATATCACATCAATAGTGGACAGCAAGATCCAGTTACTGGTAAATTTGATAATTAACTATTTAATTTCTTTATTTATTAATTAATTTCCTTTTTTTACAATTTCATATCGAATTTTTTCAGGTAATGAAACAAACAAGAAAGTTCAATGAACAACAACATGCACCGATTCATGATTAGACATAATCAGGACAACGAAGCGGTAATTCATTATGAGATTTTATTTTCAGTAGGCTTTTTTGACAAATGACGCGTGACTCCTATCAAACTGCTTTATCATTTTTGTTCAGTAATGTTTGACAAGTCATCATAGAAAGACTAACACCACAACAGCGTCTCCAAATTGTTCAGCTGTATTACGAAAATCAGCGTTCTGTGAGAAATGTTTTTCGTGCGACCTACTGAAACCACTATTGCCAATACCATTCGCAAATTTGTATCCTAGTTTACGTTAGTGGAGGATACTCGACCGGTTAGACCACATCCAGCACGTAGAGAAGAGACTATAGCAGCTGTAGCTGGGCGTGTACGTGAAGACCGTGACGAATCGATTCGTCGTCGTTCTCAGCAGCTTGGTCTGGCGTATTCGACAACTTGGCACATTTAACGTGAGGATCTCGGCTTAAAAGTGTACAAAATTCAACTTGTGCAATAATTGAAGCCAGGCGACTTGAATTTGCGTCATATTTTCAGTGAATGGACTCTGGAAAAACTCAATGAAAATCCGGTGTTTTATCGTGAAATTTTATTAAGTGATGAAGCCCATTTCTGGCTCAATGGATACGTTAATAAACAAAATTTCTGTATTTGGGCTGATGAGCAACCCGAAGAGTACCAAGAGTTACCATTATATCCATTAAAAACAACGGTATGGTGTGGTTTATGGGCTGGTGGAATCATCTTCAAGAATGAGGCAAGTTAGAATGTTGTCGTCAATGGTAACCGTTATCGTGCCATGGTAACGGACTATGTGCTTCCTGAAATTCAAGCACATGGTCGCGGAGAGCTCTGGTTTCAGCAAGAATGCGCTACGAGCCATACAGCGCATGAAACAATGGACTTGTTGAAAAATCGTTTTAGTGAACACTTAATTTCACGTTATACTACGGTAAATTGGCCGCCTAGATCGTGCGTTGTCACACCTTTAGACTATTTTCTCTGGGGATATGTAAAGTCTCAGGTCTTCAGGAATAAGCCAGCTACGATTGATGTTTTGAAAGCCAACATTACTCGTGTTATCAGCGAGATACCAGTCGCTATGCTCGAACGAGTCTCCCAAAATTGGGCCTTCCGAATGGACTACTTCAGACGTAGTCCTGGCCAATATTTACATGATATCATTTTCAAAAAGTGAATGCCATGAATTGTTATTTAACTGGTAATAAAGAATTATTCGATAGAAGCAAGCTTAATTACGATCGGAGGAGTACATCTACTTACGGGATTCACACAATCATCCGTTGAAGATTTGTTCACCGATTATTATTCTGCGTAATTTGAATCCACCTAGATTATGCAACGGTACACGCTTGGTCATCAAAAGCATCACTGCAAATGTCATTGAAAAAATCATTTTGGCTGGAAAGGAAAAATCGTCCTGTTGCCACGTATTTCAATGATACCGTCAGAATGGAATACAATTTAAAAGGCTTTAATTCCCTATTCGTTTGGTCTTCACGATGACTATAAAGAAGTCTCAAGGCCAAACAATGTCCATTTGCGGATTGGAAAATCCATGTTTCTCAAATGGAAAACCATCGAATTTATTTGTGTTAGTAAAAAACAAGTTAACCAAAAATATTGTGAAGCGCTAAACGGCTTAATTAAATTGAAATTATAAATTGCTTTAATTCAACCTACATATACGCATTACCATTATTTCTACCTCATTTAAAAGGGAATTTTTTTTTTATATGTTATCAATTAAGAACTTTGTAAATTACTCATTTATAACAAATTGTACTTGAATATGAGAAATGGTCTATTCTGTCTGATGACATATTCTATATTTTCAGAACTGACTGCGACTCTGGTACAAGGTTTTCTGTTTTATTTCTACAGGGTTCTGTACGATTCTTCTTGCTTTGATACGTTCTTTTTACCTTACCAACAGTTTCCGTGTGTTAACCCAGATGTACAACCTCTCAATATCTTCAATTGCGCGCTTCTCGTGTTTTTTTTTTTTTTTTTCTTCTGCTAAAGAATCCGAAGTTCTTCCCGTCTCTTCCGCTCCTAGAGCTCACGATTGGCTCTTAGCCAACGTTGCAGCGCCGCTTTGTAGGCAACCCGTTTAGCTGCATGTGCTTGCTAGCATTCTTTATCAAATCACGAATTTCTTGGTGGTGGTCGAGTGAAAACTAGCACATCAGTTGCGGTGTTTCTGGCGGCACGTTGGCGGCATAGGAGTTGCTGAGATCTGTTGTGATACACGTTCGGTAAAGACTCTGACAATCTCTTGCAATCTCAGTTTTTCTACGTTAAATATTCTCCAGCTTAGAGTGCGCAACTGAAGGTGGTTAGCTAAGGATCGAGATACCTACAAAGGCTAGTTAGTTAAGGCACATGTTCACCCCGAAATGTAGCGCTATTTAAGTAAATAAGTTTTCTGTCGTATATACATATATTTAAGTAAAAACACAAACGCAATGGATGCAGAAGATTTGATCCTTTTCTAACTGCGCGGCATAAAATATAATTGTATCTTCGCACTAATTCAGGAAAAAAACCATAAAGGACAAAGTGGTTTAACTTGAGTAGTTAAAATTAAAAAAAAAGGTTGTTCGATGTGCATTTTTTAGGCAGACTCAATTAACTAGCTTTTAAGCGAGCATCGAGTGGCGTTGTATATTACGGATCAATTCATTCTCCAGTTAGGTAAATCCAACCAACCTATTAAACAATCGTGGAAACTATATCTGATTAAGTGCAAAAAGAATACACTATTATATTCTTAAACAAATTGAGTAAAGTATGTAATAAGCTCACATCATGAATTCTCACTTAAAAGAGAACTATGTATGTTTGTTGGTTACTTGTTCATAATATTTAAAGAAACTAACCATCATTTGAAGTAGTAAAATATGTTACTCTTTGTAAAGTACTGTTTTGTAGCTCTCACAGTTTCTGAAAATATTTCGTACGGGTACATCCTGTATCCTAAATTGAGCTAAAACGTTGCTGACTTATTGAAACCCCATGTATAGCGTTAACATATAATATATAATTGGGTATTCATTTTAAAAGTGGATCTTTAAAATGAGGTCAGTTACTTTGAAATCTATATGTATTCAATGTAAAAAAGAAAAGAATAGATACGTGACCAAACGTCCAGAAGAATAAGAGATTTAAAGAATCTTTAATATATCGGCGAGAGCTCTCATATCTATGTACTATTATACTTACGAGTACAATAGCCTCAGATAAGAATAAACAAAAAACAAATCATCAGCTTTAAAGTCAGCGGACTTTAAACAGGCCATAAGCAATTGACAAACTATCTTAGACTGCTGAAAAGTATATATTACCGTCATCCAAAGAGTGAAGTCAGACAAAAGCAGAATAGAAGACTGTGGTAGTCTTGGGCTCAGATATTGAACAAGCGCTTTGTAACAATCTGTATCAAGACATAATTGACAACATCATTCTGATATGCATCTCTACCTCTACCAAAGATTATATGTACTAAACCACCAGAAATGTCTTAAATTTGGTACTATAATAGTTTTAGATGATGTTAGCGCAAAATTAAGAACACACTGTCAATTTCACAGTCAGTGCTTACGCAAGGTCATGTCTACAAATTGACTTTTCTTAATTTACTTAACTACTGGGCGGAACATTATTCTAGGTTGCAAATGGTTTCCCCACCTCAATATCCGCAAAGAAAAATCAATTGAGGATCTTTTTGAGTAGGAATTGTAGATATCCAATATTCTGAGCAGAGAATGTAGACTCGTCCTACTACCTATATTATATGCGAATGTGTTCTATATGGAAATCTTGTGAGTGGGTGAAATAAGAATTACCCACGGACTGTAGTACAAACAATTTATTTATGTCTTTTCATGAAACATGCCATTTTTAACAAGTTTTGCAAATTTGCATGACTAAAAACGTTGAAAATGTCAAACTGTTTATGATGTTTTAACAAAATAAAAACTATATGCTTCTCCACGAATTGCAAAACTATTTTTTAGAGGTTTTACAGAATGAAACTTAGATAAGGCATTTAAAAAGTCGAATACTAACCAGTAAGACTGGAGAATGTTTTTTACGAACAAAGTTTGTAAGTAGAGCCATAGCAGAGAAATTGGTTAGAGATGGAGCCAACAGGTGTATAGTACTTAATATTCATTTCCTCATTCAAGGATGATTCCATGAAAGGCTCCTAAATACCACAGTCTTATTTGCAATATCATTTCAATATTTAAAAGAAGAGAGATTAATAACGGTCAAACAAGTTGTCCACATTTTGATATATCGACAGAACGAATATGGAATTCCGGTTTTGCAAGACTTCGGTTAAATAAATTTTTGTGTTAAAATTACCAATGTTAATATTGTTAGAAATTAAAATATCGAAAAGTTACAATATATGAGGCCGACCGAAAACTCGTAAATTGTGAATCCCAAAATCTCCCAAAAAATCTCTAACAGTCCAAAGGATATCAAAAATGCTGCAAACTAAAATACTTTTTGGCTTTCATCCAGCAATAGGACATGCGTATAGAAAAAAAAAAATTGTTATACAAAAAATGAAGAAAATGTGTATAAAAACCTGTACAGTTTTGGGTAGAATAGACTTTCTGGTTTACTACATCAGACTATTTAGGCCAACACGACCAGTTCGGCATATGTGTGGAAAAGCTTCATTCAGTGCACCATGGTATTAAAGCATGGACTCAACATATAGTTGGACTGACTAAAAATGTTTGTAAAACGTAAAAAAAAATGTAAAAAAAACAGATTCGCTTTTCTTTTTTTCCAAAAAAAAAGAAAATAAATAATCAGGTTACTCCGGATAATATGTCGAAACGCTTCAAATGAATATTACTTCACATATTTTGAGAAAAAAAAAAATTTAATGGGGGGGTGAAAATACGATACATGTTTTAAGCATTAAAAATAACATTATTAAAATTTTGATTTTCTATACCTTTTGACAAATTAATTTTAGAGCAACATTTATTTTGAAACAATTTAAATACTTATAATTACGAGTTCCATGTTACCATACCCGAATAAACTTGGAAGACGTTGTTTTCAATAGAAGTGAACAGTAGTAAGCCTTTGCTTAAAATGGGAAAATCATTTTTTTTTTCTTAAAATATCTTAAAGAATCTCCCCTTAAAGTCGTAGATATATCGTCCGATACACCCTGTATATAGTAGCATAGTAGCATTTTAATCATCCAAAAAAAAAAAAAAAAAAAAAAACGAAGGAAGGCAGTTGAAATAGTTTTAACTATTGTACATAATTATTATATTAATTGAGCCATAAATGCAAAAAAAAAACAAACAATTTTGACATTCTTTGAATCAAAATTTAACCTTTTAGACTAGTTAATAAATTATTATTTATCACTTTTCCAACATTTTATTTCATCTGTAGTAATTAGGCCTTTAACAGCTGTGGCTGGAGCGAATACGCATGACTACGCCTGTAGTATATCTATACTTCAAAAAGTTTGTGCATTTTCCCCTCTATCAGCAGAAAATCTATTAGGCACATTCAATCAAATGGGTTAGTGTTTAAGTTTACGGATTGAATTTCCGCATCGCATAGTGTCAGCAAAAAATTCTTAAAAAAAAAAAAAAAAAAAAAAAACAAAAAAAGAAAACATATCAGCAAACATTCTTTATGGTTTCCAGTACATTTGGTATCAAAAAACTTCAACCCACAAAATGCCTTTGCCCAAAAGCAATAACTGTCGTCTCTTGCGATCAGAATATTCTATTACTACATTTCCAGGAAGTCAGCTTTTTATTTTCATTTGGATGTCATTTAGGACTAACACGTTGAGGCTTTACGAGTGTAGAGGAAAATTCGAATGTAAATAACCTATAACACCACACCTTGTTACCAGTTTCAATAAACGTTATGAGTCAAATTCTTAGGGCGATAAGGACCATTAATTATCGTTCAGTTAGATAAACACTAATAACACCCTTTTGGAATGGACAATTTATTGCCGTCATTGCTTCACGTGAACAGCATATAGATGATTATCGGATAAGGTGAAGGCCACCCTTTCACCAATCCTGCTTCAATTACCTTACCTTGAATAAAATGTCCGGTCTGACATTATGCTTACACTGCAACGTGACACTTGATCCTTTTTCTGCATATTTTTGCATTACTAGTTGAACTTCAAATTCAGATTGTCCACCTAAAGGAAAAAAGAAAATACGAAAATTTGATTAGGAATGCTGAGATACTTGAAAGGAACTAAATAAGAAAACTAGGCAATCACGTTCTTTCTCTTGTTTGCATGTGTAAAAAGCAAGTTTTCGAAAAAAAAAAAACTCCCAAAAGATGTTATTTATTGGCAATTGAAAATGTAAACAAGACGCACAAAAAGAAACAAAATTTTATCCAGAGTGTTCACAGGCGTTTTCTAAAATTCTGATACCATATGTCTTATTTCGTTTCGTTCGTTGTTTACCTCTTATCTTGTAAAAAAAACCTGGGTTAGGTATGTAGAGCCTTTTCCCGTTTAACTTTGTCACTTTTGGCATTCACACATATACCATACATATTAGGGTACATTGGTTTGCCAGTGTGTTGACAATGAGTTGGTGGGGGTTGACGAAACAAGGAAAAAACTTATACGCAGCAAATTTGCTGCTTGAAATAGGCATAAAAAAGGATAAAACAGATAAACGACATTATGCTAGAATAATACAAATATTGATTTTGTAATGCGATTGGGAATTGGGAATTCCGAATTGAAATGTGGATCTGGAAAATCGTGTTTGGAGGGTGTCGGAAATTTATTTAATTTCATCCTCGTTATGAGTGGGAAATGTTCAGAAACAATAGAAAAAAATCGGTGAAATGAGCTTATACATATGTACATACGTTGTATTTTCGGTATTTATTATAAACAATCATACCATTACATTTATATAGGGAATGATTGAAACATGTGATTTGAATAATTATTAAGAACCTAAAGAAAATGGAAAGCAATTAGTACGTAATGTATTTTTTTTTGGAAAAAAATCTAGTAAATACATATGTATATTAAGAGCTTCGATGATGCCTTGAAAAACATTTAACCCGAAAAAACGCTGTCAACTCATGACTCACTAGGGGGGTTGTTTAGTCTTATGCAAAATTGCAGAATAATCAACTTCAAACTAGGGCTTCTGAAAAAAGATGTGTTAGCAGAGGTACGACGAAAAGCAGTAACCTTTCACAACTTTTCTCAAACTTATAGCAGAGTGATTACCTATGCAGATGATGTTGCTGTAGCCGTCTCACGTAAGGATCTTAATAATAAATAATAATAAATTAGTAAATAATTCCTACAGCTTAATTTTAACTAAATTAACCCATTGGCGGATCGGTATGGATTGGGGGTAAACTCCCCATAAAACTGATCTTGTCATCTTTTCCAGGATATATAAAATTCCAATCGTAAACCCTTCTTCAATAACTAATGGTACCAGCGAAATATTTGGGTCTTATTTTTGACAGTAAACTAACCTGCAGCTACAGTAGATTTATTCTCTTCAAAAAAAATGAGAACAAATACAGCCTTTAACTTCGCATAACCCAACGGCTATACGTCCTGTTTATAAGACCACTCTGGTGGACGGCCTTAAACACTGTAGTCATCTACAGCAAACTAAGCAAATTCCAAAGGACAGCATATCTGTGCTTGGGGGAGCTTTAGGTACTACCTCCTTCGCGACAATGGATATTCTGTTTCACTTTTTAGCAGGCACCTTTTGACCTTTTAACCACCTTTTAAATCACTGTAGTGTGTTCCAGACGCAAATTTTGGCGATTAAAGAAGCCCTATCCCGGCTGAAGAAAAACATGATATCAGTAAGGGTTATCAGTATCTTTTCGGATAGTCAGCCTTCAATCAAGTCCCTGGGCTTAGTCTCACAAAACTCTAAAACAGCTATTAACTGCTGAACATGGCAAAGTAGTTCAAAATTTACCTACGTTGGGTGCCAGGGCACGAAGATATTCCAGGGAATGGTAGGGCCGTTATATTCGTCAGAATTCAACTCTACTCTACCTATTCTACCGAAAAAAGGTAGCATCGGCATACCAATCGCTAGGTGCAAATTATTACTAAAGCTGGATGCTAAAAGAAAAACAAAATTTAGATAGACTGTTGGATTAACCTTTCTAGTGACCAAACAAATCTGGACAAGGCTGGATCTGAATCGATCTAAGAGTTTGAACCTTTAAAATATAAAACACCTTAGCGTTATCATGTTGTCATAGCTGGACACTGTTTTATAGGCAAATATACATTTTTCTTGCAGAAGCTGCATAGACCTAGCCTTTATATGCCCAGCTCTGTATTAAATAAGAAAATTGCACTTAGAAGCTTCTTCTACAATGACTTGCATGACCTAAATAATACAGATGTTAGCAGTCTTCTGCGCTTCACCAGAAGCTGAACGTGGATCCACGATTAACAGAATCACAGACCCACGTGGCTTAACTATGAGCCAATAGGCCTAAATAAATTGGATTCTCCAACAACCACTCTTACCTAACCTAACCTAACCTTAAAGAACCCCGGCGGTTCAAGCTGGCTCTGTAATGACAACATCTTTTATCAGATACAAGAATTTAATCGATAAGGGTGGACGCCTACTATTAAAGTGAGTAAGTATCGACTTTATAATACTACTAATTTCAAACGAAATAAGCTCATTTGATCTATCATATATACGACTCTAAAAGTTGAAGATAGAACATCTGTTGAAAGTCTTTCCTACATACGGTATGTATATTGCAGCCAGACCCTCAATGGGTTCAACTATTGGATCGAAATAGCTTGTAGCCACCCACTTTGTATGTGTAATCAGTTACGCTTGGGTAAAATATGTAATTTCTGAGGCACAAATTTTACCAACCTTGGAATTAATGATTTTTTATCTAAATTCGTCAATTAGAGGGTGTGATCTTTGGTCATTTAGGTGGCAGATATAAAGATCTTCGTATTGTGCCTGGAGAATCTAAATCATACTTTTCAGATTTCCGTTGCCTCCATCAATTTGGGCTGTCTAGAACACGTCGCACTACTCATCATCAGGGCACTACTCAAAAAAAGTCAAATTACTGTAAAGTTGAGTTAATTACTTACTATTGTTATTGAAATTTAGTTAAAAAACGAAAAACATAATTAAATAGAGGAAAAATACAACCAAAAAAAAAAAAATTAAAAACAAAAAAGAAAGTAGTTATAAGAAAACTAGGATGGCATCTCTATTACCTCGTTTCGGATTAAATTTTTAGCGGTTTGTTTTTCCTAAGTGATAATTTTCAGAGTTGAAAGATTATAAATTCCAAAGATTCTTCTATATCTTTCTTAGGTTTGACGGTGACCAGTTCCAACTTTGTATATGCAGCGAAAAAAGTTCTTCTTTTTAAACTACACAGCTTATTCATTCTCGAAAAAATCACATTTAGTAAGTTTTAAGACTAGCAAGTGACAATTTTTCTATTGTTAAAGCAGTTTTAATGAAAAAAAAAACTCAAATTCAATTAGTTTTTGTAAAGAAATCAACGATTTGCTTATTTCTCAACGAATCATCGACTGATGATGATGATGCGGCTGTTGCAGTTATTGCGATTGCAAAAAAATAAAAAATATTTTTCATAACTGGGGCTTAACAATGAGTTATATTACACAGATGATTAAAATATGACTTAGGCGCCCAATTCTGATCACTAAAATGGAAAATTACACGACCAGGAAACGACTTATTCAGTAATTGAATTGCTTAGATATATGGTAATATAAAATTATTTCAGTTTTATATTCATTATTTTAGCTTATGGCAAACATTTACTTTAGACAACGTTTTTGATTTAATCGTAAAAACTTTATATTTTAATTTTAGCAAAGGAACACAGAGATTTTTAGCGTTATACGCCAAATGAGATCTTCCCGGTCTTTTTTCTTATTTTCTCCTGGAATCAATTTCAAAAAATTATGCAAAAATCATTGCTAGTGGTAATTTAAACAGCAACCTCCTTGTTGAGAGCATGAGTTGACTCTATTTATATCCGATCGTATCACTAACACAACACATTTCAAAGTGGATTTATTTGCGATGCTAACAACGCCCTTTTTGCTAACAGTTCAAATATGAACTATGAACATAGAAATTCTTAAATCGTTGACTGTTGTCAGCTGGAGTTAGATAACTGACTTATTGAATGGAATAGTATATTTACCATGTCATATTCTTGTAACGAAACTATCCGATTTAATAACCACTCTCCAATCAAAGCGAAATATATAAAGCAGTCTATATAATTGATTTACCATACCTCATATATATGGAAACGTTGCTTATAGATATTTCCATTAAAAAAAAAACCTAATGCTGTAAGACTTTTGACATTTCAGTTTCAGTTTCAGTTATCACTTTGTTGTAGCTTAAATTGTACATTATTGGTTTAACAGACTGTTGCACATTTTACAGAGATATGGTATTTCACTATCTTACTACTGACAATTTTAAAATAAGTGAACCATTAATAATGTTAATACAGGCTTAAGAAGGAAAACTACTTAAAAAAAACTTCATTAAATCATTCATCGTAGTAGATAGAAGAGGGGGCAGTAGAATGAACAATTTGGTTTCATTACAATTAATAGCATTATATGTATAATGAAGGAACAAAGAAACATAAACAAAGTTAATAAATAAATAATTAATTAATTAAATAAATAAATAAATAAATAAATAAATAATAAATAAATAAATAAATAAACAATTAAATTAAACAAATATATTGTAAATAAGTAAATAATAAGTAAATAAATAAATTGCATACTAACTAAATTTGTAATAATTAATTAATTAATTAATTAATTGTTAAGAGCTGAAACCAATTTATTGGTAGACATGCTACATAATATTTTGTACTTTTCATTCAGTTTGGCAGTGCGGTCTTTTATATTTTCAACATAACTTCTAATATGCAGTGCAGAAGTCCCAAGGCAGTTTCCAAATCAGTTTTATTACTTTATTTTGTGCTCTTTGAAGTTTAAGGAGATGACTTTTGGCACAGTTCCCCCAGACAGGAGATCCGAGACAAAGAATTGACTGGAAAATGGTTTTGAAAATGATCATCTTATTTTCTCTTCTCAAATATGACTTCCTATTTATAAATCGATAAAGAACTTTTGTTATTATATTGGTATTATTTATCGTTTCTTTAATATGCAACCCGAAATTTAATTGTTTGTCCAGGTGTATCCCAAGACATTTCTCATGAGGTTTCCACTGAGTAAAAACATTATTTAAAGAAAGGTTGTTGCTTGGCAAGAAACAGGCTTTCCTTTTACGGGTAAAAAAGAGAGCCTGAGTCTTTGAAGCATTAATTTTAATTTTCCAATTGTTTAAATAGGGTAGTAGTGTATTTATAACAGATTGTAAATTGGTTTAAATATTGAAACCAATTTCATCTGAACAGAAAATACAAGTATCTTCAGCGAATAGTGCGATTTCACAGTTAGCGAGCATTGGAAGGTCCGACAAATACATATTAAATAAAAGTGGACCCAATACGGAGCCTTGGGGAACACCTGTTCCTAGATCTTGAACATCTGAAAATGTACCATTAACAGAAACTTTGTATTTTCGAGAAGATTGAATTATTTTTATTAAATAAAGCGGAAAGTTGAGCATAAATATTTTATATAGAAGGCCATTGTGCCAAACTGTGTCAAAGGCTTTCTCAATATCAAAAAAGACCAAGCCTGTCCTTTTTTTCAGCAAGAATTGACTTCTGACATGTTTTACAATGCGGTGAACTTCAAGAGGTAACAAATCAATGAGGCTAATGTGCGAGAGTAATTTTGTTTTAATTAACCGCTCAAGGCATTTACTTAGCGAATTTAGCAAGCTAATTGGCCTGTAACTATCAGGAAAACAGGGTGCTTTAACAGGTTATAAAATCGGAACTACTTTAGCTGTTTTCCACTTGTCAGGAAAATATCCCAATTTCAGACATCTATTATAAAGTTGCTGAATGAATTTAATGCCCATTATAGGCAAGTCGAGACTAATGATATCCGTATTTAGTCCAACAATATTTGCATTAATGTTATTTATTGATCGTTCAACTATTGATTTTGTATAAGGATCGCTTGAACCATTTAAATTTGTGAAGCTGTTAGCAAATTCATTTGAAAGAGCATTCGCCTTTTCAGTAAAGGAGATCATTACAGAGCTCCCAACTTTAAGCGCAGGCAATGCACAGTTTTTTTTTATTTATCTTTATTATGTATGTTCCAAAAGGGTTTACTTCTTTTTTTCTAATTTTTGAAGCTTTTGGTTCCAATCCTTATTTTTGTAGGTAGAAATAATGTATTTTTAAACGGCATTAAGGTACTTCATATCGTGAAGATGTTGAATGTTTCTGGTTTTAGTCCACTTGGATCTGTAACCATTCCTTACCTTTATAACATTTAATATATAAGATGGGAGGTTGTTGCCAGACTCACGAGACCTGACTTTTTTTGATACAGCTTCTAAAACGAATTCAGAGAATTGCTTAACAGCCTCATCAATGCGAGTTGTGCTGTCAGAAAAAAGTGTAAAAGCAGCCAAATTGCTCAGCTTCCGACTGAGATTTCTTTTAAAACAGGACCAATTCGCGTTCTCGTAATCAAAAACCAAATTCGGATTTTGTACTGGAGAGGAAGGAATATGTAAATTTACTGGAAGATGATCAGAGCTGAGTTCATTGTAAGCCATAGGCTGGTCAAACCAATTGTTCGAATTTGTTAAAAAGTATTGTAGTCCAACGTTGAAGGGTCGAAAGAATGTCTTTTATTATAGTCTAGCAATATTTTATCCCACGCATTTGCTCTTATATATTACTCTTTGAATTGGTTCTGTTGTTACTGGTCATCCAAATATTTGGAGTTGTGTTCTAAGTTCTTATAGTAAATTTGGCAAAACTGATGTCTTGTACTACTCCGTAGTACTCGGAGTAAAAATCTGCTTACTTATCCGTAGTTGATGAGGTTTGTTTCGAGTAGCAAACCGCTCACGAATTTCAAAAAAATTTTGTCTACTCACGCATGACGAGTCGTCTGACTTGTGCGAATCACTGCAATTGGCGCATTTTATGTTCTTTGAGTTGCATAAGTTTGTTCGATGGTTCTCAGAGCAAATAGCACACTGAGTCCGTACATGGCAATTTTTTTCTCCATGCCCATACATTTGGCAATTGTAACATTGAGTGATTTTATTTTTCACTCTGCGCGAAAAGACAGACTTGATTTGAGTTCTGAACACAGAACGAAAATTGGGTTTTAAATCTATTGACTTCATAGAACCAGATTCTAAGTATATTAAATAAAAAACGCCAAAAAACTTGTCTTGTTTTTTCTTAATTATTTTAAGGTTTTGACACTTAAGCCCAAATGAAATTAATTCCTTTTTAAGAGTATCCACATTCATTTCATCAAGAGCATACAACATGACTTTTAACGCCCTTGAAGTTGGAGCTCGTGGGTGAAAAATTGAATTTTTTTCGATATTAAATCCGCACAAATACTGCAATGTATTTTGGGTTTGTCACTAATAATTTTAAAACCGATTTTTACTTTCTTCACACAATAGTATTTGATTTTCAACTCGCGAAGTAAAGAAATTGTCTTCAACACACGGGGATCTTACTCTCTTAGTAATTTTTATATAAAGCTAGATACCACACAGAAGAAATTTATAAATTGACGCTAGATGTGATAGACTTGAAACGACAATTCGACTTTCGACATATCTCTGTGTCATTCCATTTTTACCAAAGTACGAGTATTTGAGATGATCCTGCAAATACAATTGATGTATGCAATCTACCATATTCGAAAAATTAGCTTTTGAAAAATATAAAATTACTTTTTTTCTGAATTTGCATGTATACGGCTGCATTCTATTTAGTTTCGGTGGTTACTCTTATATCGTCACATCTTAACAAGCTGTCTCCGTGCATCTCCAAATGATCGACATTCTCTAAAATAACAGAGGTATTCCACAGGGTTTCATTTTGAAACCTTTGTTTTTTTTTTTCACTCTACCCCAAAGAGATTTCTTCAATAGATAGCTTCCTATCTTTGTTTAAATTTATCTAAAGTGATCTAATTGGGTTTTTTTTTTTCTTCAAAAGATTTAACATATATTTCGCCATATCACAGAATAACTACGGAAAATTACTTACATTTCAGGATATTATACAAGTTTTGGAAAGTTTCGTTGTTATATGAGGTTATAGAAAATTCACTTAACTCCACCTCGAAGTATAGGCACATGCAACACGACTTTACAGTACTTAATATTATTGGTGTTTGATAGAGTTAAGTAATTCATTAGTTATCTTCCTTTCATAACAAAGAATTGTTTGGAAGTGACATCAAGTCCGACGATGGCGTAAAATTTAAAGGTTGGTTAATTATCACCTATCACCTGTCATGCCTAGACTAGATTTTAATCATTGGATCGCTCGATATGTTTTATGCTCATCTGAACTCACATGGCTTTTTGATCGATGTTGTGCAAAATGACTGATGCAATACGCTTGCTGTTGTGAACATGATTCATACACCTTAGGAGGCTAGAACCATCTACGATCTGGAAGAGCAGCTCAAAAAAAAAAAAAAGAATGCGACGATTTTAAGCTCGTTTTTTATTCCAGGTAAAGCCAAAAGGGGAGAGCTCAGTCTCAACAGTAAATTTGATGGTGTAAGGAGCATTTGGCATTCATAGCCTACTCGACACCACGTCTGGCAATAGACTTTGCGGCGGGAAGAAATATTATTACAGCAGGTACACGGTTTACTCATCTTAATATATATAAGGGGACATGGAACGGTCTCCGAATCATCGAACAAAATTGACCATTTTCTATAGATGTAAGGAATGGCTCCAGTTCTCTGGACGTCTGCACGTTCCGTGCAGCCAGGATTCTCTGAGATCACCACCTTGTTGCAGCCAAGGTGCGAATGCGGATTTCCCAAGTGCCACAATAAAGAAGAAATACTGTGAGAAGATAGAATATAGAAAAGGTGCAATCGCAAGAGACCGCCCGAACCGAGAGAATACCGAACGCGATCCGCTAGGATCAATTACCGAAGACCAATGGCAATGTTGCCAACATGCTCTCAGAAACACCGCAACTGATATGCTGGGTTTCAACCGACCACCACCAAGAAATGCATGGTTTGATGAAGAATGCTAACGAGCACAAATAGTTAAACAAGAAGTCTACTAAGTGGCACTGCAATGAAAGACGAAAGCTGCAGAAGCGAGCAGAATAGATGCAAGAAATATTGGCTTCTTTAGAAGAGGAAAAAAAAAACTTAAAAACTCGCGGTTGAAGCTATTGAATGGTTTTACTCTAGGAATAACGTAAGGAATTTTACCAACAGGTAAAAAAACATGTCGAGGCAAGAAAATCCGTACAAAAGCGTGTTGAGGTGATGGAGAAAACCTTGTAGTAGAGTCACAGTCGGTGCTGAGAATATGGAAGAACTTTTTTCCTAGTTGGTTTAACGGCGAAGAAGCCTAACTTTACACCATCAGGCAGAATAGATCATTCAACTCAGACAATGAAAATGAAAACTTCTGTACACCTGACCAAAACGAAGTAAGGATAGCAATATCTAAGCTAAAATTCAAAATAAATCAGGTAAACCAGACGGATTACCGGCCGAGCTATTTAAAGCTACTTTAAATGACTTTGTGGAGAACGAGAACCAATTCATTTCTTAAATCTGGTTAGAAAAGCATATGTCTAATGAATGGAATTTCAGCACCGTATGTAGGATCCACAAAAAAGAAGACGCCCTCATCGGCGTCAACTGTAGAGGTATAAACCTTAACATCAGATAAAAAATCGTATCTGCGCAAAAAATCGTATTGCAAACATTTTATATATCCTAATTGATCCCAATATATGCATAATGCATATAACACCATTTATAGAGACCAGCTATAAAAAGCTATGTACAGTTTTGGCATCCAAACTCGTCGGTCTGTGCAGAATGCCCATTGGGAGCGCTCACTCTTCCGTCAAGGCCGTTAATGACTTAATCGAGTTCTTTGGTGTCAAAAACCTATTACACAAGGTAACACGCTGTCATTCTTTAACATCTTACTTGAAAGAATTGTGCGGAACTTACAAGTGAACACTGTAAGCACAATCTTTCAAAAGGTTGTGGAACTACTAGAGTACACCGATTATATTAACATAAATGGCAAAACTCAGCGGGCCGGGCTGTCACTAGTATTGAAAGCTGCCACAATGAGTTTGCTCTTCAGCAAAAAAAAAAAAAAAAAAAAAAAGTGGAGATTCGCTTTTACCAATCGCTGTTTTTTGGGTTAAGGAAGCAATTAAATTAAGGAGATTCTAAATAAGATCTTGATCATCCTAGTTATACTTAATGTCGCAGAATTGTGGACCCTATCGAAAGCGGATAAAGATATCTTCAGTAATTTCCGAGAAGGAGGAGAAGATTCAACGACAAACTGGTTACAATACACGTACTATACAGTGAGAATGGTCTAGTTACAAAACTGCGCATCAGTCACCTGAGATGATTAGGTCATGTAGAGCGAGTAGACATTAATGTTCCAGCCCGCAGAGTGTTCGAATCTGATAGAAGGAGACCTCAATCGACTACATAGAACTGCGCTACTGGAGGCAGGTAGCTTAAGACTGGACTAACTGGAGAGGCTTGTTGGTTGAGGCGCAGGTTCACCCCGAACTGTACCGTTACTTTAATATGAAGAAAACTGCTGCCGAAAGTCATCGTATTTTGGTGGAAGTTTATGGTGAACATGTGCCAAAAGTGGTTTGCACGATTTAAATGTGGTGATTTTGGCTTAGAAGACGATGAACATCCTGGGCAGCCAAAAAAGTTTGAAGATGAAGAACTGGAATCATTACTCTATGAAGATTGTTGCCAAACACAAGAAGAGCTCGCAGAAGCTTTAGGTGTCACGCAAGCAGCCATTTCAAAACGTTTAAAAGCAGCTGAATATATTCAAAAGGAAGGAAATTGGGTTCCACATGAACTCAAGCCGAGAGACGTCGAAAGGCGGTTTTGCATGTCCGAAATGCTGCTGGAACGCCACAAAAGGAAGTCATTTTTGCATCGGATTGTTACTGCTGATGAAAAATGGATCCATTACCGGATTACCGGGTATTACCATACCCGGCCAACCAGCCAAATCAACGGCAAAGCCGAATATCCAAGGCGCGAAGGTAATGCTCTGTATTTGGTGGGATCAGATGGGTGTGCTGTATTATGAGCTGCTAAAAGTGGGTGAGACCATCAATATACAACGCTACCGAACACAATTAATCCGTTTGAAGAGAGCAGTAGCCGAAAAACGGCCGGAATATGCGACCAGACACGAGGCAATAATTTTCCATCATGACAACGCTCGGCCCCACGTTGCTATTCCGGTTAAAAACTATTTGGAAAACAGTGGATGGGAAGTCTTACCCCACCCGCCTTATGGCCCAGACCTTGCCCCTTCTGACTACCATTTGTTCCGGTCGATGCAGAACGCCCTCACTGAAATACGGTTCACATCAGAGCAGAATATCAAAAATTGGCTTGATTCATTCTTTGTTGCCAAGCCGGCGCAATTCTTTTGGGATGGGATCCAAAAATTGCCAGAAAGATGGGAAAAAGTCATAGCTTCAGATGGGCAATACCTTGAATAATACTATTGTATATGTTTTTCTTAAATAAACGTTCAAATTTTGAAAAAAACCGCACGAGTTAAATTACATACCAATACTCTAAAAAACTTGGGAAAAAAAAAGTTTACATGTGGTGCAAGCTCTTCCAATATGGCTGAGAAGATGCCACTGACGAGCTTCGCTCTGGACATCAACAAAGGATGATAACGTCGAAACTGTAAAGAAAATTGTTTTGGAAAATCATCGATAAGAGAAATTGATGAGGATGTTGGCATATCGGTCGGATCGTGACATGCAATTTTTTCGGATGTTTTGGGCATGAGACCTGTGTCAGCGAAGTTTGTTTCGAAACTTCTTAATTTTGATCAGAAGAACCTTCGCATAAATATGGCTCAGGTGCTCTTGAATGACGTCAATGATGATTCTGATATGCTCAAAAGGGTCATAACTGATGACGAATCATGGGTATATGGTTGTGACGTCGAAACCAAAGATCAATCGTCCCAATGGACGTCCCAAAAAAAGGACGTCAAGTTCTATCAAATGTAAATGTTTTGATAACTGTTTTTTTCGATTACTGTGGCATAGTGGATCATGTGTTCTTACCTCATAGTCGTACGGTCAATAAGGGGTATTACCGTGAAGATATGCGCCGTTTACGAGAAGCACGAAGTACGAAAAGAACCTCCGGAATTTTGGAGGAACAACTCAAAACTCAAGTTTTTGACTAAAAACAACGCGACAATCATCCCTCAGTCACCATATTTACCAGAATTATTCCCCTGCTACCTTTTCCTGGTACCAAAACCGAATAGACCTATGATAGTACGGAGATTTACAATGACTGAAGAAATAAAAACGGCATCGTTGGAAGAGCTCAATTCTATACCAAAAAGTGTTTGAGAAGCGCTTCGAGGATTGGAAAAAAGCGATGGAACAAGTGTATTATATCTGAGCGTTATTACTTTGATAAATAATGGGATGCTGCGGGAATAATCTGTGGTAATATTGTGCTATTGCCTCATCACCAGCATGTATGAAATACTTAGATGACAATTTCTTCTAATACTTTTGCAATTCCCTAAACCTGTCTAATTAAGCTACCTTAGTCAATATCTAACGATAAACAAACATATCGATCTGATCAAAGTTGATTTTGCCCCTATAAAGAGATTGGCTCTAGGGGTTAGCTTGATGTGAGGGTAAAAGCTATCTGCTCATACGTTATATGATCGTATATGGGTATCCCTTGTATTTCAATTTTATTTAGAACAAACTCTTCGGAGAAGATTTAAGTGCATAAAAGGACTTGGAGATTGTCTTCGCTGAAACAGAATACCAGAGTCAGAGTACAAAAAATTATATTTTAATTAGGTCTTGTATAATGTAATGACCTAGTAATTGAGATAACTCAAAGGCACAATGCAAGGACAATAGTTTGGAGGAAAGAGTGGCATATTAATCTAATCGTATGAGTGGGTTACAAATACGTCCATGAACTAAGTCCATTTTTTTGTTTTTAAAGTAGTAAATAGAATATTTATTTAACCATTCTGATACTTTAACCAAGATGTTGGTTAAATGAATTAAAAATAAATTTCAATTTTGATGTTTTCATTTGTATTTTTTGCAAAAACTAAGCTCATATTTTCTCAAAAAATAATCTAGTTTCGGTTCATTTTATTCCTGAGCCACTCATACCTATGCAGTATGAGAAAGTGCGCTTTGTCGGCTTTGTTCACTTAGAGGCATTTCATTCACTAGATATGAAGGGTCCAATCCAGGAATGGTTATCAGAGCTACTATCTTTCAGTGTCGTTTGAACAGGAAACTCAACTATTGCAGAGAGGTTTTGCACAACGGTGCGGAATGTCTTCGGTTGAGTAGGGTGTCATGAAATTTATTTGAACGATGTTTCTCTGTAGCATCATGAATTTTGATGGATTTCTGAAAAAAAGGAAAGCCTTTTCATTGACATCTTAATAAAAAAACAGAAGCAGTCTCATTAGGAGCCAAAGTTTGTCCGCCTTTATATTTAAGAACTTTGATTTAAGAACATAATGGTATAAAACACAAATGGAAGCAGTAAGCATGAAGGGTGAACCAAATAAAGCAGAGGTGATTATTTAGTAACGAGCCGCAGAGTAACTCATAACCCTACACCTTTCACTTCATCATACAACTTATTTTTATGAGCGTTGAAGGTTTATACGAGATAATATTATAGAAAAATATTTTGACTGGTTCTTCATTAGATTTAGCGTTTAAATGTAGTAGATTATTTCTAAGGCTCAAATTTACCATAAGGTATATTTAAAGCTTACGAAATGAATAAAAAGCGGTTCCTATCTTCCCGATTCTCAGTTTTCCAGTAAGAAAGAATTTTACACTTTGCCGTATTGAGTCCGAATTCCAACGCTTCCTGTTTTCTTAGCCCTGTTTTGTTATTGAAAGATTTTAAGTTCGGAGTTAATTGTTCTCTGTCCCCTTCGAACAACTTATCTGCTGTTTATGCAGACATAAATCTGTGCGAGGTTAATTTATAAATATGTGTGTTCTTCTTGATTTCTATAGCGTCCCCTCAGATAAGTGATGTAAAGAGCATTCCTGAAATCATTATTCTAGGCAGTGGTTACCTTTTACTATTTTTCACGCCTTCTTTGATTACTTCTTAACCTATTGGCTGTCTTTAAGTCAAAGTTTTCCACATATGTATAATTTGGTTTGTATTATTTATTATTTATGATTGGTTCAATGTTTATTTAGCAGCTCCTAAATTATTTGCAATATCCTACGAGTTCCATTGCAGTGAACAGCTGGATTTCGTTTCTATTCAAAATATCGTCATACATTGCATTTTAAAGCAAAGCCCTAAAAATAGAGCACTGTGAAGAGTTCTTAGGTATTTTTTAACTTGATTATTTTTTTCGACGTAATGTTACAGATAGTTGTTAGCTATTTAAATTTATAACATATTTACTTCTTCTTACAGATTGCACAAAATACTCTTAACTTCCCGACTTCACATGGGGCACTATGATGATTGCTATACAATTGAATTCATCTTTGACCAAGCTGTACAGAACTCGTACGTAGGCCTACAGCTGGCAGTTTAAAGATGACAGAATATAAAGTACTCAAACATTTTTCCAATTAATTTAGGACAACAAATTTTTCCTATGTGCAGGATCATTCTTGATCATTTTATTTTGCGAATCTCATTACATGAGTTCAGTATTTTGTATACTATCTTGTTTTTTGATTACTCTACTCTACTACGCTGTTCTTCTTTTAGTATGTCTTGTAGAACCAGTGCTGTGACTATTATTTTAAAATTACACAGATAGATCTGGGTCAGTTTGCTATTGAATTTATTTGTTTTAGGTTTTTTATTTGACTCTTTCTAGTTCCTGGCATCTGACGCTTTATTTTGAACTTTTTTGGAATTTATCATAGGTAGCTTTGTCAGACGTCTATACCCCCTTCCTTTATCTTTGTATCTGACCAACTAAGAGAGTTCCCTTTGGCTTTTAAAAAAAGGTTGAAAGGTTTGTGTTCTAGTATATATTGATATTTCATCAGGGGACGGAATATTTGTGGTGTACCCTCCTTTCCCAGAAATTAAAGAATCGTAAAAGTACGAACGCTGAAAAGAAGCTAAAATTTCCTGGATAATAGTAAAATATTGCTATTTAGACGATCAGTCTTAAAACATAGATAAGCATAACTATACATTTTATTTGCTTATATTAGTTGAACGAACTCTTAATTAAGTACTACTGTACAAATACAATGGCCGTGCCGTTTCTAAGAGAGGGCACCACTTGAATTAAATTCATACCATTTTCAATTAGTACCAACCTTCAAAGGATACGTGTATAAATTTGACAGCTGTCGGACGATTAGTTCTCGGATATAGCGTTGTGAGTGAAGCAACTTTTGTTATTAAAAAAAAATGGATTCAAAGCAATTTCGTGTGTTGATTTATCATTGCTTTTTGATGGGAATGCAGCCGATGCAAAGATGTGGCTTGATTAGTGTTATACGGACTCTGCACTAGCCGAACAAACCATTCGCAAGTGGATTGAAAAATTTAAAAGTGGTCACACAAGCACCGAAGATGATGCACGCAGTGGAAGTCCAAAAGAGGCTGTTTCAGATGAAAACATCAAAAAAGTCCACAAAATGATTACGAATGACCGTAAAGTGAAGTTGATCGAGATAGCTGAGGTTCTGAAGATATCAAAAGAGCTCTGTTCAAAGTAGGTGTCGCGTTTCCTCAGAGTCGACCAAAAACAACAACGTGTTGATGATTCAGAGGAGTGTTTAAAGCTGTTTAACCACAATAAAGCCGAATTTTTGCGTCGGTATGTGACAATGGATGAAACTTGGCTCCAGCACTTCACACCAGAGTCAAGTCGACAGTCAGCTGAGTGGTGAGCAGGCGACGAACCTCGTCCAAAACGACCAAAAACTCAACAGTCGGCTGCCAAGGTTATGGCATCCGTATTTTGGGATAACAACACATGGAATAATTTTCATCGACTAATATCTCCAAAAGAGGCAGACTATCAACAGCGACTATTATATAGCGTTGTTGGAGCGTTTGAAGGACGAAATGGCAGAAAAACGGCCGCATTTGAAGAAAAAGCAAGTGCTGTTTCATCAAGACAATGCACCGTGTTGCAAGTCGATGAAAACAATGGAAAAATTGAATGAATTCGGCTCCCCACCCACCGTTTTCTCCAGATTTGGCCCCCAGGGACTATTTCCTGTTCGCAGACCTCAAAAGAATGCTCGCCAGAAAGAGATTTAAGACCGATGAAGAAGTAATCGCCGAAACAGAGACCGATTTTGAGGCTAAACCAAAATCGTACTACAAAACTAGTATCGAAGGAATGAAAAATCGTTTCAATCAGTGTATCGCCCTCGAAGGCAACTATATTGATAAATAAAGTTGAATTTTGCAAAAAAATTGTGTTTTACTATAAAACGGCACAGACTTTTCAGCCCATGTGTTATAATCGAATACAAATACGAATACGCGTGCAAAGTGAATTAACCGGAAGTAACCCTTCATTTATATATGTTTCGAGCGGAAGTGTAAAAAAAAAGTTAATATGACCGCCAGCAAAAATTAGTCATGTAAATCCTTTTATGGGAATACGAAAAAATACAAAACAACTAAATGAATAATACATTTAGGGTACAGAATTTTCAGTCCAACTAGCCGCAATCTCAAGTTTATACTCAACGATGTGGCAGCATTAGAACGAGTAGGTTTCTATCATATTTTGGGTATAAACAACAACGACCTACAAAGAAATAAAGAAGCCAATAAAGAAGATATTTTTCATTTGTCTGTATGTACATATCTTGGTATGAAAAAGGCGTAAATTGTCAACATAAAAATGAACAACAAGCTTTGTGGTAAAATCAGTCATTGATTTCCCTTACGAACACCCCCAATTACGTCAATACAAAACGAGTTGCAAATATGATATGAACAAAGTAATTTTAAAGACGCAATTTTGAGTTTTAGCAATCGCTGGTGGAGTAACCTTAGTTTTTTTCGGCTTTATTGGAATATTATTGTATTTTCGAAATATCTTCCAAAACTTCTGAAGGGATAATGAAAGTAATTTGTATTCAAAAAAATGTTTTACTTCTTAAGAAGCGAGGCACAATAGAAAATGTTGAATTTATCGCCGCATACTCGTTTACCTACGATTAGTAAAAGGATACAGAGATACTCATCCAACCATACCTACAAACATTCGAGACAAATATTGTAGGCTCTTCTCCTGCTAGACTCCTGGAAAGTTTTACAAACAAACATGAATACATACATATGTATATATGTTTGTACACCTATATAAGGTGATGCTTTTAACGTTTATGACCTAACTTCCATTGTAATGTCCCAAGGGTGTGAAAACATTTGCGTGCATTATGTGTCTCTATTATAGTTTTGTAAATAAGGCTAAGGAAAAGAAAGCAACAGAACGGCAATACCAGACAACAGTGGGAAAGCATTCTTGTTTTTTATGTCACCACAAATGACGACGAACGACAAACGGAAAACCAGAAACGACGAACTGCGGAATACGACAAAAACCGGAGCTATGCCCTATAATCCATCCCGGAATAGTCTGATGTGATGATGCCTACATATTTGTCACGGCTCTGAAAGACGACACCGGCAACAAGAACTGACCCAAATACGTCAATTAATCAAGGGTGACTGATTCCAAAGTGCGGGTCTTATACTCGATCCGTTCTCGTAAAGAACAGAATTTCAGACGGGCACATAATTAAAACAAATTGTCATTGAAATGCATCAGGATATTTGCTTTTAAATCAGGGTAAAGGCACTCTGATTTAATTGTCATTTAGAAATAAGCATCCAGTAAAATGACGTAAATACAAAATTGGATTACGTAAGCTGCTGAGCTACGTGTGCGCCTACCGCTACGGCTACGAGTACCGGTATAGCGGAGGCGGATGGTTTTGAGAATATTTAAGAGAGATTGGAAAGTTTTATAACCCCCTGAAGTGCACAAGAAGGACGTTTTGCACAAAAAAATTACGGTGAATTCGATTGTCCCTAGGCCATCATTTTCTCTACATTACGAGTATACGTATGGTACATACTCTTATGTACGTTTATATATGGATATGTACATGACTATGTATAATATTTTTGTATCGTTGAAAATACAATTTATAAAATTCAGATAAAAATGCCTTCAACCTATAAATTTGTATGGGTACAAGTACAGATATACGAGTTAAGAGTTTGACGTTTAGTGGTTGTATCATACGAGTAGATGCTTCCTATATATAAAAGTGTAGAAAGAAAACTTTAGTGCCTTTGCGTTAACCCTTATTGATTATTTAAAAGGGGATACTAGAAACTTACCAAGATCCTAGTTAAGTATTTAATGTGAATAGGTTTGTTTTGAAAGCCTTTTTTATAAGCAATTCGGCTGCTTTCCTTTTCGATTAGTGATCTAATATAATATGATATACCATAGGGTATAAAGAGGATCAAAGTGTCTATTTATAGCTGAAATTTTGACGCATAATGAAGTACCACTAATAAACCGCATTTACTTAGTTTTCCTTTCAGCTAACTAAATTATAGAGTAACATATTTATACAAACGATGTTATAAAGAAAATTTGAGTAATATGCGTTTAAGGATAAACTTTGTGTTTGAAAAAAGTTAGCATTTTTATTTGTTCGATACTGGTGAAAATTGGTATTAATTTAAGGAATTATGCTTAGATACGAATTAGAATTGTACAACCTGTATAAATTTCATTTACTAGGAGTCTCAGTTACAAACCCGACTGCCTGAAGAACACACATGTATGTTTTTCATGCACAGCAAAGATGAAATTACCACTTAACTGATTAAGTAATTCAAAACCAATTAGCTATAAGACCTCATGGAATTTCTGCAGATCTCTTAAAAAACTTTGCCAACATTATTTTCAGAGCTCCTTTATCTAAGAGTAGAGAGATTCTGTGATTTCAAACCTTTTCTCGAAGAGATAAAATTAAAAAATAAAGACAAATAATCAACAGGGTCGTTAAGAAATAATTTCGTAATGGGGGGCGAGAATTAAAGAAAAGTATGATTCAAATAAATAAATAAATAAGTGGCGCAGTAGGCCGGTGTGGGCCAAGGCCTAGCTTCTCGCACTCATTTGTGTTTCTCACTTTGTGAATTTTTACACTCCTGAGAAGCTTGTATAGGCAGAAAAATTGACTTTCGGAGGCTTGCCATTGCCCGCCGAAAGGGTAATGACGATTTTGAAAAATTTGCTGTGCTCCTACCGGGATTCGAACCCAGGCAGGTGGCATGACAGCCTGTGAGTCAACTATCACGCCATCGCCACCACCTAAAATTATGGAGCGAATAAACTATCTTGAAGACACTCTTGACTAGGAGCAAGGAGGCTTCTGCAGTGGCCCTTTCCTTGTCCACTATGTCCATAGCCTGCGGATCATTATGTGATATTATTGTTCACTTCAGTTGTAGTTTTAAAGTATCCAGTTTAATTAATTTTCTTATCACAGGTAACTAGTAAAGAGATAACTTTTAATGAAACAAACTTTGACGGAAAGTAGTTGACGGAATTTAAAACCAATGTGGCATGAGACACGCTCTATCAACTTGAATATTTAAATGGGATTACACTGATAACTTTTGCCTATTACGAAGGTTGTTACTTAAGTTTTGAGAAAAATATGTAAAAGCAAATATTTATGATCGAAAATGATTTTATTGTTTTTTAAAATACTCCCCATGAAGATAAATATACATGCGTTTAAACCGATTTTCGAAGCATTTTTTCCACGTTTTCAAAAAACGTTAACCTCGCAATTTCTTTTTGATGTGTGAAAATAAAAATAAGTCACTGGGTGCCAAATCAGGGCTGCACTGAGGATGACCCATCAATTCGATGTTTTGAGTGACCAAAAAGTCACTTGTAAGAGCCAAACTGTGAGAGCTCTCATTGTAGCGGTAGAGAATGTTCCGTGCTCAGCGGTTGCTTTTCTTTATTCCTCCTAAGGCTTCTATCAAACAAACGGTGTAGAATTGACCGTGCTAAGTTGCTCTAATAGTACAGTGGAGACATATCCGGTTTTTCCGAAGAAACGGGCGACATTTAGCTTTGAAATGTTTCATGCGCTAACAACATTTGTTGGATTTGGCTCCTTTTGAAAGACCCATACAATTGACTGGTGCTTAGTTTCGGGCTCATAGGTATAGATTCACGGTTTGTTGTCTGTAATTTTTTTTTCCAATTTTTTCTTTGGAACAATCGACACCAGACTTTTTTTGAGTGATTGGTAAATTATGCGGTATCCAAACTTTTTGTAGCGCCAAATGTATGCAAAGTGGCGAACATGCCTTCATACGATAAGTTACAAGACGATCTTGCGTTATCAGTTAACGTACAGCATCGATGTTTTCTGGCACAACAACTGATTTTGGACGACCTTCACGAAATGTGTTCTGGAACGAACGGCGAACATGATTGAATTAGTAAAACCAGTAAAGCACAGTGCTTCGGAATTGTGCTTCGTCACCAAAAGTCGATTCACCAAGCGAGTTGATTGGCACACCGTTGTTTAGTTAATCCACGTCGAAAATCATAAAAATTCTTCACACGAAAATGTTCACGACAAAACATTCTAGGCACGTTTACCATTGAAAACGTCAAATTTTATGATGCTGATGTTGGATTTGCCGTATCTATTTCGGTATTGCCATATCTCAAAACTTAAGTACCAACCCTCTTATTATATAGAAAAAAAACCTCAACACAATCATATACGATGTGGATAGAGAAGCAAGTACCGTCGGTTTAGTGCTAACAAACTATCTCAACCATAAAAATAGCTTCGGTCTGCAACCCACATGGATTATAGATTAGTTTTCAATACTTTATTTATTTATTTTCGATTTACGAAAGTAAACCTAGACCATATACAAATTTTTCTCTCGATTGCTCAAAATATTTTGTCATCGTGGTTCGCCATTGTCCATGATTTAACTGTATGCAATAGGAAAAGAAAGTAATTTGCAGAGCGTTGTTTTTTTCTACCGAGGGAAGATGTTACATTTCATCTTCAATGTCTGCTGGTTCTCTCTTTTATCTTTAATCGCTTTATCATTTCAACAAGAAAACCGAAATATAATAATCATCTTTCTGATCCGTGATTTGTTTCTGAAATTGCTATAGCAGTACCACTTAAATTGAGATATCAAGCCATCTTTCTTGGCCTTTTATGAATCGGCAGCCCATAGTGTCCGTTGGGACACTTTGTTTTTAAATTGAGTATAATAAACAAACACGTTTATGAACATAATAAAAATAAAGCAGATTTTTTTTTTTAAATATTAGGTATGTAATTTAATTCGTGCGGTTTTTTTTTCAAAATTTGAACGTTTATTTAGGAAAAACATGTACAATAGTATTACTCAGAGTATTGCTCATATGAAGCTATGACTTTTTCCTATCTTTCTGGCAATTTTTGGATCCCATCCCAAAAGAACTGCGCCGGCTTGGCAGCCAAGAATGGATCAAGTCAATTTTTGATATTCTGCTCTGATGTGAACAGTATTTCAGTGAGGGCGCTCTGCATCGACCGGAACAAATGGTAGTCAGAAGGGGCAAGATCTGGACTACAAGGCGGGTGGGGTAAGACTTCCCATCCACTGTTTTCCAAATAGTTCTTAACCGGAATAACAACGTTGTCATGATGGAAAATTATTCCCTCGTGTCTGGTCGCATATTCCGGGCGTTTTTCGGCTACTGCTCCCTGTAAACGGATTAATTCTGTTCGGTAGCGTTGTCTATTGATGGTTTCACCCAGTTTTAGTAGCTCATAATACAGGACACCCATACACACACCAAATACAGAGCATTACCGTCGCGGTATGGATATTTGGCTTTGCCGTTGATTTGGCTGGTTGGCTGGGTTTCACATATGATTTTTTGCGCTTGGGGTTATCGTAATGGATCCATTTTTCATCACCAGTAACAATCCGATGCAAAAATGACGTTTGTGGCGTTCCAGCATCATTTCGGACAAGCAAAACCGGCTTTCGACGTCTCTCGGCTTGAGTTCATGTGGAACCCAATTTCCTTGCTTTTGAATATATCCAGCTGCTCTTAAATGTTTTGAAATGGCTGCTTGAGTGACACCCAAAGATTCTGCGAGCTCCTCTTGTGTTTGGCAACAATCTTCATAGAGTAATTTTTCCAGTTCTTCATTTTCAAGCTTTTTTTGCTGCCCAGGATGTTCATCGGCTTCCAAGCCAAAATCACCACTTTTAAATCGTGAAAACTACTTTTGGAACGTTCAGTCAGCTAGCGTATGTTCACCATAAACTTCCACCAAAATACGAAGACTTTCGGGAGCAGTTTTCAGTAATGAAGAAGAACTCCCCTCAAAAACACTTTTTCAGGCACAAAGTTCGAAATATTTGAGTGAAAAAAAAAATATTGTTGTTTACGCTTCAAATGAATGACATATACTGAAATGACGTACAATGACAGTAGTTTTCCAACGCATGTTCCAACCGCACGAATTAAGTTATAGACCCAATAATCTTAGCTTTTCCAACAATATTGTTTCCACATGTTTACTTTGAACTCTTTGTTCACGCTGAAAAATTCTAACCGATCCAATATGCATTCTTCTTTCGTGATTTCTTTATAAATTCACTATTATCGCCTTACTGTCGACACTGGCACGTAAGTGCATGAAATCTGAGAAAGTATCTAACAACCCAGCATTTTGCGTACAAATTCAACGATTTGAATTCCATTTTTTCGAAATAATTTGAATTTCTCCTCGTTGGGAGATTAAGAACCATTTATGTACTTGAATACATTTTCTGCTCGTGACTAAAAAGTATAAATCATTTCGAAAATGATCGTTTATTTCAAAAAACTGCTCTAGAAAAATCGCGGAATTTATTAAAACTGGTTTATTGTAATCTGACAAAACGTAATTGTACAAATTTTTGTACAAATTATTATATAAATGAACATTTTCGTTTTGTTTTTAATTGTTAGCCATTCATGATTAACTGCCAACACGAAATACGAGTATACGCCCAAGAACATGTCCCTATTAATGTGATTCTGTAGTAAGTTGAACTTGATTGTATATTTTCCATTTCATTAACTTACACACAACAAGTTGTTGAAATTCATATAAATGCAAGTCATTCAGAAGAATACAATTGCTTGTACGAAGAATCATACACATACACCCATACAGTTTGCGACAGGGGGTGAATAGAAATAAATTGAAACATTCACATCGTAATTATCTCGATACAACTCCACAGTGCGGATGCAAGAGTACACGTATATGGATATATTATTTCCAGCAAATACAAACAGTATGCAATAGAAAAGAGACCTAGCACTGTTCCCTTTAAAGTAAATTTGTATTTTGACTGAGACGCAGTGGTCGGACGTGCTCTGTATACACTTTCCCCGAGGGTTTTTATACAAATGTTAAGATAATTCCTAAGTTAGCTTGCAAAGAGATAATAAAAATAAAGGATGTGATAAGAACTCTTCATGTCCTGTGGCTTCTTTGGATAAATAATCAAATTAATGCAACTTGGCTACTTAATTAGCAATAAAATAAGCCGACTTACAATATTTGAAATACTTCGACATATTCAGAGTTAAGGTGATTTGGAGATACTTTGACATGTAACCCGGATGTTGGAAAATAAATGGTATCACTGATTAATTTTACTACTTGGCTTACGCGAATTGTGTTATGATCGCATGATATCATTGCGAGAGTTTTCCATGCAAAAGTAAAGAGGCTTGTAAACCCTAAAACCAAAGAATAAATTTTTCGACAAAAGAGAGGTCTGCCCCATGTACACTTGATACTCTAGCTTTAAAAAAAAAAAATCGCAGTAATGACATTGATTCCGTAATATGTAAAGGTAAAGAAGTACATGATATCGTATTGAAAAATATAATCCATGGTCCATGTGGTCCTCTTAATACAGCGTCGCCATGTATGAGTGCAAATGTTTGTACTAAAAAATATCCAAGGGCTTTTTTTGACTGGACAAATACAGGAGATAGTGGATAACATAAATACAGGCGACGTATTCGGACTTCATCAAACGGTGGCGGAACTGCTACTTTAAATACAGGCAAAGAAGATATAACATAATTATAGATAATACATTTATAGATAATTATAGATAATCCTTAATACAGAAAATGTTCAAAATATATTCGAAACACAGCTTTTTTTTAAACTCAGCAGAGAAGATAATTTTACACGAACTCTTTTATACAATGAGATACCCATGTATTACTTATGGAGCCAAGATAAGTTAAAAAGACGAAAGCAAGGTGATTATCACGGTGTAAGGAAAGCCTTTGCTATATGACGTGTGTATACAGTACATTTCAACAATGCTGAATGCTTTTATTAGCATATACTGCTACACAACATCCGAGATCCAACATCTTTTGCTAGCTTATAAAAAGTAAACGGCATATTGCATCGTAGCTACCAATCTGCTTGCAATGCTCTGGCAATGCTCGATGGTGAAGGCCACTTGAATTAATGCCTATCTGATGCATCTGTCTCTAGATCAGCAATATTATTATGGCATATTTTCGCTATCATTTTGGTTTTTTGCAATGTTTCCGAACTAAATAATTTGCCCGAAGATATCTTAAATCGCATACGAATTGATTGTAATGAAAAAATATTCAATGAAGTTTTGATTCTTATTGAACAAATAGTTCAAGCAATTGGTATTGAAGAAATTGGTATTCAATAACATTATTAACAGCATTGAATGAAACAAAAAAAAGATATACTCTTTATATGCTCGAGGAGGAACGGGTAAAACATTTTTGAATAATTTAGTTTTAGCAGATATAAGATCCTCAGGAAAAGTTGCTATTGTGATTGTATCTTCTGGCATTGCCGCAACTCTTTTAGAAGGTGGTTCGTGCATTTATATTTCCACTTAACAATCAGTAATTCAGTTTGAAATATTCCTAAGCAAAGCGCGATGGCGAAGTTATTACAGAAAATTCTTTTATCGTTTCCGATAACTGTACTATGGCTAACAAAAAATATCTCTAGAAGCTGTTGACAGAACATTAAGTGACTTAAGATGGATGCGTCATTTGGAGAAAACTTTCGCCGAACATTGCCTAATATAACTCGCTGAACTTGAACAGACAAAGTAAATGTTTGCCTACAGATATTATGGCAGCTTATTATAAAATTGTGTCTTTCAAAAACATGAGAGTTCACCCATAGAACGATGAAAATGCTGAAGAATTTTGAGAAACAATTATGTGCATTGGAAATGGAGTATTTTAGGAACTAAATATTTATTCTTTATTTTGGACATCAACTAAGTAAAATCAATGACGTTTTTGATCCGATATATCCCTGGTTTTTAATAAAAAAAAAAAAATGACAAAGGTTAATGGTGTACCTAACCCTTCTAAATCTGTCGACACTGCAGTTAATGCAGAGGATTTAGTACATTTGCTTACTGAATTCTTAAACTCCGTAAATCCACCAGGCCTTCCAGGATATTTGATTTAGAACTTTATTAAGAAACTTATACCTACCAAAACATTGCAATGGAATAGTACTGCTGGTTAAAATTTTTCTATCCAATGTTATTGAAGAAACTTTTATAACAGAACCAGCCACAAATGTATTCATTCCAAGAACGAAAATGATACCTTCGAACTATGCATTTGTTTCCAATAAGGTTGTGCTTTGCTATCACTATGACCCAAAAATATGTATACCGGAATTGACTTAAGCGCCGAATGTTTTTCACAGGATCAGCTTTATGTAGCCTGCGAGTAAATAAACAGAACAATTTATTGATATTTATTTATTAATATTTATTAATGTTTTCCCAAGATCCCCATTCTTCTGCCAGCCAAAGCTGGTGGACAATGACATAATATATGTGGCGCTGTCTCAGATTCCTCCAGGGATAGCTTACAAGTATCATCATCTCTAAGGCCCATTTTCCTTAAAAGATACCCGAAATTACCATAACCTGTAGTTAACGCCACCACCCATTTCAATGTTCCTCGACTCATGCCTAGAACCCTTCTTTGAGTGGAGCAGGTCGGCCATTGTATTGCTATTTTAGCTTGTTTTCATTTTTCCACGGTTGACCACATTCTCATTCTCATTCTCCATTTGTGAATCAGCTGTTCTACCATTCTTCTACCAATTGAAGAGAATGGTTCTGGTCCTAGCAACTTCTCAGTTGACCCCTGTTTTGCAAGGAAGTCCGCCTTTTCGTGGTTGTGATGGTTGTCCATCCCATACATCTAATCACCGCCTGATTGCCCAGTGTTATTAGAATATTTCTTCCTTCCACCTGACTCTCAAACAGGTAGTCCAACACATGCAGAAAAGTAATCATCTCAGCCTGGTATCGAAGTGTGCTTTCCGAGGCTATGAGTTTTGTGATTCCTTTCCATAATACGCACCTTTGTTATACTATCCATAGGCATGTTCAGTACTTTTATTTAATTTTTGACTAGTTCCAAGATCCTCCTGTGTCCATAGATGGTGCCCCTATTGTACCATTTCGCATCTCGATGCGTATTGCTCCCGTAATTCCTAAACATGCTAAATGTCGGACCCTATCCAGGTGCCTCTTAGCAGAATTCTGGGAAGCTTTCGCCCACCATACAACCGAAGCGTAATCATCGTATACATCCAGTATGCTGACCTAGAAAAGAGTCCCCACCTCTGTCCCCATACACTTTGCACTGATGTAGTACCCTTTTTGCCTTCCGTACCTTCCCCTCAACATGGCAGTTCCAATTAAGTCCAGTATTTGGGAATACTTCCAAACACTTAACCTTCTTGGTCGTTTGTTAGTTCCGATCCGAAAGGTGTTAAGGACTGAAATTCCAATTTTTTCCTCTTTCTAGTGAAGATTATTAGATCTGTTTTCTCCGCATTAATGGAGAGCCCTTGTTCCAGACACCACCGCTCAACCACTTTGAGTGCACTCCTCATGATATCCGCCGTGACGTCTATGAATTTTCATTTTTCCATTATTGCTATGTCGTCGGGATATCTTACTGTGTGAGTGCTTGTTGCCTCAAGTCTGTTGAGCAGAGAGTCCACAGTGTAGGTGAAAGAACAGCCCCTTGTGCGCAACCTCTGCTGACCCTTCTTCGAAGTTTTGAGGTTCTCGTCTGAATATTTATCGCCCTTGTATTTTACATATTGTCCACCCATCTTACCACCAGTGGGTTAACCCTACGTTTTTCCAAGCCTTGTTTCAGATTTTTAAAGCATATCTTATCGAAGGCACCTTCAATGTCCGTTATAGTGGTCACCGCAATGAACCCGGTATTTAGCTCTTCCTCCGCAGCGCGTACTACTTGAAGTAGCGCTATTTCTGCACATATATCTGCCCTATAGGCATATTGTCAACTATTCAAAGGATACATCTTAAGCACCGTACTCTCCATATAGTCCACCACCATCCTTTCCATTGTTTTAACAGAAAGGATGTTAGGCTGACCGGTCTGAAAGACTTTTCCTCTGTGTAATCCTTTTTTCCCGGTTTTGGAAGGAAGACCACCTTTGTCTCCCTCCATGTAATCGGGACGTAACCTAAAGCTAGGCATGCAACTTTTATATTCCTAAGCCTCTGGTGTCAAGATCCGTTCTGCTTCCGTCCTATCCATCCTGTTCGCTCCTTGTTTCCTGGGCGCCCAGGGTTGATCAGACTTATAGCTTCCGTAAAGTGTACTTTCATCAGGACCACGTTTGTCTGATCAAAAGTTTCCACTATCTCCCCCGCTCTATTACGAATGAGTCCGATCTTGGAATCTGGGTCTCTGGCGACAATCTTTTATAGTCAACTGACTTCAGATGTACTCATAATACTCGAGCAAAAGTCCCTCCATGACTCCCTCTTACGTTGTCGTAGAGTAACATTCAGCTCTTTCTTTTTCGCCTTGTATTCATCCCAAGCTTCGGGTTCTCCCCTTCTCATGGCATGATTGAAGGCCTTCCTCACAGCCTTCTTTAGATTTTCAAGTTTCCGACACCACCAAGGCATAGGATCCTGTTTTTCCACCTAGAGTAGGTGTGCAAGACACTCGGTGCGCATCTACAAAAGCTGATTGCAAATGTTTTAGCTGTGATTCTACATGCCAAGTATTTTTCGGTATTCCAAAAGCCATTCCATTAGGTTCTTCCTCCAACTTTTCATGGTACTTTGACCTATCCGTGTTCTTCGAAATTCTAATGTATTTCCGATCTTTCTTTCTTTTAGATCCATAACGAACATCAAACATAATAGCTTTGTGATCCGACAATGTAGCCTGAAAAATTACCCTCTAATTTGATACCCTTTCAATTATCTTGCTACTGCACAGAGTCACATAAATCACTTGCCTTCGCCTCACATCCACAAAGGTTGGCTCTGTTCCTCTGTTTAAGATAGCTGGAACCCTGCATGATACAAATTCAAATAGCGCTTCTCGTCTGTAATTATCGTTGAAGCTGCCCCACACTGTATTATGTGCATTGGCATCACAACCAATTATTAGATCCTCGTTCATGTTCCTGCATGCATTCACCAAAGACCTCCCGCAACTGATCCTACTCGTACTGCGTGAACTGCGTGCCTTACCAGAATACAGGACCTAATTTTTTCGCTGGTTTGCACATGATGCAATTCAGCTGTGCTATTTGGGAGTTCTCTTACCTTTCCTCTAAAAATCCAAGGCTCCTGTATCAAGGCTATATCAAACGAATCCTTATCAAAACATTTACTCATAGTCGCTGATTCTGCTTTGCCGTGATAAAGGTTCAATTGAATCACCCTAAGCTTTTCCCGGTACAGACCCACCTCCCGCCCGACTTGTGTTGATCCCACATCCATGTTATCTATCACTTCCCTACCAGGTGGCTTTCCCTGTTGATTCTATTCCGATGATCCTTGGAATTTCACGAGCACTACGTCCAACCCGCAAAAGAATCTATCTCCTGCTTGTCTAACCAGACTCGTTTCTTCCCTCGAGCACCAGATCGTCAGCTTGGTTCCCTCAATTCTTCCATAATCATACCTTCCCACATGAGTAACCGTCCATTTAGAAGTGTCCTTCACTCAGGAATTCTGACGACCTATTTTGGCAAGGATGATATCTTTGCTCTCGGATTGACCGGGAACGAAGATTATCAACCTTTCTATATCCTTGAGTATGTGAAGCCTGTCTATCTTAAGGTTGATTCCCTCCCATAGGTTGGTCATCTTCCCCACAGCCTCACATAGCCAACCCTTGGTTTCTTGGTTACCGCATTTTATTGCGATAATCCCTTCCTACAAGGTTATCTCCTTTACGCCGATATCACCTGAATATGTCGGAAGTAGGTCTAGAGCCCCCAGCAGAGCATTTTTAAAGATACTCAACCGCGAAGCATCTATCCTCCCCTCGCGACTCATGTCAGCAACACCCATATGAAGATCGTTCGCCGCGACTTGAAAAAAAGTTTTTGCGCCCTTTTCAACTTTGGCTCTCTCACTCCTCGCGTATGGCTTTGCATTATCTGCTTGCTTTTGCCGCCTTCCAATAGCTTGGTTCAGCTTTCGCTTTACCTTGCTTAGTCCAGGTTGCTCAGCCTTGCACGATTCCTGTTTTTCGGGTTGAAAGCAGAAAGCCACTGTATTGTGGCACCTATAGACTGAACTCATGTTGAACAGACTGTATGTCCTCCTTTTCGCCATCCGTCCCCTTCTTCTCAGTTTCGGGTGGATTCATGGTCCCGGAACATTTGAACCGTTTCCTCGATCCATCCTCTTCTAGAGAAGTTTCGGTCGAGTAACCTGGCTACAATGCCAGTCAACTCATCGACTGACTTGTTTATGCCTTCAGCAGAGAAAGATTTGGCCAAGGCCAATTCCTGTCTCTTTCTGACCCTCTTCATCCTTCGCTTCAGTTGCTTTCGCAATTTCCGCTCGGAGCCGAGTCTTCCTTCTTCTTCCAATTTGCATTTCGCAGTTTCCTCTAACCCCACCTCCACTGACGATTGGCCAACTAACTCTTTTGGTTTCCCATTAGAGCCCATTGTACCATCGAGCTTCGTCGGGTTGACTCCAGCGCCTTTCAGCACCTTCTCGACCCCTTCGAAGCCTTCTATCTCATTTTCCGAAGACGTTTTTTTTTTATTTTTTTTTTTTTATTTATATTATTTTGGAACATCTGATTCCCACGAATAGAGGAGAATTAAACGGATCCCCAATACCTATTCTCCACTAGCGATTCAATTACTCCTGAACCCTGTGATCAAGTAGTTGTACCTACCTAACCACAGCTCCCTCGGCATGGCAGACCATCCACCTTGGAGTTAGGGGTTGATTGATTGATCGGATTGGATCTTCGTTTTTCACTTCACATTTAACTCTACCAGAGGAGTTTGGCCACTACCCTGGTCTAGCATCCTGTTAATCTACTTAAGCCGCCCTACCACGACAAGGTGTCCAATCGGTTAAAGGTAGATGAACTACCAATAAAAAAGTACTTATGATGATTTTCTTAAAAGAAAAGCTATTCACTACTTGATTCATTACAAAACGAATATGTAGAAAGGGAATATTCTGAAATAATTCATGAACCACCACTGCACGATTAGAAAGTGACGATTTGGGCCGGTATTTGCTTCAAAACCATCATTTTTCTTTAAAGTTGGAGAAACGGTCGATGGCAATCGGTATCAGTGGATTTTGGCTCATTTTGTTGTCCGGAGATGCATGGAAAAGGTCAGCATTACTAAAAAAAAACCTGCCGCATTACAAAATCTGTTTTTTTTTTTTTTTCTAAAATTATTATACATTTGTGTACTAAAGCTCCATTTGCAGATTAGCTTACTGGTGGCAACATACGTGAAATAGTCGGCATATAGCAGAGTTAATCGAATATCACTACTAATTAAGAAACGCATTGAGATGGTTCTGCAAAAATTTAAAACAAAGAATATGAAATTTACTACGATAATTGCTTCAGAAAGCAGCAAGTGTTCTAAGCACCATATTATCACCACCTTGTGATGTCTATATCAAGTAAGCAAAGGAGAGCATTTTTGCCACCATAGCTAGAAACCATAATTTAAAGAGCAGGAAAGGTGCAAATGCAGATTTCCTCAACAAGAAAAGCTCAAACCTTTTCTGGTCGAATATCACAAAATGTCTCGAGAAGTCCTAAGCGCAAATCACCAGCTAAGATGACTCTCAAAGACGTAAATTGTTAGAGAAGCCCTATCTGATCTGGGCTTCTCTGTAAACTCAAACAAAGATACAACAGAGGAGATCACACTTGTGAATATTAGCTTTTTTAAACTAAGATTAGTTAAATTAGTTCATCTGACGGTTAGCAAACAAAACTTTCAAGAAAACCTAGTTCCGCTGTAATAAAAGCAGATAAAAATGCATTTGGTTCTTCGAGAAAAACAGTATTAGTAGAAAAAGATACAACAGCAAACTGTGTGGTCTACAGAAACATTGGCGTTGTTGATAAAGTTCGTATTAACAGGCTTATGTGGCAAAAACATTTTGACGAAATCAATACCAACGTTGCGGTCGAAAAATAAATATATCCGGAAAGATAAGCCGATAAGGGAAGAGCTCATCTCAGTTAGAGTGCTGATATGGAAATGAAACTCAAAGAACTTGGTGGGTTCAATTAGTGGCATAAAGCCCAAAATTGCGCTAAGTAAATGAAGTTGTTGAAGTTGAAGTTGAAACTCAGACAAACGCCGACTGCAGCATAATCTTAAGAAATTAAATGAAGCTTAAAATAATAAGAGTACTTTTTACCTACCTCCGTTTGACCAAAGGTCACACTTTCGCCTCAATGGAAACGCCAAAAGGTAATAAAAGTGAACTTTGATACTGCGGGGAAACAAATAGTGGCTCAATTGGGTAACAGTTGAAATATTTATTAAGCACATGATTACCTTTATTCACTTTTAAAAGACTATCTCTTGAACGCCCGGAGCATATGGGGTTAAATAAAGGGCTTAGTTTGGTCAATACGCATAAAGACCGACGAAACTGGATTCTAATGAGACAAAATCTTACAACTTCAAAAACGAGCGTACAGCACTTTCCGAAGTGTGGTGCTAAAGCCACATTTAGTCGCTTCAGTTTTAAATATTGTAAGTAAGAAAACTTTTGCGGATTTAATGTGAAAAACGGTATCAAGAACATAACAAAGGAAGCGGGCAGCTAACCAACCCGAAACTTATAATCAGCAATTCCATTGACACGCGGAAAAGAAAGTGATTGAGTAAAACTAAATTGCAGAACTGGTCAACTACTCAAAGAAACACTAATGGGATGATTCCTGGATGATTACCAGAAAAATAAATTGATATGTAATTTACCCCACTGTTTCTCGTGCCGGTGAGATTATTTCAAAGAAAGGGCACAATTTCAAATGACATAAGAACATAAAGCGAATGGATGACAACATTGAGAAAGATTTGAATTTCCAGCTTTAGATTTTTTTATTTGTAAAAGCTTTTAAACATTTGAAATCAGAGCAACCAATATACATACAACTTGTTTTGCGTTTATCCACCCACCACCACCAATGTGTACTAGAAACTAGAAAGAAAATTTCTAAGTTTGCACAGTTCATAATACAGAAAGGACACTACCTTATTGACTTATATTTAGCCGCGGACACTAAATCTGTAGAGGGGGACGTCATATTTAGGATTTGAGGTATTACTGTAATGCCAATGGTTAGTTAGGATGATTAGCCGGTGATGTCAAAAGATCAGATGACGATCTTTTGGTATTTCATTGTCTTTTATATTTTACTTCCAAATAAGTCTAGAATATGTTACCATCGGTAGATCGTTCTTTGCAGAATGCATATTGATTAGAATGCAATAGCGTTTTTCTATCGAGAATTCCTTTAACATTTACATCATATCTATTATTCTATTGCTTTTAAGAACTACGACGTCAAGCTTATCAGCCGGTAGGAATTAGGAAGCTCGATGTGTTTTATTGGTTGTTTATTGAAATAATTATATACATAAACCGCCGTTCAGTTTAGTTGCGATCGCTTTAGCGAAGAAGGATTCGATTTTACTTCGAAGCAGCTAAACAACTTATGGGTTTGTAGTTTTCCTAACCCGAACTATGGGTTGGAACGATTTGACCCATAGGTATAACTATAACTATTTTATTCATACCGTTCTCCTTGTTGTTGTCTTTTGCGTTGAATTCGACGAATTTCTCAGTATATTGGTTGATTCATCGTAAGGTTTGATTTTCAATAGGCTTATTTTGACAGATCACGCGTGACTCCTATCAGACTGCTTTGTAATTTTTATTCAGTAATGTTTGACAAGTCATCATGGAAAGACTCACACCACAGCGTCTCAAAATTGTTCAGCTGTATTACGAAAATCAGCGTTCTGTTAGAAATGTTTTTCGTGCGATTCGAGGATATTACGGTGCGCATAATCGACCTACTGAAACCACTATTGCCAATAACATTCGCAAATTTGAGTCCCAGTTTACATAAACGGATGATACTCGACCGGTTAGACCACATCCAGCACGAAGTGAAGAGACTATAGCAGCTGTAGCTGAGAGTGTACGCGAAGACCGTTACGAATCGATTCCTCGTCGTTCTCAATAGCTTGGATTCAACAAAATTCAACTCGTACGAGAATTGAAGCCAGGCGACTTGAATTTGCGTTATATTTTCTGTAAATGGGCTCTGGAAAAACACAATGAAAATCCGGTGTTTTATCGTGAAATTTTGTTTGATGAGCAACCCGAAGGCTACCAAGAGCTACCATTACATCCACTAAAAACAACGGTATGGTGTGGTTTATGGGCAAAATGAGGCAAATCAGAATTTTACCGCCAATGGTAACCGTTATCGCTCCATGTTAACGGACTATGTACTTCCTAAAATTCAAGCACATGGTCTCGGTGAGCTCTGGTTTCAACAACACAGCGCTACGAGACATACAGCGCGTGAAACAAGGGACTTGTTGAGAAATCATTTTGGTGAGCATTTAATTTCACGTTTTGCTACGGTAAACTGGCCGCCTAGATCGTGCCGTATCACACCTTTGGACTTTTTTCTCTGGGGATATGTAAAGTCTCAGGTCTTCAGAAATAAGACAGCTACGCTTTGGAAGCTAACAGTAGTCGTGTTATCCGCGAGATACCACTCGCTATGCTCGAACGAGTCGCCCAAAATTGAACCTTCCAAATGGTTCCCCTTAGACGTAGTCGTGGCCAACATTTACATGATATCATTTTTAAAAAAATAAATGCCATGAATTGTTCTTTTTACCGATAGTACAATAAAAATTTTAAGTTCACTTTCAAATTTATGTATTGTATTTCATTTTACATTATAAATCCAACCTCACGATGAATCACTGGTATTTTCTAGAGTTGTTCATACTCACAATATCGGCTTATTAATATCGTTTTATCGTTTGATTATTTCGAATTTTCGAATCAGTTGTTTGTATACCCGCTCAATAACTACCTTACACTGTACAATTAGTACAGGTTAAGGGTGATTTATTAAAATGGGGAACTTTTCTGCAGGACTAAAATGCAGTATAATGATTTCATTTTATATGAAATATTATATTATATATATTGTGCAATATGGAGTCATTTACATTACATTTAACTATCATCATTAATGATAAAACACTTTGTTAGATTGATCTTACTGGAAGGCCTAATAGGTTAATCATTATTGACCTATAAAAACTTTTGTTATGATTTTTGTAAAGAGCCCAGTAAAATAGTTGACTCAACAAAAGAATATGGTAAAATACCGCCTTAAATCTGGTTTATTATTGGCACTCAAAAGGTGCTTTAAAACTTCAAGAAGAAGTTAGTTAAAAAAATCGACCCATATAATCTCGTTCGTTACTGTAACCATTTATTATCAGAACTAGTCTTAGCATTTTAAAAAGCAATATAAGTTATAATATATTGGCAAACAGGCATTTGGCAACAGGCCTCATTAATGGAAGAAGTGAATAAATAAAGAAAGAAGTAGCTCGGTTTTGTTGTAAGCTCTAATCCAACAAAGCTGCTGGACCTGAAGGCTTACCGGCCGAGGTAATCAAAGCTGATCGAAGTGACTTTGTAGGGAACATACAACAACATATTTCTTAATCTGGTTGGAAGAGTATATGACTTATAAATGGAATTCCAACAATGTTTAACTGATCCGCAAAACAGGAGACCACATCAACCGCCCCAACTATAAAGGTATAAGTGTCCTCTACATTGCGTACAAGATGTTATTTGCCATGTTGTTCGAGCATCTGAAACCTGAATGACCCTTATCAAGTTGGTTACAATACAAATTTCAGTAGCGGACGCCCATAATATTGATTTAATTGGCATAACTCAGACCTGTCACCGGTGAGTTCGTTGGTATTGAAACGTAAACTGTCAAAATACGTTTATAAGTAAATGAGGGCGAAACCATGTATATGATGTCAATAAGAAGGGAAAAACAACATTGAAAAAGTGGACAGATCGTCACAATCGACAAGTATAACTTTGAGGTAGTAAGGAACTATGTCTAACCTGGCTCTGCTATCAATTCTACCGGAAAAGCCTCAATACATATAAAACACTAATACTAATTCTTGCCAAAATTGCTATTTCATTGGGCTAAGTAGCCAATAGAGAAAGATCTCGCTTTTGGTGACGCGCACAAATTGAAGGGGACCTCAACCTCAAGAAGATTATTCTAGACTTATAACAATAACTATGTGTGGCCGTGGCTCTATTGGTAGTGAATTGGCTTCAACATCGGAAGGTTCAATTTTCGAATCCTATCCGTGCCGTAGAGACATGTATTTATTTTAGTCATACAAAATCATATAAGATGAGTGGTTGACTAGAATACAATTCTACACTAATAATTTAGTCTCCCCATTTAATGTTTGATACCACCGATGGAGGTAAAATGCCACTGAGCCCAAATCTCTTTAATTCTCTTTCTGTCCCATTTTCTGTTTTGGCATCATAAGTTTAGTTATACCAATTGAGTGTTAAGTGCTTTTTATAAAAAAAATTATTCAAAATATAAAGGACTTTGAGTTCAAACTTTTAAATGTACGCAAATATTTATATTTGAAACTAATATTGAGTTTGATTTCTAATTGAATTTTCCAGTGGTTACAAATTACTTCAACTTTGAAGCATTTAACTTTATTCCAAGTTCAATAAGGAATCGCTAAGCTTTTAAAGAGAAACAGGTAATAAGGAATCGTCGTACGTACGTACACAGACAGTTATTAAGTGTGCACATTACGAGTATTTGAAGCTCTTTTTTATTGAATACCATTCCTTTATCAATGATGTGAAATACCGTCAAAATTATGATAAGGTACAGCTTACGTTTGTGCATTCCAGTATCTAATAATATTGATTACCTATTTACAAAATATCGTAATGTTCGATAAAAAAAAAATCTCTAAAAAAAATCTGCTACTTTTACATTAAGCGTGCTTTAAATATGTATATATTCCCTCATTTAAGCTGCATAATAAGTATATGGATTTCTTTCTCATCTACGAGTCAAAATTTCCACTACAAATTAGGAGAAAAACTTCTTTTTTCGAACTTAATATTTTATAGCGCAGAACCATGAATATATATTAATTTTAAAATGTCCTTAAAAAATACAATAACATTTTTACCTACATCTCAAATGCAAAAGGCTAACACTTGAAGGCATTTAAGGATAACTCTAGAGTGGTTCTCATTTAAAATTTCTGTTTTAAATACGCTGCCATTATAGCGTTCATACCTGAAAGAATTGTTTTGTTTCGAAATGAATAGTATGTTGTTTATTTTAATGACTTTTTTATTTTTGAAAGAAAAGGCTTACGTGACCGTGAATGCAAGTGTAAATAATAAAATTTTAGTTTTTGCTTTCAAAAGCAATCTCTTCTACCCAGCACAATTTGTCGAAAAAAGAAGTCTAACGAATAATAAAGATTCCAAAGATTGTGTATTTGCACTTCTTTTTGAATGCATGAACTGACTTATTTTGTTGGCCTGTGTAATAGGTCTATAATTTCAAAACTGCGCACTTAGAGAATGTCCAGATCTGTGAAAGAGTAATTGGTAACGAAACCAGTCAATGTAAAAAGCGATATTTTATTTAATTTACATCACTTCTGTTTTTCAAAGTGTAACAGGAATTGTATTTCGCTGTAATTTGTACAATGTACAAAAACAAACATCGTATTACTGGACACAAACCCCAAATGCCACTACATTCCTAAATTAACAAGGTGGTAGTTGTTTATATTAATGTTTCTGCCCACAACTCAAGCTATTTATTACTACAGCTGAACAAAGAGGAAAGTTGACCAGATGAATAGGATGCTATCCCAGTACAACGTGGAAAGGAGAACATTTTAATGGCCACTTGCAATTTTTACAGTACGACAGTATCAACTCCTGCATCTTACGGGTATATTATTTCTAGGAATAACAACTCATCAAATAAATACACAGCCAATATTGGATGTCAAGTAGAACTTTAGAGGGAGTTTGGGGAAAATCTTTGTGTTTAAAAATCAGAAGAGTGCTTTAAGTCTGACGGCAGTAAAATACTTTTTAACAAAAAGTGGCACTCAAGTCATTTTAAGTACCTCCAGTCAAGTACAGTGGGAGCCACAAAATGTGCCTTTTGTACAATATGAATGGACCGAGATACGTCACTCTAAAAGTTGAGTTTTTCTGTTACAAAGAAGAAAGCGGAGGTGAGCTACAAGGGAAAATTTTCCTTATTTCTTTCATGTGAATATAAAGTCATCCAATAGCTTGGTTTCTTTCTATATACAATAGTTTTGCAGTTTAAAGCACTGCAGAAATGTTAATCTAAGCTCCTTACCTATGAGATATAACAAATTTTGATGGTGAGGCTTTATTATTTATAAAAGTATACATGTAGGTACTTATATTTTTTTATTTGCAAAAGATTTATTTAGCAAACCTTATCATGCATTCTTTTCGTCATACATCTACTCATCCATTAGGCCAAAAATATTATTGATATCCCGAAATTACTATGTTAGATATTAAAACTACCTTGACCGGATATATTGATCTTTCTGAATTTAAATTGTGACGTTAAAAGTGTAGCGGTAAGCTTCTTGAAAATTTGTCTGAAATTGGCGTTTATCAGGTGCATTATATTGTTTGATGTCATACGTCGAGCTGAGTTCTGCGCTATACACCCTATTATTTTTCAGTATTCTGGATGGCCAAACCTTCCAAGCAGCCAACATTGGCTCGCACCACAAAAAAGAAAAACTACTTTGAGAAGATATGTTTTAACAAAGAAAAGCTGCAACAGCAGCTACTTCAAATTTTATTTGAAGTATGCTTCCAAGTTTTTATATGTTGCGCTTATCTTGCGAGACATGTAAATAAGGTTATCTTCTTTTATACGAATATAATAATCGAAATCATCATTAATCATCATTAACCATTAATCAACTTACGTTGGCGAAACAGTTTTGCATCAAAAATTTCGAAAGGATGTGATTAATTTCATAAATTGATAACTACGAAAATATATATTGGGTATATATTTTAATTCGTGCGGTTTTTTTTTTTTCAAAATTTGAACGTTTATTTAAAAAAAAACATGTACAATAGTATTATTCAAAGTATTGCCCATCTGAAGCTACGACTTTTTCCCATCTTTCTGGCAATTTGTGGATCCCATCCCAAAATAACTGCGCAGCCAATAATTAACCAAGCCAATTTTTGATATTCTGCTCTGATGTGAACCGTGTTTCAGTGAGGGCGTTCTACATCGACCAGAACAAATGGTAGTCAGAAGGGGCATGATCTGGGCTATAAGACGGGTAGGGTAAAACTTCCCATCCACTGTTTTCCAAATAGTTCTTGACCGGAATAGCAACATGGGACCGAGCGTTGTCATGATGGAAAACTATTGCCTCGTGTCTGGTCGGATATTCCGGGCGTTTTTCGGCTACTGCTCTCTTCAAATGGATTAATTGTGTTCGGCAGCGTTGTCCATTGATGGTTTCATCCGGTTTTAGTAGCTCATAATACAGCACACCCATCTGATCCTACCAAATACAGAGCATTACCTTCGCGCCATGGATATTCGGCTTTGCCGTTGATTTAGCTGGTTGGCCAAGTTTCACATATGATTTTTTGCGTTTGGAGTTGTCGTAATGGATCCATTTTTCATCACCAGTAAGAATCCGATGCAAAAATTAATTCCTTTTGTGGCGTTCCAGCAGCATTTCGGACATGTAAAACGTCTCTCGGCTTGAGTTCATGTGGAACCCAATTTCCTTGCTTTTGAATATATCCAGCTGCTTTTAAACGTTTTGAAATGGCTGCTTGAGTGACACTCAAAGATTGTGCGAGCTTTATAGAGTAATGCTTCCAGTTCTTCATCTTCAAACCTTTTTGGCTGCCCAGGACGTTCAACGTCTTCCAAGCCAAAATCACCACTTTTAAATCGTGCAAACCACTTTTGGCACGTTCGCTCAGCTAGCGCATGTTCACCATAAACTTCCACCAAAATACGACGACTTTCGGCAGCAGTTTTCTTGATATTAAAGTAATGAAGAAGAACTCCCAGCAAAAACACTTTTTCAGGCACAAAATTCGACATATTTGAGTGAAAAAAAATTATTGTTGTTTACGCTTCAAATGAATGACATATACTGAAATGACGTACAAGCAAACCGCATTAAGTTATAGACCCAATAATATATCTAAAACTAACGTAATATCATATAATCGTAAACAAGTATTTTACTCTGAATTTAAATACTCAAATATTTATAAATACATATACTATTGTCACCGTTCTCTTGTATCGTACTCGTTTTTACTAAAAAAGAAAAAAACAACAACTATGTATCCTATTTTTCATACTTCAGCACTTTTCATGAACAATGGACAGGCAGTACATACTAGTGCATAATGTCAGTACACGAGTACAAGTAGTAGATATCATATAATATAAATTTAAACACAGGAACATCAGGTCCAGTTGTGCATTTGAAATTCGAGATGTCGTTTGTGTACTACACTTTAAGGCCAAAGTTATATATAAAAGTGTGATGTGTATATTAAGAACAAAAGTAACAATTTCATTCAAACTTTTATGATATTTTACATTTACTCACAGAGAAATGCAAATGGCAGCGATGAGATTTTCCAGATATCCTCGTACACTCATATGTTAGTAGAAATATTTGGATTTTATTTTTATGTTACACACTATTTTGACTTTGATAAGTCTAGATAAGAGAAAAGTCCTTGCAGCAAACCCTTTCATCAACATTTCTTGGTAACGTGTAATTGAAAAGCACTGCATATTATTTTATATATTGTACAATTCTATATACATATATTACTTAGTTACGTATACAGTTCCGGATGAAAGTGAGCCACACCTAATAAAAACTCTCCTGCTAGCCGTATCCTTGGTTAACTCCCTGCAGTTGTGCACCACAAATCGGTTAAGGTCCACTTCTATTTATAAGCCCCACCTTAGGTGTGGTCTTCATATTCTGTGTTGTCAGTCCGGGATAGATTCGAAGATTTCGCTGGCCGAAGTTTTAGTGTCCATTCGCTCTACATTTCCAAGCCATCTGAGATAATTGATGCTCAGTTTCCTTGCTAGACCGATCTGACATCTCGTACAGTTTGCAGTTAAATCTCCTCCTCCAAATTCCGTCAACGCGAATGGAACAGAACACTGTTCGAATAACTTTTCTTTCGAAACACATGGGTATATCTTCATCCGCTGATAGAGTCTATGCTTCAGCGCCATAAGCTAGGATTGAGATGATCAAGGTCTTACCATATTTAGGGTCTCCTTAGTTGTTCGGGAAGGATCTTACCACTCACATGCATTCTTAGCCCAAAGAAAAGCGATTGGCAAAAGCTATTGGTGACTGAAATTAATGGTTTGGAATTCCTGAGTTTTTTCCATCTGCCGGAAGGTGAAGAATCCACAGTCGACTTTCCTAGTCTAAAACCGCACTGTTAGATGCCAATCATGTAATAGGCGAAGGAGCAGATAAAATCTTGTCTGCGATGTTGAGAAGACCTATGCCTCTAATAGTTCTTACAGTTCAGGTGGTCTCCTTTTTTGTGGATCGGATAAATAATGTTGAAATTCATCAGTCATACACTCTTCTGACTAGATCTTAGAAATAAAAATACCTCCGCCAGTAAGCCTTTAGGTCCAGCTGCTTTGTTAGATTTCAGCTTAGATATTACTTTCATCACTTGGTTTTGGTCAAATGAGCGGAAGTTTTGGCTATCGTTATGTAAATAGATAGATGGTTACTCTGCCTGTTGCAGTTATATAGCCTGTAGATAAAAATTTTTTCATATTCTCCGCATCGAGTGTGTCTACACTACAAGGTTTACTCTTCCACAGAATTCTATACGAGTCCTCTTGCCTTGACACGTTCTTTTTATCTGTTGATAAGACCTCCGTTCTTTACGATCACGGGATTCTCGTGCTTTATACGTTTTCTATTCAGCTGCATGTGCAGTGGTTAATACTGGTGGCATGGAATTTGTTGAGCAATTTTGGGATACGTGTTCGGCGAAGATTCTGGTGGTGTCTAGTAGTTCTAGTAGGTTTTTGTGAACCGAAGACCGCCATGTCCCATCGTGTATATTGAAAACTGTGTGCTTGCTATAATGATATTTCGTACCGCAGCAAAGTCAGTAAGCATAAGTCCGTTGCCAGAAGTAGTGTAGTGTAGGACCGCAGCGGGCCACCCGCTCACGTGTCGGCAACTCAAGACTTCTTGACTAAATATGCCCCTTGTTTAACAATAGACAAACATTCAATCAGATTCTTCGTAGTAGTGTACATATTGCCAAACATCATTATAGAATTATTCAAAAAGAGAAATTGCCATTTTACCAGTAATTATTTAGATTGAAAAATGTAACATAACGTGTGTTCGTTCATATATCGAGCAGACGTATAGACGTGATATGTTAATTTGTGTTTCCGATCTATAAACAGAAATACGAGTATAGAGAAGTAAGAAGAATTATTTGTGTTAATTAATAGAAAATATATCCCAATTGCAAATTAGTTATTGATTGAATGAGTACATGTATATATAAGGTTTTTGTTTTTTAATTTGAAGACATAAAAATTTTAAATCAAAACTTGAAAAAGGGTTAATAATCAATATCAAAATTACTGCAGAAGTATCAATCTTAAAAACGTTTTCTATCTTGTCAGCTCATCGTTCACATTCCAAAAAAAAAAAAAAAAAGAGCAGTACAGAAAGTTCAGTCAATGCACTCATTGGTATAACATATCTTGCCTCATAGTTATATTTTGCTTCCACTCAACCTCCACACTTTTTTGCATAAATAAGCAAAACAACAATCTCAAATATTCACGCAAGACCGCATAATTTTGTAATTTTACTTTCAATATAGATACCCATACTATTGGATGTATCATATATACCTAGACATTTACGTTTGAGTCGAAATATTATAAATATGCTAATACTAGTATAATGTACAAATTTATATACCCAGGCCAATTTTCGTTTCTGCTTTTTTTTTCTAGATTTCTTACATTTAAATAAGTATGTATTTTTCATTCTTGTTTACAACAAAACAAGCATTAACAAGGCGAAGGGCGAAAAGGATATTATCTCTGGCCAAGTTTGTTGTCCGCAAATTGGAAAAAAGAAATCGAAGAACATCGCCTGTAGAAAAAAGAATAAGATTTTATAAAAATCCTCTCACGCACGAAAACAAAATTACCATACAGACTGCAAAAAAATATTTACCCTCATTTTTGTTATTAAACTTAAATGCTCTGTCACAGATAGTGCCACAAAATGTAAAAAGAACATGGTTAAGTAACCACATCAGGGCAGTGTAATTTGCTATTCTGATTTTTATGTAGTTCATATTCTTCTTTTGGTTTGACTTGCCCGAACACGAGACATTGATATGTAATTTATGATTAAGTCTTGAAGATAACTTACACAGTAACTAATTTTAACTTGGAGTATAAGACAGCTTTAAGCACAATACAATTTTCTATCGCGACAGTTGAATTTTGTATATAGCTTTAACCCTAAAATCGTTGAAGTGTTGCAACCTAAATGATTAGTGACAATTTGATAATTTTATTTAACATTTTTTATTTGTACCAATTGCAGTTTTAAATGTTATATACGAGAAGAAATATATGAAACACATTTAATATTTGATTAGGCTTACCAAGCATTATCTAAAAAGTCATAGTCGAGAAAGATGAATCCTCATTTCAACTTCAACTTATGCGCTAAACTATTAGTCAAAAACAAATAACAAAAACTGTGCAAACAGAAACATGACCTTATTTCGTTTAAACTTTTGTAGAACAAAAGTAACGTATTCTGTTTCTTAAAATGAACATTTGCTGTAAACGTATAAAATTTCGTTATCTTTCTTTTTAATCGTTATATGGGCGTACTGTTTACTTTGATATTTGATTGGTAGTGCTGCTGCTCAAAACTATGATCTAAAATGCTTTAAGAAGTAATTCCAAAATTCGGCCACAACAGCCAAAAGGATTTGGATCTGCTAATGAAAACAGACCGATCAAAAAAATGACATTATTTCGAAAAATATGAAAGAATTGACCCTCTTTCATTTTGTCGTAAAATCAAAACACGAGTGAATACATTCCTTCAAGCTAAAAGTTTGAAAAGTAAAAAAAGTGGGCTAATAAAGCTGATTTTTTTGCTGTTTGGTTTTTCAGTTTTCTATTTTTGACGGCTCACGCGTGATTCATAACATGTGTCAACATACTGGCCGTCATAATCGACCTACTGAGCAAGCAATCCAGTTTCACGCTATCGAACATAAAGCCTCTTACCCATATGCGTACGTACAGAAAACTATTGGTGCGTTTTGTATTCGCCAGTGTTAATAAAGACTGTGATTTTGAAATTCGTTGCAATTCTCAGTAATTGGGATTGTTGTGTTGGGATTGTCTAAAACCTTACAAAATATTGCTCGCGCAAGAACTAAAGCCGTACGACCTGCCATAGCTGAGTGTACTTTAAAAAAGCTGAACGTAGGTCCGCTTTTTAACGAAAAATTGGTGCGGTTTATGGTCCGACGGAATCATTGGCCCGTATTTTTTAAAAAATGACCGCGAGAAAAACGTTACCATCAATGGCGCCCGCTTTCGTTCAATGATTTTGAACTTTTTTTTTTGTCCAAAGTGAACGAGCTAAACCTTGTCGATATGTGGTTCCAGCAAGCTATATGGCTATATGCCACAAAGCACGTGAGTCGATAGACCAATTGAGAAAAAAGTTCGGTGAGCAATTAATCTCTGGTTTTGGCCCGGTGAATTGGCCGCCTAGATCGTGCGATTTGACGTCTTTAGACTGTTTTTTTTTTTTTATGGGAATACGTCGTCTACGCTGATAAACCAGCGTCATTTTCGGCCTTGGAAGACAACATTACACGTGTTATTAGAGAGATAGCAGCCAGTATGCTCGAAAAAGTGATTCAAAATTTGACTCTACGTATGAATGAATTAAAATGTAGTCGTAGTCAACATTTGCATTGAATATTTAAATCGTAAATTAAAACAGTAAATGGGAAGCACTGTTAAAAATTTTATACGCTTTTGACATTTTCTCGTTTTTTTTTTTTTTTTGACAATGAAAAACCAGATCTATACAGGCTTCTAGTCTGAGTCAGAGACTGAGAATGAGTTAGTCGACTACTAGCAGAAGATTTGAGCTAAAGCGCAGCCAAATCCCTGAGGCATATAGTTCAGTATGCATTTTATGTCTAAGCCTTATATATTTTGTTTGGCTGTTATTTTCCAGTTTATATTTGAAAATCGTATGAAGTCATTATTAACAATTAATAATGGAGCATCTAATGAAGCCACAGAGTCCTGAAAATATTGAACATTTTGTTTAATTTTGAATTTCGAAAACTGTTTCAAAAATAATAAAACATGTTCTCCTTTTTTTAATTTTAGGTGGAAAAGATGAATTATTAGTACCAACGTAGTTCTTCCTTATTTTTTGTTTTATAAAAATGGAAATGCATATAGACATAAAGGTACAAACTCTTGCCAAAATGTTAAGTAAGACCATTGTCTAGTGATTGAAAAGAAGAAGAAAAGTGATCAAGCATAGAAAACTTAAGAATATCAAGCGATGCAATATCACTTAGGGAAGTGAATCTATGACTTACCAAAAATGTTGTTGTTTGTTAAAATTAAAGCTTCATATGTTAAATAGTTATCTTCCCAAATATAAAGCATTTAAAAGAAACATAAATACTTATTATTACGCTATGCACGAAATTTGAAGAAATCGGCGAATGTTGCAATCCTTTTTTTGCCAAAAAGGTCATCTCTGATGAAATCAAAGCTTAATTCTGCTTTTCTGTCCTTTGAATGACATATGAATAGCAAATAATGAAAAGCGCAGCCAGCTGCAGTGAAATGCAAGAATTAAGCATCAGCTCTAAACTTGCGAAAAGAAAGTTGTCTGAAACATTCTTTCGGTATTCCGAAAATGTATTCTTAAACAATTCATGATCAGAAATATCATTTTAATTGTCCACCTTTTTTACGGAAAATTAGTTTTAAGCGTTGAAAATACAATAGCAGCGATAATTTTCTCTTCAACGTTTGGATATTTTGATTTGTATTTGATTTTGAAAGTACTATCGGAGGCCTTTGTTGGGCCATATGTAAATCAAGTTTACAACCGGATACGACTTTTCAGTTTAAGAGGGGGTTCTGAGGTAAGCCAACTGAACCCTAATAAGAAAGAGATCGAGTCAAAGTTCCTAAAATCTGAACTAAAATCACCCTGAAAAATGAATGACACTTGCACAGAGTAGAAATAAAAAGCTTTCTGTCTCTTGCCTAAACAAAGCCAAGTTAAAAACTCTTAAACAAGCTGCAAATCAGCTAAGTAATACCACACGCTATAGCTTGTACATATCGTCGGCTGTAATAATGGATGAGGGCATCAAACACGCTGTTGCTTCTTTAGACGACTTCAAGTCGCCTGACACTTACACGATATATCCAGTTATGCTACTAATAGGCATAAACTGACTTCTATCCTTGCATTGGCGTGCTCACATAGCGAAACCTTAGCAAATAGCTTCCAAGATTAATTTTTGTACAGAAAATCGGAAAATATGGCTTCAGGCTCGATAAAAGCTTAAGACCTGTCAATCTGACTTCTTTCATGTTGAAGAGTATGGCGAGGATGGTCGATCTTCGATGGTCGATGGTCGATGTGTGGAAAACTGCTTTGCGAATATTTAATCTGTATGCATCTTATTTTCCAACATTGATTGGTGTTTTAATTCGGCCACACAAAATAGGAATTACTAGTTTAGAATGCGGACTGCTGCCAGTATTTGATGGCGGTTGACTCACTGCTTTACGATCTTAATAGTGCTGATGTCTATTCTCAGGCATATGGAGATGATGTTTGCTGCGATATTTCAAGCTCCTGTCTGCAGGTGGCCCTTAACGTGATCGACGATTGGTGCACTAGAAATGGGCTCTCAGCCAATCCTCTTAAAATTGAGTTTTTTCTCCTTACAAGGAAGATGAAGTTGACTGGTCTGACTTATGAAGTGCTTACAAACATCACCATACATTTCTCCAACGTAGTTAAGTAGTTCGGTGTCATCGTGGATAGTAAACTTGTTTAGTCTAAACATATAATGTCGTCCGACCTTTTGGCAGCGCAAAAAAGCTTTCAGCAAGACATTTAGCTTTTCGTCTAGATCTACATGCCTATGATAATGCCAACAATAATCAATCCATCGGCTTTCACGGAAATCCGTCACTGCTTCTCATACTAAACTCCAAGGAACTAAAAAACAAAGATCTTTCTAGAATACCAGGCTCTGCTCTAGATGCTAAGAATTTTGCATAGAAAGAGTAAAAAACAATCTTGAGAAAATTTACTTAGCAGGAAATCAAAGATAGGTTAAATAAAGTTGGCTTCGCGTAGCGATCTGGATGCAGACTCATGGTATCAATAACTCGTTAGGTGAGGATTTTTACGGAAGAGAGAAACTGAGCAATCAAAAAGGCGAATTGCAAAAGAGTAGGAGAATCATTTTTACCAGTTAAACTGTTAAACTGTTAGCATAGGGAGACCATGTAACGCGAAATGGATAAACCTTCGCTATACAGATTTTACAATTACCTATTACTGAGGGAAGAGATTCGTTATTAATAAAGTAGATCCAGAGTAAATTTAACAGATATTTTTGAGTGTACATTATAGTTTTATTTTAGTTTTAGTTTCCATGAAACATGACTTTCACAAAACTAGAGTTACAGGTTGCCTATTTAACCTTCTTATTGTTCTTTGAGAGTTCTTTTTCAGGATCAAGTAAACTGTAGTCCAATCGTTTTCTAAGTTTTGAGTGGACAGAGCTCATGTTGTACATGTACAACTGCTGACATAAATGAGCTAAGCCGTAGAAAAAACGAACTATTACAACACTACTTAATCAAAAAGAAAAACTATAAAAAAACTGACTCTAATACACTTAAGGTATTCGAAGTATTATATATAGGATATAAAAGAAGAGAGCACAATTTAAAATAAAATAAGTTAACAATCAGCAAATGCACTACTCCAAATGCTCTTCAAATGCACGGTAAAGCACTTCAAAAACACAGATTCAGAATGATAACTGTCAAATAATAGTTGGACACTTTTGAATATTTACAAAAACTAAAAGGAATAATTTCTTACGCCATGTACTTTAAAAGTAACACATATATTGTAACTTAAAAGCATTGAAAGCATTCTTCAGTCAAAATTCATTGTGAAATCAAAAAATCTGGAGCATTCATGTATCCTTTAATTGTCTGCTTAGTAAGGTATTATCTATATTTTCTGAAAATACCGGCTCCACAACCAACTATCTAAGTCCAAATCTCGTAAATTAAGAAAAATGTACGACAGCAAAAGGTATTTTTAATTTTCCATTTTTCTTCGACTGCTCAACAGTTGACACGCGACCCTGATTATTAATAAAATATTCCTGAAACAATTATTAATCAGTATTATTATTTATTGCCGAAAATTGCGGTAGGGCTCAGCAGGAGTTCCATTAATTTAACATGAAATCCCGATTTAATCACTCAACACAGGAGTTGAGCATTTAATGTGATATTTGAGGGTGCTGCTGGTGAATTGCATACGAAAAAAAAAATAACAGAAACTTAAATTACTTGTTGCAACGAAACCATTTGCAATATTGTGAAACCACACTACCCCTAACCATCACAACCACTACCGTCACCGACAACATCGCCACCACGACTACAATCCGTTATTTGGTCTGGCAATGAAACTCTTGGCAATGTGCCAACATTCGAAAAACACGGTGAAATTAATGACTTTCTGTTTTGTTCTTAGTTACCTACCATCCCCTATCCAATGGAGTGTAGGATGATAGAAAAAATACAAATAATCGATCAGTCACCATTAATCACCACTAACTCGAATAATTGAAATATGATCTGGAACTTGTGTTGCAATTGTGTCCTTATCGGTATAATTTTTTTATTTGACAGTATTTTAAACATTGTATAGCTTATGAAACGTTGCACGAACAAAACTTAAAAGAAAGCCCTCACGATAAATATCGTTAATCGGCGAATCACAAATTAGAAAAATTGCTCAATTCGTCAGATATGTATTTGGTCTAGCTGAATCGTCTATCAAATTCCTGTTTTGGTTTGACCAAGTAAACGATTTTCTTGAACAGTGAAGTGTTTTATCTATTATTCAACTATTTATTGCTCAATCAGTCTTTGTTCTGCTTTTTTAATACTATTTTGTTTTCTGACACACGAATAGTCTTTCTGTGACACGAAATTAGAAAAATGGTAAAGCAGCTGACGTTAATTACATAAATACTAGTTTCTTTGGTTTAAAGCAATTCGAAGTAGGTGTGCGGGGTGAGAATCATCATGTCCTTCCTACTCAAATGGAATAACTACGACAGGAATGATTGTTTACGGAAGTAGAGATAATTGTACCAATTTAGTAGAATACGTGTCATTGGTCTAAGCACCTCGATGAAGTTGTGGTAAGCCGCACATTTAATTGACCGCATATCGTTCTAAAGTTTGCATGAGCCTTATTTGTATTTTGATTTCCTTTTTAAAGATTCATTCTAATTTTAATTGGGAATATGTGGCCAGAACGCACAATTTTTTGTTAAGGTAAGTAATGTGAAATAGAATATGGACAGCTTTCAGACTCCCAGTTATTAAAGACCGACGACTTAGTCAGAACGTCACCATTGGTAGTAATAACTTTAAGGTAGTTAAGGACTTCATTTATTTTGTTTTCGGAGTTACAAAAAACAGCGACATCAGCGCAGAAATCAAACGCATTATTACTCTTGCCAGTCTCTGCTTCTTTGGGCTCAGGAGGCAATGGAGTAACAGAGCCCTCTCTCTGCTTAATGGCGCGGCTTCTAAATGACTGTGCGTCATTTTCGATCCCATTTATATTGACGGTCTAGTTCAAGCGTCTGCGTATTTAATATTTTAAATGGCTGGGCCATGTTGAGCGAATGGACACCAGACATCACAGCTCTGGTCCAAATAGTCTTCGATTCTAACCCCAAGGCACAATAGTGCACATGAGATTATTTTTAGGAATATACATATATGTATATCCGTCGTTATGATTAAGATGATAACGATAAAATGTATCTCCTTCCACTTACTCTGGTATTAAGAAAAATGCACGAGTGCATCAAATCCATTAATTACACCGCCTTCTCTGATAGTTTTGATTTTAGCTCATTGCTTTCTTTGTTAAAAACTACAAATTAATATTTATTGGCAGCGTTTTCGACTGTCCGCTTTATCCGCCCACTTTCTATTTCAATAATATGATGCAATTTTGTTTAAATTTTGGGCTCAGTGGTTATATCGGTCCATTTAATGTCCAACATTTAATGGGCAGACTAAACTATAAGTGTAAATTGACTTCTTGTTGTATTTAAGTCAACCATCCGTCTTACGAGATTTTAGTTGCCTGAAGAAGAAAAATGTCTTTCGGGCGCGGTTGGAATTGAACGCCAAACCTTCTAGTTGAGAAGGCAATACACTACAACTTAAGCCACGGTCACCCACTGGTTGATTCCTCTTTTAGAACGGAAAATAAAGACGTGGACTTTTTGTCAAATCATCCACGGTTATTTTTAATAAACGGTGAAACCTTACTATATAGATGTATGTTTATAACCTACTCAGTCTTTATTCCTCATCCGAAAACAACATAGCGTTTTGCATTGCTAGTCCGATTGCTTATCTTGGCTTAGCGATGATATTCTCAAATTGGTAGGCCAGTGAAAGACGGCAATGAGAATACCAAATAATAAGATGGTTTCACCCATGAGGCCATCTGCGCGATAAATGGCACATACGAAACTCTAGCTAAATATTTCTTGAAACATCTTTATTCATACAATTTTGAAACTTAAACTTTAATTATAAATTAACAAGCAAGACAAAGTGAGTATGTGACATCAAAATAGCACACTTAAAATGTTGTGCGTAGTAAATTAGGGCATCAGTCATTTTCATACAAATCAGATGGCTTGTTTAACTTCAACGACACTCAACAAGATGATATATTTTAGGTCTCGGTAGAGGAGTAGGGAGTCGCTATATAAGGTATGTTGCTCAGCAGCATCAGGAATATTGGTGGCTGGTAGAAGGGCAAGGTCGGAATGCTTTGATAGATAGTTTATATAGGCTAAGATTTGTTTAAAGGCATGCAATTTGTTTTTGTAACTTTGAAATTTCCAAGAAATTCCATCAGTTTGCAATGGTTGACATCGCTCCCTCTTCGTTTTTATTCGAATCAGAAAAAAACATTCCTATCTAAAATATACGATCAATTCGTCCGTTTGAAGACACTTGGCGTTGATCCACACCGTATTAGAACGCCATTAAGTTATTTTTTTTAACACTTGTTTTTATTTGTTAATAAGCAAATTTAAGGAATTTTTGTTAATAAGTAAATTGTGATATGATGGCGAAAGCACCATCTGTTGAAACTTGAGATTGTCCAGAAATTCATTCAATTTTGGAGAAAAAATAGGCGGTCAACATGTTGCAGTTACGTTGTCCATTGGCTATAATTGTGTCTCCAGCCTCATCTTCGAAAAAGTACGGGCTAATAATGCCGCCAATCCATAATCCGCACCATACAGTAACTTTTTTGGGATGCATTGGTTTTTCGTGAATATCGTGTGGGTTTTCTGATCCCCGGAAATGACAATTTTGTTTATTCACGTACCCATTCATTCGTAAAAGATCAAATTTGATGACAAATTGTCCTGGCGATCCAATATTCAGTTAAAAATTCGGTGACCTCGTAGGTCCAGAGGCTTCAATTTGTTTTTTATAGAAGTACAAATGAGGCCCAGATGTTGACTTCGGCGACGAGTTGGATGGTTTTGAGATTGGGTAGCGATCCTACTTCGTCATTGCATTGAGTGCACGGTAGTCGCCGCACGGTCGCCAATCTCCGTTCGCGCTGCGTACCATGTGCAAGGGACTTACCCAGTTGCTTTTGGAGGGTCGACAAATTCCTTTCTTCATGAGGTATCGAAATTCTGCTTGGGCAGCCTTCAGCTCCTCCGCGTCCAATATGCGTGAGCGAGCGCACACGGGAGGACCTCTCGCTTTGATGTGATGCGTTGTCGTGGTCGTGGCGTAATTCATCACAGGTCTTGCATTGAGTCCCGTAAGGTCTTTAAAATCAGCTAGAATGGAAACAAACCGATTTTTAGAGTCGAATGTAGTTATGCTTACCGAGTTGACAAGTAATGTCTCCGTCTTTGTTTTGATGTGCGTTTGGCCGTCGATTCTTGCGCTTCAGGTCAATCAAGAGCTCGTAATTCTTGATAAAATCTGCACCAACTGTCAGTCGTCTCGTTCCGAATGTTCGAATTTCACTGCCATTAGCTGCGAATAGTGACGGAGAATTGGAAGGCGGAAAACTATTTCTATACCTTGGTGGAATTGCGAAAACGTTGGCTCCGACGATTTGGCATGAACAACTAATTTGCATATGTGTACATTCAAATTAAAAACGAAACAATACAAATTAAGAATCAAACATTCTCTAGCTTCGTTGTAACATCACTACAAGTATTGCCCGCAATTCTCACAAACGTCACTGAGGCAGGACATAAGATCAATATCGAGTACGTTCATTGTCTGAGCATGGGTAACATCAAGCTGCTTGGTGACCTAACGAAAAGATTTTAACCTTCTTCAGTTGGCGACATCAAAATAGTTACCGCATCATCCATCTTTTTGTATAAAATAAATAAAAAGGTGGACGTATCAGCGATAGAGATTCCTCCAGCAACGTCACTCAGCATTAAGATCTACGGCACGTTGATTTTTAAAGAGATTCATGTACAATATGTATACAATGCACCTGTGTACATAACGAAAATAACACATGCTGGAACACGATACGTTGTGATCATGGCATATTGCTGATTCCCACACTTTGAACTGGAAAGTTACTGATTGGACAATTACCCTTTTACTTTTTTACTTTCTTTTTTTTTCGTATCGAGCCAGAATCCGGTGACATACGCCACTTTAAAAATAAACGGTACATTCTTAGTGTATACTATTGTCTTAAGGGTTTAAAGTTAAAGTTTTTTATAATAAATTCTTATGGTTAACATTAACTTTAAATTCTATCGTCCACCAGATAAGGAAACACAATTTTAAAAAAAAAAAAAAAACAATCGACCCTAAAAACAATAATTTACCTTACACCATAAATATTTTCTCTCTAAACCCTTAAGCAAATGATTTATTATGCCACAACATAAAATCAATATTTTATATAGGAAAAGTTAATTAAACATATGATGGAGAATTAAAAGGCGACAGACTGTTGATTCTGCCTCCAAATAATTTAAGGGATAAGAGCACATACTTGATAAATGATGAGATTTCATGCCGAAACGAAGCAATAAATGCTCGTAAATTCTAAAGACATCAAACGAAAATAAGAGGACATCTAAGGTCATAATTTTAGAAGCGGGTTGCAGGCGATTTTACTCAATCTACTTGTATTCCGACATCCTTTACGAGCTAAGCCAGTAATTCGACCTAAAAAACGTTGATAGCGCTCTGAATTATTTTAGACAAATTATTCTTCGAATACCTTCTCTAAAGCTTGATGGCATTTCAATAGGAAATTTCTATCGGAATTTATCGCTTCTCAATTATAGCAACCGAGGCATAGAACAAGCATTATACGGGTAAGATAATTCAAAGCAGGATAAGAATATCGTGCCTTCTGAGTTCACTCAGCTTGATTCGGTTTGCGTGCTAACCGTGCAATCAAAGTTTTGCGCTCAATAACGAGGACAATTTGCAATTCTTAATTTATAACGAACATTATTTTCGCACCAATTTCATTCTCGAAGAGGATGCACAACGATGGTGAGGCGAGAGTTGAGTGCTTTCGACATACCGTATCGATTTTCACACCGAGGTGCGCGTTTCATGTCCATTTATTTTGTGTGGTGGTCGCAACTAGAGATTATTTCGATATGAGTTGTAAATAGTTGCTACTTTACTTCTTGTTGGCCTCAAATGTGATTTTTTTTTTGTTTTCATATTCATGACCTTAACAAAATAAAGAGTACTGATTTGAAGTTTTGAACTTTTTCATTCCAATATTTGGCACAAGTACGATAACTTTGGCGCCAAAAATTGAAAACGGTTTTTTATAGAGGGGTCAAAAACAAGCATTTTTTACTATTGGAGGGGGGGGGTCTATCTCGCCACATTTATGAGGTAGGGGCAATCTTATTAAAAAATGACTTAAAATAGACGGCAACACTTACAATAAAGTACTGTAGCAGTTTCGAAAGTCAGAAACCTATTCTTCAAGTCTAAGTTCCAGCTATATTATTTGTATCAATAGTTTTTAAGAAGTTCTTAATTAAGAATACACGAGTGGCACGCTTCGCAGGATTAATTGATTTCAGCTCTCTTTCCGCAGGCAGCAGGTCTCGCTCACGCAACTTCGTTGCTCCGCTCTGGGTATCTGCTTTTCGTCAGGCAGGCGCCTATGTCAGCAATACTCTTCACCTACAGTACTCATTCCAAAATCATTGGAAAAAAAATATTGATATTCACAAAGATCATTCTATATTCAACCTTAGTGCAAATCGGGTATTAGTTATTGTGAATAAGCAATAGCGGCTAAGCATCCTCTAATCTATACTAAACTAAATAACTTCTTAATATATTGTGTGTTGGTGTCGACAAACAAAAACAGCATTGCTTTTTTAGAAGAAATTGGTTTAATTCCCACTAACACATCAACTCTCCAACTGTGTTGCAATTTACGGATGAAGGTGTAAAAATGCGAAAATATAAAGTACGGTTGGATGTGGCGATGCTCAAAAAAAGAGGTGACAAAAACTGTAGGAATACAATTAACCCATCTATCGGCACATTTTTCCATGGGCCTCATTGTCGGTTAGAGATTCGCAAGGTTCTTGCGATAAATATCTCTTTTGTGATCAAAATGCCTGTGAACACGGTTTTTCAGGTAAATTAATTAAATCCTAAGTTAAAACTTTATGTTTTTTTTTTAAATATTGTTGTATATCATTTTTTTTTTTTTAAATTAGCATTTAAACGCTTGGCGCCATGACAATAAAAATGAACTAAGCAAATCTACTATAATAGATTACTTTAACTATTGTCGTGAAAAAGCCGAAATTATATCGTCTCACGTTGATGTTAACATTGGCGGCAAAGAAAAAACTGTACAAATCGACGAAACTTTTTCTTACGAAAAGGAAATACCCCAGTGGCCATATTATTGAACAAATGACAATCGTGGTATTGGGGTTGTTTTGCAAAGAAGATAAGGTCGGAAAGTTCTTTAAAGTAAACTCCAAATGTAAGGAATATTTGTAGGCTTATATCCATAAATACATTGACCCCAACACCAGTCGTATTTGTACCGACAGCGCGCGCCAGTATATAAGTGTTAAAAAAATATTCTCTAGTTCCACAACACATGAAATTACGAACCACAGCAAAGGCGAATATGTTAACAAGACCGATGCAATCAACACAATTAATGATCTGGAGAATCAGAACAAGCTTCTGAAAAAAAAAAAACAATTTTATGCCGAAAGACAACAGATCACTCTGTTACTGTTTTGAAAAAAATAAAAGGACGACTTGGGCTCTCAAATTATGGAATTTTTGCTGGATGTAAAAAAATTATACCCATGTTTTATCGATGGTAAAGAAAGTGTAGATTTGCAATTAAAGGACTTCGACCCTCCCACCGTTCACATTGAGCACTTAGAAGGTATTTTACCGACAAAAAACCTCATCAATGACGAACTTAACGAACTCGACAGTAACACCAGTACGGACGATGATTTTACTGACCAGACTTACATATCTTGTTAATATGTACATACATTAAAAATCGACTTGACTATTTTTAACTAACTACTGACTTACTGACAAACTAACTGACTGAGACTCGGAATGCAATGCAATTCTACCTCCTCGTGGTGCATTCTGGGTAACGCTAAATGATTTGCAATACTTTACTTACAAAGATGATAGGTTCATCAACACTAATCCTCAAATTGGTCCAAACTTAATTTTTTAAATTTTTTTTTATTAAAATTTTGGGTTTGCATGCGAATTTCTTTAAAAGTATTGATACAAATAATATAGATGGAGCTTAGTGTTGAAGAATAGATTTCCGACTTTTGAAACTGGTACAGTTCTTTATTATAAGTGTTGCCGTTGTTTTTTTATAATTTTTTTTTTCATTTTAAGTCATTTTTTAATAAAATTTCCCTACCTCCTAAACGGGGGGAGATAGACTCCCCCTCCCATAGTGAAAAAATGTTTGTTTTTGACCCCTCTATAAAAAACCATTATCAATTTTTGGCGCCAAAGTTATCGTACTCTCCCCATATATTTGTTCAGAAAAATATTATTGTTTTTTTTTTTAACTCGATTTCTGGTATGATTTTAAAAAAAGAAAACGAGTTTTGTGCTAGAAGTACAGGCCTTTATACAAGTTATAATATGCAAAAGTACTTTTGAGAAAAGTTTCGGTAAATATTTACGTAAACGTTCACTTTTCAAAAACAAAAAAAAACTTTTTTGAAAACATTTTATACAATGTTTTTTGAAGTTTTATTTGAAGAGCGAGGTACAATATACAATAGGTCTGTTCTCGTGAGAAAAAATTTGTAAAAGAGAACGCATTTGAGAGCGTAATTCATTTCCCCACCCTGCCAATTCTATATTCTATATAAAATTTGTAAAAGTTTAAATTAACGAGAATTGCGACAATTTTATGAAAAATAACTCAAAAGTAGACTTTGACATGGACAAAGAAGAACAAAAAAAGCGTCATGTTGAAGCAAATGGCTCTCCTAATACAATAAAACTCATTAATCGCATATTACATAAATTAAATAGTGATAATAACCAATCTAAAAATCTTCCCTTTGCTTTGCAATTTCTCTTTTGTTTTGGTTTTACTTTAACTTTTGACGTTTCAAACACATTTTAGGTTTAAGAGAGAATTCAAGCCTACTCCTCAAATTTAAGCAAAATAATTCTCGCTGGAACAGACCTATTATTTTCCTCCCTATATTTTGCAAATGAACGCCAAAGCAAATTAAAGAAAAATAAATTACAGTGTTATGCTCGTGATAGGAAAAATATATTTTTTGTAAATACTATATACTCTTTTCGGATAAATATTCAAACACTTTGCACAATTTTCACTGTGTTAAGTGTTAATATATGTGTACAATATAGTTTGCTGCTATTCATATATCCTCATACTGAAATTCGATTGAGGGCGATTTCAAAATACACAATTTTCGATGGCTTACATATTCAAGGCAGACAACACCCGAAGGACGTGTTTGAGATCTTCGCTGCGGTAAACAACTTGACCCTGATTGTAAATGAGCCCACACAAATACCAGACGTTGATAATCATACCGCCAACATCCTGTATTTGTTTTTAACTTCTTACCCTGATAAGTACATTATTGATGTGGTTTCCGCTCTAGACTTGCAGGACTATTTTATCATATCAGTTAGCTTCTCGTACAACAACCACACAATTAGAAAAAATTCCGTATGGCAATCAAGAAAGCCAACTGATTCTTTAGCTTTTAACTGTTTAGCTTTAGCTTCCTAAGCTGTAACTGCTAATTAACTGATCGTTATGTTTTTTCGATAAAGTGGATGCCACTGCTTATATGATTAAGAACACTATTCACTTTGGAATGAGATCCTTTATTCTTCATCGGCTGAAGAATAACAAATGAAAAGAAAAGGCATGCTACAATCCGAACTGCAAAGAGGCTGCCAGGATGAAAGAAATAATCTTTCAGTCCTACAAGACCAAAAAAAATTCAGACGAGCCAGGAATGACTGCAACGTCTTTCTGAAGCTTGCGAAATTTTAATACGACCAAAAACTGAAACAAATAATACTGCAGTGTTCCAAACGTAGTAAAAAATTCTTATTGTTCATCAAAAACTCATCTTTATTCATCTCAACGCTCATATATAATGACATTTCAGCTGTTGGCTCTTTGGACAAGGCCAATCTGCTTGCGGCACACCATGTGGCACACCTTTGGGTTTAACACTTACAGACTGGCCTTTGTTCCCGCCTGCATTAAAGTGCATCGAATCTTTCGAATCCAGTTTCGCACTCGTGTAGTAGCAAGGAAATTTCAAGATCTTAAAATACACAAAACCGTGGGTCCATATGACAGAGAAGTTCTTGCATTCATTGTGAAAATCGATATTAAAATTTTGTGTTATCTTTACATTTAGACTCCTTACTACCTATAATGCTTTTGAAATATTTTTTTTTAAGAAAAGGTCTCAATTTGTTTGGCCCGTGACGAATCGCAAACGAATTATACGAATAACTCTACTACTACTACTTTTGTGCGATGATGCGTCTTCATGCCGAATCGCAGCCTAATATAAAAACTACTAATCGAATTCCATTAACACAGCACACGTTAAGCGAATATTTAAAAAAAAAAAACATCGGGCCAGAATTATATGAGTTATTCAAGGTTTAGCAAAATTTTTAGAACAGCCAATGCAACGCCAACAACGATTCCGCAAATACAGGAAGTCTCAAATCTAATCGAGCAAACTATTAGGGGTGATACACCATACATACCTACCACACTTTTTTTTTGCTTAGCTCTACTAAGATCTTTTAAACTTACCTGGTCAGGTTTGACCTGTTTTTAAATATTTTCAGATTAACTTGTTCTAATTCTAATATGATATAAAATATCAAAAACTATTGGAGAAAAAATACAAGTTCTCTTTATCAGGAAGTTATTGCCGCGACCCATTTCAACTAGTTAAAATTTGTTTTATAACCGGTTCGTAAAAATCGTAGACAGTCAAAGCAATTTACTGATTAGACAATTTTTTTCGCATGCATCTGTGTTCATAGTTAATATATATGTATAGTAATCGTATGTTCGACATCAGATCGATTTTTTGATTGTTGCTCCTAAAAACGAGTTTTGGTGTTAAAAGGCAGTAGAGTTAACGTATTTTTCTGAGAAGGCAACTAAATAAGTGAATTTATTACTGTATTTGAATAACTTTTGATACAATGACATTAATTTTATTGTCGATATTTAAATTAAGTATACCATATTGTTGTTACTAGGGTAGAACCATAAGTTCGTGACTTTCTGAATTAGATACTGATACTCATCACAGTCTATTTTAAGCTCTGTATACTTAATCCAAATTTGCTCCAATTTTGTTATTCCATCCGAATAATAAGATTTGTCAAGGTCCTCAAAACCGACATTTTTTTAAGCAGTGGCATCGTTAGAGTCAAAATTCTTTTAGCTAAGCCATTTCTTCAGCGTTGGAAAGAAGTCCGGAGAATATTTCAAATAAGGAAACAATTCATAGTCCTATTCAAAAAATTGCGCCATGGCGACTGCAATTGAGTTGTGTTATTGAGTTATGTTAATAAAAATGTGCTTTCTTCTTGGACAAACGCTGTTGTTTTCCTTCAAATCGTTTTCACATTTTACCAATAAGTTGACATAATATTCTCTGTTGATTGATTTTCCTTTTTAAAGATAATCGATGTGGATTATGCCGCGTGAAATACAAAAATCATTTCCTTCCATTTCCCATTTTGATAAAAATTTAACAGATGATGGTTGACGAGAGCAGTTCTGCTTTTCAAGTTACAATGCGGAAGTCAAGGTCTTATTGATCAACTCTTCACAATTGAAAAAACTTCAGGGTCTCTGAGGGTATATTAAGAAGAAGAAATATAAAGGCAACGTTTATTTTAAATAAAAATAAATATTCGGACCTTACCAAAATTCAACATACTGGTACGAGTATATTGTGATATTTTTAAAACTATTTTTACACACGTTTCTGCAGAGTATCTTCTTTGCATAGATGTAACTAAAGTTCATCATAAAGACATCATAGGGTTGATGTCTGGCAATTCTGGGGGCCAATATATGCCCTTAACATTTTTATCAATAAACCATGAAATACAAAATTGCCAACGACTCTGAGAGATTCAGCGCTTCTCCATAAGTTAGCTTGCAAAATATTGTACTCGCAAAGTGGCCTTCAGTATTTACGACTATACGATTTCGAGCAGTTTGACTTGTAGTATTTATGTTGAATCCATTTCCGATGGAAGCTGCAATCTTTCTTAATCTTACATAGAATCTTTTTGTCGGTTCTGGTTTTTGTTTTCCTTTTCCTACCCCTTTCACCAGAATTTTCAATTTTTCCGGCCATAGTACTTTTATTAACTTTAAGCTTCTGTATAATTTTTTTCATAAATATAAATTATTTTGTTTTAATTAATTATGTTTATCTCCCAATATATTGTAAATGCGCAACCTGCTCAGAGACTTGATATTTAAATTATATTATATACGTTAAAAATTATTTGAACATTTTTTGAAATTAGAAATGAATTAAAGAGAACATTTGATTTATGAACATGGTTTACAATTGATATTTTTTATAAAAATGAGTTAACTAGCTAATTTGTTTAAAAACTAAGGCAATTGAAAAGTCTGCATACAAATAGGTTTATAAATGAATAAATTAATAAATTAAGAAATGTGAGAAGGGACGAAAAATATTTATAAAAATATCATGAAAATAAATAAACCTGTAAAACCCCTAAATAACAAAGAAAAACGGAGTAACATCAAAATAATATAAATAAATGTATGAATAAATAAACAAACAAATAAATAAATAGAATAATAATTATATAAGCAAGTAAATAATTATATATATTAATAAATAATAAATAAATATATATTAAATAAACATGTTTATTAATAATTAAAGAACAAAATAGATAAATAAGTGAACAAAATATTTTTCATAAGCACTCATAAAAGCTTATTGAGTAATTAAATTATTTAATATATTAACATGTTCAAAAACAAATGGCTATATCTTACTCTGGATCTTTGGTTAAAAATTTCACTGTTATTTGCAGTTTGTTGTACCCCAGTTTGTTCATGTAAAAGTTGGGTAGAAAAAGCCAAGGTATTTTTATTTTTTGAAAGTTGAATTTTTTGAATGTGTGATTTTTCACAAGTTCCTGATACTGGCATAAAGGATGATGGCTTGAAGGATGACTCTATAGATTATGACCCAGATTATGACTCGTAGATTACTCCAGTTTGTTCATGTGAAAGTTGGGTCGAAATGACCCAAATTCCAAACTGGAATTTTTCGAATGTGTGACTTTTCACAAGTTCCTGACACTGGCATAAAGGATGATGGCTTGAAGGATGACTTTATAGATTATGACCTTTTTTAATTTACTCAGAGGTGATCGCCATTTTAATGGTTACAGTTATTTTGCCAAGTATATTTGTGATATGATCTCGAAAGATTGCCTAAATCCCCAAATTCACAGACTGTCAACATGGGAATTCTTTGTCGCAAACAACAAACTCAAAATTCAAAAAACGTTCTCACGTTGAGTAAGCAATAAAAATGAACTAATAGAGGGAAACTCGCAAGAAATGTTGAATTCGAATTCAAATTTGAAGTCGAATTTGGAGTCGGATTTGGAGTCGAACCTTGTTATCATAGAGTAATATCACTAGCAATGAAGTTTAAGGGAACGTTAAATGAACTTTAATTATTAGGAGAATAAATTGAATTTTCGAGTTCATCTCTGGGGTCTTGTGTGTGTTGCTGAAATCTTGGGAAGTGGTTATAAAATTGACTCATAAAAGACAAAAATAAACTTTAAACATCTGAAAGTACTGTAATCAAGCAGAAGAAAATACCGGATCCGAAATCACAGCTAAATCCGGCCTGACGGAAAAAGAAAATATCGAAATAAATTCAAAAATTGTATCCAAGGTAAAACAATATACTTATATATTTGACAGAATCAATTAAATAGTTTTTAGCTAAACAAAGGAAAAAACAAAGGCTTTCCTTTTCCTGACGAAAAAGATGGCCTGAGTTTTGTCAGCGTTTAATTTAACTTTTCTTACTGTTCCATTTTTACTCCTTAAGAAAAACACATTTCAGTTTTATATATTTTTTATTGGCGTGGTGGACAAACACCCACTGTACTTACCAAAATCGTATTAATAATATAGCATTTTTCCCCTGATAATTTTAAGGTTTCTCTTAATCCGTCCAAATAGCTTAAGTATATAAATCTTAAGTGGTTTTATCATAATGGAATATGAAATGCTTAAAATTAATTTGACCGAAATAGTTTGTGTGTATGTTGTCTTAAATTAAACTATGTAATTCATGTTTTAACTTTTATGTATTGGGTATATATTATAATTCGTACGGTTTTTTTTTCAAAATTTGAACGTTTATTTAAGAAAAATAAAAAACATATACAATAGTATTATTCAAAGTATTGCCCATCTGAAGCTATGACTTTTTCGCATCTTTCTGGCAATTTGTGGATCCCATCCCAAAAAAACTGCGCCGGTTTGGCAGCCTAGAATGAATCAAGCCAATTTTTGATATTCTGCTCTGATGTGAGGGCGTTCTGCATCGACCGGAACAAATGGTAGTCAGAAGGAGCAATGTCTGGGCTATAAAGCGGGTGGGGTAAGACTTCCCATCCACTGTTTTCCAAATAGTTCTTAACTGGAATAGCAACGTGGAGCCGAGCGTTGTCATGATGGAAAATTATTGCCTCGTGTCCTGTCGCATATTCCGGGCGTTTTTCGGCTACTTCTCTCTTCAAACGGATTCGGTAGCGTTGTCCATTAATCCATTTTCATTTCCATTTTTCATCACCAGTAACAATCCGATGCAAAAATGACTTTTTTTTGTGACGTTCCAGCAGCATTTTGGACATGCAAAACCGCCTTTCGACGTCTCTCGGCTTTGAGTTTATGTGGAACCCAATTTCCTTGCTTTTGAATATATCCAGCTGCTTTTAAACGTTTTGAAATGGCTGCTCGAGTGACACCCAAAGATTCTGCAAGCTCTTCTCGTGTTTGGCAACAATCTTCATAGAGTATTGCTTCCAGTTTTTCATCTTCAAACTTTTTTGGCTGCCCAGGACGTTTATCGTCTTTCAAGCTAAAATCACCACTTTTAAATTGTGCAAACCACTTTTGGCACGTTCGCTCAGCTAGCGCATGTTCACCATAAACTTTTTCCAAAATACGTTGACTTTCGGCAGCAGTTTTCTTCATATTAAAATAATGAAGAACTCCCCGCAAAAACACTTTTTCAAGCACAAAGTTCGACATATTTGAATGAAAAAAAATTATTGTCGTGTTCGCTTCAAATGAATGATATATAATGAAATGACGTACAATGATAGTAGCTTTCCAACGCATGTTCCAATGGAATAATAACAATGGAATAATACAAGTTACGCCATCTCTTAGCAAACCGCATGAATTATATGTAGATATTGTAGATATTATATTCTGCTTCTGTCATATTATATAGAATATTTGTTTCACATATTTTATGAATGCATACATATTACTATAAATTTACATATTACTATAAATTTTACCGGCCCTAGCTGTTCCTCAACCACCCCGTTCATCCATTTCATCACAGTGTTTCTATAATCTCGAATTAAAATTGAGTCCTTTATTTGAAATTGTCGTTATTCTCTATCCAAACTTTGTCATAAACTATTTAGTTTTAACAATATAGTTTCCCTGCGGTCTGGCCTAATAAGATAAAATCTGATTCTAAGCCTAAGTTTTAACAAAAGATTCTCTGGGCTTCAATTATTGTCGAATGTGTTGCAATTCGATAATCAAAAAGGAACCTCGCAAATGCAGCTTCTGAATACTGCCCGTCAGATTTCTTAAGGCAGTTTTTGACAATCTTAACTGCACTCTCAGCCTGCCCATTTGACGCGGGATGATATGGTAGAGAAAAGGTATGATTGATTCCGTTAAGGTTCATATGAAAAATCGCATTCCACTTTGAGAACGCGTCTTCTAAAACTAAATACGTTTTACCTCGGAATGGTCTCAAAACATCTAAATGTAACCTGCTATAAGGTGCCTTTGGAATTTCCCAAAATTAAGATTGATCTTTTGGTGAATGTTGTTGATATTTTTGACATTTTATATAAAGTTCAAAATATCGACTATATCTGCATCTTAATAGGGCCACCAGAAATATCAATCTTGTGATTGAGCACATTTAAATAAGCTTTCTCTTCATGCTTATCATCAGCAAACTGATTATTTTCCGATCTTACAAAAATAAACTCATTGTCTTACCCGGATAGAAACACCGTATACCGCTGGAGCCTACTTGCTGCCATAAGGGGAATTCCTATTTTTGGACCGAAAATACTAGCAATGGGCTTACAATCCAATCGAATTGTAAAGTGTCGGCCCCATAAAAACCTATTGAATTTCGTAGCTCCATAAGCGATTGCCAGTGCTTCCCTATCAATTTGGCTATAATGCTGCTCAGCTATTGTAGGTGTTCGAGAGGCGAATCTTATTGGCCTTTCTGCACCCTGCATTTTATGTTGCAGCACTGCTCCAAACTTGTAGTGGGATGCATCACAGGAAAAAATCAGTGGCAATTCTGTGTCATAATGAACTAAAATTTTGTTACCTGTCAATAATTTTTTTTAATATCATTAAATACCAGCTTTTTCGACTCACTATCTTAAGCCATTTGTTGGTATGCATGACTCAAATCTAGAATTATGAATCCACCAACAGTTTTAATCGCTGTCATTAAGGCATCTATATTGGGAATGGACGAGTTTTACTAATTTACTAATTTGAGACATAAAACAATAGGAAATATTTCATAAAATTTTAATTTAAATAACACACTATTTCCCTACCATTCGTTCCATACCTTTCAATTCACACGTGAATATTGCTTTATTTTGTAATGAAATATTCAGCTTCTGCAGACTGACCTACCAGCAATTGAGAACCACCCGCAATAACATATAAATTTAATAGAAGTGTTATTGACTTACAACTTACATCTCAATCATTCCGACTGGAGAGATTTGTTCTCTCGTATACGACTTTAATACTACATCGCTTTTTCTAATAGGACGATGAGAACATTTTTGTCGATACCCATTTTCTGAAATGACCGAGACGCCGGCACCGGTATCCAGTTGGATACTTCTCATGATGTCGTCAATTTTGATGTCAATAGAAAAGGAATCTAAAATATTATTGTTTCTCATTTTCTTCTCACAAGTAAAAGGCTCACGTGCTTGTCAATATTCGGTATTAATTCATAACCATCTTCACCTATTTCAATGAAATTATTTTGTATTTTTGACTTATAACACTGCTTTTAAGTGGCCCCTTCGCCCACATCCTGAACAATCAAAGTTTCAATATCGACAATCTCTTTTCATATGATTACTCTTGCCACAACAACTACAATACCTATCGCCCTTTCCCATACATTGCATTCCTTCGTTCTTTTACACATTGTGTTCTGTGCTACCGCTATCCTCTTGATGACAATGGTGTTTGCAAAAACTTTTAATTTGCTGCAAGCTGTTCGATGTTTGCTGCTGCTTCTGCCGATTCTAATGCTGACTCGTTCCTCGCCCTCGAACTCAGTATTGCCCGATGAAATTAACCGCTGCTGCCGCTGAGGTTTCGGGTTTTCCGATAGGGACTTGACAACTTTGAATTTAATTTGTGAACGCACTCTTTAACTAATCATCAAATTGTCAGTGTCAATTTATTCAGCAAACTCAACATTTTTATAATGGGAAAGTACATTAACGAGCAACGTCTGCAAATTATAAAAATTTTCTACAGATATTGTATACAGATACAGATACAAAATCATCTTCAGTGACGAAGCTCATTTTTGGCTCAATGGGTTCGTTAATATGAGTTATAGGTCGGGTGAAAAGCCACGTGTGCTTCATGAATCACCACTTCATCCACAAAAAATAACTGTTTGGTGCGGTTTGCATGCCGGCGGTCAGCGTTATCGCGCCATGATCACCGATTATTTTTGGCCCGAATTGAAAGATATGGACTTGGACGACATGTGGTTTCAACAGGATGGTGCCACAAGCCACACAGCACACGCTACAATCGATTTATTGAAGATTAAGTATGGTGACTGTGTTATCTCAAGACATGGGCCAGTCGATTGGCCGCCTCGTTCGTGCGATTTAACGCCGCTTGACTATTTTCTGTGGGGCTACGATAAGTCATTGATTTATGCCAACATGCCGACTACGTTGGAAGAGCTCAGAGCCAAAATTGAACACGAAATAGCGGCCGTTTCGGCCGAAATGTGTGGCCGAGTCGTTGAAAATTGGGTCCAACGAATCGACCGCTGCAAACGTGCCCGCGGTAGCCATATGAACGAAGTCGAGCTCCATTCATAAATGTTTTTTGATTGTATTTCAAGCCAATAATAAAGTTTTTGAAATATCTCAAATGGTTTGCCTTTTATTTAAAAAAAAAATTTGTCAAGTCGTTATTAGAAAACCCTATACTAGGCGTAGAGTCCCTTTCCATCTGCTCTAAACCTGTTGCTATCTCGATGACACTGGTGAATGTGAGCTCTTCTTCTTTCTCCCCTCTGAATTTTCTCTTGGCATCCTGGCTGCGGACACCACTGACGAAACGTCTCGTAACTGTTAATTTAGGTTACTTCCAAATAGTTAATGTATTGCAACCTTTCTCAAGTCTACGACGTACTCTGTAATGCATTTTCCTATAAGTTGGTCACGTTTTGCGAACTTTATTCATTCTGACAGAAAGTTTGGCGTTGGATTTAAATGTTCTTTTATTAAGTTCACAATCGCTTCGTACGATCCTTACTTTGGTGTAGCCGGTAAACATAATGTTTTCAAATAGGTTATACATTTTTGGACAAATGTATGCAAGTAAGGTGCATACATCTCTTATTCGCCGTCAGGAACAGTTCGAATCTTTTGATGTAGTTCCCCCTTTCTTCTTCCTCATCATTAAACTGATTAAATGGGTCAGTTATGTTCGCCATATTCCTTATATGTGTTGTTTCTTCTGTTTTCGCTTTTTAATGTGTTTGTAGATTCATATAATTTGATGAGCAGTGCTTTGTCCCTGTTTAAATCCAAATTGTTGGTCTGGTGGCAAAACATTTCAGGACTCAAGAAAATCTAGTTTTTTTTTTATAAACTTTTTCTAACGTAAGTAAAAGGTTACTAAGAAGGCTTCTTAGACGAAAACTGTTTGGATTATAAGGTAGTTTTCTATGTAGTGCCTGGTTGTGTTGTGACTTAAAATAAGCATTAGCAATAAAGTATATTATAAAGGTTACTCCAATAATTGGTAGCTATTTTTCAGAGTGTGGTGATTTATTGTTACGCCTTGTGTGTCTTATGAATTAGCCATCTTCGTTTCAAACAAGAACGTCTGCTGGCAAGATCACATTAATGGTATTTGTAATATTTTTCTTCTGAATTTTGAAAATTCGAATGCTACTAGCCGCGTGTTTCTTCATTTCATTAAAGCCATCTACCTGTCTATCGTTTTTCCTTCTTACTTCTTAATCTATTTTTTTGTTTAACTAAATTTAAGATATATTTTAGAAGAAGAGCAGTCCTTGTCGCTTTTGATTTCTTTAGAACGGACTCATCCATACATTTAGTAAATGCCTTGTAAAATATTGGCAAAAGATGTATAACGAAAACCAATCAAGAAGGCGGTTGAAAATAGGATAAGCACTAAGAAGTGTCAACTTCTCGATACAAAGTGTTGTAAATTTTTCTACACATTAATTGTATTTATTTTACCTCCAAGTGGTAAACATTGGTAATTGGTCGATGTTCATTCGGACTCAACTTGCCAAACGGAGACTAATAGGACAAAAACAGGACAAAAAATTGCGACATTTACTACAGCGATTGCTATGGACGACAAAAGCAGCACCTATTTGGAAATGGATTTGTTGTTAAAAGCAGACTTATTCAAGATATGTTGAGTTTCTAGCACGTTAACAGACCCTCGTTCCAATCCGTATTAAGGCTAAATTTGCGAACATTAGTCATATATGCACGCACGCACGCAGGGGAGGAAGATGACGACACCAAAGATAACCCTTACCCAAGACCTACGAGCAAAGCTAGGTAGAGACGGCATCCTTGACAGTACTGTCGGAAAGTATAGCCTGCACGAAACTACCTCCGATAACGGATTCAGACTAATCGACAGGAGGCGGGAAAATACTGTCGTAACTAGCACACCATCCCGGCATCTCGATATTCATAAAGATCCTTTTAATTAATCAATCGTCGAAGAGATTGATCACATTACCATCGAAGTAAAGCACTTCTCTAGCTCCGAAGGGAAACATCGATTCGGACTATTACCTTTTTGTACCCAAAGCACGGTTGCGGATATTCCGAACATCGTAAAGGCAAGCTAATACTGTGACGAAGTTTCACGTCGATCGGCTACAATCGCAATAGTTTAACAAGATTTTTTCTGATCGAGTTTCTCTTAACCTCTCAAGGGCTCCTATGACGTCAGCATCCGAAGAGACAATATTACCAAAAATCACCAGAGATAGATATTGATTACCACAAAGAAAACCCGGGCTAAACGACGAGTACTGGCAAGCACATGAAGCTTAGCAAGATGCATATTAAGCGTCACTGCATAGGAGGATGAGCAGAAAAATAAAGTTGAACATCTGCTCCTTAGGATTAAAAAGAAGGAGCATGAGAAGCGCGCGATCGAGGATATTGAGAAATGTTACTCCAGGAATGAGGTTCGGAGGTTATACTAAAAGAGAAAAAATACAACACCCCAACAGAAGCCTGTAGAGACAAACAGGGGAACATAGCAATAGAGAGTAGCAGTCGATGTTCAGGACTTAAAAAGGTCATCTCTATAGACTATAGACGATGTAGAACAACAATTTCGCTTACCATAAAGTAAAGACAGACATATTCAAGCTTAAGTTCAACAAAATTGCTAGAGCGGACTGCCTGTCTACCGAGTTCTTCCAAGTGCGAGCCCACGCCTTGGTAAGGAGGATACTCCAAATCATCTGTAAATTATGGTCTGACGAAAGTATATCCGATGAATGGAACCTGTGCATTGTTTGCCCGATCTTCAAGAAAGGGGACCTACTGAGTGGAACCTGTGCATTGTTTTCCCGATCTTCAAGAAAGGAAACCCTCTGAACTGATGCACTACGCCACGGTAATCGACAAAAACAGTGATCAAAACCTTGACATTTGATCGAGCTTGGCATGCTTTTTTCGATCTTGGCTCTCCTGGGTGTTTCCATTGGGACGATTGGGCATTGGTTTTGACGTCATCACCATATACCAGTTATAACCTGAGCGATGATCATGCGATGGTTCTTCTGATCAAAATTAAGATGTTTCCGAACAAATTTTACTGACACACTTCTCATGCCCAAACACCCGAAAAATTGCATGACACGACCTGAGCGAAATGCCAAAATCCTTAGCAACTTTTCTTATGGTAATTTGAGGATTTTCCAAAACAATTTTATTCATAGCTTCGACGTTATCATGTCTTGTTTATGTGTAGGGCGTCCAGAGCGAGGATCGTAATTGGCATCATCTCAGAAATATTGAAAGAGCTTGTACCACATGTAAACATTTTTTTTCCTTAGCGCAGACTCATCGTATGCCACTGTCAACATTTCAAGTATTTTAGTGTACTTGATTCCAGTTTTTACACAAAATTTTATGCAAATACTTTGCTCCATTTTTTATAAAAATTGAAAATCGCCGAACACACCAAAACACGTTTAACCTTTCTATTTTTCAAACACTAAGTAAGTATACTATGTACTTGAAACAGTAAACATATTTTTGAGACATGTATGCCAACACAACCGAAAAAAAAAAAATTGATAATCAAACGTACGTCGCCTGTGTAATTTCAAAAGTCACCTACTTTTTAAAAACACCTCGTATATCTAAGTTTTGATGGATATATAAGAAGTTAAGAAAACATTTTTTTTGGCAAGTCACATTAAAATGTTTTAATGCTAACAAAAATGATTGTTTTTCATTAAGCTATCGAATTCTTCATGTGAGAAAAGAAATCTTTTAAGGGAACTGCTTGCGAAATGAAGGGCATTAATTGACCCCGTAAATGGTATATCTGCATTAAAACACTGCCTTAAATTAACTCCCAAATACGTTTTATAGAATTCAGATGTTACCACAAACTATCTACACTTTCTGGTGGATACTCCTGTTTTTTTTTGGTTCAAGACATCATACTCCTTAAATGTTTGCTCGTGTCTTATAGTACATCCAGATTCAGATTAAGGATATGGTTCTTTTCTTTTTTGAAACGTTCAAATCGTTAATTTTATAGGGTTTGGTTATACACTTTGTACATGAGTGCAATACAATGCAAAAGGAAACGAAAAGCATTAAAATTAGCTAACGCCGCGAGCATTATGCTGGTTTATTTTATTCGGATCTTTGTGGCATCACGTATTCCTTTATTCTCTATACAATCGACTTTTTATTCGAATGATTTTTTGTTTCACGATTGAGTGATATGAATTAGAAAAAGCTTTATTTAAAAAAAAAATAACAACGTACAACAATTTCGTTAAAAACTTAATGGTTTTTATATTTTTTCCAGTCCATTTTTTTTTTTTGTACAAATTGTTATTTGTATTGTTATAATTTATTTAAAATTTCCTTATAATACCTCGAATAATACTCGTACATTTATCGAAATCAATTTATGCAAAACAAAGCGAAATCAGAACATCTCAGGCAAATAATCTAAAGTTTTAGGTTTACTCTGCAAATCTTAATCATTAACTACTAAAATATGGTAAAAGAAATCTGCAAACAGCCTTTATTCTTAACCTACAGACATACTTTAATGGCTAAGGAGGAAAACATAGAGATATATAAAAAATCTTAATTTAAATTACAAAGTGATTAATTTATGGTTTATTAAAGCTGTGGTAAGCTTAGACATAAAAAGAAATGAAATTAACTTTCGTTATGATTTTTGTAATTTGAGTAGGTAATTACAACAAGCAGTTAAATTATTTTACTGAAAAGGGACAAGCCGTATTAAACTGATTTATATAATTAAATACCAATTCATAGTCATGGTCAAGGCCTCGACACGCAACGAGCAATCGTTGTATTAAGCGCACCCTTTATTTACTTTTGTGTTTTAGTATAAGGGTCAACTTTTTCTCTCTAAAAACAATAGTGTACCGTACCATTAAACGACCGACATTTTTAGATTTGAGAATTTAAAACAAGCAATTAAATTAAAAATGTTTCACGCGATCGGAAAATCTGGTTTAATGATTAACATTGATAAGTATATGCACCCAAACTAAGTCAGGCGGTGCTGTATAGAAACTGTAGTATTGCAGAAGAGTTTTATGAGTAAAAAAGAAACAAAGAACACCAACTATTCACAATAAAATATTTTAAAAAAGCGTCAGGTAATATAATTATGTAGAGATGTGCTACTCGTGCGGTATATATATGGTTCGAATATTTTACCGCAATGTAAGTTAAACATGTAAAAGCTATGAGTGCCGAAAAGTAGCTTGCAATGTTGTGGGGATGTCCAACCTGCACGTCTTGTAGTCAGCACACGATTTCCACACCTGAATATGCATAAAGAAATCTGATTAACTCTTGGTCAACAAACCATTAGCAAGAATGGAAAAGTAAATAAATAGTGATTATGAGAGATTACTTCTGCAGATTTTTAAAGATGAGTAAAATCCCACCGTCTGAATGAACCATTCAACTGGACGAAGGCAGACAGCATTTCCATCCTCTCTCCTCTCCTACCAAACCAAATTAATTTAGAATAGCCATTTCCAAACTTAAGTCCTACAAACACCGCTGGGCCTGACGACTTAACTCTCGAGCTGTTTCATTCAGAAGGTGATGATTCGACATTAAGCATAATATACGAGCACTCATCTCCAAAACCTGGATCGATGAAAGTATGCCCGACGGATTGAACCTCAGTATTGCTTGTCCGATCTTAAGGATCTGCTTCAAAGTATCGAATTAAAAGCAATATTTAACTGCATTTATTGTCTGGTTGCGTGAAAGCAACTCGAAGCTAAGGTACCCTCGTCAGTCGCACCAAATGCGCAGCATGACCTCTTTTAGGATGCAAATCTTGTTAACCGACTGATTTCAGTATTTCACGAGGAGAGTACTATGACCTCTTACACCAAATATTGTTGTAAACCACCCATTTGTCGGCTCCCGTAACCACTCTTTTCAGGAAAGCCTCAAGCGAGTTCCATCTCAACAAAAACTCACAGACCATTATGCGATATATATTGTTTCTTTACTGAGTGAGGAACCCAAACATCGACCTTTTTCGACACTCTAAGCCCTTTCTGTCTCTACGAAATGGTTGTACGGGCGATGTGAAAACGCTGAGCGATTTTCCGTGTCGACAAATACCTGTCAACTGCAACTGCAGCCAAGATTTGACTGTCGTTTTTGGTGGGTGGACATCATCAAGATATGTATTTCCTGAACCAAAACGTATAAACCAACGCTGACGAGCGATTATGTATGATGACGATTTATAATGTACGCTATTCCGTCATGGCCGGTTATGCCAAAACCGAGATCTTCAATGTCAGAAAAGGATTTAATCAAGGTGATGCGTTATCATGTGATTTTTTCAACTTCATTGTTAAAAGAATTGCCCGAAACTCACAAATTAACTTTAGAGTCATCATCTTTCAAAAGTCCGTTTAGTTACTTGCATATCCAGACGAAATTGACATGATGGGAAGAACACAAGCGTTTGAGAATTTAGAAACAAGAGTGGCAATGATGGGCCTAACGATCAACGAATGAAAAAAAAAGAGGACACTCAATATCGACGCTTACGAAAAAACGTTATAACACTTACACCTTTGAGGTCTCTCTTAATTGATCATCTACCTTGACGTGGTAAAACCGGAATTAGGTACACGGGAGATCTTAGGGAGATCTCAGTTGCTAACGCAAAACTCTAGATACCCCAATAATTCAATTCGACTTTCTTCTATATATGGAATGAGTAGAACACGACATCCTTTCCCTATATTCGTGGATATGAAGGACGTAAACCTAAAACCAAAAACAACAACAAAAAAGGAAGGAGCCTTTAACAATGTCAACATTCCCGCTATAGGTAGAAACCTAGAAAATGCTGGAGTCCACCCTGAATTAACGAACCTGTTAACCTGTATGCTCCTCAATAGGAATTTCAATGCAACGTAGAGTAATACGATACTGATGGTCACCACCTCAAGGGGCACCCCTCAAGGAGGAGTGATGCCACCTCTTCTGTAAACCCTAGTTGTTAATTAAATACTAAAGAATCTAAAAACGGAACGAACAAAAGCCACTGCGTATGCGGTTGATGTGGTTCTTATGGCTACCGGTAAGTTCTTCCCCACGACCAGTGAAATTCTAAACTATGCCTTTAAAATGGGTCAAATTCTGTAGGTTGAGAATCAAGCTGCAAAAATCAGAACATCTTCTACACACATATGTAAGGATATAGACTGTCCTGCCTTAGATGCGTCAACCCTCCGACTATCCAACAGTAATAAATACCTAAGTAATGGTATCATACTAGATAGGAAACTCAATGTCAAAGGACGTGTAAAAAAAACACAGATAATTTTCCACGCTTCCAGCTGTATATTTGGTATAAAACAGAGACCTAACACAGTGACTGTCCTAAGGATGTACATGGCCATAGTCAAACTCATCTTAACCTACAATATTTTAGTATGCTGGTAATCCACAAATAAAACTAGCAACCTTAAGTTAATGGCAAAAGTACAGAGGATTGCGTGTATAGGAACGACTCATTCCATAAGAACGACGCCAACGTCTCTCTGTGTGACTAGATAATATACTTGTCCTCTTGTTCTTAAATCTATACATGCAAGAAACTGCAACGAAAAGCGCTTTGAGATTGAGGCAGCTTAATGGATGGATGTCAAACTCAAGTGAACTGCGTTTATGCTCCAATATGGTCTACATAATACCTCATCATGAGAAAAGAATGGAATAGAAACCAATTAGTACAAGACTCGATATACTATATATATTTACATATGGATAAAAGAAGGAGATAGGAACTGGCGTCGGGATCTACTCCGATAAATTAAAACTGCGCTGCTCACGGCTCCTTCCAAACTACAGCTGAGATATTGACTGTAGTAAAAGCAGAAAAACTTGCGACAATAAAGGCAATATTTATTGACAGCCAGGCTGCCATTACGGCAATCATAATCGAACCCAGGCTTGTGATGCACTGTCGTAAAGAGCTTAAGACACTTTGCGATCAGCATAAGGTAACGCTATAGTGGGTCCCTGATAGCTCGATAAGGATCCTATCATATATATATATCAAAATATCCACTCTCCATTCCGAGTATACAAATGGGGCGAACGATACAAATAAAAGCCATTGAAAAGTTTAAAAGCGTTCCAACCTGCGAGTCCCCAAAATGTAAGATTCTCTTGAAAAACAGATCTGAGCTATCTACGTTTTTTGGATTACCTACATGCCATATAATTATAAGCGGGCACGCATTAAAGCTGCGTATTACTGACGACGATATTTTCAAAGGCTCACGGGAGGATACTCTTCACTTCTTGTGCCACTCTCCCAACCTCAGTAATTTAAGACAAAGAACTTTAGGAAGGTATTACTTCTACGATTTCTTAGAACTATTAGTGAACAAACGATAACTCACACAAGACGGAAAGCAGAAACCAGAACTAGGAACCGCAATCCGATACCCAGTCCCTTCTCATTCCCCCACCAGGGCATCATAATGGGTCTACATACTCGTAGACCTAAGTGTAATGAGGTATAGAATGGACTCGGCTCCAGGTACCTCATCAAATCGCTGGCCTAATCTAACCTACATCTTTGAGGTAGAAAGGGATCTACGCCTACAACCAGTACGGAAATCATGCAATCACTCTTGCTGATCGCTGTTTCTTTGGTAAAGTCTTTTCTTCTGAATAGCCAAAGAGACGTTATAAAGGGTTTTCTAATCACGACTTGACAACTTTTTTTTTTTTTAAATAAAAGGCAAACCATTTGAGATATTTCAAAAACTTTATTATTGGCTTGAAGTACAATCAAAACATTTATGAATAGATCTCGACTTCGTTCATATGGCCACAGCGGCCACACATTTCGGCCGAAACGGCCTCTATTTCGCGTCCAATGTTGGCTCTGAACTCTTCCAATGACTTAACGTAGTCTCACAGAAAATAGTCAAGCGGCATTAAATCGCAGGAACGAGGCGGCCAATCGACTGGCCCATGTCTTGAGATAACACGCTCACCATATTTACTCTTCAATAAATCGATTGTAGCGTGTGCTGTGTGGCTTGTGGCACCATACTGTTGAAACCATATGTCGTCCAAGTCCATATCTTTCAATTCGGGCCAAAAATAATCGGTGATCATGGCGCGATAACGCTGACAATTCACAGTAACGTGACGATCGTTATCGTCGACGAAAAAATATGGCCCAATAACGCCGCCTGAATGCAAACCGCACCAAACAGTTATTTTTTGTGGATGAAGTGGTGATTCATAAAGCACAAGTGGGTTTTCACCTGACTAATAACGCATATTTTGCTTATTGAAACCCATTGAGCCAAAAATGAGCTTCGTCACTGAAGATGATTTTGCGATGAAATTCATCATCTTGGCGCATCTTCTCCAGAACCCATTCGGAGAACGTACGTCACTTCAAATGGTCCATCGGCTTCAATTCTTGAGTCAGCTTGATCTTGTATGGGTATAAACCAAGATCCTTACGCAAAAATACGCCATAATGTGGTCTGAGCGATGCCCAATTCTTGAGAACGCCGTGGAATTGATTGATTTGGATCGTTTGCTACGGATCTGAACGGCAGCGATATTTTCGACATTTCGACCAACCCGTTGTCTCACTGACACGGCAATATCACACAACGAATATGTAGACTCAATTTTTTGCACTAAAATTGTTATTGCCTGTCTACTAGGGCGAGAATTAATGCTCTTAAAGTTGCAGTCACCGACTCCGAATATCTTTAGACAATTTTTATAATTCGCAGACGTTGCTCGTTAGTGTACTTTACCATGATGAAAATGTTGAGTTTACTGAATAAGTTGACAGTGACTGTTTGATGATTAGTGAAAGAATGCGTTCACAACTCAAAGTTGTCAAGTCCCTATTGAAAAACCCTATATAAGACACTGATTATCCCATTCCTATCATACTTCGCGGTACAGAAACTTGGACACTGCCTAAATCGGGATCTCGGGTGTTTCGAGAGACTAGTTCTTCGGGTAATTTCCAGTCCCATTGACATCAATGGAGAAAGGAGGATACGTTTCAATAGCGAACAATGACCCGCAAAGCGATGCCAACCTCGCCAGAAAAGCGTGAATAACTTGACTATATAGCAAGGACGCCTTGAACGAATGGGCACCAGTGCCCGAGTTAGCCAACTTTGTACACGAATTTGAAGACAGATGGAAAAAAATTGCGCCAGCTGGATAGGCATGTAAACTAGGGCTGTTCCATTTTAACATAACTATTGTTAGTAAAACTGCTATCTCTATTAAAACTAATTTCCATTGTAACAACTTAATCTAAATGTAAACAAATCAACGTAACGTAAGCTTATGATTTGTAATACGAATGTTTTGTATAACACTTTAAAGTTAAAAATGGATGTAATTTCCGAAAGAAAAAATAAACTCTCTTTATTGCTCACCAAACCAAAAAGACGTGTTTTCTTTAAACCGCATTTTAAAGCATTTAATAGAAAGTTTAAACTCTACACACCCCAACAGAGACAATGGTCCACTGTAGACTGTAGCATCATCAAAGTAAGTGAGTAAGAATGTACACTTATTTTCTGGTGTATTGTTTTTGGGTCTCATTGTTAACGGCTTAATTTCTCAGAGTACATAGTTTTCTGCAAGTTAGTATCGTTCCTTATTAATCATAGTTATGAATTTTTCCCTCAATTAAAATAACTTTTGTTTTAAAAAAGAATAAGCCTAACTTTCTTATTTTCTTGTATTTCTCTATATCTGATGAAGAAAATTTAAAATGTTATTTTTATAGAAAGCTTGTGGAGAATTTTGTGCATTAAACTCAATTGTAAACCACACTCGAATGTAGTCTACCATGTTAAATGTCAATGAATAAGCCAGATCAACTACTGTCGCTTGTCTATCGCATCTTTGGGAAATAACCGACAGCATATCATTCCGATATGTTATTATAGCTGAGAGAATTTTTAATATTTTAAACGCAATAACCACAGTGTCAGTGGCCATGTGTCAAGCAATTGGCAGGTGTCTTCTTCTTTTTTCTTTTTTTTTGTAAAGTTATTCGCATTTTGAAGGCTAAAGGGCGAAATTGCTTTCAAAGCAATATTTTTCCCTGGGTTGTGTATTTTACGACTGTCAGTTGCCCCTGATGGATAGCGTTCTTTTCATGATGAGCTTTTACAAAAAGCTTCGATTTCTTTGTTGTTAGTGATTCGTGTGTGGATGCGTAATGTGTATTGGAGCCGATACTTATACATATAATGCACAAAACTATGTATGGTTATTACACATCATAACATTACATAACATATATCTGTAGATACAAGTTTAGTTTACAATTTTATTATTTATGAATATACCTTCAACTAGTGTATGCCTGTTATTAGCAGTAAATATGTTGATTTCATGGAATCTTCAAAGAGTTTGACTTCATAACAATGACGCTCGAATGTGAGTAAGAAGCGTCCCCTTTTTTTTCCATGTGATCAGCATTTCACAACAGTGATATTAATAAGTAAGCAATTTACACACATCTGAACTTTATGGTTTAATTTTGCATAAAGAGGGTGATTCGTGAAGTGAAACATGAACGCACATGAATGAGCCTTCATTTTGTTTTTCGACAACTTCAGATCGGTCTATAACCATATACTAAAAGATTGATTCAAAAATGATTTTTAACAATTTATTTGTGTTTGCTTGTAGAAAAAGCCTTTTAGGTTCGAAAATAACAAGTGTCAATGTGCTTCATGTCAAATTTGTTGGAAGACTTTTTATGGACCGAATTGTTTGGAATAGACTTAAGGAAACATCCAAATTATTGAAAACAAAATTAGATCATCGCATTATTTCTCGAAATGTACCCGTGAGTTGGCCTGCAAGTTCTTATAATCTTTCGCAGGATTACGTATATGTCAATGCTCTCCAAATTATCAAAGCATTTATAAAAAATATCTATATTCGAGTGTCGAGTACATCACCGCCGAGCAAACACTGCCGCGCAAGCTACATTCTGCTCTTTAACCATACGCCATCGCTTCATGTACAGCACACTTTAGGCCTATATTGTCGTATGTACATACGTGTACGTATGTGCGTATAGTATATACTTTCTTATATATGCACATGGCAACAGAAAGCAGAAGCAGTGCCAAAAATATGGTTTCCACAAAAACAGAAAACAATAACATAATATTGTATCAATAGAAGATTGGACAGTTAGTTGGGAGTTTCGCTTGGGTAAAAAGCAATAAATAACCAAGGTGTAAAGAAAATCTATAGACTGCATTCTTCTCAGAAGTCTGAAATTCGTCCCGGTTGACAAACATTTCATTATTTAAGATTAATAAATTTGAAAAGAAAAAAAAAAAACCCATAAAACAAATATTTTGAAAAAAATGTTTTTTTATTTCTTTTATATATGTATAAAAGTAAAATAACATAAAATACGTAATTCGCGGGAGTGTTAGATTAAACAAGGAAAGATTTTTTTGGTTTCAAATCGATGATATGGATGTGGAAAATATGTGGTTTCAACAAGATGGTGCCACATTTCACACAACACGACCTGTTTTAGCTTTATTGCAAGAAAAATTTCCTGGAAGAGTTATTTCGCATTTTAGTGATGTGAACTGGCCACCAACATCGTGTTGGATTTTGTTTTGTGGGATCTTGTTTATTCAAACGAATATTCGTCAAGTTATGGCCGAGTTATTGCCCGATGTCTGCGAAAAGTCATAGAAAAATACCTTGTTGAACTCAAGTACTGCAAAAACCCGTGGAGGATATTTGGATAGTAACGATTCAATTAACAAATCTGCCCTATTCTCCATCACAACGCTCATTTACAGTTACATTCCAGCTGTCAGCTCTTAAGACAAGGCTAATCTGCTTGTCGCACACTTTGTGGCCAGCTAAGCTCCTCTAGATTATGCTTAGACTTGAATGTAGTACACGAAGTACATAACAACCTTAACATACACAAATCTGCTGATCCAAATTATATATCCCCCTTTCTTTTGAATAAGTGTTCTTCCACGCTGGCAAAACCACTACGTAAACTTCTTCATCAATCCTACTCTTCAGGACCCTTTCCGAGCAGAGGGAAAACAGGATTTGACAAGCTAGTCCCTTAAAAACGTGAATCTGCTTCTCTCTCCTCCTAAAGAGCCATTGCGCTTACGTCCCCTCTTTCCAATGTCATGGAAACGCTAATGAACTATCGATTCATAGCGAAATCTTGTACTGAGTCGCAGTACGGTTTTGGCAGTCCACTGCTGATTTGGTAGCATGTCTCACCGTAAAGTGCAACCAGGTTCTTTTGCAGAAAATGCGTGCGTTTGGGATCGACGAATTACTTCTTCAATGGATTAGAAATTCTATTCCGTTCTACAACACTCTTTTTAATTTACTGCTACTTTTAATCTTTTATATTTTTTTTGCCGACGACAGTACTTTCTGCTTTTCAAATTCGTTCCCGGACTCACGTCTTTGCTTTTCGTCTATAGAAGGGGAACGGCAGCACATGGTAAGTTCATTCCAAAATTCCAATTTTAATAGCATAACCAGTTGAAGAACTATCAACAGAATGGAATTAAGGGCTTCCAGAACAAAATGCTGTCTGCTGTCGTTAAAACGAGTGAATAGCACTTGCATCGTCAAAACCGAAAACTTTCCATTCTCGGCATGTGGGTCAATGACCACATATTCGTTGTCGTCAAAAATGCTGCATATGTCTAGGTTAGCTCATGTGATGTAAGAAACATTTCACCCCCTTTGATCAGGCTTCAATATATAAGGAATTCCTCCACCCAAAATTGCAGTACAATGCCCATTTTTGGTCAGGTGCATGTCAAACATTTTGCACCTCCTAGAAAGGATTAAAAACCGTACTATAGAACTCAAAGTTTATGCTTATATCACTCAGATTATGGAAGCTCTCGACCACCGACTTATTGTCTCTTGTCTTACTTTGTTATGTCGCTATTTCAACCGCTAGTGTTCCATAGAAATTGCCAGTAGCATTTCGCCCCTTAAAACTTTTAAACGCAATACCCGTCTCGCTTTGAATTCTGATCAGTACACCCTCATGCCCTCAAGCCTGTATTCCTCGCTTATGGAATGCCCTGCCGAGCTCTCTATTTCTTAATCTTTTTAATTGTACACATTTAAGACAATGTACATCGGTACTTCTCTTTTTTTCCTCCCTCAATTTCCTTCGCCATCGCTGTGTATAAGCATTTTGAGGGTACACAAATCCCTTTAGGGGGCGCTTAATATAAACAAAAAATCTTTTGGTTAAAAAGGCAATTGAGTAGTAAGGTCATATCTTGAAAAACTAAGCAGGCTCTATATAACACCTTGATCACAGCAGTCCCACTTTATGTGAAACATAGAATGTATTGAAAGCGGATGAGATATCCTTAGTTGATTCGAGAGAAAATTCCTTCGAAAAATATTCGGTCACATTTGCGTTGATGGGCTTTTGAAGGAGAATATTCATCAACGAATTATACGAATGAACTATAAGCGAAATCGACCTAGTCAGCAAATTGTGCATTAGTCACCTGAGATAACTAGGACATATAAGGCAATGTTCCGGCCCGCAGAGTCTTCAATTCTAACTGAAGGGACAACGTAACAGTTAACTGCTGTAGCGCACACAAGTAGAAGATGAGCTCAAACGACTTGGAGTGCGCAACTAGAGACAGTTAGCTAAAAACTGATCTAACTAGAGAGGCAAGAGTGTTTATTCTTTTCATTTCTGAGAAGATGTTGTTGGGAGAATTCATAGCAGAACTTTTCTTAAGGTAGACAATGTACTTTACTCTACGCTGTCGATTGTGGCGTTCTGTCCAAGAAAGTATTACGTAAATTAAAGAAAATATACACCAGAATAGACAAACATATTTGCATACGATAATTAAAATTTTGCGAAATAAAATTGTTACATCAAAGGTACAAACATTAATAAAGAATGAGTTGCTCTAGTTTTGCAATAAGGGACTAAAGTACCAATATATTTTCCAAAGTTACCGGTTTATAGCTAAGTTATAAGCTAACGTGTTTTTTAGTTAAATCGAAAAACTAAAAGGTTTGTACCATAATTCTCTAGATTAATGCGCGCATAATATGTTGCTGCTTTTATTTAGTTTTTTAAGCTAAACAACAATGAACTTAGTGAATTCATGTAAGTGCGGAAAAACTTAAAATCCGTCCGTTTCCTGTTCCCGGGTCAAACCCACAACCACCTAAACGGTCATCATCGAACGGATGAGGTGTCTCAGTAGCAAAAGCAAAAAGGAATCCAACTGAATCCACCATAAAATTATATTAATTAAAAAAATATATCAGTTAACTAAAGGATCACTTTTTAAAATTTAGGTAAATACGTTTAAAAGTGTGATTAAAAGTAAAGAGATATCCGATTAAAAAAAAGGAAGAGAAAAAAAATCTGTTTTGAAAGAAAAGTAAGTTTTGGGAAAACTTTTTGTCAGAAAATTAAGTCAGAAGTTAAATAATAATAAATCAAAGAAATAAAGCGAATACTCGGATAGTAACGTTCCACATACACATTACATAATTAATTCTTAGTGAAATGTTTGCTTTAATAAACAAAATCTATTAACATATCAAAAGATTTAACGAGTTTATTCTTCTTATTAAATTAAACCCATTTCAAAATGTCCAATCCTTTGCTAAGCCCCTCTGTTTTGAATACTGAAGACCGCCAAGCAAATTGTTCTAATGAAAATATTTCCAATGATGTAAGAGCAACACCAGAACTTGAGGCACTTAAGGCTTGATGAACCTTGCTTATTATGAAAACCATAACCAGTTCCACCAATACCTCCTCGTAGAAAAAAACAGTTCTATTCCCAGGTCACTCATCTTCCACAAATATTCCAAGACTATTGTCAACAAACTGAAAACTTTCAGGGCCAAAGACAAAATTATCAATCTAATTATCAACCTAATTATCAGCCTAATTACAGACCAAATCTTCACGGTTACAATATAATTCTCCTGTATGGATCGTACCGAAAAAAGCTGATGCCTCCGGTGGGCGAAGGTTCCTCATGGTAATCGACTACTGGAAATCAAACTCGGTAACGACTTTCCTGTTCCAGAAACTAACGAAGTCCCAGCTCAACTAGGAAAAAATAAATACTTTTTGGTGCTAGAACTTAAAAGCGACTTTCACCAAATTCTTCTTCACGAGGGCGGCATTGAAAAAAACCGCATTCTTCGTAAATAATGGAAAGTATAAGTTTTTTAGACTCCCTTTTGGCTAGAAAATTGCTCCATCTATTTTCCAACGCGCTTTGAACGATATATTACAAGAACACATCAGGAATATCTGTAAAGTATACATCGACAACATAATCGTTTTTCGCCAAAATCCCAAAGCTCACTTCCAAAATTTTGATACTATAAAAAAATGTAAGACCTTGCCGGAAGCTAATCTCAGAGTACAATTAGACAAGTGTGAATTCCTTAAGCCAGAAGTCGAATTTTTGGGTTTTGTAGTATCCTCAGACCGTATAAAAGCCAACCCCACTAAAGTAGTATCAATAGTTAAATTTTTGTACCCAAAAACGCTTCTTAGACTTTCGGGATTTCACCGGAGATTCATCAAAGATTACTCTAAATTGGCAAAACCACTTACAGGCCATTTAAGAGGGGAAGATGTCGTTTTAACATATCCAGACTTCAACAATGAACTCCAACTTATGACCGATGCATCAGACTATGAAATCGCGGCCGTACTGTCGCAAGACGATAAGCCGATAACTTTTACTTTTCGAACTCTCATTAAAGCAGAGGAATACTATGCCGCTAATGAGAAAAAAATGCTGTTATTGAAATTCAAGATTCAAGAATTCCATCCAGTGTAATTTGTGAGTCATAAAACCAGTCCACATGAGGAGAAGTATGCATCGTACGAGTTAGAAGTATTGGCTATTGTGGAGACGTTGAAAAAATGGCGAGTTTACGTCTTGGGGAAACACATTAAAATCGTATCGGACTGCAATGGCTTCACGATGGAAATGAACAAGAGAGAAATACCGTTAAGGGTTACGCATGGGCGATGTTTCTTTAAAATTGAGACTTTAAAATCGAACACCGAAGCGGAACTAAGATGCGCCACGTGGATGCCCTAAGCCGGACAGGAATGGTAGGTAGGAGGATGAATTCTTAAGAGCAGTCGCTGAAATTCTCAAGACCCAGCCATACGAGAATTATTTCATGAAAAATGGTGTCATATACAAAGATCCCATACGCGAATTGGTGGTTATACCAAGTGCTATGGAAGATGAGGTGATTCGCATGGTACACCAAGAAAGTCATTTTGCAGTACAGAGAACGCTTGATTTTTTGGAACGAACATATCACATCAGGAATGCCAAAGCTAAAGTCGTCAAATGCATAAAGAACTGTGTCGAATGCATCATATCTGAGAGAAAACGAGGCAAACAGGAAGGCTTTCTCACGCCAATGGACAAAACAGATGGTCCACTTAGCACATACCACATAGACCATATTGGCCCAATAGAGAATACGAGGAAACTGTACAATCGTATTCTGGAAGTGACTGATGCGTTCACTAAGTTTGTGTGGTTGTATCCCACGAAAATTACCACCGTACAAGAGGTCAGAACTGAATTGGTTCGTGTTCGGACATCCGAAAAGAATAATTTCCGACAGAGGCGCTGCGTTTACTTCACATATGTTTGAAAACTATTGCAAAGAGAGGCAGATTGTACACCTTTTAATTACCACTGGTGTACCACGAGGAAACGGTCAGGTGGAACGCGTCAACCGAACTCTTATTCCGTTGTTGACGAAGACGTCGGTAGAAGATACAAAGTCTTGGTATAAGCACAACAACTCCTTAACAGTTCGCCAACTTGATCAACGAAGTTGACACCTTTTAAACTCATGACTGGAGGTGAGATGAATTAAAGTTCCTTACTTGATTTGACGAAAACTCTTAAGCAGGAGTTGGTCATTGAATTCGATGAAGATCTTCGTCGTTTGAGAAGTGAAGCCGAGGAGAATTTGCAATGCATTCAGGAGAAAAATCGAAACACGTTCAACAAAAGAAGAAAGGAAGCCGTCAGGAATCGCACTAACGATCGTGTCGCTATACGACGTACACGATTCGGTCCTGAAGTCGAAATATCTTGGACCTTACAAGGTGGTAAAGGCTTACAACAACAACCGCTACCAGGTCGAGAAGGTTGGATACAGTGAGAGATCGCAACGCACCACTGTTGCTACTGATGGGATGAAGTATTGGACAACTAACCTTATTCGAGCCGAATAAGACCGCAGGATGGCCGAATGTAGGATGTGCACAATCTTGCAGACCACACTTTACATATCGGATGTTCACAATCTTTCAGACCACACTACACATGCAATATCTTCCCAATCCATTCGGACCAACTGTAACAACAGCTCATGTATCTACAACTAACGAAACGACTGAACAAAAAAAAAAAAAAAAAAAAAAAAAAAAACAGACAAAAGACGAACGAAGATAAAAAGAGTCAGTTATCAAACAACAGTGGAGAGTGTCAGTTGGCTCGTGCTATTGTAGAGCATTATTGTTTTTGCCTGTTGTATTGAATCTACTTAAATAAATAAAATTCAAAACCAAACTAAATTAAATAAAATTAAAAATAAAATTAATTTTCTACATATATTAAACATAGTTTTTAAAGCTCCACCTTACACAAGTTCTGTAAACGTTCAAGTCGAAAGATTTCACTCGACACATTCTGAATAGATCCACAGTCTCAAAACAGAAAACACCCACTCTTGTTTTTTCGAACTATTAAAAAAATGTATTTATGATAGACCATAGATAGACATATTTTTTGGTAGACAACCATTAAATAACCCAGAGAAACTTGAACTTGTACGTCAAGAAAACACGGAAAAATTAAAAGCAAACCAGCAAGCTGATTTATAATATCGTAATGGAAAGAAAAGTCCACTTAACGTTTATGCTGAGGAAGAAGTTATCTATGTTAAAATTAATAAGAGAATGGGAGATATAATAGTCCGAAATAACAATTTAACAATGAAAACTAAGTCAGGAAGAATTATTCACAAAAATCTCACAATTAATCTTTAAACAGGGCACTGCTAAAATTATGCAGAAAATCAGATACTGGATTATAGTAATCGTTACTCGCAATTTATTAAAATTAGTGCTGGTCGTGTAAAACTACAAAATGGTACGAAATAGCCCAGACCACCCCGATGACGAAATTAGTACAGACAGAATAAACAATGTACTTAGAAATAACAGCAATCAAATAATAATAAATAAAATGAATATAAATAAGTTGAAGGAAGTAATAAATACAACAAACAATTTAATAAGAGCTTTTTCAGAAAACAATAATATTAACAACGAAAGAATTATGAAAATAAAATATTAATTAGATATAATAAAGGAGGAGTTAGTAAATGCCGCATACGCCATCCATTGGGCGAAAGTAAATATTGTTAATTCTTTTATCATATCGAATTTGGAAATTAATATAACAGAAACTCTATTTAAAGCTGAAAATTTTTCATTTCTAAATATAAATTTCCGAGATAAAAATTGCCTGAAATGTCAAAAATCTTATTTATATTTTAAGTTTTCCAATGGTCAATCAACAAACCTGTAATACCACCTTGATAAAAAAGTTCAAGTTTATATATTAGTATACATCTAAATCTACATATATTGTCCCCTTCAAAGTAATCCCCATCAACTGCAACACATTTATGCCAGCGCTTGATCCAATCCTCTAAACATTTTTTATATTCGGTTTTCGGTATGTCCATCAGTGCTTCCTCTCGGCTGCTGAAACGCGTTCCTCGTAGTGGTTTTTGAACATAAAGAAGTCACAGGGAGCCAAATTAGGTGAATTCGGTGGCTGTTGGATGGTATTTGTTGCATTTTTCGTATTTGTTGCATTTTTGACTGAAAACGACGTGTTTTTTTGGTCTCGGTTCATTTGGCGAACGCCATTCACTTGCTTGATGTCTGGATTGCGTCTCGTCTCCAGTAATGATCCTTTTGATGAATGTGGGATCGGATTCAACCTCGAAGTTCATCTCTGTTGCGACGTCAACACGGTCTCTTTTTTACATGAAATTGAGGTCTTTTGGCACCAACTTTGCTGCTGCGACGAAAACCCAAATCATTAACCAAAATGTCTTGGACGGATCCATAGGAAATGTTCAAGTCTTCCGCTATCTCTCTGATGGTTAATTTGCGGTTATTGACCAACATTTCTTTTACTTAATCAATGTTTTCGTCAGTTTTCGATGTCGATGGTCTACCACTGCGTTTATCCGCTGCTGACACCTCCAACGACACCTGAGATATCAGAAAACGTCCGCTACTGACTATGCTGTAGCACCGTATTTGGGAACGCTTCGAGTTAAGTATTGGTTATAATGTTAGTTTAGTTCTAAGTTAGATTTAAGAAGTATAACAATAAAATTTATTTTTTTAAATAGTAGAATATGGTAGTTTAATTTGTATTTGGGAAAATTAATTTTTCTTTTGACACTTTTTTAAGAAGTTACGCAAATAAATTCATAATGGAATATGGAATAAGGCTCATTTCCCTCAGCCGAATTCCAGTACTTTTTATTACACGAGTGTGGATATAGGTATTGCGCAGTTATGTTCTTATATACTTTAAATTATTTTATAATAAACTTTTGGCCTATAAGACTGAGTGAGCTTATAGTTCGTGTTTACAAATTCCACTGTGAAAATTTGTCCTATGGACTGATAAATTAATGAGTTAGAACATGTTTCAATTGATCAAGATTACAGTTGCAAATCATCTTAAAATCCTTGATGGTTTTTAAAATTTCGCAAGTTTTGTGCCTGCCTTTTAAAAATTCACTTTGTTAAATTGCTGCAGAAATGTTTCTAAATCTATGAGCTTAAATAACTAAATTACGAAGACCTGTTGTAAGAACGGATGTGATTTTTGTAAATTCAGGTAAAATAGTTTAGCACTTTGGTTAATAAAATGTTGCTTATGCTGAAAATGTCGTTGACGACATTGGCGAACTATTGTTGGTCTAATCGAACGTTGAAACGTCATCTAACGTATGACGATGTTTCTACAATCTTGTTAGTTTGAACCCCGGTCCAGCGTTTATCATTAATCTATATCTACCTTTTGTACATATGCATCATACTATGTATGGGACTATGACTATGACTATGATCTATGACTATGCGGTTTGCTAAGAGATGGCGTAACTTGTATTATTCTATTGTATTGCTGGATATATGCAAAAGCAAGGAAATTCGGTTTCACATGAATAAAAGCCGAAAGACGTCGAAAGGCGGTTTTGCATGTCCGAAATGCTGCTGGAACGCCACAAAAGGAAGTCATTTTTGCATCGGATTGTTACTGGTGATGAAAAATGGATCCATTACGACAACCCCAAGCGCAAAAAATCATATGTGAAACCCGACCAACCAGCCAAATCAACGGCAAAGCAGAATATCCAAGGCGCGAAGGTAATGCTCTGTATTTGGTGGGATCAGATGGGTGTGCTGTATTATGAGCTGCTAAAACCGGGTGAAACCATCAATGGACAACGCTACCGGACACAATTAATCCGTTTGAAGAGAGCAGTAGCCGAAAAACGCCCGGAATATGCGACCAGACACGAGGCAATAATTTTCCGTCATGACAACGCTCGGTCCCACGTTGCTATTCCGATTAAGAACTATTTGGAAAACAGTGGATGGGAAGTCTTACCCAACCCGCCTTATAGCCTAGACCTTGCCCCTTCTGACTACCATTTGTTCTGGTCGATACAGAACGCCCTCACTGAAATACGGTTCACATCAGAGCAGAATATCAAAAATTGACTTGATTCATTCTTGGCTGTAAAGCCGGTGGGATGGGATCCAAAAATTGCCAGAAAGATGGGAAAAAGTCATAGCTTTAGATGGGCAATGCTTTGAATAATACTATTGTACATGTTTTTCTTAAACAAACGTCCAAATTTTGAAAAAAAAAAAAACAGCACGAATTAAATTACATACCCAATATAATTAGATGGTAACGATACTCACGTCCGCGCTTGTATCACATGGAAACTACCGAATATGGTAGGTACTAATGAAACTTTATAGTCATATATACAATACTTAAAACGTTCGGTTATTATATGTTTTGCTTTATGTTATATGTTTTATGTTTTATGTTTTCTATTTTCTATTTTCTATTTTCTGTTTTCTGTTTTCTGTTTTCTGTTTTCTGTTTTCTGTTTTCTGTTTTCTGTTTTCTGTTTTGTGTTTTCTGTTTTCTGTTTTCTGTTTTCTGTTTTCTGTTTTCTGTTTTCTGTTTTCTGTTTTCTGTTTTGTGTTTTCTGTTTTCTGTATTTTGTTTTCTGTTTTCTATTTTCTGTTTTCTGTTTTCTGTTTTCTGTTTTCTGTTTTCTGTGTTCTGTTTTCTGTGTTCTGTTTTCTGTTTTCTGTTTTCTGTTTTCTGTTTTCTGTTTTCTGTTTTTTGTTTTCTGTTTTCTGTTTTCTGTTTTCTGTTTTCTGTTTTCTGTTTTCTGTTTTCTGTTTTCTGTTTTCTGTTTTCTGTTTTCTGTTTTCTGTTTTCTGTTTTCTGTTTTCTGTTTTCTGTTTTCTGTTTTCTGTTTTCTGTTTTCTATTTTCTGTTTTCTGTTTTCTGTTTTCTGTTTTCTGTTTTCTGTTTTCTGTTTTCTGTTTTCTGTTTTCTGTTTTCTGTTTTCTATTTTCTGTTTTCTGTTTTCTGTTTTCTGTTTTCTGTTTTCTGTTTTTTGTTTTCTGTATTCTGTTTTCTATTCCTCAGAAATGAGCACATAATCAAGAAAATTTATGAGGTTTCCATTTTGTTTTGATTTACAAATACGACTCACTTGTACCATATGTATTATACGTACCAATGATAATGTACGTACAATATGTGTTTCTTTTTCTGCGAGCCTTCTTGCAAACCGCAAGATTTTATTCTGGTCTACACATTTATACGTATATATATATTTATATGTTGTCACTTGACACCGAGGTTCCCAGTAGATTTGCATAATCTGTTTTTTTTTTTTTTTTTGACTCTGCCCCATCTCAATAAAGCGAGTGACTGTGTTTTGAATTGTTCTACAATCTATTATTGTATTGTTCTAAACCAATTATATTGTATTTTCTTCATTAGGCTCTGTAATGAATACTTATTCCCAAAAAACATATTTCAATGGATAAATTACTTTTTACACTCAATTAGCAATTGCCTAAGTCTTTGAATGTTGCATTTGATTTGGCTGGCAACATTGAGTTGTCGAAAGTTAAAAGAAATATTCCCTCAAAAAAGATAACTGATCTTTCTCATTATTCAAAATAAACTAAAAGAAGTAGTTTGCCTCGATCTACTGAAGCGGTGGAAGTGTGTGGAGTCCGGTCAGATTTTTTGCAGAATGTCAAAGCATACATCAGCGCTTTTAAAATAATATGGTTTAGAGCACATTAAATTAATTAAAAATCCACAAATGTCCACATTTTTGCAAATACATATATATTATAACTGATTACGCTGTGCTAGCTAATATTGGGAGAAAACACATTCTGAGCTTAGACTCCGAAGTTATTAGTGAGTTACATATGATTCATAATGTTCATCTCTACGTAAGCAGGTTCATTGCAGAACTTGAATCTTTGCCTGATGTACTGTATTAAATAAAAATTCGCCATGAATGAAGAACGGCCAGTGTTTAAAAAGGTTTCCGAAGAGGTTTGTCAACGAAATTATCTCTGGCGAGGACGGATACTCTTTATACCGACGTCGATTACCCAAAGAGGGTGGATTCACTACCGAAGTGAACATGCACATGCAGACCGTAAAAATCGATAATAGATGAATTGTTCGTTTTCCACCGGTACTTTCTAGGAATTTACAAGCCCATGTGTGCAGTCTATTAAATACATTTGCACATACGTGAATAATGGAAGCAACCAAGCTACGTATGCTATTCAGCAAACTCCTCGAGATGAGGTAATCCAGAACATCAGAACCAGTTTGGAATATTATGTGACATTTGTTTGTATTCTGTTGAGTTCTGGCATAATACAGAAAACCAACGAGCGCTTTATAAATAGTGTCTGTTTATTTTAAGACAACAGATACAATGATTCAGGGTTGATGCCTGACATCGTAAAAGACTGCATTCTAAAGTTCACCTCAGAGCAAAGACAGATTTATAACACAAACTTCCAGAGCGTGATTTCAAATGAGCGGAAAATATTAATTCTGGTTGCTCCTGGTGGGACCGAAAAAAGTATTTTTACAATGGGCATCATGGCGGAGGTGAAAAGACAAGGACTCTGCTTCCTGGCAGCAAAACGGGCCACACCATCTTCAAACTTCCAATAGACATAGACTGTTCACACAATATATTATATTTCATTTTATACCACCAATGTACAAATTTGTATGGAACAATTAATACAATCTGTTTGATGTTACTTCAAGACATATAGACGTGTTTTAATTCAAAACATTTTTAAAACATTTAAAGCATTTTTCTACCTGTATTTTACCCCTACACATACGATGGCAGTCCCTTAAGCACCCGATCCAAAACACAAAAACTTTGAAAAAAAATTTATTTATTTTTCAACATAATTGCCTTTTAGCTCTATATAATTTTCCAAGCGATGTTTAAAAAGTTCGATACCCTTTTTATAATAAGAACTGCCTTGCTCCTCAAAATAGGCATTAACTACCAACATCACTTCTTCATCGTTGGAAAATCTTTGACCACTAAGCCATTTTTTCAAGTTTAGGGACAGAAAATAATCCGAGGGGGCTAAACCTGGCGAATAGGGTGCATGAGGTAGCAATTCAAACTTCTATTCATTAATTTTGGCCATTGCTATAACGGACCTGTGAGCTGGTGCATTATCTTGATGAAACAACACTTTCTTCTTAGCCAAATGCAACCGTTTTTGCTTAATTTCTTCGTTCAAACGTTGCAATAAGTTCTCATATTACTGGTCGTTGATAGTCTTTCCTTTTTCAAAATAGTCAATTAAAATTATCCCACACGCGTCACTAAAAATCGACGCCATGACCTTGCCCGCAGATGAAACGGTCTTCGCCTTCTTTGGAGCCGATTCTCCCTTTTGAATTCATTGTTTTGATTGTTCTTTTGTCTCGGGTGTAAAGTGATGGACCCATGTTTTATCCATTGTTATGAAACGGCGCAAAAATTCTGCTTTGTTGCTGTGAATCTTCGCTAAACACTCAATTGAAGCATCTTCACGGCACTATTTTTGCTCGAGTGTGAGCAAACGCGGCACCCATCTTGCACACAGCCCATGTCTAAATTTTCAAGTAATATGCGATGTACCGCACTTTTTGAAATGCCTACAATGTCTGCTGTACTTTCGACGATCATCCAGTACCGCTTTATGGATTTTCTTCACCATTTCTGGAGTCGTCACCTCATTTGGTCAGCCACTGCGATGCTCGTCTTAGCAGCTCTTACGGCCTCGTTTAAACTCAGCAACCTAAAATTTTACTGTTGTATGTAATACCACTATTTATCTGACAGAATTTCTAAATTTTCTCATCGTCAATGGGCTTCCTGTAGATCAGATTACATTAAAACTCGGTGTTGCGATAATCCTTCTTCAGAACTTGAATCTTTCGAAATTATGCAAAGGAACAAGACTTAAAATGAACATATAGCAAAGAAATGCTCTTGAGGTGGAAATTCTTACTGGTTGTGGTAAAGGTGAAACTGTGTATATACCACATATTCTATGTACTTATTGCTAACAATTCTCCATTTCAATTTAAACGAGTACATTTTCATGTGAGCATTTAGTTTGGCATGCAGGTAAACAAGGGGCAAGTCGATAACAGACGTTCAAATCTGCTGGTGTTGACTTGAGAACTCGTTGTTTTCCTCATAACCAACTATACGTCGCTTTCTCTCGAGTCAGCTACCCTGATAGTCCATATATTTTGTATACAAAAGCCAAAAAAAAAACAAATATTGCTTACAAAGAAGTCTTGTAAAATTTAATTTTTTTTTGCTGGCCTTAATAAAGCCATAATAATTTGGCCTTAGACAACAACGAACATGTCCTTGTACAATAAATCTCAAAATCATACGTTTTTCCATATGACTCGAAGCTATCTTCCATAGATGAAGTAGCAGGAAACTGCTAGTTCTAAATAATACAATACGAAATCCTTGAATGGCAGAAAAGAAATAAAAAATAAAAAATTCCAATTATATATAGTATTCGCAAAGCCGTAAATGATACGTGTTAAAGCAGACAACCACAAACTCTTAACCAAATTTAGATTTTATTCCGCTTCCAAGGCATAAAATATTATACGATCATAATACGATATCTACACCTGAAGGAAGCTATAGATAGAAAATCTATTGATGCCATTAATGTGTAATTAAGGACTTCGTTAATAATTACTGATTCTTACCGAAAGGTTTTTAGAGGTTTTGATGATAGAAGGTCGGATAATTGGGAAATTCTGTAAAATGGAGCAACTCTGTGACAATTTCGTTATTGACAGAAATAAACCTGAAAGTGATGTGATTATCTGACATTGATGAAAATTATATCAATTGAAGAAACATTCGAATTGAATATTTTATCAAGTTGGTTTCTAAGATAATGGTTATAATGAAATCTGTTTATATGACACATTGACTTCACTATGACTTACCTTAAGAAATATTTATCTCTTTCAAGTATTGTAATTAATGAAAGTAGCTTAGAGTAAGTATTTGCTAGTAAGGCGATATACGTACTTTTAAATGATATTTAATTAATTATTGTTAATACTTGTGCACACTAAAAAGTTGAATTTATATTATATTATAACCGAATATATCATTATGTAAATTGTTGTTTAGAAAGCAATATGTAGTATCATTATGTTGGCTCAAGTTCGTGCAATTTCTTTGCCAAAATTCAAACACATCTGATTTACATTCTAAATAAGCTTTATTAAACTGATTACGTGTGGTTTTACATTACGTGGCGTCAATCCAGCCTTTGGCACCAATTGCTCATCTGCAGCCACCTTGAATCACGATCTTTTTCGAAAATTGTATGTGACCTACTGTTTTGGAAAGAGTCCATACCCGAAAGGGTATATTCAATTTATTGTTTATATCAGTGTGAAGGTTTTAATATCCTAAATGTAAATATCAAAAAATATATTGTTTTAGAAGATTTACTTACAAATTTGTATCTCTTCACTTATCAAGTGCTTTTAAAATGAAAATACTCAACAAAAGCAAAATGATAATGATAATGAAGAGCAGTATTCATTGGTAAGTTTACTTTTGCAAATGGTAGTAGGTTAATTCTACAATAATAAAAATATTTTAAATTTAATAGCAGCAACGTCCACATTTTCAATGACTATTTTTTCAATTTTCATTTTTTAAAAACTGTTCCTATAAATTTGTAAGTCTAATCAAATCACTTTTTTTTAGTTTTTCGACATGCTCTGAATTTTTTCACAGCAAGCACCACCAAGGCGCCAGCAACTGATGCTTGTTTTGCTATCTAATTGTATCGTATTTAAACTGTTTAAACAAAAAATTTAGTATTTGAAAATGCTCACAAAATTACAACGCTGTCTCCCGGACCAACAGTCTGCAAGCATTGAGCCAGCTCCTGATTGCGCAGCGTACAAACTGATACCCTTTTGTTTTTGTTTTTGTTTTTAAGAACTTAACACTCAAGCAGGTATGACTACTCTTAAAATGCCGGAGAATGTGAAAATTTTTTCGAAAAATTGGATAGAAAGAAAGAGAAAAAAGTTTGGGCTCAGTGGTAATTTCGCTCCGTGGATGGTATCCCACATTTAATCGGGAGACCAAATTATTAGTTTAAATTGACTTGTTATATTTTAGGCAAACCTTTATCTCGCTAAATCTTAGTTGCCTGAAAAATGTCTTTCGGGCACGGCAGGTCCCGTACGATTGGGAAGTATCTCTTGGGCACCATCGAATTTTTTGGCCTATTTTCTGGTTGCATTGAAGTTACACTTGTTTAAGGGGCACACATAATGTAAAATTTTGAAGAAAAAAAAATCGATTTTTAACACGGTGAGGGCCGCAATCACTGTCTTCTTTGAAAATTTCAATGTTTATTCATTATTTGTGTATAAAAAAATCCTCTCCAAATTTTAAAACATTTGATTCAGTAAATATTATCCCAAAAATCACCTTTTTTGACCCTTTAGAAAGGCTTTGCTGTCATTCCATGCTCAATTGAACTTTTCTGTATTCCTGTGCCGAGTTGGTCCAGTAAAATCGGGAAAAATTATTCTCTTAATCTGACATCCTCTTTGTAGCTCGAGTCAAACCACGCTTTTCTTTTGGTTTGATGTAATTCACACTATGAGAGTAAAACAATCGCATTTCAAAGGGAATAGTGTCACCGGTCATATAGAAGTAGCATCAATGTCGTTTTCAAAACCCAGTGATTAGCTAAAAATCGTAATGGAAATGTTATTTTGCACCAATTAGCTTTTTCATATCATGTACTAGCAACAAAAAAGGCCCCCGTATTGTCGGCAGGACTATAAGCATTCAATTTACGTAAGTTCTTTTCCGCGATGAACATCTCAAAATACCGAATATATTCGGTAAGCAGTAGTCCATAATTTACTAACGAATATAGTGATGGAGTTTTAACCATATGAAGTTAAAATCTTGATTGAAACAGAGGCCACATTTTGGTGGAGTTTTGTAAGTTATGTCATTATGTACGCAAATAGCAAGTCTGCAGTGTGCGTAGAATAACGGTATTGGTTCGTGTCCAGGCACTTTCGGAGGATCTACATGTATTTCACTAAGTGCGTAAATAGATGGCCCGTTATTACAGACATGGACGTACGGAAGGAAGTGACCACACAGTCTGTATAAAATTGTATACAATAAACAAACGAAAATATATGGTGGCTTTTTATAGTAGAAACACATGATTAAATTTTCATACACAATATACAAGCAATTTTCTTCAAATTATATGCATGGATATCCATAAAGCTGAGAGGCAAATTGAAAATTGTAAAACTTCAATTTATGCTTTAATTCATTTAAAGTAGAATGCAAAGAAGTAAGAAGAACCATGTCCTTTAAGAATGGGTAAAAAGATCCTGTTGCGATAAACAAAAAACTCAGCCTATACGACGTACTTGTTGCAAAAGCAAAGTCCTTTCCTATCTGGTTTTCAAGTCAAACAATTTTTAGTTTATTCATTTCAATGAAAGAGTTTAAAACACGCGATTGCACACCATATTGAGGTAAAAAATGTTACATTTTCTTGAATTAAGATGCAATAAATCCTTTTTTTAAGGTACGCGCCACACTTTATATACCAAAGTTAAGTGTTGAAATTTCAGACCAATTTTCAGTTGGAGAAATACGCTGTAAATCAAGAAGTATATATTATATAGATTGGGCAGAAATAAGTTAGAGAGAATTCAGTTTAAGTGTCTACAAAAAAATAAAATAAAATCAAAAAGCTTATATCAAGCCATACGAGTATTCGTATGCATTCATATTTGTAATAAACAGAAATTATCTGGACTTTTTAACTTAGTTCCTTGCGATAGTATTCAGCATCATAGCTCATTGTGAACTCAGTTTCGAACAGCATGCTATACGAGTATGTATGACCTAAAAGATAAATGCCTTGAACTGTTAAACCGTTGCGATCATAGCGAACTGCCAAAATTATTGTCAAAATAAATGACAAAAAGTCACTCCAAACTCCAAACCTTTTATTTCGTTACCCCTTGGACAGGTAAAAATCTTCCATTTACACTATGAGAACCTTATGCGTGATTATTACTTACTAAAACACCTTTATTCGATATAATATTGTTTATTACTGCAAGAAAATTATGAATACGAATCAATTTTATCAGAACAACATAAACACATTTGGCACATACTAATTCACATGGTTTAGTTCTATGTAGACGGCGCAATAGTTTTATCTCATCCAGAGTTTGTACGACTGTACTCGTATTTCTTGTATTACATTCTTTCGCGCTAAGATTTTACTTCAATCTTCGACTGTTATAACTTTAAGATTTCGTCTTAAGAATTTTTTCCTTATGAAATACTTGGCACTGTATTTTGAAAAGTTTTAGAAGTTGCAAGGACAGTTCCTCTTTCTTGCAGCATATCATGGGTATAAAGAAAATTCAGAAGCGAACCCGTAAGGTTTCACTGTTGTAAATCGGATAAATATGTATTGTCTGATATCTTATCATATCATATATGGGAATACAGGTAAAGCTTGTTGTGATTTGGACAGTCTTCATGCCACCTTGTCATAGACTTGCGAGACATCAAAATAAAATACTTGAGAATATGAACCCAGTGGGGATACAATATTTTTTATTGTCTTAGGAAATATTCTAATATAGGCGCAGCGTTTTTAAACGTTTGTAAATCATCATGTTTTATAACATTGGTTGATATTTTCCTTAACGTGAAGACGATTAGATCGAATATTGAATTTTCAAGGTATTAACCGCTCAATAAGTCAGCTTGTTGGTCAGTCACCCTCAACTATTTTACAACTTATTCGTGTAATGCATTCCAATACATTTGTTTCTCAAAGTACGCATATGCCAACTAAAGCAAATTTTAAATGGATTCTTGAATATCTTTCGATGCACGGAAACATGGACGCTATGGTCAACTTGGTGAGTTCCGTTGGTCATTGTAAGGAACCGGATTGAAGATGTTTGCATCCATGCATATTTGCGTTCATTTAAGAGAGTTGAAGTCGGAATATTCTTATTTATGTTAAGTACGCTGTTCGTTTACAAGAAATAACAAGACAAGAAAATGGTTCAATTTATTATACTATAATGAATAAAGAAGCCAGCTCATTGCTACTTCAATGGTTCGTCAACAAATAAGGTTGCCCTCTTTAGGGTTCAAAGAGTCCCTCAACATGAGTTGGATGGGGTATGATATGTTCTGATATGTGGTTTCAACAGAATAGAGCTATCGTGCACATCGTTCGCAACATAGAAGCGCTACTGAAAGATATTTTATATTACACGAATAATGTCCAACAATTTTGCATTTCACAGATGAAGAAGAACACTTGTGCTGAAATGGAAGCAGTGTCCTGCAGTTACTTTATAAAATTTTGGGAATACAAGCGCCATTCTTTTTTAAGCTGTAGCTGGTGCTCATTTGAAGGATATTATCGTTAACAACCATATGCAAAAAATCTGCATTGACTATACTTTCTTAGTCTAAAAGGAAACATGTAAAAAAAAAAAAAAATCTATTAAGGTTATTAGTTAGAGACTTGTTCGTAACCCTATAGTTTATTTTCTAGAATAATGCATTGACAGAAATGTACATCATTTTCATATTAAGTATTAAGAAGGATATACGAATTTGGTTACTAAAATTTGAAACTGTGGTAATAAAAAATTACTTTGTTAAAGTAGTACTAGTACTCGTAGCACATAGAAATATCAATATACAGGAAACGTAACTTTTAATTGATTTTTAAAAAAGCTTTTTCTTTCTGGAATACATTCTAAAAGGCACTACGTTTCTCTCCATTACAGTGGAAAATTGATTTCAAATATTGATATCTTATGCACTTTTCTATGCCTCTGTAAGTTCTCTGCAGGATTTGTATTGTATTTACAATTATTTAATTTGTATATTTTCGATGTTGATTCCACAACCTAAATGCTGCGGGCTCATATTTTAATTTGAAATTAAAACAAAATTTAATTCAAGTTACTCGTATTTATGAAAGTTATAATATTAATTAAGCCGATTTCAATATCATTTAATTCTAAAATTTTCCTGAATCTCTGGGCAAGGAGAACGACAAATTGAATTTTTGATAAGTACTTTCAAATGGAAGACCTTAAATAATCTTTACTCAAACAAAAAGAATTTAAGGAAGATGGTGGGGCATCACAGATTTTTGTTGAGCAATCCAATAGCTTATTCTTCGGTATCATGACCTCAACATAAATACATATAGGCAATCCCAAACAATAACCAACCAATTTCCGGCGCCAGTAAAGGCCCGCCATCCGATCACGGTAATCCTGCTGACATTGCGAATTTGTGTGAGATATAGGCATACAAAACATATGAAGCTAATAACCCAATTTATTTTCCTTGCAGAGCGAAAAACAGTAGGTCGGAAAAGGTTGAAGACTCAGATCCTTGCTTGACTTCCTGCTGCTAGTCCCATATACGAGTAAATCCCTCACAATAAATTCGCTTCGAATTCAATTCCTCTAATTTCTATTCATGCGATTTATTCACGTCGCTCTCTGGTTTTGTGTTTTGAACAGTTTCTCCTATAAGATTTTCCTATGTATTTGTAAAGACAACATCTTATAGGCCACTGAAAATGGGTTTGTGTGTGTTCTGCCTCTTCGGTGCTGGAGCATTATGGCAGAATTTGTATCCTTGGATTATCTCAATTGTTTTGGTTGAATAAGATTTACAGCCAAGAAAAAAAAAATAATATAATAGATCGACTAGAATTAGGTATTATAGGATGTCGCTCTGTTTTAATTTGGCTTTCATTGCCGCCAAGTTTGAGAAGAAAACATAATCCGACCAAATGTTCTGGTAACCGGGCTGTACATTTTTTGATACAAAGGCAGACAAATATTATTTCGTTGGTTTCAGAAAGTTGCGAGAAGTAAATGTTGGGACATTTAATTTTATTTTCCTTCGCATAATGTGGAACGCATAAATTGCAAATATTTTCATGTTTTTTTTTGCTTCAAAGGGATTATCGTTTTGATTAGCTGCCATTTTATAGATTTGAATTTGAAAACATTTTTTCGAAATAAAGTTTTTGAATATATGACTGATTTGAAAGATGTGTTGGATATTTGAGTGAGAAGTTAAATACAGAAAATCAATATTTACTCGCATTTTAAATATAGTAATATAACGTCGTAGTACTCCATGAAAAATATATTTTTAATGTATATTGTCTAAGAGACCCAAAGATTGTCTTATTAAAGGAGTAAACGATACATGTTTATCCAAATGTGAGAATTCGTAGTTAGAAGGTCTTCTTAGAAGGAAGATCAAACACTATTTCAGGACCAGTTTTTTTTTCCAGGCGAAGGAAATTTAGGGAGGGAAAAAAGAGAGATACCAATGTTCTTAAATATTTGCAAGTTATAATGATACCCTGGAAATGGACTTATTCATAGCAAGACGGGTATTACTGTTGAAAGTGCTAAATGGCGGAATGCTATTTGAAATTTGGTGGTGAAAATAGCTATAGAACATGGTGAAACAGGAGAAATTAGGTCAGTACTCAAGGATGTCAATTGATTGTTTAATATTGGCATCACCCATGAGTTCTATCGCACTATTTTGAATCCTTTCTAACAAGTGCAGAAGTCTTACTCCAATTTTGTGGGGATGAATGCCTTATATACTAGAAGGGGTAAAATGTTTTCTTCATCGTTTCAGAAAATGCAACATTTTTAGCGACATCGAATATGTGGTCATCACAACTCAGGTTGTCATTAATACACATACCGAGAATGAAATGTTTTTCAGTTCCGACGATGAAAGTTCCAGTCATAGATAATGGCTAGGTATATTTGGATTTTGCTTTAACGGCAGGAGACAGCATTGTTGACAGCATTAATTCCCACCCTTTTACTGGTTCCCCAAATAGTTATGCTATTAACATAGGAATTTAATGAGCTTAACATAAGCTGTCATTCCCGTGCTACAACCGAAGAGCAGGAACGTGCGTGCGGGAACAATATGAAAAGCAGAGAGTATTGTCATCAGCAAAGCAGTATATTGGATTAAAAGTAAAAGACAAGAAATCACTTATGAAAACTAAAACAACTGTCGAGGGTAGAACGGAACCCTGGTGCACACTTGAATTTATTTTATGGATAACAGACAATTATCTATCCAAGACTACTTGGATTGGGCGTTTCAAAAAGTAATTTCTGGTCCATTGAAGATCATCCATCGATCTCTGTCAAATGCCTTAAAATATCAAGTGCAAATATTGTAACTTGTTTTCGAGATGTTTATGTACGCCTCGATTACACTTTTTATATTTCGAGTTATTTCATGAGCCGATAGTTTATTAGCATTTCTATGACCTTAGAAAGAAAGGATGTATGTGTAGTGGGTCAGCAGGAAGAGGGAGAAGAATTTTTTTATATTTTCGACGAACGACTAAAAGCTTTTTCTAATATTCCTTTAAGACAATGAAATTTTTTTTGCATCAGTTTTTGGCGTTAGCTTCGCAGTCAATCCTGACTCGTTTGAACTTTTTCAGTTTTCCTCTATAGGGTTAGTCCTGTAGGGCCGTATAAAACTTTCTCCAACCCTAATGTCTCCTTTACTGCCCGAGTCGTACCTCGCCTTTTCTTTTGATTTGATACTATCTGTCCGATGAGGGATAATAGTGTTTATTTTCACCAGTATCTGATTTAAAATGTAGCCTTATCGAAGAAATAAAACGACCAGTTAAAGTTCCCAAAGAAGTTGTTAGGTCTGCTCCAATTCTGCTACGATTATTTTATGAATTTTTTGTTTAACTTCGTCAGTATAAGATAAATTAGCTGACATGATACGGTGGTCCCACTATCTTAGAGGGCAGACCACATTGACTTTTAGGGTGAGAAGTTAAAAACAAGTCCAGGGTATTGGCGATATGACTATCAACAAACTGGGTTAAGTTGTTTTCTGCAGCGAAGATAATTGAATTGTGTATATTGAAATCGCTCATAATAACTACTTCACTATGAGGATATAGGCACTCAATCCTTTGAGTGGATTTATAGCAGATCAAACTCGTTTAAGGTCGAATTACTGTCCAAATTGGGGCTTCTGTAAATAAACCAATAGTTAATAATTTGCTTAATTTTAATCACATGGAATTGAATTCCGAATGGGAACAGAGATTCCATTGTGGTGAGAAAAGAATAATGGCATTAGTTTGTAGCCATTGTAGAGGTGTTGCCGGTGATTTATCCTTATTTCACTGAGTATCAAAACATCTGGTCTGTATTTGCAGACGTAGACGTACACAGAGAAACGATTATTTTCTAGCCCGAATATTTGTTATGTCTACTATAACTTTTTCGACCACTACAAAAAACAAAAACAAACACCGACGATACTAAACAAGGCTGCGAAGTGAAAAAGGTGACTAGTTTATAACGATGAAAAACTGTGAACCAAAAAAACTCACACTCACAGGCTACTATTCATCGGTTCTTAAATACACTCAGTTATTGTTTTTGCCATATGACAGTGTTACGCAGCAACGGCAAAGACGGAGTGGGGCATTACTTACGTTCTATACAGTACTATTTGAGCAGTTATATGTCGAATATATCTTACGTATATATATATTTATATAACCCATACAAGGAAATGAAAAAAATTTTTCATGTTTTATTTTTAATTTGAGCATTTCTTAAGGGTTCATCCTGTCTAGATGATAGTCGTTTATCAGACCACAGTATTCGGTGCGAAATTTGGAAAACCGCTCGATTCCATTTATGTTGTAATTGAGGACAGATTGCTATCTTAGCCTGTCTTATTCATTAAAAATTTCTCCTGTATGTTAGGTGCTGGCTGTTTTCCTACATTTTAAGTAAACTGTTGAGCATGGTGTTCTAAATACTACAGAGTGACATACACCTATGCAGGTTTCCATATGTAACAAAGTCTAACCTTATTGTGATTTGTAAGATTTTGGAGGGAATTTGTTGGAGTAATATACTATCGTATAATAACATTACATACCATATATCGTAACAATAATGCTGACTGACAAAACTTACAACTGCCATCATTTTACTAACAAATGCCAATTTTACTTGGATACTTTTTAACTATTAAGACAAACTGTTAACCGATTTCATTTTAAACTAAATAAAGTCGCTTGAATTCCACAATACTTTGTTTTATTCTTCAACACATTGAAGTAGTCTTCTACGGTTTCTGAGTTCACATAATGTTGACCCAGCGCACGGAGTGCATTAACATGCCTGTTATACGAAGTAAGCATACTAGTTACTAAACCCACTTTAAATAATAAGTCCATAGGCATTTTCCGTTTGTAGGGAAGTTAAAAGGGGTTATGTAGAAGTATTTTGTTTTCCTTTTAGTTTGGCCTTGTTTTCTCTATTTTTAGTAGTTTTTTTTCGCAAAGCAAACTCACTCACTCTTCTTTTTATCAAAAAAGTATAAAGAAAAACCTAAAGAATTTGCACTCGCATATCTATTCTTTCCTACTCAAATGATTAACAGTAAAAAAACTGCAAACTGCTCAAGTAAAATTTTAAATATGTTTTAAGTATTAGATAATAGGCTGTAAATAGCTCTAATAAAGGTTATATTTTTTAAATAAAACAATTGTAGATAGGTCTTTAAATTTACCAAAAATGACAAATTGAGATGATTAAATCACGAAGAGGACAATGTAATTTTCTTACAAAAAGGGTTAACGAGTTGCAATCCTTTAAGTAGATGGACTCTTTGGAGGTCTGTAAATGGGGCAAAAGGCACCAAGATAGTCACTATAGATAATTTTAAACAAAGATTTTTACTTATTTATACACAAAAATCAAATAACAAGCAAACTGAACCCATCAGATTTGTCGATTCAGTTGGAATCAGCAAATCTTTGCAGTGATGAAATACAAATAAAATATGGTACTTATATTTTTGCCTTAACAAAATTATCATATATGGATCGGGATGCTATATGAGACGGAGTTGCATCCACCTCGAGTTAGAGTGTGGGATGCAGTTTCATCAAGGTCCATTTTCAGGCCTTGTTAGAAGAAAATGGACGCATTATATCGCTTACTGGAAACGATACTAAAAGAGGTTTTCCTTCCAGAGCTATTTGAAAGAGAATACCTTTTTATTCTTCGTGGTTTCAGCAAGTTGGTTCTTATATATCCACCGTTGTGGATGGTGGTTGTGGTTGTGGCAGAATTGCAACGAAAATTGGGGACCGCATTCTATTGGGACGTTAGTGAAATCAGTTTCTTAAAATGCAATTCAATTTATTTGTGAATAATTTTATAGCTCCAGGTGAATTTATGCTTAATGACTGCATTCAAAAACTTTATTATAGAAATAAGTAAGAATAATTGAGTGTGGTTGCAAAGGTTATGAACAGGATTTCCTATTTACTATGTACCGGTATTTTTGCCTATGATATACTTGCCAACACTACATAACGCAGTAGCAATCTAGCTAAGTGAATAAACATATGACATTTAAAATTAAACACCATATTTTGTGCAGCAACAAAAAGCGCAGGGTATGGATGAACTGAGTGGTGACGACCTGTAAACGAAAACGGCTATGCACGTGGAATGTTCAAAGTTCATATCCAGTCGAACAAATAGCAAACCGCTATACAGCCAATATTACAGGTATCCAGGGAGTAAAAAAACAAACGATTAACATTTCGCTGTCTGGCAGAATGACCCATTTAACGTAGATGATGATAAACAACAACTTTGTTCACCTTTTTATGAAGAAATAGAAGATGGATAGCGACATCAAATTTAAGACCAATAAGGCTGCAGTCTCCATAACATCGCGAACTACGATTATATAAACGCTTGAAACACTATACTCGTATTAACAATGCGATAAGCCCTTATTATAATACTTTAAGACCTGATAAGTTCGCCATCGTCCTGATATTCGCCTTGCGGTAGGTCTCAAATTCAACCCCGAAATTTCATATCGATATCCACCAACTGTTTATTGATTGTAAAGGCTCATACATACATCACTTATTAAAACGAGCTATATATGTCCAGTTGTGGTATCTTTGCGAAACTTGTCTTTTTTCTGTAGAATAACACATAACATAACACTGATGTTGGAGTAGTTGCTGGCTGGGCTAAATGTATCGAACTAACAACTAGCACGTACTTTAAGCCCACTGGTTAAGGATGCACTGGCTCCAGTTTGACAACCACCTCTGGGAAAAATATCGAAACCTAATACACCTGAGTTCCAAACTACTACACCACCCGCCCGAGCCCTGGTGAAAAACCAGTAAAAGGGTATTCATATCCGCTTGGTGCGCGCGCGGAATTATAAAAAAAAGCACTCTTCTTCACACTTTCGCAAAGCCATAACCTTTAAAAAAAAAAAAAAAAAAGAAAGATCAGGGTTGGCACCACTACACAAAAACTGTAGAAAATTTCCGTCAGCCCGATTATAGTTTTAAGCTAAAATTTTATAAAAAATGTAAAATTCAGAAGTGTTTTTTTTTTCTTGTCTTTTTTATTTTCTCGATTTTTTTAAGTACATAAAAACTACCTTGATCAGAAAAAAAAAAACGGATTGACCACGGTGTGGCGCTCCCATTGTTCCGATTAGAGTTCTGTTTTTTTTTATGTTGGTACGTCTGTTGTTGACATTCACTCTAATAGCGTCATAGCTTGACATTTCCAAAACTTACGTAGCCAAGAGTACATCTATCGCTGTGTGTGTTGGCGATACTTGTATCAAATTTTGCATAAAAAACGGATTTAATGCTACGCGAACGTTGGAAATGTCGTTTACCAGTGGCACGAGCGGTTCAAAAGTGGTCGTGAGTCAATCAAAGATGATGAACGCAATGGCAGACCATCAACATAGAAAACCGACGAAAACATTGATGAAGTAAAAGAAATGTTGGTCAATAACCGCAAATTAACCATCAGAGTGATAGCGGAGAACTTGAACATTGCCTATGTATCAGCAAAGTTGGTGCGAAAAGACCTCAATTTCATACAAAAAAGAGACCGTGCTGACGTCGCAAAAGAGATGATTTTCGAGGCTGAATCAGATCCCACATTCGTTAAAAGGATCATTACTGGAGACGAGACGTGGGCTTATGAGAATCACACGCAATCCATACATCAGGCAAGTGAGTGGCGTTCACCAAATGAGCCGAGACCAAAAAAAAAAACACGTCGTTTTCAGTCAAAAAAGAAGACAATGCTCACGGTTTTCATTATTTACAACGATGTAGTGCATCATTAATTTTTGCCAGAAGGCCAGACAGTGAACAAAGAGTATTATTCTAGCGTTATGAGACATTTGCGTGAAGAAATTCACCAGAACCAGAATTTTGGGCAAAAAACTCGTGGATTTTGCACCATAATAACGCACCGTCGCACATTGCTATCATTATTCGTAATTTTTTGACGAAAAATGCAAAAAATACCTTCCAATAGCCAATGAATTCACCTGATTTGGCTCCCTGTGACTTCTTTCTGTTCAATTGAGTTAAAAAACCATTACGGGGAACACGTTTTAGCAGTCGAGAGGAAGTAATGGAAAAATCGCAGGAAGCACTAATGGACAGACCGAAAACCGAATATAAAAACTGTTTCGAAGATTGGATCAAGCGCTGGCATACTATAAGTGTGTTGCAGTCGATGCGGATTACTTTGAAGGGGACTATATACATTTAGTTGAATATAATAGTATTTTTAATTTTCTGAATAAATTCCGAAATTTTTTTGATCAAGGTAGTACGTTTTGGGGCACAAGATGCATTTCAACGAAAGACAGGCTACTGTGTAAAGCAAGTCTGAAACGTGGTGCGGACTATTTTTTTTTGAAAGCTAGCAATTAGCCTTACCAGCACAAACAAAACGCCTAACCTTGTCGACTTTATCATCGCGAAAGGGGTCCCTAGATACTTCACGAAAGTAGAAGATTTCTATGATCTCTACTCAGATCACTCACCAGTGATTTTCAAACTCGGTAGGAGCATAGCGAAGATCGAAAGTGCGCCTAGATTGCAAAAAGACAAAACAAACTTCAAAAGAAATTGGCAAAACAATACTTCCTCACGTCTTTGACTCATGACGCCTCTAGAAATAGAAAAAGAAGTTGATAAATTCGGGGAAGTCATTTGGAGAGCTGCATAGAACAACACTTCTTTTCAATTAAAAGGAGTACCAAACAAAAAATTAATCTACCCGCTCGGAATCAAAAACTTTTTAAAAAAGGAAAGCACGAAAGAAATGGCAACGGCCGTGTGCCCCCCTGGATAAACCTATTTGAACCACATTTCAAATAAGCTAAAACAAACGCTGAAAGATCTTAAGAATCGTGAGATGTTTGTTTATCTCGAAGGTTTAACTGCCGACATGAGTTTAAACTATTCGCTCTTGAAAGCCGTGAAGTACACTAAAAAAGTAAATTTATTTGCCGAGCACTTGGAAAAAACGTTTAAACCGTTCGAAGGACGACAACTGGCCAAGGAACTTAATTTAAATACAGGTTCCGATAACTATAGAATTTAGTCTATATCATTGCTTGAGCTTCGACAGACAATAACAAACAATAAGGCCCCAGGATATTTAATTATACGTAAGATCCTAAAAGAGTTACCCGAAAAATCGATAGTCAAACTTCTCTTTATTTCAAGTGCTTCTATGAGACTTTTATACGTTCCAACCCCATAATGGTTCCAAAACCGGGAAAAAAACATAAATTTTCTCACTCACATATTCTTAAAAATAGCTGTTCCACCCTATTTACTGCCAAACATGTTCACTTAAATGTGCAAAATTGGTCTCGCAGATGTGCACTGACTACTACACCGGACACTTGGTGAAATCAAGAGACGTTTAATTCGTCTGGCTACGAGGATGCACTTTTTTTTCAAGCAGTCTCATGATTTACTTTATTTTTATTCCTAATTGTAAAATAGTATTCAAGCCACTGCATTTTTGCATATAATGTCATTTGTCACAAATCAGGCAGTCTTTTAATCACATCAAAATATTATAGATCTGTTCATTTTTGTTGACCGCGACACACGCGTTACCAAAGCGTCAAACACTGGCACCAACAGACGACTTTTCAATGCTTCCCCCCACCAGCGGTATGGGGGAATTCATTTGCTTTTAAGATAAAATTGACATACGCGTTAACAAAGCGTCAATCACGGGTACCACCAGAAAGCAGTCGCCGGGCTCGAATCTATCACATCAGCTGTTTTCACAATATCCTAAGCATTTACCAAAGATGAGATGGAAAAAAGGTCGCTTCAAAAACTCCAAATCAACATTGGTAAATGCTTTCTCGCAAGGAAAACAGCCGCTTACCGAGGAAAGGGGCGCCAGATTACCGAAAGCCTTTGGCTGGAGTTCACTAATAATCACGAATGTGTCAAAGATATCGTGAAAAGGGATACACCATACTTCTAACAGAAGTTGTCAAAATCTTTTGACGACAAAATTCAATCCCGCAAGATTTACAACATTTCTTTACCAATATCAAAGAAGTTTCAGTGGAAACTTGCAGCTATCACCTTAAAGTAAATATTTTAAGCAAACATTGGATGTTTGGATGCTCGAAGAACCGATGGAAGATCTGCTTGCAAAAGGCTACTAGATGGAAGAATACCGTACATTCGATTATAATTTTTTTTGAATAGTTTCGAGTATATAGCATACTAAGTTTTATTTTTGACAGATGGGAAGGTTATGCGTGTATTGGTGAACTCGGCGATTTTCAATTATTATAAGAAATGGAGCAAAGACTTTGCATCAAATTTTGTGTAAAAAATTGAATAAAATGCTCTAAAATACTTAAAACGTTGACAGTGGCATATGGTGCGTCTGCTCTAAGTAAAATAAATGTTTACAAGTGGTGCAAGCTCTTACAAGATGGCCGAGAAAATGCTAATGATAAACCTCGCTCTGGACACCCCCGCACATCAACAAAAGATGATAATGTTGAAACTGGGAAGAAAATTATTTTGGAAAATCATCGAATTACCATAAGAGAAGTTGCTGAGGATGTTGGTATATCGTTCGGCTCGTGTCATGTAATTTTTTGACATATCATGTGCATGAGACGTGTGCCAGCGAAGTTTGTTCCGAAACTTTCTAGTTTTGATCAGAAGAACCGTCGCATGAGCATCGCTCAGAAGCTCTTGAATGACAATCATGTCTCAGATACCATATTCACCGGATTTGACTCCATGTGACTTTTTTCTGTTCCCAAAACTGAAGTAACCTATTAAAGGACGGAGATTTGCAACGATTGAGAAAATAAAAACGGCATAGCTAAAAGAGCTTAAGGCTATATCAAAAAGTGCTTATGAGCAGTGCTTAGAGTATTGGGAAAAACGTTGGCACATGTGTATTATTTCTGAGGGGCAACATTTATATTGATGAATAAATTTTTTTTTTTTATTAAAATATAAAGTCACCTTACTTGAACACACTTCGTATTTGCCAATTGTGATCAACAAAGTCATGCCATCTTCAAATATCCGAAGTTTAAGCAACTCTCCTCAAAGAAAAGATTTTCGCAAATAAAGGCTCTCAGAAAATGGATCATATGTTTACGATTTTTTCATAAGACCAAAATAAATAAACAGAATAAAAAAAAAAATAACAAAAAAATATAAAAAATTTGGTCATCAGACCTCAAAATTTATTTCGGGACACTGCATAAATGCAACAAACTTCCCCACACCCCGCTGCACATCCCAACTTCAGAAATTCAACCTCAAATTGCTTTTCAAGGTCCACTGATTGAACAATCGAACTTTCTTATTAGCAACCAATTTAAATGTTGCAGCATCAAAATACGTTTTTTTGGGGACAGCTGTGATTAATGTACTTAACCGAAATAACAGCACCAGCAGAGTAAAGACTTTGTTGGATTCCGGAACTCAAACGATTTTCATCACAGGGAATTTAGCAAATCAGGTGCAACTGAAGACAATTGACTAAGGATGAAAGGCAATGCCATCTAGCCTCAGAGAATCAAGAGAAATACGTACTCGAAGATTTCTGAGCTTGGAGAAAAGACTCCAAAAATTGGCGGAGATTACTCAACAGTGCATTGAATTAACGTAAGAATATATGCATTTAGTGTCACATGGAAGAGCTTAGTTACATGTCAACATCAATTCAGGCCCCACATTTCTTTTTACCACATCATTGTGTCCTCCCAGAAAGCAGCTCAACTAAGTTAGGAATGGTGTTTGACGAATATTCAAAGAACTCAAAAAATATTTCACTCAACGAGATTTTACGCATCAGACAAGTTTGTTTCAGAGTCCATACATACCTAATCACCGCCGATATATCTAAAATGTGTGGCAAAATATAATTTGGAGCGAATCCACTGATCAACCATTAAAGATGTAGTAACTCAACACAGTAACGTATAGAACCCCAAATCTGCAACTCATCTAGAAATAAAATGTCTACAATATTTGGCTCAAACAAGCAATGAAAGACATCCACTAACAACAGCTATCATACTACAAGGTACACAGGGTGTCCCAGCTAAGCAGTATAGTCCTTTAAGGGTATATTTCTGATATTCTGGCGAACAAAAAATTGTATGGCAGGGGGGGTATATTCTCACTACATTTCAAGTTACAGCCCATCAAATTGGGTGAACTCTAATTTTGAGCTGTAACCACTTTAAACGCAATAACTTATAAACTAGTACAGGTACAAAAATAGTGCTTTGGGTACATCTGTGCACCAACAAAAAAGTTAAAGCTTATTAAACTCAAAATTATGAAAATTTGTGGTTTCATTTTTTTACTTAATAAATTTTCTGAAATTTTATGAAATTTGTATCCTTAAAAAATTTCATAAAAATTATGTTTAAAAACTTTTTGATGGAACGTACAACAGATTTTGTAGTAAAAGCCATTTTTTGTCAGAAAAAAATGACTAAAAAGAAGTGTACCTATTGAATTACTCATAAAATCTCTTAGATGTTTTTTTTTTTTTTTTTTTTTTTTTTTTTTTTTTTTTTTTTTTTTGTGGTCTTGAGAAGAACCTTTTTGGAACAGTTTATGAAATGTTCATAGCAATTGTTCGAAGTGCCTTCCTTCCATTTGAGTACACTTTTGTGCGCGTTTACACCATTTCGGATGGCAGATTAACGGGCAGCAAAATTCTTCTCATCTCTTCTGAAGCGGCACTAATATTTTCTTGCAGCTCTACCAGACTCGATATTTCTCTAAAATAAACTTTTTCTTTCAAAGCACCCCAGAAGAAAAAATTCATTGGTGTTAGATCAGGAGATCTGGGTGGCCAAGGGTTGGAGCCGAATCGACCAATTCATCATTCGTTAAAAGTAAGGTTGAGGAACAAAGTTACCTCACAGCGTTTGTGACAAGGTGCTCTATCTTGTTGAAAGCACATCGCCCTTCTCTGAACAAGAGAAACATCTTCAAGGAGCTCCGGAATCGTTCTTTAAGAAATTCCGGATAGTAAGGGGAATTAACCATTTTTGGAAGAACGTGCGAGCCTACTAAAGTGTTTCCTATTAATCCAGCCCAAACATTTACGCTAAGCCTCCTTTAAGAAGAACAACACATTTTGAAGAAAAGATTGACCTTTTGGTACATTTTATGGCATGGTAGCATCATCAGACCTTATTTCTTTCGAAATGAGGAAGGAGACACCGTTACCATTAATGGTCTCGGTATAGAGCGATGTTTACTAACTTTCTGTGGTCAGAGCTTGATAACATCGATATATCCGAGATGTGGTTCCAACAAAATGGCGCTGCATGCCAAAAGCGATGCAACGCTTGAAGTTTTGAAGGAGAAATTTGGTGACTGGATCATCTCACGCCAAGCGTTCATCAATCGGCACCACTAGAGGCCAAAATTCGACACGCTATTGCCGGAATAACGTCGCACATATTGGACCGAGTCATAAAAAATAGGACCGACCGCTTGAAGCGCTGCCAGCGAAACCGAGGCGGCTATTTGTATGATGTGCTATTCCACACATAATGGCATGAACGTTACTTTAAAAATAAAGCTAAAGAATCAATTTTATTACTTACACCGTTGTTGTTTTATTTTTTGTTTCTATTGTTCTTATCTGGTCACCTTATAGTTAATTGGATACAAAGGCAGATAAGACTCAACTCAGCTCAACAAATCTGCACATATCTACAATAGATGTGACATAAGATACCAAGATACGCTCAAAGAACATAATTAAATCAGAAGAGTCCTTAAATTCTGGGAAACAAAAAATCCTATGGGAGGAGGTTAATATTCAACCCCTCTCAATATTTATAAGTCGTTGAAGTAAGACAGCTCTGCGCTCGTTGTGTATTTACTTAAAATACTGTAGATTTGAACTGATAGAGCAAGAGGAACGATAACATATATGTACATTTCGGAAAGCCAATTTAACAATGCACGAAATGTTTAAAACTCTACGTGATTTAATTTATTTTAGAGAATTTATTGCTCTTTAAAATCAAAATTTTGAAATTTTTTTCCTCAAACTTCATCAATCAAGTGCATTTTTCTTGAAATTGTTACTTTTAATTATTTTTTTTTTGCTAACCTTTATTTTTATGCAATTCTCTACGATTTAAATATAGTTCATTTTATTCAGGTAAAAGTCTCCTAAAAATAGGTAAATATGCTGAAGTAAATAAAGAAAACAAGAACAAAAGCGTGTTTAAAAATGTTATAGTTGAGTGCTTCCAGCTATATAAGAAACAAGTATTTCAACCGAGATTTAAGGATTCTTGTTTTTCTTCAAGAAATCACAGACTAATTACGTGCAAAAATACCCCACATCAAAAGTTGTCACAGCAATACAACGAAACTATTAAACTTTGTCAAGAGAGCGGGATATATAGGAACAAATACGACAAACGGTCAGTAATAAAACGAAGACAATAAATAAAAGGGGCACACAAATAAAATAAAACATCTAACGGCTTGAATGTACGTAAACCCACTTCAATTACTTTATTCGAACGGTTAACAATTATCCAAGCTTTTTGCAGATAACTGCTTTGAAAAGTAGACAATGCTTTTGTTTTCGCAAAATAGCCGTTCTCTCTCGTGAACCCCAATTTATGTTTTTTACTCGTACTCGTCCGTTCTGAAGTTTTTCAAAAATACTTCAAAGTTTACTACGGATAAGCACACACCAACGTAAACAACCAACCGAGCTTCTGAAATCATGAACAGATATAATGGGTATTTTTATACAGTGAACAATTTTTCAATACAGATTAAATAAAAATCAGCTGATGCATTGATCTGCCACGCTTCACTGACGCCAACATGATAATCTCAAATTGTTGAAATTTAATTATAAAATCGAAACTCTAACAATATAATATTGTAGGAATACAATATACAATATCGAGGATGCGGACGCTTGTGGTCAAGAGGAAGCTAATTGGCCATCGTCGTTCGCAGCAACTTGGCCCTCGTTCATCTACTATCTGGAAAATTCTGTGTAAAAAATCAAGACTTATAAGATGAGGCTCATTTCTAATTAATCGGCCACGGAAACAAGCAGAATTGCCATATTTGGAGCTATGACTTCCAAAAGTTCGATAGATGCAATTGCATCTAGAAAAATGTACCATATGCCACGGATTGTACACCGGTAGTATCAACGGCTCTTATTTCTTTAAAAATGAGGCCGGGATACAGGATGCTTTAAATAGACAGCGGTACAAAATCTTTATTTTTTCCAAAATTTGTCTGATATCAACGTGGAAGAACTGTGATTCCAACAGGTTTCTACCCCATACTACTAACAAAAACATCGCCCAATTGAAAACACGATTTGGCAATAGAGTCATTTCAAAAAGAGGACCCGTCAATTGGATATCAAGATCGAGCGATTTTATGCCAATGGGCTATTTTCTGTGTAGCTGCACCAACCCAACAATTTATGCCGATAAGCCAATAATAATTGACGCTTTGGAGCTAAATATTATTCGAGTAATACGCGATATAAGCCCCTACATGCTCGAAAAGTTTAAAATTAGATTTCTGAAATGCGCTTTCTACGAGGAATCGATTATGGACATATGCCCAAAAATATTTACAAATGTTAAATGACATGGAATACGATGAGTCTTTCGAATCGATTTAATAAGTTGTCATCACGTTAATTTCTTCGTGTTTTATTTAAACAGAAAAGTTTGAACCTCTTTATACAGACTATCCCAGTTTAGCAGTATAATACTTTAAGGGCAGGGGAGGTCTATTCTCAATACATTTCAAGTTACAGCCCATCAAAAAGAGTTGAACTCTAATTTTGAGTTGTAACCTCCTTAAACCCACTAACTTCTAAACTAGTACAGGTACAAAAACAGTTTTAGACGTTGCGAAAAAATAATTTAGTAATGCATACAAGTCTTAAATGCTTTGGGTACATCTGTGGAGCAACAAAAAAGTTATAGCTCATTAAACTCAAAATTACGAAAATTTGCGTTTCCATTTTCTTACTTACAATGCATTTTTCTTAAAATTTTTCCTTAATAAATTTTCTGAAATTTTATGAAATTTTAATCCTTGCAAAATTTCCTAAAAATTATGTTCAAAATTATACAATCAACAGATTTTGTAGTAAAAGCAATTTTTTGTCAGAAAAAAATGGCTAAAAAAGTGTACTTATTGAATTACTCATATAATCCCTTAGATGTTTTTTTGTGGTCCTGAGAAGAACATTTTTGAAACATTTTGAAACAATATTGTCTTGCAGCTCTATCAGACTCGATATTTCTCTGAAATAAACTTTTTCTTTCATAGCACCCCAGAAGAAAAATCCATGGGTGTTTGGTCAGGAGATCTGGGTGGCCAAGGGTGGGGGCTGAATCGACCAATCCATCATTCGTTAAAAGTATGGTTGAGGAACGAAGTTACCTCACTGCTATTGTGACAAGGTGCTCCGTCTTGTTGAAAGAACATCGCTCTTCTCTGAACGAGAGAAACATCTTCAAGGAGCTCCGGAATCGGAGCCCTTAGTCAGTCCACAGAATATTCTTGAGGAATTACCGGTCTTTCGTGTAATCTATTACTCTGTAGAGTCCTGTGATTTCTGGTTGTGGGAAGTTCCAACTGCGTAGCTGACTGAAGGCTGAATTTCCACAGCACGCAAAATCTCATTCTCAACTTCTGCCACAGCTGAACGTCCTGCTCTTTTTTTTTGGTACAGTTGACCCAGTGTCAGTAAGGCGCTGATAAGTATCAGCGAATATACGATATACGTGTTATACGATTTGGGTATCGTCGTTGGTAATCTTTTAATCAATCAATAATACCGCGCGCGCACCAAGGGGATATGAATATTCTTTTACTGGCTTTTTCTCGAGGGCGCTGGCGGATGGTGTAGTAGTTTGAAACTCAGTTGTATTAGATTTCGATATTTTTTCCAGAAGTGTTTGTCAAACTGGACGGGACGAGCTAGTACATCCTCAACCAGTGGGTCTTAAGTACGTGCTAGTTCTTAGTTCGTTACATTTAGCTCACCCAGCAACCACTCCAACATTAGTGTTATGCCTTCATGTTATACAAATTCTATGAAAAAACTTTTTCACAGAATTGCCTCGCACGGGATTCGAACCCACGACCCTCTGCTTGAGGAGTCTATGCATATAACACTACACCACGGTCACCCCCTAAATCTTGCCAACGAAGCGTTTCCATTGCAGAACCCGTATATAAAAACTTTTTTCGTGAATTCACGTTTTGAATAGATTTTATGGAGATCAACTTATCAATAGGCTGTTCATATACAGAGCAAAATGTCGATTGTAGATTAGTTGAAATAAAATTGCGATACATTTGCAAAGCTGTTGTAACAATTACCTGCCGTTGTTAAGTCAGCCAAACACCACATGAAACGAGTATTTGTTGGTGTAGCATTGACTCAAGAACAATTTACCACAGGCTTAGCGCAAATAGCGGCAGTGCTTAATTTAAGGCCATTAGCTCCTACGTCATCGGATCCGCATGATTTAGAAGTCCTTTCCTTAGGGCATTCTTTAACTGGAGCACCATTGACTAGTGTCCTTGATCCTGATTGACTTACAATCACCCATGTAGCTTGATTGAATCTGATAACAGCAGTAATTTTTTGAATGAAATTCAACTAAGATATAGATAAAAGAATCATCAAGAAGACCTACAACCAGGAACACTTGTGCTTTTAAAAGGGAATATTTTACCTCCTGAAGAAATAAAGAAGATCCATCGCCAAAGTTTGTCCCATGTCTAATGAAATTCAGGTAGATATACCAACCAAAGGATTTGAACTCCAGCATATCAAATCCGAGAAGAATGTTGAAAATTAAATTTTCCCACTCATATATTTTTACAGACAGCTTTCCCACCCTATTTATTGCCAAACATATCCACTTAAATATTCAAAATTCGTCTCCACCGACTACACCCGACACCTACTAATTTCGTCTGACTACGAGCATGCACTTTTCGTTTCCCACATTCCCATGATTTACTTAATTTTTATTTTTAATTGCAAAATGGTACTAAAGCTGATGCATTTTTGCAAATAAAGTCACTTATCACAAATCAGGTCAGATCAAAAGAGATCTGTTTAAGTCTAAATGACAAGAAATCTGATAACTGATAGCTGAGCAAGGACGATTCATCCCGGATCACCAGTTTGGCTTTAGGTTCTAATAACCGAATAACAATTGAAAACGCCTAAAGATATGTTCTGGCGTTTATATATAATTTATGTATAATTTAAATGATTTAGCACTGTTCACCTACCCTATTACCCCTATTTACCTATCAACTTGGTAAAAATACCGACTTGATTTCGACTCGAAATTAAAGTGAAAATTACACGTTAAAAAAAGCGTGGCTTATCGATATATATCGAAAATAATCTTAATAACAAGTTACTTTTACATCAGCAAGTGCTAATATCTTCTTTGACTTATGGTACACAATGTGGAGGTTGTACCAATCAAAGCAATATGTCAAAGTGCTATGAGCAAGCGTGAATGGTCCATGGTATGTAAGGAATAGCCATATGCATCGACTGAAAGACGAAGTAACAATGTTTGCTCTCAAATTTTTTTACTCATCTTGGGAATCATTAAAATTAGGAAATGATCCGGACATTGGACGAGACAAAACTTGTATGTGCCTTCACTGGAAACCTACCTAACAAACGCGATAAATTACAGAAGCTTAAAGTACTTGCTAAGGAAACATAATTGTAGTCTAAATCTTGACTCTCTATTGGGACCGCATCAAGCTTACCAATTTGAATTACTTAGAAGAACGTAGGAATATAGCTGACATTCTTATCATTCCCCTTATATCTCTATTTTCTATAACATTAACCCACGTAATTTATGTCGACTCAAACATTAGCGTTTTCGATCGGGACCGCAGGACCTCCCGCCTTAAATTCAGTCGTCTTCACCATTTTTCATAGTCTTCAGTTAAGTTTGGTTTAATCTCGCCTCTACCAAAAATGTTCTATCATAGTTATATTAATGTGCACCTATTTAACCATGATAGAATATTTTCATTCAGGAGTTTCTCATGGCTCTGTTCTTGGGGCTATTTCCTTTAATCTGTTCACTTTAGATTTTCTATGTCTATCAAATTGTAAAACAGCTAGCTTTATATACGAAACTATCATATTTTCATCTCATGAAATTAAGACGAATCTTGGAAATGCGAACACATAATTGGAAAAAATACCATTAAAAATTTAAAAATCAAGTTAGGTGATGCAAATATAAAACCCAATTTGCTCACTTTTTTCAAAAGAAAATCTTGCTATTTGCTCGGTACCGCCCTACGTCAGATATTTGTGAGTGTATTTACACACTTAATTTAAATTGACCTTCAGCAGCAACATTATATTACTAACTTATTCAAGATAATGGCGATTGCAATCAAAATTCTATACCACTTTATCAATCGAAACGCAATTCTGTCAAATAAAACCATAGTAATTAAATATAAAGTAATTGAATTTAATTTAATACCGAGTATAGTGTTCTGTAAAATAAGCCACGTGAGAAAAACTATAAACGTTTCAAAATAATGACTAGAAATAATGTTTGAGTGTTTGAGTTTAACAAATGGTGGATTTATTCGACTTTATTTACAAGAGAGCGAATGAATTATTTGTGTTTTTTTTTTTTTATTTAATTTAAAGAATTTTACATTTTGTAGTACATAAATTCATTTTTAACCTTATATTTACGGTAAAACATTGTGTAAAACAATTTTCCTAACATAAATAATATTACGTGTATTGAATTACTCAATTGTAACATGTCACTTTCCTTAAAAATAGTGTGAGTCCTACTTTCATGTAGCCTCGTTTATAACACGAGAAAAAGAAGTCAAGTTCATATGTATTTTAATACTTCATTTGTAACGGTTCGCCTTCATATCTCGCAAAGTACCACAAAAATAAATAGCGTATAGATTGAATCTTCCGACTGTTTGAATAGTTGAAAACCTGTTTCTATGTCTTTCACTGTGCCAACGATCTGGCGAACAAGTAAATCATCACGATGATAGTTATTTTTGCTTGACTAGTACTTGTTATCTCGTTACACTAAAGAATGTATCATATGTATGCTGAGGAAAAGAAATATTGTAGATATTTGTAGATCTTTTTTACAAACACTAACTCACTTTGCTTTCGCAACAATATTATTGAACTTGGAATACGAATGGAAGCTTTATATTGATGGCTCTAAAACTTAAAAGCCGTATTACATTATAATGACAGCCAATATCCTTCCAAACCTATTGCATACTCAGGTATTTTAAAAGAAACTTATAAAAACATGTAACTAATCTCAGACTAAATCAAATACAAAGAATACAACTTGAATGTTTATGCTGATTTAAAAGTTGTTGCCATGTTATATTACTTAGAAAACAGGGAGGGTTCACAAAATGTTGTTGTTTTCTCTGTTTGTGGGACAGTAAAAACACCAACAACCTCTATAAAGTTCAAAATTGGTCAAAACGAACTTACCTTGTTTATAATAAATCAAATGTTAAATAAGAACCTTTTATTCCACCAGAAAATGTGATTCTTCCACCCTTACACATAAAACATGGTTTGATGAAAATTTTATCATGGCTATGGTTGAAGATGGTAAGGGATTTTTGTATTTGAAAAGTGGTTTTTCAAGTAATACTAAATTAAAAAAAAATTAAGGCATTTTTGTTGGCCCACAAATAAGAAAACCCTTGAAGGACAATAAATTCGATGAAAATCTTACCGAGAAAGGATTAGCGGCTTGGTTGTCTCTAAAGGAGATAATTCGAAGGTATTAGGCAATCATAAAGCTAAGAATTTCAACTTTTTAGTGACGCGTTACAAATATGTGAAACCATGGGGTGCTGTATGTCTTTAAAAATTGATTTCTTTCATTCTCATTTCGATTTTTTGCCTCTTATTTTGAAATAATGATAAACAAGTTGAACGCTTTCACAAGAATATTAAACAGATAGGAGAAAGTTACCAGGAAGGTAGAATTCCAAAATGTAAGCAGACTACTGCTGGTATATAATTCAAGAGGATATAATTCGCAAGAGGAAAAGATATTTTTTTGTAATTTTATCATTTAGTTCTGTTCTTTTGGAGTTAATAAAATACAGTGTTTAATTTGCAACAAAAAAATGGCAGTTGTGATATAACAAAGTGTATTTTCATTGTTTTTGTGCCAAAAACAATCCCCCTGACTTAGAGTACAGGAACACTCACAATATACTATAACTTGGCTCTTCGTCTTAAGTCTTTACAACAACAAAGTCCACCAGTATCATCGGATTTAACTGCAGCTGCTCCAACAACTACGAAACAGCGGACGCAATGAAACCACTAAACTGCCGCTACGTCACACAGCTCCACCGAGTCATCTCAAGAACGACGAGAAACATTTCCATATCAGAACGATTAGGGTTATACTATAGATAAACTAACATACCAAGATCGCAAACTTTCCAGATATTGCAAATCCAAAACCCGCTTTCCCCTGATCGGGTCTGTGACCCTGTCACCGTGTCTGTGACTACACGTTATTTGTCATTAATGGCAATTTTTCTCCCATTTTACTCAAAAACGTCATCCACATTACACATACATAGTAAACCTTACATGCAAATCACTCTCATTTTAGCAACTTTACTTATAAAATGCTCTCATTCTAGCAAATTCTGGCTGGTTATAGAGATTGTAAATTGTTGGTAATTCACTTAAAAGTTACAGAGTGTCTGTGCGATAATTAAGGGTTTGCAAAAGGATAAGTATAGTTTGTCATCTACTATAAGTTCGTTCAATTATGGTGATGGTCATCGCCATGGTGATTAGTCACGCGTACAAACGATTTTTAACAACGCTTGAATCTGCTACTAATATCCAAAAATGCGTTGTGAATATAGTGATATAATATATATAATTTGCATTTCTCTTCTTTAGAAGAAAAATGGAGGGTTATGAAAGAAATAACAACTCAACTTCTAAAAAAAATTTCATATATAACTAACTTTTTTATTGTGATTCACATTGTTGAGCATCAAAATATAAATAGATTGCGTCAACATTTCGATTTGTTGGTTCTAATCTGAAAGCGTTTGTGTACCTGCCCGATCCTATATTTTTTAGTGAAATATGGATTTATAATTATGAAATGAAAGATTATTTAATTCTGGGCTATCTTTTCTACTATATACCAACACAAACGAGACGCTGCAGTTGGATTGTGATTGTTTTGTTCGTGATTCCATAAGTCTTGGTAATTATAAAGTAAGCTATCTTAGTTTTTTGACAGAATGAAATTTTAATGTAGCTTGCAAAAATTTAATTCTTGTTATAATTCTTTTTCGTCACCTGGGATGTACAGAACGGTCAATGCCAGACTTCTTTACAAAGAATTACTCTCTGAAAATTGCTTTCAAAGCCTATGACTTGTTTTCAACCTTTCTATAAAATTATACCAAAAATTTTACCTATACAGCTATTTGTAAGAAATCTGAAGTGAGTCTGAAGCCATGCATTACATTTAGTGGTGTACTCTGACACGTGCGGTGGTCAGAACAGGAACATACACATTGCTGCAGTATTTATACTAGCCGTGCAACAGTCAGAAACGCTGGATAGAATATATCATAATTTTTTGTGCCTGGAAACTCTCCCATGGAGGGAGACTCAGACCATGCCCCCATCGAATAGAAGAGAAAAACAATGGGGGCTATAATTTATAATACCCACGACTGGATACAGCTAATAAGACAAGCTGGCTCAAAAAAACAGTTTGAGGTCAAAGAAATGGAACTTAGTGCGTTCTTCGATTTTGCGGGTTTGCTTAAGTAAAAAAGATGAAAATAAGAACGATGTAAATTGCTTTGACATAAAAAGGATGAGATATGAAAAAAAAACAACGTAGGTGCTGTACTTCCTAAAAACTCATTGAACGAAGATGACAGCTTTAGGGCACTGAACTTTCTACAAAAACGGCATTCTCAAAACATTAATTTGCACCCAAATAAAATGTACAGTCAGCCTAATCCGATTTCAAAAGAAAAGAAAAAGGACTTGCTCGAATTGCTTCGATTCCAGGCTCATGATTTTCACCAGTTTTACAAAAATTTGAAGACTTCGTCAAATTCAACGATCGATAAAACCCCGAATCAGTGGGAATACAGTTTCTTCAAAATTGAATGCTTAAATTAAGTGAGGGGAGAAAAATGTTTTTTGTTGTCGATACATTTGTGCTTAATTATCAATGAAAAACCAATAGGTTGCGTTGATCATCTGTGGGATTCGCGCTGATAGATTGACCTGTAATTCGTTCAAAATTTCAGCCCATAACGCAAACTAAAGAGTGAGTTAATAAAAAGAACATTATTCAGATAGATGAAAGTTAAAATAGGGGTCAAACTCTCTAGTGTGAAAAATTTGGTTCATATCAAATAATCAACATTGTTTCCTGAAAAATTACTTTTTCCTGACTTAACACATTTTGCCTACCAGACACAGATATACTTCCAAAGATTTAGCAAACTGTGTTTGTACTGTTTTTTCTATTTTTTTTTATTCTTTCGGCAACATATTAGCCCGCCGGAAGTCTTCATACCCATTTCCGCCCAGAACATTTTTTTTTTTTTTTTGTCAGATTTTGTTGTTCATAGGATGTTATCTTATTTTTTCGCCGCTAGGTGGCTTGGTTTAACAGATATTAGGCGTATTTATATGGATACGCTCTGCGGTTACACTCCTATTTGCAATAGTAGGTATTCAAAAAAAATGCGTTTGTTGTCAAGATGCGTGAAAAAAGGCTTTTATAACTCTATAAAAAAATAAAAGCAAGCTTTTTTAAGGGTTGGTCAATTGTTTATTTGTTAATTTATTGCGTTACTCATGTTTACATATTTTGGGTATGATATACCCAAGGCATACAAAAGCCACGCTTGCACTTTGCACACGAAGTTCGGACTTTACTCTCACAATGCTTACCTGTTCAACGTAGGCGCCTGTTACCTTCATTTTGGACATTGTAGTGACGCAGCCCATCAAATCGTAAAAGATCATCAGCAAAGGAATGACCGGAAAAACCCCTACCTGAAGTAGTCGGCTCATCCTTATATTTGACTAAGTAATTTTGCACTATTATCCGAATAAAATTTATTTTCCGTATATTTTTTCCGGCCTTACATTGCAAAACCCAAGCATTATAACGCTGGCGTCAAGAATCCACAAAAAAGTGGAAGCCACAATTTCTTCGATCATATTTCAACCCTGTACGTGCTGCTACTCTGGTCCATGAGGTTCCTCCCATGCCTTTATTGTACTCCTGAATGAGTCTAGGTTGTAAACAAGGAACCCTCTTTTCTGCTTGGCAAGAAGTCTTCGAGATTAGTCTTTGCTTCAAGAAAAACTTTATTGGACGATACAGTAACTACGTTGTTGTCGACCCAACGAGCTACTATAATGGCGTTCCTTGTGTCACTTGCGTACTCATACGTTCCTCGTTTTTCTCTTTTTGAGACCTTGGAGGATCGTAAAGGTCAGCCCTGCGGTACACGATTTTCTCGCATGGTCCCTGTTCCACTGTATCCGCGCTTTTTCAAATTCATTCCTAATGAAGAAATATAAAATATATTTTCATAAGTGACACAAAACCATGAAATGTTTTTAGAATGCAAAACCTGTGAGTTAGGTCACTTTCCTTAGTACGGTTCAAAGGAGACCAAGTACAAAGATTGAGCATTCAGGCACCATATTTTATAATCGAATCTTATTGGCTTATCACGAATGAATTGCTTTAAACTAAGGCGCCCATAATAACAAACCATGCTTTCATCATAGTCAAACAAATGAAGTCGAATGAGGTCAAACAAACAACGTACTTTCAACATTTTGTCATTCGGCATTATGATTGTATTATCAGCGCAATGTAGATATCTTGCTATTTCTAAGAAGCGATTACGTCTTATTATGCAAGTCAGAAGGTTTTTCCCAATAGCTTCGCTTTCCTGGCATCTTGCAATATCCAGATAAAAGAATAATTCCCAGAAACACTCGTATTTCTTTAGAACTGATATTAGATGATGAACTGTTTTTGAAAGCAACGTAATTATTTGACTAGTTGACGAGATGTCCAATAACCTCTTTACCGAAAAACAGCTTAAACAATCCAACAGAAGACATACATATTTGTCACATCAGTAAAATTTTGTTCCGGATATACTGAAATGGTACTGGTCAAATCATTACTAACCCATTTCATATTTATTTTCTGTTTCCTAATTCTTTTCGTTGGAGAAGGTTCTTGTGCTTGAATTTGATCATCCACATAATCCACATAATAACTTGTATCAGATAACGCTGAACTTTTGTACATTATCACTGATTCAGCAACGAGCTGACGACCCGTGAGATTGTCGACCATCCCACATTCTTTGTCATCTGAATCTTCTTTGAAATCTATATTTACCGCTTCACAGAGGAGTATCACTATGAAGAAACCTGGCCAAAAGTAAAAAACATGAAATTTGTTAAAAACAAAAACAATTGGTATAGTATTGTAACTTAATACCCAATACGTTATATAACGGATATTTAAATAATGTCTCTATTTTTGCTTTGCTGCACAATCAATCGAAAGTCGAGAATTGTGCTAATCAAACGTCTTTTTTGGAAGCCATCGAATTTAAAGCGAAACATTTCACTCGCGATTTTTATATTATATTGTGTGAAAATTTGTTGTGATCAATTTATATCCGTAAGAGTTGATACAACTCTTTTTTCTCCCGCGCTTATTTAGCATTATAAAAGATACGTGTTTTGTTAAAAATGTGTTTATATTGTAGGTGTTATCTATACGAGTTAAAACGAGTTCAGCTAAAATTCTTTAAGTAACAGTAAATTCGGTTATTTCTTTAAAGGTTTCCGAAAAAAATCCTCCGCCTATTCCCGCCAATTGATTTGCTATCAAATGTAAATTTACGGTATTGACAAAATTTTGTTGCAAAAAAAGCAAGGAAAAGTAATGGAAATGGCGATAGAGAGATCAAGAAGATCATTATACGATCTTATGAAACAAATCACAAATCCGACTATGGCGGGAAAATTTGCATTTTTAGAACAGAAACTTAAAGAAATGACTAAATGTCCAGAAGGTGGAGAAAGTTCGCTTAGACGTGCACTGAAATCTTTTAGGTTTCATTTTAAGCGGAAATAGGCAGCCACCAGTAATAAAGAAGATCGATTTTTAAGTAAAAATGAGGAATGGCTAAACTTAATCATAAAGCTACCTGCCTAGGCAAAAATAAAACCTGGTCGTCCAATAACAAACTGAAGAATCGAGTGAACGAAGCAAGCTGCGAAAAACAATGAGTTTAAGAGACCAGGTATTACCCCAAAGAATGAATTTTCTGTCTAGTAAACTGTCAATTGAACTGTCCATTATTAAAATCTATTATGTAAGTAGGTGTGTTGCTCAAAATGTGAAAATTTTGCTAGCTAGGTGTATTAGTATCATGTTCATATCTGTTAAATGTGTAATATTTAATATTAAGCCTACATCTTCTACATAGTGCATCTGCTTATCTAGGTTCCACCTGACCAGTTAACTTATGCAGCGCAAATGAGTCAGCGTGCTGTAGGTAATAGTAAAGTATCTAAAATAATCAAAGCTGTAACACTAACACCAAGGAGAGCTTCAAAATATATGAAAATACTTAGTTACGCGGAAAACACTATATATCACATTTCGTCGATTGTGATATGACAAGAAAGCAATGCGAAATTATTCACGCTGATAATAAGACCATTTATCTATGTAACTCACTTTTACAGAGGAAAAAAAAGGATTGCTATCCTCGAGAAGAATCGATCAAAGTGACAGATACCTGCGCTGAAATTAACCTACAGGACCTCCTTGATCATACGGCTTCGCGATTACTAAAATACCTCGAGGATGTTCTGAAAACTACAGACGAAGAAGAAAAGAAACATTTGGAGTTATTGACAAAATGGGGTGGCGATGGTTCACAACAAAAACAATTTAAACAGACATTTCAGGACGACAGGGATAGCGACGTAAACATCTTTCAAAGTTCTCTTGTTCCCTTAAGATTGATAAGCAATAGTGGTGGCCAGAAAAAGACGCTATGGAAAAACCTAGTACCATCATCTACAAGATATTTCAGACCGATTCGTATGCGTTTCGTTAAAAAAACAGTTGATATTACGAATGAAGAAATTCGATACGTTGAAAATCAAGCAAAAAACCTAAGAAAAACACAAATACTGACAAAAAGTTGTGGTTTATTTGTTATTCAGCATACATTAGTACTAACAAAGGTAGGTGGAAAGGTTTAAAATGCTGTAACAAGTACGTCTTCAATTATGAGGTACTATATATGCGGATAAACTTCAAAAAATTTTAACGATTAAAACAGGCAACGCAGAACCGAGAATCCTGGTGCTTTAAGGTTTGGACTGTCGATATTTCATGCAAGAATTCGGTTTTTTGAGTCACTCTTGCATTTGTTTTATAAAATTTCAGTTAACAAGCGGCAGGCCGGAACCAATGAAGACAAGAGAACAGTAGCAAAGACAAAAAAAAAAAAAAAGAATTCAAGCCAATTTTAAAACAGAAATGAGTCTGCTTGTTGACATACCCAAAGCCGGATTTGGTAACACAAATGACGGGAACACTTCTAGAAAATTTTTTGCAGATCCTGAAACTGCTTTCCGAATTACTGGAGTAGACATTAACCTCATTAGCAAATTTAGGATAATATTGGAAATCCTGTCAAGTGGACACAAAATTGATGTACAAAAATTTTCAAATTTTGCTGAAGAAACTGCAAAATTTTATGTTAAACTTTATAGTTGGTATCCAATGTAGCCAAAAATACATAAAATTTTAAGTCATGGGGCCACGGTAATCAGGCACGCTATATTACCTATTGTCCAACTTTCAGGGGAAGCGGCAGAAAATAGAAACAAGAATTTTCGTTTATATAGGCAAAATTTTTCTAGAAAGTTTTCCCGAGAGGATTGTAATAGAGATGTCTTGAATAGACTTTTGTTAAGCTCTGACCCTTTTTTGAGTAGTTTGAGGCCAAAGTCTCAAAAGAAAAGCAAGCCATTCGCCAGCGAAACTGGTGATACAACGAATATGAAAGAAGAGAAGAAGATAAGGAGGACGAGGAAGAAACATGTGACGAATTTGATTACGAAAATGAATAAATTTCAAATTGTATTTATATTTATTAAATATTTGATTTTTAGCATAAAAACTCTAAATAACTCTGTTAATATGATCCAAAAGTATTCTCTATAACTTATAAGTTTTAATTAAACACACCCAATATTTTTGTCCACTTTTCAAGGTAAAATACTCTTCTGTGCGCTGGAGGCTCAATGTATGGTAAATTCCAGTTCTCTACATTTCCATTTTTGAGAAGATCTAATGCTTGTTGTAGCGTTAAATCTCTGTGTAATGTAGAGAAACTAATAAAAACAGAGAATAAACACGAAAATCCACAGGACTGCACAATGCACCGCCCAGCGTACCCATTTGGGTACGGTTAAACTTTTTCACACACTGTTGCTACATATAAATACAATATCAACAACCGCACTGCAATATTTATATGCATTTGTTAATAAATTAGTAATATTTGAGGACTAGAAAACCAAAACTGATATTAATAAGGCACATATATTGTAAAAACACTTCCACACAACGAATGTCCATTTCGGTTAAAATAAAAGAAGCAGGTTCCACGCACAAAGTTATTCAATGATAATACATTGACACCAGTGGATTAAAAAAACAAACTAAGCAAGAATGTACTGTTTTTATGGAATATGCACACCGTACACATATGGATACCGATGACTTTCAGCTTTCAATAAATATCGCTTTTATCGGTGATGTATTTATAATTCTAAGAGGTGCTGGTTCTATTATACAATACCAATCCACCTTTTATAATATTTTTACTAATACAATAAAAGTCTTTTTTCATAGGCAACGCTTCCATTATTATTTACGATCATTTAGTCGTATCTATTCTCTTCAATTTTATTAAGAAAAGGCATATTAACAATAGAGTTATTTATGTCTTACACTTTTAACAAAAAAAAATCATAGAAATTGTTTGCTATAGTTTTACTACGAGTACGTTTATACTTTATTTCTTCAAACTGGATTTCTCTGTTTTTCACATTATCATCTTTTAGCATAAAACTTTTTTTTATAGTTTTCCACATTGACTTTTGATTATTTATCTTATTTTTAATACTTTTAGCTTTACTTAAAGTTTTTTGCATATTGTATATTCTTCTATATGGTTCCAGCACTACTCATGTACGGTATGAATAAATTAATATTTATTATTTTATCATGTACCGTTCGTATGCCACTTTTTCTTATCATTCATTTTTATACTTCTTAAAATCACAAATTTATTATTAATACGATTTATATCCTTTTCGAAAACATCATTCATAAAATCATTTGGTAATGCACAAGATCCATTTAAATCAACTGAAGAAACTTAGTTTTATTATATGTATTTAAGATTTCGTACAGCGTTAACATTTTCCGTGATTGAATTTAAATATGCTTTTATTGTTATCACTATAGTGTCACGTATTTTCAGAGAGTTATCCACATTCACAACATAGTCCTTAATAATTCAAATGGCATACATAATCTATTATTGTTTTACTGGAGGGCACAATTCCTGTTAGTTGTTTAACCAACCGCGATCACCTTTTTCTCAATTTACTTTTCATAAATATTGTTGTTCAACCAGTTATTGTTAAAGTCACATACTATACCTAAATTATACCCAGAAATGTCATCCATGAATTCATTAAAAAATCACAAAATGATCTTTTTGCAAAATATCGATGCCCTATTTGTAGGCGAGGCAATAGACGGTGTTCATCCAGACATGATTAAGATACTTTTGCCATTTGTATGCAAATATATAACCCATATTTTCAATACAATGCTTACCACTGGTGTTTATGCTGAGAGATGGAAATGTGCCAAAATTATGTCTCTCGCTAAATCAACTTCAGGGATCAATGTTGACTTCAGGCCGATAGCAATTTTGCTTTTTTTAAGCAAAGTTTATAAAAAATTTATGGCGGAGAGCATCTGATAACAGAGTTTCAGTCGAGTTCTAGGAATAATCATAGTTGTATATCTTAAAAGTAAGTGATGATATTAGATGAAGGTTTGACTCAAAACTTGTAACGTTAACTGTTTTTTTTTTTTAGATTTCTCGAAAGCCTTTGACTCAGTAAATCACAAAATCTTATTGCACCAACTAAAAAGTCAATTCGGTTTTAAAGAATCTGTGTGTAAGTTAATAACATCATACCCATACAATCGTATGCAATTTGTATAAGGTGGATCTAAGTCTTTGCATAGCTTAGTCGTTTCCTCGGGTATACCTCAAAGTTCAGTTTTGAGTCCCCTTTTGTTTTCACTTTTCACCAATGACATCTCGAAATGTATATCAAATTGCCAATACCACATTTATGCGAATGATGTCCGGATATATAATCAATTTTCCCAGTCAAATGAAAAAAATGGAATTACAGCGGTAAATATTGATTTGAATGCTATTTTCATGTGGTCACAACAAAACCAACTGAAGCTAAACTCCTCAAAAATGAATGCCCTTAAATTCAATAAACATTTACGAAAAATAGAGGACACTCAGTGGTACATATAAATAATTGTAAAGTTGAAGTCGTAAACAAGTTTAAAAACTTGGGTATTTATATCAATAGGTAGCTAGATCACATCGTATCTAAGATTTATAGCATTGTTCGTGGCTTGAGTCTTACCAGACGATGTTTACAGTCAGAGATTAAGAAGAAACTTACTAAGGCAAATGTTTTACCCTTAATAAAATATGAGTGTGAGATCTTCGCAGATTTGGAGTCTGAGTTAGCTAGAAAACTTAATGTTGCCTTTAACAGCTGCGCTCGATATATATAATAATTTTAAGGAAATTTGATCACATATCTGCTTTTATAAAACAAAAGTAATTGGTTGTATCCTATAATCCTTTTTAAACCATAGACACCTTCTAACGCTTTTTATGATCATTCATGACATATCACCCAATTATTTGAAATGTAAGATCCAGTTTTTACGCTCCCAAAGATATTTCCAATTAGTTCCTCCAAGGCAAAAATATTCAGTGACTAGTCGACAATTTTTTATGTATGCTGTTCAATTGAGAAACCGTCTTCGCCAGCACCTAAGAACAATGAACACAGTACAGCAATTTAAAAATCAGCTTTTTAATTTTTCTGCAAACAACAACATTTGGTATGAAGTTCATATTTTCCTTTTTTCTGTCCCATCCTTTTCTTATATCTTAGCATTTAAGATTAATCAACAGAAATTTTATTGTATTTAAATTTAGTACTTATTTGCCCGTGCAAACTGAAAAGTTTAAAACTTATCTGAACAGAGATAAATTATACAAATAAATTAAATTAAATTAAATATGAATTTAAAAAAAAAAAAATAAACAGGTGCTGTTTTAATTAATTTAAATTGTTTTAACTATTAATTCTTAATTCGTGCGGTTTGCTAAAAGATGGCGTAACTTATATTGTTCTATTAGAACATAAGTTGGAAAGCTGCTGTCATTGTACGTCATTTCAGTATATGGCATTCATTTGAAACGTAAACAACAATAATTTTTTTTCACTCAAATATGTCGAACTTTGTGCCTGAAAAAGTGTTTTTGCGAGGAGTTCTTATTCATTACTTTAATATGAAGAAAACTGCTGCCGAAAGTCGTCGTATTTTAGTGGAAGTCCTGGAACGTCCCGGGCAGCCAAAAAAGTTTGAAGATGAAGAACTGGAAGCATTACTCTATGAAGATTGTTGCCAAACACAAGATAAGCTCTCAGGATCTGTTGGTGTCACTCAACAACCATTTCAAAACGTTTAAGAGCAGCTGGATATATTCAAAAGCAAGGAAATTGGGTTCCACATGAACTCAAGCCGAGAGACGTCGAAAGGCTGTTTTGCATGTCCGAAATGCTGCTGGAATGCCACAAAAGGAAGTCATTTTCGCATCGGATTGTTACTGGTGATGAAAAATGGACCCATTGCGACAACCCCAAGTGCAAAAAAATATGTGAAACCCGGCCAACCAGCCAAATCAACGGCAAAGCTGAATATCCATGGCGCGAAGGTAATGCTATGTATTTGGTGGGATCAGATGGGTGTGCTGTATTTTGAGCTGCTAAAACCGGTCGAAACCATCAATGGGCAATGCTACCGAACACAATTAATCCATTTGAAGAGAGCAGTAGCCAGAAAACACCCGGAATATGCGACCAAACACGAGGCAAAAATTTTCCATCATGACAACGCTCGGCCTCACATTGCTATTCTGGTTAAGAACTATTTGAAAACAGTGGATTGGAAGTCTTACCCCACCCGCCTTATAGCCCAGACCTTGCCTCTTCTGACTACCATTTTTTCCGGTCGATGCAAAACGCCCTCACTGAAATACGGTTTACATCTGAGCAGAATATCAAAAATTGGCTTGATTTATTCTTGGCTGCCAAGCCTGCGCAGTTCTTTTGGGATGGGATCCACAAATTGCCAGAAAGATGGGAAAAAGTCATAGCTTCAGATGGGCAATACTTTGAATAATACTATTGTACATGTTTTTCTTAAATAAACGTTCAAATTTAAAAAAAAACCACACGAATTAAAATATATACCCAATATTTAAATATATTTATTAAGTTTGCGATTTTTTTGGAATATTTATTTTAATGTACACTTAAAATGTTCGAACCATTTTGTTTTTTTAAATGTTTCCCCAGTCTACTGGGGTTGTTGTCTTTACGAAAAGGAGAAAGCTAACTGGGTTGACTTATCTGGCGCTTAAAGGCATCACCAACCGATTCGCCAATAAAGCTATGTACTTAGGTACCATACTGAACAGTAAACCTCTTTGGATTGAATATCTTACGCCAAAAGGCACTGTCGACTTTCTAGTAGTCTGAAGCTTTTGGAAAGACATGAAGCTTGGCACCTGTTATATTCAATACTCTGGTTGTCTAGTGGTACAGCTTTCACTGCTGCTTTTACCAGATTCCAAGGAACAGTCTATTTGTCTGCATGGAGGCTTTCCTTAGCATGCCTGATTTCCGCCCTAAACTAAATTATGAATCTCCCTCCCCTTGATATAGCCAATTTTAATGACAACAAAATACATACATATATTGGGAGTAGTCTGTTTGGGGGGAAATATTTGCATCCCAAGTCACAATCGGATCACAGATGGAATCCCCGATCTTGCTACGCAAAGACTGAACCTACTTTAATACAGCCTGCGTCTTCGATTAGGGCATAGATAAATTAACATTTGCCATCTATTTTTCCAGATATTGGAAAATCAAAACCGGTTTTCTACTGATCGCCTCTATCCGTGTTACCCTGTCTGTGAATACGTGTGAATTGTCATCAATGGCAATTTCTTTCCCTTTTTCACAAAACCTGCCCATTTTACAAGAAAAATGGTACTTTACTTGTAAATAGCTTTCATTCTTCTTATTTCTCTAACAGCGTGTCTGTACGAAGTTAAGGGTTTGCAAAAGTGTTAGTAGAGTTTAACATCTAGGTTAGTTCATCTATGGATTAGGGCTTAAATTAACACTTGAGCTTTATATGAGTATAACTGCAAATGACATTATTTTACAGATTTCCGGTAGAAGACACAAATACTTCCCGACTTCATAGTGGTTCACAGACGGAAAAAAAACCCGAATATATAATACAATAAGTTACAGAGTACAGTTAATTTGATTCTTCGATTCTATATATACATATATGCAAAAAAATTGTTAATTCTTTTTTTTAATTCGATCGAGTCTGGAGTACAGTTAAAACGAAAAGGCTTCCTGCAAGATTTCCGAAATATAAATATTTTTATTAGGAGTTTTGATATGCTTATTTTCATTAGTTATAGCGCTCATATTTACAAAGGAACCCTTAGTTTTATTAATTGGATATTTGAGTTTAATAGTACAATTACCGTTTATCAAAATTCTTTTCAATCTAGAAACAAAGGCTCCTAACTGGAGCTACCTTCGAAGAGAGACTTTAGTCTCTGGCTATGGCATTTTTTTAAAGCTCATAAGTTTATGTTATATATGAATACTACATACTTATGTAGAAATTAAGCGACACTTTTGATCACTTTTGATGAGTAACATTTAAGTAAAAAAGTGTTAAAATAAAAAATTTTGCCACAGAATATAAAGTGCTGCGCGCTTTTCTTTTCAGAAGGAGTTTAACTAACTAGTAGACGTTTTGCAAGAAAGTTATAAAAGTTAAGAAAAGATTTTTACTGCATTTAAGTAAACATTTCAAAATTTCTTCTAAAATATTAAAAACCGGCTTAATAGAAAGTTTTTTGTTAATTTTAAACAAGATGATGTTAAATCTTGCTTAACTGAGTCAGGTGCGTGTACAAATAGAAGACCGAATAAAGTTTTTTTAAGGCTACTTTGCTCCAGAAAAAAATACAAAGTGCAGGAACAAAAGCAAGTACTTTGCAAAATCTAATAAACGCAGCCGCTACTCGACTCTGCACACAGTTTTTAGTACCGACGAAGCGTTAGCCCTGATGTTTCAAACAAAACTGTCAGAGTATCAATATGAAGTTATTAAAAAAGCAACTGATCGTCTGGCTATAATATAATTCCAAAATATAAACAAATTATACAATATGAAATATAGTGAAAACTTCTTACTACCAAAAAAAAAAAACAAGTAGTAGGAGTAGTAGGAGTGTCGTTAAATATGTGGGTATAAGAGTAAATTATGTTATGCAAGGGGTGAATATACATAACAAAAGATGGCAACACTTTGCAGAAGATTTTGTAGAAACTCTACTGAAACTCTACAGATATTATCAAAATAGATTTAAGATTAATGAAAAAAAAATTTATATTTCAAACTATTGGCAGCAATTTCACTGTTGACCCCGCCAAATTTCAAGCTCATATGGAAGAAGCTTTCTCCTGGCTAGCCTTTAAATTATATTCTTTGTATTATATGCCAGCACTTCCACTTAGTGAAAAAGCACAGAACTTATTATTATTAAAGTACTCGTGTGTGACATCTGAAGGTGAGAACTGGAAAAAAATTGAAAAGAATAATGTATAAAAATCACTTAACATGCAATTATTGAATTATTCCCTATCATTTAGTTGCCTGAAAGAAAGTATTGAGGTCACGGCTGGTATTAAACCCCGAACCGTCCAATTGGGAAGTCAATACACTACCATTTGAGCCACGGACACCCACAAGATGAATTATTTGGCATTATTCGGTTCACAAAGGTGCCGGTGTTAGGAAAATAGCTTCCGCATTAGGATCTATGTGATGACACCTTTACCGATTTGTCGCTGTTTTTGTTGATTCTTCGATCTTAAACTTGGTGTTAATTCTCCATAGCTCCACAACCTACGCACTATTGGAAGGTCTCGGTACGATACCTTTTTCTGCCGTTATTATTAGCATTAGTCTTATACTGGATTATATTTCGGATAGGTTACCAGAGAAGACAAAGGCAGACCAGGCGTCCAACATTTAGTTTCAATTGGTTTCAAGATGCCAATTCTGATCATGTGTTTTTGCCAAAGTTCAAACCACTGAGGATCTTTTCTCATATGAATACCTAGTAGTTATTTCTGTTATACACATACAGGGTATCCCAGTTTAGTAGTATAATTATTTAAGAGCATATTCCTTAAGTTCCGCCGAAAAAAAATTTTATGCCAAGGGGGGTGGTCTATTTTCACTCCATTTTAAGCTAAGGCCCATCAAAGTGGGTGACCTCTAATTTGGAGGTGTAACCACTTTAAATGCTATAACTAGTTGAGGTTCAAAAATAGTTTTAGACATTTCGAAAAGATAATTTAATAATGCGTACAAATCTTAAATGTTTTGTGCAGCAACAAAAAAAGTAATGGCTCTTTAAAATCAAAACTATGAAAATTTGCGGTTCCATTTTTTACTTAAAATGCATTTTTCTTAAAATTTTCTGAAATTTTATGAAATTTTTATACTTGCAAAATTTAAATTGATACGGGTCAACTGCACCAAAAAAAAGAGAAGGACGTTCAGACGCAACGGTTTCAAAAGTTAAGGATGAGATTTTGCGTGCTGTGGAAATGTGGAAATTCAGACATCAGTCAGCTACGCGGTTGGAACTTCTCTCAACCGTAACTCAAAGAGTAATAGATTACACCCTTTCCAATTGACACCAGTACAGGATTTACTACCAGGTGATGCGTAAAGAAGAGTGCAATTTTGCCAATGGCTACTGCGCAAACATGTAGAAGACGAGCAATTTCTCAACAACATTCTGTGGACTGACTAAGCGCAGTTCACAAGAGATGGGGTTACAAACCATCATAATTTGTACCATTGGTAATACACACAAGCTCCTTTCAAAGTTAAGAATTTGATAATTGTAAACAACTTCTCAAAATGTGTTTTTTTTTTTTTCTTAGTAGGCCCGCATGTTCCCATGCATGTTCGCATGGGAATAGTTAATTCCCATTACTATCTGGAATTTTTTAGAGAATTATTTCGGGAGCTCTTTGAAGATGTTTCTCTTGTTCAGAGAAGGGCGATGTTCTTTCAACAAGATGGAGCACCTTGTCACAATAGCAGTGAGGTAACTTCGTTTCTCAACCATACTTTTAACGAATGATGGATTGGTCGATTCAGCCCCCATCCTTGGCCACCCAGATCTCCTGACCAATCACCCATGGATTTTTCTTCTGGGGTGCTATGAAAGAAAAAGTTTATTTCAGAGAAATATCGAGTGTAGAGTTTTAAACATTTCGTGCATTGTTAAATTGGCTTTCCGAAATGTACATATATGTTATCGTTCCTCTTGCTCTATCAATTCAAATCTACAGTATTTTAAGTAAATACACAACGAGCGCAGAGCTGTCTTACTTCAACGACTTATAAATATTGAGAGGGGTTGAATATTAACCTCCTCCCATAGGATTTTTTGTTTCTAAGAATTTAAGGACTCTTCTGATTTAATTATGTTCTTTGAGCGTATCTTGGTATCTTATGTCACATCTATTGTAGATATGTGCAGATTTGTTGAGCTGAGTTGAGTCTTATCTGCCTTTGTATCCAATTAACTATAAGGTGACCAGATAAGAACAATAAAAACAAAAAATAAAACAACAACGGTGTAAGTAATAAAATTGATTCTTTAGCTTTATTTTTAAAGCAACGTTCATGCCATTATGTGTGGAATAGCTCATCATACAAATAGCCGCCTCGGCTTCGCTGGCAGCGCTTCAAGCGGTCGGTCTTTTTTTTATGACTCGGTCCAATATGTGCGACGTTATTCCGGCAATAGCGTGTCGAATTTTGGCCTCTAGTGGTGCCGATTGATGAACGCTTGGCGTGAGATGATCCAGTCACCAAATTTCTCCTTCAAAACTTCAAGCGTTGCGTCGCTTTTACGGCATGCAGCGCCATCTTGTTGGAACCACATCTCGGATATATCGATGTTATCAAGCTCTGACCACAGAAAGTTAGTAAACATCGCTCTATACCGAGACCATTAATGGTAACGGTGTCTCCTTCCTCATTTCGAAAGAAATGAAATGTAAAGAGAAATACCGATGTACGTTGATATTAATTGTTTGCAAGTTTTTTGTTACAAGTATTCCATAAGCGAGTTGTGCGACTTAGGAACGAACTGTGATATTTCAGAGTACTTTCGAAAGTAGCATTTGTAAAGAGAAATACCGATGTACGTTGATATTAATTGTTTGCAAGTTTTTTGTTACAAGTATTCCATAAGCGAGTTGTGCGACTTAGGAACGAACTGTGATATTTCAGAGTACTTTCGAAAGTGGGCTTAACGGTATCCTGATGTTACTGGCGGTTTCTATGGAGCACTGTTGGTCAAAAAATAGGGATAAAACAAAGTGGGACTACAGATATTACGTCGAAGTTCAAGGGTGTAAATTAGCTGACTGATATTATTATCACCTATGAGCTTTATCGCACGGTTTTGAATCCTATCTAGCAGGTGCAGAGATGTTTTAGAATCACATGACCAGATATGGTCATTGCACTTTAATTTTGGGCGGGTGATTGCCCTATATATTTTGGCTAGATCAGAGGGGGTGAAATATTTCTTACATCGCTTGAGGAAACCTAGACATTTCGCAGCATTTTTGACGACAATAAATATGTGTTCATTCCAACGTAGGTTGTCACTGACACACATACCGAGAATGGAAGGTTGTTCGGTTTCGACGATTCATTCGTGGATAATGACTGGGTATTAAGATTTCGCTTTGATGACAGCAGACAGCATTGAGTTTTTGAAGCATAAAATTTCACTGTATTAATAGTTCCCCAATTGGTTATGCTGTTAATATCGGAACTTAATGTGCTAATATACCCTGCCGTTCTTGTTCTACATCCGAAGAGCAGGAACGTGAATCCGAGAACGAATATGAAAAGCATTGAATGAACTGACATTTCTGGGTCTCCTTCGATACAGGCCGCTACGGAGGGTAAGTTTTCTTCATTTCGCACCAATCTCTGTTCGGTTGGTGGATAAAGGTCTAAACGAGTGTACTCAGACTTAACATTTTCTACAGAGCGGGAAATAGCCTACATACTGAAGCCATGATAATGACCGACCTCACGACCAAATTCACGTTGCGTATTTACAACTGAGCCTGAATTTCGAAAATATTTCCACACGTGCAGTAAGCGTAAAACACAGAAATTTAAACACATGGGTGTTTTCAGACTTTTCAACAAGGATTAAATGCCAATTCAGCTGTCACATTTAATTCTTAATAGAAACCGGTATAATTTGTCTGACGTCAACGTGGAAAAACTATGTTTCCAGTAGGACGGTTCTTCACCCCATATAGCCAACGAAAACACCGCTTTATTGCAATCACGGTTTAGCAGCAAAATTATTTCAATACGATCTTGACTAAACTTGACTACTTAAGTCACTAGTTTACGCCGATAAACCAGCAACCATTGATGCTTTGGATTGAAACATTTTTCGACTAATGCGCGATTAGCTCTTCCAATTGCTCGAAAAAGCCGTCGAAAATGGGACCTCTACGTGGCAGTCGTGGTGGATATATGCCCGAAACTGTTTTTTAATATCATATGGCATGAAATAGTCTTGCGACAGAATTCAATGAGTGGTCATCATGTTAATTTACTCACGTTTTATTTAAACAAGGGAGCTTGCATATCTTAAAAAATAACCTTTACATACCATATACTTATCGAAATTTGTTATAATATAATTCTCTTGGCCACATTTGTTAAACAAAAGAGAAAACTGGAAAGCTGCAAAATATTTTCTGATTCAAATGACATATCCACCTGGTTGTACTGTTTGTAGTTTGTTTGTAGTTATAATAAAATATGTTGTTATTCCTTCTAAAGGTGGGCAATATTGACTACTTAACGTTCGCCGAATGATTTTTATCATTCATCTTTCGTTTATACAAATGCTTCTTATCAACGGCTTTATTGATTTTTACATTATGTCAAATAATATTTATTAGTATCCTACAATCAAGAGAAATAATTGGTAGACTAAATTACAAGAAATAGTTTCCAGAATTTAACATGTGTCGCTCTTCTTTTGTTTTTCACGCAACCACATTTAACAAAACGTAAGAACTATCTTTAAGTTAATGACATTTTCATAGGAAAAAAAATTTACTACCCAAAAGTTCAACTGTTGAAATAATCAATGTTATTCATCGATATAAAACTATGTATATAGGTACCCATATATATACGTATAATTACACATTTTCAAATATGCTATTCCAAAAAAAAAACAAAAGAAAATTACTGAAATCCAGATTTATATGTATGAATACGTATTTATAAGAAGTTCTTGGAAATGAGTCAGTCTTATTAAAAAGACACAAATGAGAATATATGCGTGTCGCCAGGTGTCTTTAGCTTACCCACCCGCACACCGTAATGTACTTGTCGCATGTATTATTCATTATCCGTTCGTGTGACAGTTTCTACATGAGAAAGTTTCAAGTCAACCCCATAATGTCCTATTATGATAAAACCAAGGTCAGACACAAGTAATAACACAAATTATTCCTTTAGTTCGTTTTACTGGCTAATGGGTGGGGAAAAGACAATTATTAATAAGCACTCACTTGTTGGTTGAAAACAAAGTAATCCTATAAAAAATACAATTATCCCAACGGTATCCATGCTAAGCAGTAAATAATGCTCTCCAACAAAAACAAGTAAGCGGGCAGTATGTGTAATAAATTGAGTGCACTGAATCGATGAACTGATACTTTTATCAACTAAATCACTAACTGTTCGTAAACGGGCCTTAGTCGCACAATCACATTACAAACACATTGCTTTCGATAAATTTTTATATATATATATATATTTTTTTTTCAAATTCCTTTGAGAATACCCACGAATTGATCTAACAGATAACTTTGAAAGGATTACACACTATTGCCATATTCAGACCGAATGACGTACTTTATGAACGTTAATTCGTTTCACTAGAAAAATTAAAAGAAATCAGATATATGTATAGGGCTATTCACGAATACTTGGGAGGGAACTTTACCGACGGTATTTCCACTAACTGAAAATTAATTCAAATTTTATTCAAACAACCTGCTGCTAATTTAGAAAACTACTAGCCTTACAAAGGCTTAACTAATTAGTTAAACCTTGAGACCATTTGTATGCGTATCGAATAAGTTCGTTCAACATCATCAATTATTCAAAATGTTCCATATGATCATCTCAATTCACACGCGTACGCACGTATTCGTACCTTTACTATGACAGGACAATTACGGGCCGGTGGAAGTTAACTAGGTTACGGAAGTGGCAGCAGGTGGTGCGAGTAATAAGGAAGGTGACCAAGTGCACATAAATCAACTTAATATTTCACTTCTTTTCCACTCGATCCAAATGAATTACACGCACTTGTTGTGCCCGACTTTAAAGTTTATCCTAGACTGAAAAGGTCCGTTTCTGGAAGAGTACAGCCACACGTTATGGAAGCACACAGGGTACGTATGTGTGCTCCTCAGAAAAATAATTGGGGAACTGGAGCGCTTGTAATAGCACTCTGACTATGTGTCACAAGCTTTCCAGTACGTACTCCCAGGATCTATTATGTTCTAATGTATGAGAGCTATGTATAAGTGAAGGCGGAGGTTGATGAACATTCAGATGTGGGTGACTACAAAGGGCAAAGCTCATGTGTTGCGCCACCGAATTGCAACAGTTTGGGAATCAACAATCTGTTTTCGGAGGTGGTAATCCAAAAAAGCTCCGATTTGTTCCAGCACGTGGGGCAGTAACCGTTGTGGAAGGAAAAATCTGGAAACTTGGGGAAAACAGGGAAAATTCCAATTTGTGGGTGTATAAGTGCTGGACATGCGTAGGATACATCTATAGAATCAACAGGCAGTTGGTTGCCACTTGTTAAAGACCTGAAAAAAGGTGTCGTCAGGATTTCGTGGGGGTGAGGCGATTATTTTATAAGGTCAGGCCATGTAGTTGCACTTCACAGGAGTTGCATTTGAGAAAGTTTTGCGCGCAAGAGCAATAAATTAAAATTTTTGAGAGCTCTGTCTAAGAGAATTTTACTTCATTTGAATTTATTTTTGAATCAATGTATCTTTCAATGGGGGGTATGTGTGAGCAATTTCTAATGAACACGGCTTTTAAAGTTCTATAACAATCCTATGAAATTGGTTTATCATATAAAAAATTATTTCGAACAGTAAGAAGTCGTTCAGGGTATATTGTACTTAACTTACTAAAAGTACTGTAATGATGTTAGTGCAAAGTTAATAAAAGGAATTAAGTACATAAAATAAATCGTAGTTTCAATGATAACGAAAGAGAAATGCACATTAGCTACGCCCTTAGATAACACTTCATTAGGTTAAAACTTATTCGAATGCCGTAGAAATGTTGGTACTTAAATAACGGTTTAATTACGTGTGGAGTGACGGTTTTATCTCGAATAAATTTTCAGCATGCCTGGGTAGCGCACTGCATTTTATATTTTTCTATCGAAACAGAGAACTCAAACAAATAACCAGTCCATTATACTCCTTCTATGTTAAATTTAATGGAATCTTTCGGTCTTTCGAAAAAAGATGAGTAAGCTCTTCAATGATAAAGTGCCTACTGTGCAGGCATTCACCATGTTTACGTCGAGTACTTGCAGCTTGCATACATTCACAAAGGTAATGCCCCGCGTCGTCATCATCACTTTCACAGAAAGTACCACAGGATGCTGTATCACTTATTCCCAGAACATTTAAATACTTATCAAAGATTTAGTGGCCCATTGCAATCCCAGTTCATCGGCGTTTTCTTTTCTTGAGATCCCATTGTGACCTAGGACCTAGACATAAAATAGAGAATTCAGCCTTCCGACTACGTTCGGTGATGTCTTGTATTCTTGAACTAACTTGGAAATCGTAAGATTTAATAGTTTAGCAAGGCTCTAAGCGCACCTTGGCTATCGCTCAGGATGCAAATACTTCGCCTACACCTTCCACCGGTTCTTCACAATATACAATAGTTCGTTGCGATCAACATTGCGTGTAACGTTGTCGTCCTCCAGAAGGATAACAGCACCGCATCCTTTATATGCTTTGAAGCCATTCATGAAGCTAAAAAAAAGTCATGACATGTTATTGCGTCAGAAGGCATGTCCATATGAACAGACAGCCGGTGTGCAAGATCATCAAAATTTCAATACGTGTTGAAGCAAAGTTCTCTTCTTTTCAAACAAAAGTTGACTTTGAGAGTGCAGTTCATAATATAAATATCATGGGGAGGGGAATCATGTATGCATCTAAAGGGGAGCCAGGCATGCTAGGGGAAGCCCCTAAGCAGCCGAGATAAACTGCTCCTTGTAGTTTGGTTAAAGCAGCAATGGCCCATTTTCGTGAGAGCTTATTTCTCCAGACAACCGATGTATAGGATATAAGTGGCCTTATCATAGTCACATATATCCAAAGAATCCTTCTCGGTGGGGCCGAATGTCTTGCCGAAAGCCGCATTGCACCGCCGGTAGGCCGACAGCTCCTTAAAGACTTTCGACGTCACATGTTTAGTCCATTAAAGTTTGTTATCTAGAATGACATCCAAATACTTAACTTATTTGGAGAAGTAGACGGTGATGCGTTTAAGCACTAGGTGAGTCAGTTCAGACAACTTCTGCCTTTTCGTAAGGAGAACAACCCCAGTTTTGAGAGGATTGACTGAAAGCCCTCTTCTAGTGAACCAATCGTTGATAACTTCTAAGGCCGGCTCTTTATAGCAGAGAGTCGGTAGACACAACGTGACCAATACGTCGACCAATACGTATTCAGAGTACATATAAGAGCCAGCATCCGCAATCAATGTCCTATTCACCAGATTTGCTTTTACCCACAAAACTAGTGATTTGCCAACGTCTGGTCGAGAAGTCGTGGAGTCGAAAGCACCCACTTTGCCGATTAAAAAAATGTCCAGCCTACCAGATTCTAAAGTGCACTCTCGCAAGACCTTCCGCGTTGATAGAAGCGTTGCATCGCAGATATAGGGTGCATTCTCACATGGATCTCAACAATTCTCTCCATGCTTTCTAACATGAAGGATGTCAGACTTGGCGAACGTGTAATACACCTTTCCGATTTCCGGTATAAAGGCTATACATATATGTTAGTGGCAGATTAACAGTCAACATTCTCTTCAGACTACCAGTAGCTGACCTATATCTTTTGGGGTATATGTATATAACATATTGGTGGCAGGCAACATAAATCCATCAAAGGAAGAAATAGCATGTGTAGTGGCCTCATCCGTCGCCACAAACGATGAGATATACCAGCTACACCGTTTTGTGTTGTTCAGCTCGCTTGCAGCTTCGGTATAGGAGTTGGTTGTGATCTGGTGCTGATTAAATTACCTAGGAAGTGAGCCTCAAGGATGTCGATATCATCAAATTTTCTGAGTAGTTCCAGCCTGGTTGATATTTCTCTTTTGAAGACTTTATTTAGATCAGTTTTGATCTATTCTCGAAAGTGTTTTTAAAACCCACTCTTCGAAATCCGAATAAGCTTTTAATAATATTTTTGTTTTGAATTGTAAAGGCTAAAGTTTTACTCTAAAGTAGTCCTAAATGACTTTTTCAGAAGTTTTCCGCTTTCTTAAAAAAAAAACACTGCAGATTCGTGTTCCAAAAACGAACGGGCGATCTGCAAAATTACTCTCCATACCACTGAGTGTTGGAAAGATATCCTTAAGGTTCTATATAGCCCCTCTAACTGTTTTTTGTCCCGAGCCGTTGATTTTTCCTCCTCCTCCTTAAATCATGTGAAGTTGGTTTTCTATAAATTCCTGCTCTGCAACAAGGTAGTGACCTCGCATTCGATTCTAAATTCGATGTACCCATAGTCTGACATGGAGATCTCTATTAGTACTCTCCAACCAGTAATCTCCTTAGCATACCTGTTGAATAACGTTAAGTTCATTACTTGTTGTCTTACTTTCGTAACAAAAGTTGGCTGAGAGCCATAATTGCTGACAAACAGGTGAGACGATAGTACTAAATACAGGAGATGATTACCTCTCACGCTGCATTTGCTACAGTATACTTGTATGATAAGTCCCTTCTTCCTGGAATCATAGTAGTCAATGATTTTTTTTTTTTTTTAAACTTAACACTCATGTGGGTATGAATACACTTATACATATATACACTTATAATGCATGAGGAGACTAAATTCTCATTGGAAGTTGGCGTGTTGTTGATTTCTACTACTCATATTACTCTACCACTCTACTACTACAAACAACTACTCATTTTCTTTTCTTTTTTTTTTTTTTGATTTTCGTTAATTGGAAAAATGAATGGGCTATGTTGGGATTCGAAAAAAGAACCTTCCGAATTGGAAGTCAGTCCATTACCACTTCAAACACAGCTACAAGTCAATGAGGTCATCTAACGCCTACGGTGTTCATAGGAAAAATAAGTAGACAACGACGAATTTGTGGCTTAGGTCTGCAGCAACTAAATCTTGTTTGCAAAATCGCATAAGGTTAGATAATGGGAGTAAGTTCCGCAAATAAAGACAAGTTCTCGGTCTTTCTGATCGCTCGTTATATAGTGGCGTGAAATCCCTTCTGACACAAGAGATGCGTTTGTTTTAAACCCATGGTTCCTGAAGAAATATAACGTGAAATTTTGTATTCAACATGGAAAGTCTTCTACATAGGGATGAAGTAGCATCCTAGGTAGCATCTAAGTAAATAAAAACAAATAAGAACTGGAGTGATAGACTCTTATCTGCATTTATTTCAGTGCTAATTAACCCTTCCAAAGCGCAGATAGGGACGTTAGTCATACCTGGATTTAATGATCGCGACAGAAGCTTTGTCTAAGCCCACAACAAGAGAGAATCCGTCCTTGTTTTCCCAATTCTTTTCCTCCTTGTGAGAGCAGACCTTACACTTTTTAGTGTAGAGTCCAGGATTCTGGGTATGAAGACGCTTCAGCTTAATTCCAGAACACGGCTACTGTTTAAATATAATGTGAAATTGCTTCGCTTTTGCGGATAGAATTTTATAAATGGAAAATAGTTTATAAAAATTAAAAATATTAAGAAATCTTAAAACAGATTAATTTATGACGAATTTTATCACCTTATTATACATTCGCAACCGCGTTCGGACAAAAGTGATGCATTTCGTCAGTATATAAGAACGACAACAAAAACTTTCCATTTCCAACAACTTTCAGAGACCTACATATCTCTGTCGAAGAAAAACTTTTTCTAAGGTTATAATAAATTTATTTATTAAAATATGTATTTCATGTGCTTTGTTCACATTTTTATTAATAAATTAAGATGTAGAATGAAGATTTATAGACGACTGTGCAACGCTGTTTGTAAATAAGAAAAGCTGGTGCAGGATTCTCAGAATAAGTCGAAGTAGCCGTTGAAGACAAATGAAATTGTTGACTTCGTATTTCCTCCATTTCTTTCATTTCTTGCAAAAATACTTCTTGCAATTTCGTCCTTACTCGAAGTTGTTGTCGTTGTTTCTTTAAAAAAAAAAAATGGAAGCAAGGATCACAGAAAAAAGGAATTCGTCCACCGACGCTTCAAGTAAGGCACACTTTCTTATTTCAGTGTTTAGAAGCTTTATCCTTTGCTTCCTCAAACACCCTTTTTTTCTGTCTTTCAACGTGAATGTGAATCCTAAGGCCGAGGTTGTGTTTCAGATATATGTATTCCTATTCCATTTACATCAGTATTTGATTATCATTATCGGCTTTAGTTGCAATTGTAAAGCAACTCGAAGTATCTGATATCAAAGGCAAGATTTCTAACAGTATCTCTCAGACACCTTTTTATGTTTTAGGTACCTATCAACGGGAATACCATTAAGACAAATTGATTTTATATTTCGAATATCTAAATCTGTTATAGTTTAAGTATGGAGGTTTGCAAGGCCATTTGGGTATTACTTCAGAAAACTTACATGCCTGTACCAAATATTCAATATTTTGAAAACTGGAAAAATGGAACTTCTAAAATATTTTGGTTGTATCGAACTTAAGTGTCCAGCAAATTCAGGCAGTATATACAATATTACAACTAAAACATAAAAACTTTTTATCAATAGGACTCTTGGCAGTGGTTGCTGCAACATACTGTTTTTCAATGATCAATGTGGGCGCATATGGAAAAGATAGCGATGTAGAGGTTTTTTTGCAAATTCAACAAAAATTTTGCTGAATTTAATAAGGTCCTATCCTGCAAGGGGTCTTCAGAACAATTACTGCTGGCTCGGACTGTAATTCTCATTTTCCACGAGCCAGAATCACAATTGAATGTGCATTTGTTATTAGTTCTCACAAATTTAAAATCTCATTAAAAGTTATTGAAACTAATGTTATTAGTTCTCACAAATTTAAAATCTCATTAAAAGTTATTGAAACTAATGTTGAAAATGCAATTCATATTGTAAAAGCTATCTGCATCCTACACAATGTAATTATTGATATAGAACAAGACTCCTCTCCCAATTTCGAGCAAAATGTTAGCTCAAGAAATCCTCGCAGTTGGCGAGCTGCAGAAGGTCAACGAAACATTTTTCGTCAATATTTATGAATAAATAAAATATAAAATTCATTAAATTGTTTACTTACTAAAAATTCCAACTTTTCTAGCTACTGATTCCAATTCCTTATTTGCAGTGGGCCTATGTTTATACCGGAAATTAATTTTTTTCCACAATTGGTTTTTGGACTTCCGATATAGAAACCTCTATATCGAGAGCTTTTCCGAACGATTATGACGATAAAATCAAACAATCTGAAGATAAGAACAAAACGTGCGATATGAGGACATCGCACCGCAACTCGTTTCCTGGACGCCAACATTTGATTAGAGCAGTTTAATTATATACTCGTACTTTCTCCACATAGCACGCACCGCAACGCAATGTTGCGTTAAAAGAATATTACAAAAAAAGTTAAAGTGTAATACATGAAAATAATGTAACTTTAACCACATATCATATATTGCAAATGACTAAATTACAGCATTTCCATTTAAATTATTCTTTTTTATATACAGAGCAAAGCAATATTTAATTATTGTATATGGTAGAAAAGCCGACGTTTTTTCTCATAAAACTAAAAATGATTCCTTGGCAAAGTATTTGTGAGTATTTAAGCATTTTAATGAGACATAGCACAAACTAAATAGCACTCCCTACAATTTCATCCACTGATGTAAGTAATTATTTCTGCATTTCCTAAAAATTGTCATCTTTGAATTTATTTAAACATTTTACAGCAATATGAATGTAGGAAATTACTTTATTATTTTATCTTATATTCACAAAAAAAAATAAAATTTTATATAGTGAATATTACAAAATTTAAATGATACAACAGAGAACCACACTGCTCCTGTGACTAAAGCCAAACTGCCACTTCTTCCACCGTCCGCTCGATTTTTATCCATCATCCGTTCGATCGCCAACTCATCAATCTAGGCAATTCCAATCGCCAATGAAATTTAATATTTTATGCCACATCCACAGTTTCAGCGCCAAAGTCAGCAAAACCCATCCGCCGCATTCCACAATCACAATAACTATGGATCTTAGACAACATTGCCCATATCGCTTCGGCTTTTATGCTTCCTAATATATATCAACACAAAATCAGCACTGGTAGTCGTCGATCCGGAGTAAATTGTTTATTGATTGTTTGCTAAATCAGCATTCTTGCATGAATATATTTAAAAATTTTATAATAATTTACCAAATGCATATGCTTCATCCTTTCTGGTAAGAATTCTGACTATATCAGGCAATCAGCAGTTTTGTAATACGTTTAATTTAATGTAGCGGTATTGACAAAAATAAAGTGTGCGTTTCTATTTCGTGCGTTTCTATCAGAAATATTGGGAAACTTTCAGGAGGTCTGCCAGCAATCTGAAAAGTTACAAAAACTGCAGTTTTGCTCATATGAAATCCAACTGTCTATGAAAGCTTTTACCGAGGACGAAGGGAGAGATTTGATTTCTCGTGATCCTATTTTGATCTGGGACACATACAAACTTCAACCTTGTAATTTTAAATTACTTAATTTAGAAGTCATCAAAGGGTTCAGCAAGGCCTTAAGCGCGTCACTGCAGATGCAAATGCTTCAGCCCCTCCGCAAAGTTATTACAATCTACAGTCTATTTTGTACCAAAAACCACTTCTTTTTAAACAGCCTAGATGGACTGTTCTAAGGACTCTGATAAATTCAACAGTGACGTATTTTTTTGAAAGTTTATTCCAATAGCCAACCGACAGAAAGACATAAATTTACGTCTGTATTGCTAGGAATGCATCTGTTTACATAATGTTACCAAATTTCTGGAACAAGTTTCATAGCTTCGCACCATTTCAAATACTATGGGCTGCCAGCCAGTAAGACTTGCATTAGAATGCTAAGAAATGCTAACTAATTTTAAGTCATGACGTTAGGGAGAATACCATAAGGGACTTATTCCTAAATCATGATTTTGTCCTACACTGTTCGGTGCTTAAATAAACTTGATGTTCATAATATAATATTGAAAAGCTTAGACTAGTAGAAATTGGGAGTGCAAATTCGTAAGTTAAAACTAAAAAAAAAAAACGGTTTACATCCTTCCGTTTATATACATTTTTATTTTCGTTAAAGTTCGTCCGTAAATGGGGAAATACTATTAAAGCTCAATGGACAATGGTGGAAGAGCATTTGACCACAATTTTCATCCTTCAAATATTTAAAGTGTCTTAAGTCCCGTTCATCCATCCTAAAATAAGAAACAACATAATATGTCATAAATTTAATTAAATAATCAATAAACTGATACGAATACAAAGGTACATTTATATAATTAAATTCTTCTTACAATTATATCTTTTTGACTTTTGTTATTGATTTACCTACTCTTGTGTTTATATATGATAAAAAGTTTTTATTTTTTTTCTACCCGACATATGGTATGTATATTAAACTCAAAAAGCAATTATTAAAATGGTTAAATGTGGATATGTATACGTTCGTCAATTATGTTTTAGATTATTTTTGTTAAGAAAGCATAAATCATTCAAAGTAGATAATGACAGTCAAAGCTTGTATCCACTCGGCTATTAAAAAGCAAAGATAAAGAAATCCAAACGAAAATCTAAGGGACTGTTGGTCTTCATTCTTAAAATTTGATCAAAGGATAGTGTGTTGATGAATGAAATTCTATCATTATGTATCTGTCTGATCCTGAAAAGAAAATGCCTGAACTATGCCAACTAAATATGTTACATGTCAAATCCTGGTATTCATATTAGTTTCCCCCGCTGCTCCGTGGAAGATTAAAGAAACAACGTAAATTCTTGTTATTGTACTATATTTAATGTCATAGTAAAATCAACGTTAGAGGGACAATTTTCCTAAAAGTTGGCAGAATAACATGCTTATGAATACTATTAGACATTACGTGAATAATAATACACTTCGTTGCTTTAAATATTAAGTTTCCCAAGTATATTCTATTTAATATGATGGGTGGAACACATGGAACGTACGAATCTCCCCTGTGATAGCCCAACAAAAAAGAGTTCAAATTTACATAGGTAATACACACTGGTCATTAGTTATTTGGGAATATAAACATACTGCTAAGCTCTATCCGGAAAGGCGATCGATATCATCAGCCTCTTCGATTAAAGAATTTTTTGGACAATTGTCTATAATTTGTATAATAGTGAATTTTGGAAAAAAAAAAAACAGATACACGTCCACCTACAATAAAATATCCCTTCAACGCTACTGAAAGGATAAACAGAACGACAAATTTGGCACGCTTTTGACTTCTTTCGAAAACACTCGATAGAATTACTAATAACACAACATGTTGTCTTGTTTTTATATTTGGCAGAAAGATTTGTTAGCCTGAATTTGTCTTTAAAAGTCTACTTTTCTAATCGATTTATTGGGTTAAGATGTGTCTGTCTATGTCTAATGCTTATGCTTTAAAATCAAAACTGAAATTGCAAAGAAGGAAAAGGAAGCAGTTTTTACCATTGACAGTAAGATCATTAGCACTTTGTTCATATTGATTCGGACAGAATCAAGTACATCTCAGATATACCTACATCGTAATTTTGAAGAGCTTGTTGTTTGGGTTCTAGTTTAATTAGTAGAAGCCTATCTTTTGAATCATATTTCATAGAATTGTAAAATGAAAGAGAATCCAAAAAACTAAAATTTCTATCACTGATTAATGTTAAAGTATTGCTCAATAATAGTCTCGAGGTAAAAGGAATTTATAACTCAGGGTCGAATGTATCTTTAATAAATTCAAAATTTATTAAAGTAAAATAAAATAAAATAAAATGAGTGATTACAAAAACGGTCAATAGTTTAAATAAAAAGCAGATAGATAAATTTCTATGAAAACAAGAATATTCGATATTAAAGAAGTAATAAATATTAAAAAAAAAAAATTAGAATTTAATTTACGATTTTTTATTTGGTCTAGATTGCAAAACAAAATTTAAATCGAGACAAACTGAAGAAATAGAAAAGAAATAAAGTAAAATAAGTGGCGCATTTTAAATCATTAAGAATATGAACAAACAAATGGGACTGATATTGGGTATGTAATTTAATTCAACCGGTTTTTTTTTTTTCAAAATTTGAACGTTTATTTAAGAAAAATAGGTACAATAGTATTATTCAAAGTATTGCCCATCTGAAGCTATGACTTTTTCTCATCTTTCTGGCAATTTGTGGATCCCATCCCAAAAGAGCTGCGCCGGCTTGGCAGCCAAAAATGAATCAAGCCAATTTTTGATATTCTGCTCTGATGTGAACCGTATTTCAGTGAGGGCGTTCTGCATCGACTAGAACAAATGGTAGTCAGAAGGGGCAAGGTCTGGGCTATAAGGCGGGTTGGGTAAGACTTCCCATCCACTGTTTTCCAAATAGTTCTTAACCGGAATAGCAACGTGGAGCCGAGCGTTGTCATGATGGAAAATTATTGCCTCGTTTCTGGTCGCATATTTCGGGCGTTTTTCGACTACTGCTCTCTTCAAACGGATTAATTGTTTTCGGTAGCGTTGTCCATTGATGGTTTCACCCGGTTTTAGCAGCTTATAATACAACACACCCATCTGATCCCACCAAATACAGAGCATTACCTTCACGCCATGGATATTCGGCTTTGCCGTTGCCCGGCTGGTTGGCCGGGTTTCACATATGATTTTTTGCGCTTGGGGTTGTCGTAATGGATCCATTTTTCATCACCAGTAACAATCCGATGCAAAAATGACTTCCTTTTGTGGCGTTTCAGCAGCATGATTGTTGTTTACGCTTCAAATGAATGACATATACTGAAATGACGTACAATGGCAGTAGCTTTCCAACGCATGTTCCAATGGAATAATACAAATTACGCTATCTCTTAGCAAACCGCACGAGATAGTTTAATTCAAAATATAGTACTTGCAAAAGGCAAATATGACATTGGTATAGTCAAAGATTATGAGTCACATACTGATTTAATAGTTGGTAAATATAGTTGCAAAGGACCCTACAGATGCACAAAAAAAAAAAAAAAGAAATAGAAAAACAAATTTTGAAGTTATTAGAGAAAAACTTGATTAAGGAAGCTTAAGGAAGGTTAAGGAAGCTCCAACAACGCTAGCATTTAAGAAGGAAGAAAACGAGAGATCTAGATCATGTATAGACTTTCGTGATTTAAACAAAATTGTTGTCCCCTTATCCCAACAATTTCCACTAATTGAGGACCTTACGAAAAAAAAAGAATTGCAAGTATTTCTCTATATTAGACATCAACTCTGCGTTCTGGTTAATACCAAAATCGAAGACAGGGAAAAATATTATTTGTTACGCAAGAAGGGCAGACCTGTCTATCATTCGGTTTAAAAACCCCACCAGCTATTTTCCAAAGGATATTGAGTAACATAAGATGAAAACATAATTTCACAGATTTTATAGTTAACTACAGGGTGACTGACTCGAACTGCTTAAAATGCTATAATTTCTTAATTTTTTTATAAATTTTATTGCGCCAAAGCAAAAATGTTGGAAAATACATCAATTTTGAAATTGTATCAGTAGTTTTCAATATGTCCACCTTTGGCGCGAATAATGGCCTTGAGACGGCTAGAGAAAGCATCGCACGCTGCACGCAAGTGGCTCTGCGGTATTTTGGCCCATTCCATGCGAAGTGCTTGTTTGAGGTTGTTCAAACTTTGGTATTTTTTAGTGCTAACCTTTGCCTTCAAAATACCCTAGACAGAGAAATCCAAAGGATTTGCATCCAGAGAATTTGCAATCCATTTATTCGTAGAAATAAAGTGTGGAACATTGTTTTTTAACCAATCTTAGTTGACGCGCGCTTTGTGAGATGGTGCGTCATGGCGTCAAAATTAATGCGATCGTATACCGTGAAACTATCTTAGAGGCAGTATTGAAGCCTTGGGCAAACAATCATTTCGGTCGGAGACTGTGGACATTTCAACAAGACTCGGCACCGTCTCACAAAGAGCGCGTCAACCAAGATTGGTTAAAAAACAATGTTCCACACTTCATTTCTTAGACACAATGGATTGCAAATTCTCCGAATGCCTGAGGTATTTTGAATCCGAAGGTTGGTCCAAAAAAATACCAAAGTTTGGACCACATCAAACATGCACTTCTCCGGTAATGTGCCAAAATACCGCACAGCCACTTGCGTGCAGCGCCAAAGGCCATTATTCGCGCCAAACGTGGACATATTGAAAACTACTAATACAATTTAAAAATTAATGTATTTTCCAACATTTTTTGCTTTGGCACAAAAAAAATTATCAAAAAATAAAAAAATTATAGCATTTTAAAAAGTTGCAGTTCCAGTCAGGCAGGGTGAAATACCTTATCTTTCAAAAAAAAAAATTAAACAACGCCCAAAAGGAAAAGGAAGCTATATATTCAGAGTATCGAGCCATAAATGAAGCTGTGAAATATTGGCAATTACGTCTAATAGAAAAGACGTTTATGGTTTTTTTGGACCATAAACCATTAGAAACAATGAATATAAAGTCAAGAACCGGTGAAGAATTGAGTGATTTGTGATATTGTTTGTCGTAATTCAACTTCGAAATAAAATACTCTCCAGGTAAATATAACCTAGAAGCTGACTGTTTAAGTAGAAATCGGGTAGGAAGTGGAAGCACACGAAAACGAAGATAAATAACTGAAGTTTGTAAATTTCATAAAACTAGAAGACATTCTTAATGACCGAAGAGGCAATCAAAATATACAAAATGAGAAAACAAAGTTGATATTAAGAAATGAAATATAATAAAAGAAAATTAGAAAAAAAAGAGAAAATTAAATTATCAGAAAAATTTAGTTATTAAATTATAGGAAAAATACGAACACGGAGCTGGAATAAGTTTGAATATGTTGCCCATAGGAATAGGACAGATGAAAAAGAAGATCAATCCCTTCTATACAGCAAAAAATTTAACACTAAATATAATAAAAAATTGTATGATATGTGTAAAAAAAATTCGAGAAGGCAAAACAAATTTGGCTTAATGTCCCATCTTGCACCAGCAAAAGATCCATTTGAAATTATGTCAATAGATATGGTATGTACACTTGGTGGATTTGGAGGATCCAAATCGAAAAAGAAATATCAACATTTGCTAATAGATCATTTTATAAGGTACGCACACATTTTGACATCTAAAACATAAGGTGCCAGTGAATTTATAAAACTGTGAGAAAATGTCACAAGGAATAATGAAATAGGCATAACCCTAACAGACCAATACCCAGGAATAAATTCCAAAAAAAATCAGTAAAGTAAAGAAATACCCGTTGTATTCACTGCAGTAAATGCACAAATCTAACCAAACTTTGCAATATTATTGAAAGTGAAAAAAAAAGTCGCCTGGTCGACAATACCTGGTACGATAATGTACGAAAAGATATAATGAGACGGAACACACTGTCACTGGTTTTGCACCTATATAAATATTTGCTTGAAGGTGAAGATGCTGCAATTCTTCTAGAATAAATAAAAAGAAAAAACACGCCGAACGAGTTGTCAAAGGATAGATAAATTGCTTTACACAACACAATAAAATCACATAATGACAACTAAAAAAATGTTCACAAAAACAGGAAAGTTTTTAAGTTTAACAATAGAGACCTGGTATTTGTTGAAAATGGGAACAAACTGATTAGAAAAAGCTGAATGAATTAATAATTAGCCTTTACGAAATAAAAATAAAAAGATACCAAACCAGATTTACAAGGTGAATAACCTGGGTTTGATTAGAAAAATGTTTCTACCGGTGTGGAAGATGTAAAGAAAGTAAAAATTATTGTAATATGTACTGTGAATGATCCCTCGCTTTAAACCGCGGATAATGCAGATTACTAATCCAAGAAGAGAGAGCAAGATAAAGCAAAACAAAACCTTAGAGGTGTCAAAACTAAGAAAATCTTAGGTATCAACAATAATTGGCATTTCATATCGTTTCTTTTTTATATGTAAAGTGTTGTAGTTAAAAATAATTAATATAAATAATAAGTTTTTTTTTATAGAGACACTCATAGTGTTTATTGTCCAATTATAAGAGTTATAGAATATAAAGCTTATATGCATAATATTTTTAATAATTTTTTCAGAAATATATTCACTTGGGAATGAATTATCCAATTGGTAAATGTTCTCATTTTGTAAAGCTCTGCTGTGCAGCGATTAGAATACATTTAAGAATATGATAAGTGAAAAGGGAACTCTCTGACTGAAGAATTATTGGCGGATATTATAAAAGAACGGTATATACGGTAATTATAAATGAATCAAATTTGTTTATACACTATATTCACTTACATTTATATCATACATCTACTAAGGTACTAGCTGCAGTACAACATTTAACTTGTTCATCCCGAAATATAAAATAAGTTAAACTGATCATTGCTAACATGCATATTTTAATTACAATCTATTGTACAATATATAGGGTTTTTCAATAGGGACTTGGGGCTGCGTTAAGTCATTGGTTTATGCCAACACGCCGAGGATGTTGGAAGAGCTCATAGCCAACATTGAACGCGAAATAGCGGCCGTTTCGGCCGAAATGTGTGGCTGTGTCGTTGAAAATTGGGTCCAATGATTAGACCGCTGCAAACGTGCCCGCGGTAGCCATATGAATGAAGTCGAGTTCCATTCATAAATGTTTTTTGATTGTATTTCAAGCCAATAATAAAGTTTTTGAAATATCTTAAATGGTTTGCCTTTTATTTAAAAAAAAAAGTTGTTAAGTCGTTATTAGAGAACCCTATACAAGTATATTATTCATAATTTCTTTTTTTCCATCGTGACATATAGTATTCTTCGAGTTTGAATTCTTTAAATTTTTAATTGGATTTAAGAAGGTAGTCTTAGCGTTATTCTCTAGAGCAGGTACTATTTTTATGGTCACTCTTGTCACTAAAGGCTTATTTGAGAAATTAAACCGATGAAAAATGGAAGTCCGGGAGTCCCAGCCACGGATTGTGAGGCACATCGGTCAGTACCTGGTCCCATTAAGGCGGTTGTCTATACCCTTCTTTTCGGGCAGGTATATTAAATAGAATTTTCTCGAGTTAAATTCTGACGTGATGGTGTACAAAAAAAATTTGGCTAACTTTTTAAGAAAAGTAATACACAAACACAAACCGAATCAATACGATTATACTAAGATTTAAAGAAGCTATATTAAAAAAAAAAAAACTATTTTTCTTAGAGGTCAGAATTAAGAATTTTGAATTAATTACTGAATAAGATTCTATTTGGAAGAAACTGAAAAATTCAAAGTTCAGAAAATCAAAAGAAAACTAGTTCATAAAGATTGGCGATAATAAGCTTGGGTGAAGACTTTAAAAAAAAAAACATATGAATAATTGAAATGAATTGGGCATCAAGGCAGGTGTACCATAGATATCTTATCAGCAAATTTAATATAATTACTAACCCAAAAAAAAGTGCAAAGGCCTTATACAAAGCGAATAAGTTTATTAAAAAAAAATTTAATTCATTAGAGACATCCGAAATAAATTATAAGGTCATTGTTTTCCGAGTCCTGAATAAGCGATTGATGTGTGTAAAACGCTTGCTTTGAAATGGTGGTGTACCAATACGAATCTTTTCTACGTTACTCTAATAGCACAGTGGGAAAATGTCAGGTTTTCAGAAGAAATAGACTCGCAGGTTTTGAATCGCTTTGAAAGGCCCATACAGTCGACTACTATTTAGTTTCGGAGTCGTAACATAGATCCATGATTTTAGGCCTGTCTCGATCCTATAGACCTCTTTTACAGCACCGCACTCAAACTTGTAGTAGTTGGTCTACCTTTCAGATATCCATGCTGACTGGGTGATATAAGTGACTTGACTGAAAGCTTAGAACTTCATAAAAAATAGTTTCGAAAATTTTAGGTATGAGAGAAACATTAGTAATAGGACAGTAGTAAGTTACTTCATTTTTTGATTCTTTTTGTGGACCGGGGTTATTATAGACGTCTTCCAAACTTAGGGGAATTCCCCTTATGTGAGGAAGAGACGAAATAGATAGGAAAGTATTTGCGAAAGATTAGAGGCACACATTCTACACGAATGCTAAGCAAAGAGGACCATTTAGACGATGTCGGCGCAACTGGCCAATTTAAGGCTTCGCTAGGCATTTTTAAGGACAATGCATTGGGCTAGGTATATACGGTACGCAGCTCAACATGATTTTCGTTCCTGAAGACATTTGATAACGTAGCGTACCAAAAATTTTATGCAGCACGTTTTATGGTCACGTTATTAACTTGATAACAACCAACTTCGGGACAATGCTCTTGCGAATGCCTTTGTGAGCTACATTGCGTGGTTTCCCATCCCAATGATCAGTCAAAACTGTTTCAGGATTGCTCGTTAATTTTATGGGTTGGGCTAGGTATATACGGTTCGCAGCTCAACACGATTTTCGTTCCTGAAAACATTTGATAACGTAGCGTACCAAACATTTTATGCAGCACGTTTTATGGTCACGTTATTAACTTGATAACAACCAACTTCGGGACAATACTCTTGCGAATGCCTTTGTGAGCTACATTGCGTGGTTTCCCATCCCAATGATCAGTCAAAACTGTTTCAGGATTGCTCGTTAATTTTATGGGTTGAGTGTACGATATCAACTAGGAAACCAGTGGAGTCTGTAGATCGTTTGATTGCGTTGATTTTCGATAAATTCACACTGTTACTCGATGTACCCGAGATGACGAGGTAAATGCCTCACTGAACGATCCTCTGTTTGGCCCAAGTTTCACTAACTACACCACACGGTAACTCCTCTAGCGAAGGAGAATAGTCAAGTGAAACTATCAGAAACACACGGCAAAATTATTTCCAAAATTATTTATTTATTGGCAAAAATTTTCCATTCCACTTTAAACCAATACAGTGTTCTGTAAGCATTTGATTTGGCATTATGATGTCGTAGGAACAGACGCTCAAATCGGCTGGTGTTGACCTGAGAACCGGCTGTTTCTAGCACGACCAACTGTTCGTTTCTTTCCCTCGAGTCAGCTATCTTGACAGTCTATGTATATATTTTAGATCAAAAAGTAAAATTAAAATTTCGTAAAAAAAAATTATAGGTATATTTTTTTATTTTTTTGCTGCCATTTATAATTCAGACTTCAGACAATAACCAACGTTTTCTCATATGACTTTAAACAACAAAGATGAAGTCATGGGCAACTGGTAGTAAATAAATATAACACTTTTTAAATTGCAGCTATAATGGGAGAATCTGAAAGTGAATTCATTGCCGTATTGGTCATGAAAAAGTCGAAATATAGTAACCATCACTCTCAATCTTTAAGATAAGCACGAGGTTATACAAGATTTAAGTCAGTAATGCCGCCTAGCATATGAACTAACATAATAATGGAAAATACCAAGCAACACAGATGAAATTTATTTAGTTTTTTTTTTTACTAAGAAGAGGATAGTGTACGTTACATCCAGCAACAAAACAACATCAGTAAACTCGAATTAATTTAGTCAATAATTGCATTCACTCATTGTAAGAATATCTTAAAACAAAAACAATATACCTATACTTACTTAAATAAATGACGAAGCAGCTTAAATAACATTCCATTAGCTAATGGACTTTCAGTGACTCTAGTAGTCAGACAAAATGCTTTCAAAATGCAAGCCTTTCCATCGAAACCATGGCTACCAGAAGAAAGTAATTCTAATAAGATGTTATGCATACATATGTTAGAAAAAATATTTTAAACTTACAAGTCCAAGAGTTGTTGAAACACCTCGCATGTATCTCGGCGAAAAGGTCGAGCAGCCTTGTTATCGTTAATGTTCATATTTGCCTTAAAGCCAATTGCGTGTGCCCAGATTGTTCCCCATGAAAATATATTCGACTTGATATTAGCACGAAACTAAGTTTGAAAAATAATTATAAATTATGTTTAAAGAAATTTGCTTAACAAAACTTACAAAAACTCGGGTTGCTTCGATAAAGTCTAAATGACGTTTTTCCCGATAAATAACTGTGCGATTACGAATTACTGAATTGCAATTAAAATTACTAGCATAAAGACCAAAAATTATAACTAGCGCTAAGGACTTCATTATAAACTCTTCAACACCGAAATGTATCCTTAAACGAGCGTAGCCAACGTATAGAATTGTTCATTCACTTGGAAAGCTATCAGCATTTGATTAAGATCTAATCATATTTTATTTACTATACCCGAATGTGAATTTCTAATGTAAATAGGTGTCAACTGGTGAAAGATACGATTACATATCTATATGAATTCGTATATGAATCTCAATTATAACAATTTGATTTTTTTTTTTTTTTTTAATATAAAAAAGTGAGTAACGACCACTTGTCAAATTTATCATAATTCTGGATCTTACGAGTCTTACGACTCTTCGACCTATTTAGTTCAGCAAACAAGTCATAGAAAAAACATTGTTAACCAGATAGAATAACAAAGATTTTTCAATTCATTTGTAACTCCATAAAAGATTTATCTCTGGAGACATACAATTAAAATGAGAAATACAAACATGAAGATGTTTGTAGCACTAATTTGTTTTCCTAAGAACACAAGCACCTACCTACCTAAGAACCTACAAGCACATACATACTTATTGTGTTTTTAGTATTAGAGTGACAAACATTGAAAAAAACAAATAAATATTGTACACTTATAATATATGGTTCTCGTAAACAATATAATGTGCAAAAAACAAAGTACAAAAAGAAAAATTAATCCGCTTCTTAAGTGAACGAGTATTTGGCGAATAAATTTTCAGAAAAATGTGTAGTTGTCTGAGGATCGTCCTAGAATATTTGAGAAAATTCCAAATGGAATATGTGAACATCCGATTTTATTTGTGTGTCTCTTTTAATGAAAAAAAAAAAAAAAAAAAAAGGATTAACTAGGCTTCTTTTAAGAAAACTTTGCCTTATAAAGTAATTCTTTAAAAATAATTTTATCTTTATCATTTTCTAATCGCTGTTCTGCATACTCTTGGCACTCTTCTAAAAGAGAAGTCAAATTGTTGAAACTAGCGATACTTTCTTAATAAATATTTGTTTTCATGTTAGATAAGTGTGATGATCCTTTATTTAGCTGAAACCATTTTCTTTAATTATAAGCAACAAGGTTTTGAAATTCATGTCCCAAACAAATTTTCGGAATCTCCACATAGCTGTAACGTCCGTTCCGATCTTTGAGAAAGTACTGGCTGAATATTTAGTTTTTGATGACCTTAGTCGGCCGAACCGATTTATTCGGATGTAGACATCCCGCTTTATAATATAATGTGGCAAAGACCAGACACTTGATTTATATTTCGAAAATGATTACGAAAGCTGAACTTTCTCCGTGAAATTATAAATAAATTATTGCTAATTCTGTGAGCCAATTAAATGTAATCTTTCCTTTATTGTTTACTCATCTGACTTATGTAAGAGCACTTTGTGATATCATGTTGTACAAAGATCCGAACCTGTTATACATTATAACTTAATTAAAACGTGAACGTTCGACTTAATATATTCTACGAGTAGTGCTTTATTTTTTAGACACAACAACATTTTTACGCTCTTAACTCTTAACTAAGTTGTTGAACATGTCGAACATGTGTGCTCTTATGAAAGGCGGTACAAAATAACGGGTTACGAATCAGGCGTACTAAGACCGAATATCTGCTTTGTCGATTTTCTATAGCAGCAAACTGAACTCTTGACAACTATTTAGAAATCAAGAGGAATCTTTAGCCACTAAATATAAATTTCTATGACAATGTCATACATGGAGAAAAGCCCACTATATCATCTGACAGAACAATAGAGCTTTAAATAAAGTACCTATTTGTTATATACGACTGTCGTTCGTCCACTTTTAATACCATATACGCATCGCAACGTTGGACGTTGTACGTAAAGTAAAACTGATAACGGAAATGAAATTGTTTTGAATGTGAGCGTGCAATAAAACGTGATCATATAAGAAGTACTGATAGTAGATAAACTTCAACTTGAGGAAATTAGAGTAGACAGTAGAAGCTCAAGTTCAGGGGGATGGTAAAAGAATAATAATTATATTATTTAAATACGAAAATACCACCAAACTCTACACCCTACTAAAGAGATAATCCGAAATAGAGTTCCTTGGAGAATGGTTCTCCCGAGTTCATAGAAATAGCGATTGCAAATAGTACCCGTAATTCAGCGTCTGATTTCTGCGCTGATCCCAATGCTGATGTAACTGCGGAGACAAGGTAGAAGCACTATTTAGCTACCTTGAAGTTATAAGTAGCAATGGTGACGTTCTGGCCAAGCTGTCGGTGATGCCCCTACCCCATTTTGGTTGTTTCCGCCTTAATACTCATGAAAGCTTCATTGAGGGCTCGTTGTTCCGACTTACAAAAGATTGTCCTGTTTAGTTGGCTAGTGAGTTTCAATGGATTTTAATTTGTAATCTTTAAATTCTTGTCTATTTTTGCCTTTAAAAAGTCAAAACAAACAAATTAATCTGCAAAACCCTATTGATAACGATAAAGCAAAAGTAAGTAAGAAAGTAAGATAAATGAAACAAGGACATGCAATCGGAACTAATCGGACATAAAAAATGGCGATCAAGGCGGATTTATGGGATGCAGATCGACAAAGATTATGTAACGACTTAGTGGCTGACTTAATCTGTGTCGATAAACTGTGGGAACCGGTTAAAGCAGAGAAATTTTGCATTCAAGCAAAGGACTACACTATCTTAGAGTTGAATGGTTGAATAAGACTGTGCCCAAAATCTTGGAGATTTTCAGATAACTAAAACCGACGCGCACCATCTTCTGTGTTGTGCAACAATTCAGGGAAACATGAAATGTGCTGATGGATCCTCGTACCCAGACCCCTGGACTCGCCATTGATAAGTGGAAAAGTGGAAAAATAATAACGGCTCTTCTCTTGTTATATGCTTCTGCCGTATGCATCTATGTATGGGATAGTTTAAACTCTTTCGATCGCTCACGATATTTACGATGGTCTGAAGGAATGTAAAAAGAAAAAGAGAGTCAGTCGTTCATCAGTACTGGAAATGAACAGAATAAACAAAAAACACGTTAGAAAATAAAAGTTTTAAAGTTATTACTAGATAATAGAAAGAGCTTACAATATCAGAAGTGGGATATTGTTCCAATTTAATAAAAAAGAAAGAAAATATTCAAGCAGTTGGCAGTTACCCACAAGTGTTTCTTTGGTTTTAAACAGAAAAAAAATAATAATAATATTAAAAATTTATATACAATAGAATAAAAAAGTGCTTCCCTGTGCTTAGTGTGTACTACTGTTGCACGGTGTTAGCTGTAAAATAAAAAAATAAATATTAACAAAATTCCTTTTGATATGGCCGATATCGAAAAATTTCGATATTATTACAAAGCTGCACAATTAAAACTGTGGCTCAGCGAGTTAGGAAAAAAAATGATAGGAAATAAGGGTTGGTATTTTCGCCTTTTGGCAATACCGGAGAAGGAGAGAGGTAATACTCCACAAGCAGATGCTGGAAATGACGACAATAGCAATAGTGAGTATGAGGACAGTAAAGTTAATGAAAATGAAGAAGATGACGAGAGCAGAACTATTGATGAAAAGGAGACATAAGGACATGGAATAAAATGCGATTTCTCTCAAGTGAAGGATTTGCTTTCGCAAATCTACGAGTTGGATGAGAATATTATTACACTGGTTTTATTCTTGAAGTGACTTAATGACAATCTCCACTGAAGATTTGCTAAAAGAGATGAAAAGTTTGTTTGAGGATCGGACTAGTCGTCTATTGTTAAAGTGCAACTTCGAAGCAAGAAAATTAACCGTGGGTGAAAGTTTCCCGGATTATCTTCATGACAAGGTTACACTAGGAAACAAAAGTCATATCGAAGGAGACGCACTATTTGATTATTTAATCGAGGGAATTCCCGGACACTGTGCATCTATGAACTACTAGAGGCGTTTAGCAAAGTATCGTTGCCAAAATCACTGACGAGAATTCGCCGGAATGCATCAGAAACACTATCGACCTCAAAACAGTTTCGCTGTTTTAACTGCAACGCAGCTAAGTGTCTCAAGTCGAAACGACAAGTAGGTGCATGCCATGTATGTGCTGAGATAGGGCACTACTCAGCAAAATGTCCGAAGAGGCAGGACAAGACGGCGCATCAGATTGACCTTAATTAAACCCCTCCAATGATTATTTAAGAAATATTTTTATTGTTTTTTGTAGTAATATTAATAATTATGAAACTTTATTAGGAAGCCTAATTGATAGAGGATGAACAGTTTGTCCCGCAAATCGCTATAAAGAAAAATAATAATTTATGTTCATATTATTTTGGTATAAATAAAAGCCGTTTGATTGTTAAAGAAAGCGTTGATTGTATTATTAAATTTGAAAGTAAAAAATTTGATTGGAAAGTTGAGACAGGGAGTTATAAGGTCTAGTTACTTGGAGTATGCTTCTCCTGCGGTGTTAGTTAGAATGAAAATGGGCGATATACGACTCTGTAGATTATAGAGTTCTGAATAAGGTAACGCTTAAGTATAATTACCCATTACCTTTAATAGAATATTTGTTAGATAGATTGGCAAATAAGAGCGTTTTGAGGGCATTAGATCTAAAAGGTGCATTTCATAATGTACAGATGACAGAAGAATCAATTGAGTATTCATCGTTTGTGACTCCTTTAGATCAATATGAGTTTCTAAAGATCCCCTTTGGCTTAAAAAATGCACCCTCAACATTTAAGCGTTTTGTGAGTCAGGTATTTGATGATATTCTATTGTCAGGTAAGGTGTATATACAGGGTGAGTTTTTTAACTTGAGACATCAAAATCACTCGAAAAATACGCGATATCGCGAAAAATATTTCAGGCAAAAGTCACAAGGTTCTGAAGGGGACATAAGATGGTGACCACGAGTCAAACCAAGGTCACTTTTGATTTTTCAAATAATAATTTCCTATTATTATTATTATTATTATTATTATCTTATTATTATTATCAATTTCATTGCTTAGTCGTATTGCTGGTAGGCTTGTCATTTATTTTCACATACTACATACAGAAACAACGACGTGGATGTAGTAGTATTTTGTTTCCTTCGGGGTGATTAATTAGAGTGGGTCCCCTTGCCTTCCTCTGTCGAATCATTGAATTCTTCCCATTTCGACGTTTATTTCCCGAGACTATTTCAACAAATGCTCGAAAATTTGACCATTCACTTCAATACACTTGTTTATCCACGCTCTAAATGAACCAATAGAACTGAGAAGTATTTCTGGCGTAACCTTTCGGCAAGCTTCAGTTATTCGTCTTTTCATGTCCTCACATGTTGTTGGCTTTTTTCTGTAAACCTCACTTTTCAAGTAGCCCCACAAGAAGAAATCAAGCGACGTAAGATCAGGTGATCTAGCAGGCCAGTGCCTCGGACCCCCTCGTCCGATCCATCGTTGATGATAAACATTGTTTAATACGCCCCGGGCTACTTGGGAATAATGGGCTGGACAACCATCATGTTGAAACCACATTGTTTGTTGCAACTCCAATGGCAGTTCTTCTAGTAATACTGGAAGATGGTCCCGCAAGAAGTTTGCATACTTTTCGCCATTTAATTTGCCTTCAATAAAATATGGATCTATTAATTTATCCCCAATAATTCCCACCCAAACAATAACATTCCAAGGGTGCTGGCGTTCAACTTGTCGCAACCAAAAAGGGTTTTCGGTAGCCCAGTAATGCATATTATGTCGATTGACCGTACCGTGATTGGTGAAAGTCGACTCATCAGAGAATAAAACCTTGGCGAAGAAAAGGGGGTCTCGTTTAATTTGCTGAAGTGCCCATTGACAAAAGGAAACCCGGTTGCGAAAATCCTCACTAGAAAGTTCTTGATGCATTGAAACATGATAAGGATGGTATTTATGCCGATGTAATATCTTACAAACAGTCGTTTGAGAAATTCGTGATTCACGACTTATTTGGCGAGTGCTAATGTGAGGATCGTATGCAACGGCAGCTAATACTGCTATTTCATTGTCCTCAACAGCCACCCTATCTGACCGATTCCTTTTCTTTGGTTGCATACTTCCTTCACCAGTGAATTGTTGGATGACCCGATAAAAGGAAGCTCGTGATCGGGAAACGTTGGGCGAAAAAAGGGCAGATAAGTTTAGGACAATTTGTCTCTATCTGAAATTTCTTTCAGTTTTAACTTCACTCGAGGCAATAATGACTTCCTCAAAACAAATCTCGACCTTCTAACACCCTAACAACGTTGGAAATCGATTAATGATTTAGGCGTGCCAGTGCAGTGGTATCTAATATAGCACTGAATGACCTTTGGGACAAAGTCGTGTACCCCATTAAGGAATACGACTGAGCAATGAAAATCAGGAATTATCATTTGAAAAATCAAAAGTGACCTTCGTTTGACCTTGAAATGTTGATCAAGGTCAAACTCGTGGTCATCATCTTATGTCCCCTTCAAAACCTTGTGACTTTTGTCTGAAACATTTTTCGCGGTATCGCGTATTTTTCGAGTAATTTGGATGTCTCAAGTTAAAAAACTCACCCTGTATATGTTGATAATATTAAGGTAGCAACAGTGTAAGTAAACACTTGGAAATTTTAGAAAGGGTATTCAAAAGATTAGCGAATAATAAATTAGAGTTGAGGTTGGATAAGTGAAGTGTTATGCAGTCGCATATCAAATATCTGGGATATACAGTTGTAAATCAGGGAATTCGAACGGAAGATAAAGGAATAGAACCTGTCGTTAATTTTTCTGAGCCGCAAAACATAAATGCTGTATACAGCTTTTTGGGACTGTGTTCGTATTTTGAAAATTTATAAAGAATTTTTTAATCATAGCTCAACCTCTGTAGAGTGTTATAAGAAAGGATACTATACTTGCTTTTGGAGAAAAAGAATTGAGCTGTTTCGAAAAGTTAAATGAGAGAATGACAGACGAGGTTTCGAGTCTACCTGTTTGGTTTAAAGTTTAAGATAGTAACCGACTGCAATTCAATGAGGCTCACTTTGGATCGGAGAGAAATAAATCCAAGAATAGCGACTATACTACACTTGAACTGCAAAACTACGACTATGTTTTAGAACACCGTGGATGTACAAAGATGCAGCACGTAGACGCGCTTAGTAGGATTTCCAATATTTTGATTCTTGAGGATAATATGTACGTTCGAGGAGAATTGATCAATCAACCAGCATAGGGATGAGGCTACTAACAAAATTAGGAAGCATTTAAAGGTACAGGAAAGTCGTTGATATGAAATTCGTAATGGATTGGTGTACAGGAAGAATGGAGAGAAAATATTGTTTTGTGTTCCTCAAAATATGCAAGATAATTTGTTCCGTATGTATCATGATGAAATGGCACATTCAGGTTGTGATAAAGTGTATTATTCGTTAATTAGAGCATATTGGTTCCCCAAAATTAAAGGTAACATCAAGGTACATATAGAGAATTGCTTGAAATGTAAAGCTTTTTCTCCTAAATCGGGAGATGTGCCCTTTGACATAGTTCATATTGACCATTTCGGTCCTGTATCCGTAAAAGGTAAGCTAAAGAAATATGTGTTCCTGGTGTTCGAAGTTCATTAAATTGTATGCTGCAAAGTCTACCGGTGTAAGGGAAGTTTTAAAATGCCTTAGGTTGTATTTCAATTCTTATAGTAGACCCAAAACCATAGTATCAGACAGTGGTAGCACATTTACTGCGAAAGAATTTGAGGAGTTTCTGGACAGTAACAACATTCGTCATGATAAGATTGCGACTGGCTCTCCACAGGCAAATTAACAGGTCGAGAGAATAAATCGTAGATTAGTACCGATGATCGCGAAGTTGACTAACGCGGGAACAAACTTTTCTTTGGATTTGGTTTTACCAAAGATTGAATTTAGTATGAATAATAATATGCACCGGAGCATTTGTACTTCACCTACTAGTTTAGGATATTAGACAAAGAGGAATAGTATATGATTTTATAAAGGAAAGTTTAGAGGAGACAAATGAGTGCAAGGAAGATCGTGATTTGATTGATATGAGGGCAGCAGCAGCCAAACAAATGAAAAGGTGTCAAAAGTACCATGAACAGAGGAGAAATGGTAAGAAGATAGCTATAAGCAAGGCGATTATGTTTAAAAGATTATTTCTAGATTTAAAGGTCCGTATAGAACTGAATAAGTTCTACCCAATGAAAGATATCTGCTTAGGGATGTTGAAGGTTTCCAAATTAGTCAGGTACCATACGAGGGTCTAGCTAATATTAAACCGTAGTCGAACAATTGCCATGGAGGCGTGGAATAATAAGTGGGATAAATTGGGACGATTTCAGTCATGATGGCCGAGTTGTGGCATCTAAGCATGTGATAGGATACGCTCTTTCGATATCTCACGATATTTATGATGGTCTGAAGGAATGCAAAAATAAAAAGAGAGTCAGTGTTGGAAGTGACCAGAAGAAATAGAGAACAAAAAATAAAGAACACGTAAGAAAGTAAAAGTTTTAAATTAAATTCATTGTGTTTCTAAATTAGTACAGATAAGAAACTCATCTATTTTATGTACTTAGATCAACCTTCAACATTCCAAGTCTGCTTTTGCATCCTTTCCGTCTTGTTTACAAAACCTCACATAATATACAGGAACAATGGGTGTGTAATAAACGCATCTGTGGTTTCGGATGTTTAAGGGGTTTCACACTATTATGTGACGAGCGATGGTAAAAACCGAGAACTTGTCTTTATGTGCTGTACTCACTATCACCATCTAAAACTTGGGCAATTTTGTAACTAAGATTTATTTGCGGCAGACATAAGCTACAAAACGAACGGAGAATGGCGCAAAATCCTCGTTTCGTCCGCTTTCGTCTGATTCGTTATAGCTACCGCTAAGAAAGGCGGTAACCGAATTCATTGAGTACAGGGATTCCAAAAAGATTCATATGCTGTGGTGCTAATGTTCAGAATAATTATTGGGACAGTAGGAAATGCAAACTAAAACGCAATCATATTCTGGGTTTCATACTATCATCTGAATAAGTTGGTTCTTACGTACTACTGAAGATCTCTCTGTCAGACCATGGGTACATGGAATTCATAATCGGATGCAAAGTCAGGACCTTGTTGCAGAGGAGGAATTTGTAGAAAACCATCTACACATGATTTTAGTAGACGCCCGACAAATCCACGAGTGCTCTGCTTAAGCTCGGGATAAAAAAAGCTGTTCATAACCTAAAAGGTACCCTCACCAAGTATTTTTAAATGGAATGTCCAGCTTAAAAGCAACCTTGCAGATCACCCGTTCCTTAGTGGAACACAGATCTGCAACGTGTTCGTAAGGAAACCAGAAAACTTCTAAACAGATCACTTAAAACTACTTTGAAAGAAGGCTGAAATCTTTACAAATCGAGACAAAACAAATGTAAGCTTATTCGAATTTCGAAGAGTGCATTTTAAAAAGACTTATGAGAAAAGATAGAAACTGATCTATATAAAGTTCTAAAAAAGGGATGATCAATCAGACTGGAATTACTCAGAAAATCTTATTGCGCCTACACGAAGTCGAAGACTATCTGAAACACTGGTGAGGAGGAGGAAGAAGAAACGCGGACGCTGTCTGGTCTGACTCATGTTACAGGCATCACTATCTAATTCACTAAATAATCTAAGCATTTGGGTATCATCCTAGAAAACAATCTTTTATGGATTAAACATGTTACGTCGAAAGTCTCTAAGGCTTTGTCGGCCTTCTGGCAATACAAAATGAGCTGTCGGCAAGACATCGGGTGTGCCACCAAGAAGGATGTATAGTACACAACTATGATAATGTCAATTCTCCAAAGACTCCAAAGAACGTTTTGTCTTCGCTGCATGAGAGATCCCTATAACATGCCTAGATGTATTGCTAAATCTCCTTCCCCTTGATATTCATATTATTGGCTGCACTCTCAATTATCTTCCGTTTAAAAAAAAAGTAGTCCTGGACACAACACTCACGCGACGGCTGTCTTAAGTAATGACGTAATGACACCAGAAAATCCACGAAAATGTACGAAATCAACTTTTTCTGCACCCAAGTCTTATTTCGGTCAAAATCTGAGCTACGAGACGAATGTAAGAGTAGTTGAGTCTTCACGGATGGCTCCAAAACCGATATAGGATACAGCGCTATACCTCAAACTTTACTTCTCGTTAAAAAAAAACTTGGATTTTTCTTGCAGGCGGAGATACACGCATGCCTGAAGAATTATGGAATGAATAACACATGGGCTTAAAATTCAGTGCCGTTTTATAGTAAAACACAAAATTTTTGCAAAATTCAACTTTATTTATCAATATAGTTGCCTTCGAGGGCGATACACTGATTGAAATGATTTTTCAATCTTTCGATACCAGTTTTGTAGTACGATTTCGGTTCAGCCTCAAAATAGGCCTCTGTTTTGGCGATTACATCTTCATCGATCTTAAATCTCTTTCCGGCGAGCATTCTTTTGAGTTCTGCGAACAGAAAATAGTCGCTGGGGGCCAAATCTGGAAAATACGGTGGGTTGGGAAGCAATTCGTAGCCGAATTCATTAAATTTTGCCATCGTTTTCATCGACTTGTGACACGGTGCATTGTCTTGATGAAACAGCACTTTCTTTTTCTTCAAATTTGGCCGTTTTTCTGCGATTTCGTGTTTCAAACGCTCCAGCAACGTAATGTAATAGTCGCTGTTGATAGTCTACCCCTTTTGGAGATAGTCGATGAAAATTATTCCATGTGTATCCCAAAATATGGATGCCATAACCTTGCCAGCCGACTGTTGAGTTTTTTGTCGTTTTGGACGAGGTTCGTCGGCTGCTCGCCACTCAGCTGACTGCCGACTTGACTCTGGTGTGAAGTGAGCCAAGTTTCACCCATTGTCTCATACCGACGCAAAATTTTGGAGTTTTAAACACTCCTCTGAATCATCAACACGTTGTTGTTTTTGGTCGACTGTGAGCAAACACGGCACCCACTTTGAACAGAGCTTTCGCATGTCCAAATATTCGTGTATGATATATCCACCACGCTGAGCCTGTTGCTATTTCGATGAACTTTACTTTACGGTCATTCGTAATCATTTTTTTGGACTTTTTTCATGTTTTCATCTGAAACAGCCTCTTTTAGACGTCCACTGCGTGCATCATCTTCGGTGCTTGTGTGACCACTTTTAAATTTTTCAATCCACTTGCGAATGGTTCGTTCGGCTGGTGCAGAGTCTGGGTAACACTTATCAAGCCATATCTTTGCATCGGCTGCATTTTTTCCTCTCAAAAAGCAATGATAAATCAACACACGAAATTGCTTTGAATCCATTTTTTTCACAGTAACGAAAGTTTCTTCACTCACAACGCTATATCTCGATGACTAATTGTCCGACAGCTGTCAAATTTATACACGTATCTTTTGAAGGTTGGTTCTAACTGATAATGGTATGGATTTAATTCAAGTGGTGCCCTCTGTTAGAAACGGACGGACGGACACGGACTTTTCAGCCCATGTATTACTTCCCGACGTCTCTATGAAATTAGCGGGCTCAACAGAAAAGACTGCAGGTTGTTTATTGGCGTGATAATGGGGGACTACACTAGCACGTAAATGTGCTGGGCATAAGTTATGCTTTTAATGGTTTTAAGTGTTTACAAGTTATAATGACTAAAAAAAGAGAACTTGACAGGGTATTCCATAAGCGAGTTGTACGACTTACGAACGATTGCTTTATATCAGAGTTAGTCCGAAAGTGGGCTTGAGGGTATGCTGATGGTTGATAGCGAGACGAGTGTTACGGTTGAAGGTTTAAAAAGCCGGAATGCTACTGCTAATTTCTATTGAGCATTGGTGGTAAAAATAGCGATAGAACAAGGTGAAGCAGTATATATTACGGTGTTCGAGGGTGTCAATTGACCGGGTGATATTAGCATCACCTACCAGTTTTATCGGACTTCACATATATCTCATATATTTTAAGTTTTCTTGTTTCGATTTGTTAAATGCAGGTGGAAATTCTAACGCCGATCTCTTATTCCTCTTTATGTTTCTATCGTTAAAACCAAGGAGAGAGCTATGTTAAAATGATGACTAGTCCGGACAAGTGTCTCTTTGTAGTCAACAATCTTAAAGGAAGTACGGCCTATCGATGAAGATATGTATAATTGTTCTGTTTATTTCTCGTCATGTTGTGTTGGAACCCTGGATAAGAAAATCAACATTCCGTATTTTATCTTCATCCATTCAAAAAAGCAGTCCAACAAATTCTCGAAAAATCTTATATTTATGATAGAGAAATGGCGCTTTAACTCAAGGTTTTGCGATATATCATATTATACGACTTTCTCTTATCTAGATTTGGCTTACGCGTTGGAGTGTTGGATGATGTACCCGAAATGTGAAGGACAAAGTATTGCTTATATCAGGTATTTTGAGGCAGAAACATTATTTATGGAAAAAATGTCACACGAGCCATAACATATAATATGATATAGTAATAACGACAGGATGAGTGTATCGTTGCTTTCTTTATTTTTTTTTTAAAATGTATCACATGTCATCAGTGTAAGGAGAGATGTTATTAAAACTCAATGGACAATGATGATGAAATATTTGGTCGCAATTTTCGTCCTTCAAATAGTGAAAGTGATGTCTATCCTCTTCATTAAGTCTGAAAGAAAAGAATACAAATTAAATTTTTTATGGTTTGAATACATGTGTTGAAGATGAAAACCAGAAAACCCATAGGATTTTAAAATAAGACTTTATTTGCATTGGAGGAGTTCGTTACGCCAAACCATTTTCTTTTGATTGTAATTTATTTAATTATCAATTTTGTTATTTGCCAAATATTTTCAATAATGAGTTAGAAAATTGTTGTCGAAAAATTTCAATTTGTAGAATTGGGGAACTCATACACGTGTTTGTATTTTAAATAGCACATAAATAATCGATATATGCAGTTTTGGTAGGTACAGATGTAAGGTCAAGTGCGGCTTGTCAATTGTCATTTTTTTGATCAGAAATAAACTATTGACAGATCAAAAGCCTTCCAGATAATATGGCCGTCGTATTGCTTTTCATATTCACATATGAGACTTTTTTTATAACGACCTGTTGAATATAAGAAAATCTGATTCTTAAAGTAAGAGAACTCAAGTTCCTGTCAGTATTCGAAGAAAATGCGTTCCATAAAACGCAGAAACTTAACATACCTTGCACCTTGCAACCTAAGTTATTAAAAAATTAAGAAAAAAAAAAATAATGACCATTGTAATGAAAATTAACCTAACTTCCAAAAATATTTGATGCTATTCCATATTTAAATACTATTGGTTTTATATGATCAGCCCAACTATATTCTATGAAGGTCATTCTGTGAGTGTTGTACACAAACCTGTATATCGTAAATAAGCAGCTACTGTTATCAATATCAACTAATGTTTTCAAATAGTCTAAAGCAAATAAGCTAAGTGGTATCTAAACGCCTGATCTCAGATGCCAATGGAAGGATCGATTTTTTGGAATCACTTACACGACTATAGTGATTTCAGTAAACTTGTAGTCTGAGCTATTGTAAGCTACTGTAATGTAACATCGTATTGAAAAATATCTCGGCGGTATTTTATATCATCCATATTTTATAAGAAATTTTTATTGACCATTTTCATTGACGATCACAATCTCTATCGACCGTAACATAATTTCGGATAAACCGTTGCTACCAACGGTTATGTTTTCTTCGTTGTGGGTTTAACAAATAGATTGATCGGTTGGTCACCAAGAAGCGGACGAAGTGGACTACACATTTTGGCGAACAGATCGCGAATCAGAAATAAATTTCCTCAGCTCATAATCATTGTCAAAGCGTAGTAATCAAAGAAAGAGAAGAAACTGTAGTCCCATAATTGATATATACCAAAAATATGTAAAATCTACTTTAATATAAACGAGTAAGTGGCACTATGATTTTTCTATTTATTTCTTTATATCCTTAATCCACTCTGGGTGGCTAAGTACAAAGTGTAGTAGACAATTTATTGTTGATGCTGTTGCTCGTCTTTCATTAAATTTTATTAAAATTGAAACTGGTTTCTCAATCTTCAGCCACAATAGAAATTTTTTTTTTTTTATTTCTCACTGGTTTGTAAAGCTAATTGAACATATTTAAAAGTGAAAAAAATGGTATATTATATTACAATAGTTATCCCAAATTTGACTTCTAAGTTGCAGAATATTTGAAAACTTTAAAAAAACTTTAAAATTTCGAACAAGACCTCATTAAAATTTTTTTCTGTCAAATTGATTTCCTTATCATATATATACGAGAAGATTGATGTCTAAAATTCCATGATGTAAAATAATTACAGATCTTCTGCTAATATCCCATTTCTCCACTTAACATATGACAAGGTACAACTCAAATATTGACATTATTTAATTTAAAATGAAATAAATTAAATAAATGAATAGAAATAAACGTCATTAAAATGAAAGTGTGACTAACAGATAGTCCTCTGTTGAATAGTCAATTTCATTCACTCGAATAATTACATAGGCCCGATTTAATGTATTAAAGTAATAAAACTAAAATTATAAAAATAAAAGCAATTTTTGAGAAACTATTCCAATTAGCAACAGTCGAGTTTAACAAAAAATTATGTTTGTTCAAGTTTTCTTGAACAGCACTTTAAATAAAATACCATTTGCCATACTTCCATTAACGTTCTTAGTTGTTGTGCAAAATATTTTAAGCAAACATCCTCGTCCATCGAAACCATGACTTCAGAAAGAAAACAATTCAATGATTTTTAACTTAAAATAACTCAAGAAACGACCTACAGATCTATTAGCTCTTGCAACACTTCATATGTATCTCTGCGAAAAGGCCTTAAAGCTTTATTTGTTGTTCAACATGCCCAAGGTGATCCCCAATTAAAAATGTTTTCCTTTATATTAAAACGAAACTGAATAAAAGACAAGATTCAAATTGCAGTTATACGTATTGGAGGTAATTTCATTAAACATACAAACACACGGGATGCTTTCATGAAATACAAAAAACGTCTAGATCTACTTAGCACTGTACTATTTCCGTCCGCTGATATGCATTTCGAACCGCATGCATTCCAACACTAAATAGTGCACATTAAAAATAAAAAAATTAAAAATATCTTTATAAATAACTTCATTGCAATCCAGAATAATACTATTTTTTATCAATTTCCGACAATTGTTGGTGCTCTCTATTTGAGGACAAGTCAATATCTATGATCAACAAACAAATAATGAAAAATGATAAAAATCTACTGTCAACGTCTAAAATCAGCTCAATGTTGAAATTGTATGTTACAATTATATATCAAAACTGTTAAATTCTTTACGATCTTATCTAATAGGAATCTTCCATCTCTGAAGCACAACTTTACTAAATAACTTGTTTGATTTTTGGGAACACGAATTTTGTAAGACAATTCAAGCAGCTTCAGCTGGACAAAGTAATTTTAGAAAATGTATAGTGAAGTACATAACAATTTTCCTTAAAACCCTTTATATAGGGTTTTCTAATAACGACTTGACAACTTTTTTTTTAAATAAAAGGCAAAACATTTGAGGTATTTCAAAAACTTTATTATTGGCTTGAAGTAAAATCAAAACATTTATGAATGGAATTCGACTCCGTGCCACCGCGGGCATGCTTGAAGCGGTCGATTCGTTGGACCCAATTTTCAACGACTCGGCCACACATTTCGGCCGAAACGGCCGCTATTTCGTATTCAATGTTGGCTCTGAGCTCTTCCAACGTAGTCGGCATGTTGGCATAAATCGATGACTTATCGTAGCCCCACAGAAAATAGTCAAGCGGCGTTAAATCGCACGAACGAGGCGGCCAATCGACTGGCCCATGTCTTGAGATAACACAGTCACCATACTTAATCTTCAATAAATCGATTGTAGCGTGTGCTGTGTGGCTTGTGGCACCATCCTGTTGAAACCACTTGTCGTCCAAGTCCATATCTTCTAATTCGGGCCAAAAATAATCGGTGATTATGGCGCGATAACGCTGACCATTCACAGTAACGTGACGATCGTTATCGTCGACGAAATAATATGGCCCAATAACGCCGCCGGCACTCAAACCGCACCAAACAGTTATTTTTTGTGAATGAAGTGGTGATTCATGAAGCACATGTGGGTTTTCACTCGAACAATAAGGCATATTTTGCTTATTGACGAACCCATTGAGCCAAAAATGAGCTTCGTCACTGAAGATGATTTTGCGATGAAATTCATCATCTTGGCGCATCTTCTCCAGATCATGGGAAAATTCAGTCCTCCAGAAATACTATAAAACAAATATAACAGAAGTTCACAAATATAAGACATATTTTCACGTAATATACTTGTTGAGTTACGTGTCTACCGCTAAAAGTAAGAGATATAAATAAACGATTACATATGCACATGAGCTCGCATATTTTGGTACCAGCTTATCATACATCAATCTCCCAAGTTCTAAAGATAATTTTTAGATTATTTACTGCACAATTCATTAAGCGATAAATTTGAAATCCATAACATATAATTGAGACTGAAATACTGCATTCGTGTGAGCTAATCTATATATGTCAAATTCTTACCCTCTTTTATGTGAAAACAGTTTACGATCATCTATTAAAAGGGACATTCGGTTTGCGTTAAGTCTCCAAATTGTTCAGCGTTATGTGAGAAATGTTTTTCGTGTGATTCGAGGAGCTTACGGTGCGCGTAATCGGCCTACTGAAACCACTTTTGCCAATACCATTCGCACATATGAGTCCCAGTTTACATTAGTAGATGATACTCAACCGGTTAGAACACATCCAGCAGTAAATGAGCTTTGAAAAAACTCAATGAAAATCCGGTGTTTTACCGTGAAATCATGTTCAGTGATGAAGCCTCAAGTCTTCAGGAATAAGCCACCTACGATTGACGCTTTGGAAGCCAACATTACTCGTGTTATCCGTGAGATACCAGTCGCTATGCTTGAACGAGTTGCCCAAAACTGGACTTTCCGAATGGATCAACTCAGACGTAGTCGTAGCCAATATTTACATGATATAATTTTCAAAAAGTAAATGCCATGAGTTGTTCTTTTAGCCGAAAATAAAAATTTTAAGTTCACTTTCAAATTATTGTGTTTTTAATTTTACATTATGAATTAAACCTCACGATGAATCACCTTATATGTTTTTATATTATTGGGAATTTAAGGTGGACGTTGCAAATATACGCGGGCTAAAAAGTAATCACTTTTCTACGTACGTTCACGTCTGTAAACATAGACCAGCTTTTTTTGGCACTTTGTGAAACACAGGTAGATCCCCTCCCATACCTTGCAGATCATGCTGATCTGAAGCTTCCTAATACGAACTAGTGCCATTATTCTTTTTTCACCGCGGTCTCGCCATTTACGTGCGTAGTGATGTTGCTTACCAAACTCCACCAGAATGTATACCCTGTTCCAATCCGGAGTTCAGCTTCATATGGTAAAAATTTTATCTCCGAAATCAAATTGTATCCTCATACTGAAATCGTTATTGTGGGCGATTTCAATATACACAATTCGGACTAGATTTGGCATTCTGGACAGACAACTGCGGAAAATAACTTGACCCAGATTTTAAATGAGCCCACACGAATACCAGACATTGACAGTCATACCGCCAACCCCTTGGACTTGTTTTTAACTTCTCACTCTGATAAGTACACTGTTGATGTGTTTTCTTCTCTAATCTCGTCTAACCACTATTAGATTGGCTAAACACATAGTTAGAGAAAAAGATTCTTTCTGTCTTTCTACGACTAAAAAATAGAGACAAAAATGCTACTATGGTATACAATGTCCCAAAGGTAGTAAAAATTTTTGGTCGTTTGTCAAAAACATCAAAAATTCTGCCTCATCTTCCGTAGCAGCGCTCATTTACAATGACTTTCCAGCTTTCAGCTCTTTAGACAAGGCCAATCTGCTTGCTGCACACTTTGCGGCCAGCTCATTACTTTCAGATTGTGTAATGAATTTTCAATGTGACGAATCCACCTTTGCATACACCAATCCGCTGCTCTAAATGGTATATCTTCCCTTCTTCTGAAGAGGTATTCTTCCAAGCTGTCAAAACAACTGTGTAATCTTTTCTATCAATCCTACTCTTTAGGACACTTTGCGAGCAGAGGCAAGAAAAAGCCAAATCTTCTTCTCTCTCATCCTACAAACTCTTTGCACTTACGTCCCTACAATCTAGTGAAAGCAAGATAGTTGCACTTAATAGTTCTAAGGTATTTGACAGAGTTTGGCATTAGGTTCTTTTGTTGAAAATGCGTGCTTTTTGGATCTCTCTTCTTCAATGGATTTGAAACTACCTTTTGGAACGTTCAATTCAAGTTATCTTGAATGATTTCAAGTCTAATATTCACAAAATAAATACTGGTGTGTCCCAGGGCTCCGTTTTGTCTCTGACGCTCTTTTTAATTTTTATCAATTATCTTGCCACTTCTAATCCAATATATTTTTTTGCTGACAACAGTACTCTCTGCTTTCCATATTCGTTTCCGGACTCCCGTCCCTGCTCTTCGGCTGTAGAACGGGAACGGCAGCGTATGTTAAGTTCATTAAATTCAAATGAATGGTTTTTACATCGTCAAAACCAAAAACTATCCATTCTTGGTAAACATATATATTTTTTTAAGCAAAGTGGGCCGCATCTAATGAAAATCCTCATCTCCCAAACAAAAAGGAACTATTACTTCTGCCCAGAAATCAGATATACACAGCAACCGGATTTCCTAAAGAACACTGCAAAGTCAAAAACACGCCGAATTAGCAACGAAAATGAATACCTAGCAGAGCATACACTGCAGTTACTTTGCAGCGGTTCACTAAAGATTTAGGCAAGTTTATTAGTAAATCCGGCATCATAGGAAAATCCTAAATCGGTTGCACGATTACAATATAATGTAATCTAGAGTTAGAATTAGTTGGTCATTAGATTATCTCCCAAATGCCGTAAGACAGGTAGAGTGTTCGTTTGCTCTAGCAAGGCAGATACTACAGCAATAAATCCAGAGATCGATAGGAAAAATAGGAGAGCTCTCACTCTCATTCTCTCCCTATTTCCTCCCAGTTTCCTAATTAACCTCTAAGTCTAAATTGGAAAATTAAATGCAGATTATTGGATGGCTAAGAGGACGTTTAGTAACTAGCACGCGAACTTTGATTAATTGCAAGCTAATAAATTCTTCAAGACCGCAATATCAAATGATAATAATCCTACACAAAAATCCTTTACCCACAACCACAAACTCAACTTTTGCGAAGCATCCCGAGTAAAAAAATAGACATTGGAAGATATGTGACATCCAAAAAAGGATTTGTTAATGAAGATGAGATAAACTATGCAGTTAATCAACTCGAATAATAAGATGTTTCTAAATACATAGAATATGCTAATATTTGTATCTAATGGTTTTTACTTGCAGTCTAGAATGCGTATACATTTCAAAAGTCTAACGAGAAGGGAGGTTCTGTTCACGAGGAGGAATATTAGACCTACAAGTCTATCATCTTTGATGCTGATAGTATTTAAAAATCATTGATATTCACAGCAGAGAAATTTCCAAATTGTAACCAATAGTGAATGATCTCGTTATTACAAAAAAGACGTCAATTTAGGAGAAAGAATATACACAAACTTTTTTTGTTTTTTGGTATTGAGTGAGCGCACAATAATTTCAAAACCTGCACAGTAAGAGAGCGCTGCTAAATACCTATGCTGACTTGTGTTATATGATTCTATGGACGTATACTGCTTTTAAATAAGTAAAACTCACAGTTGGCAATTGTACTACATAATATGGTTAACGAGATTATTTTGCTGCAGAAGGTAAAAAGTCAGGGTCTCAGTCAGTCAAGAAATGGTGGCGGATGATTCGGAGCAGCGCTGCCATCTCCGAACGGGTTATTGACTTCGGTCTAACCGACCGATCCCTTGTCCTACGGGTATCTATAATGAAACTGGCCCTCCTGGTTGGAGCTTGTATCGTCGACTTATCTGCCCACCTATGGAAATAAATACAGTTACGAAGTAAGCCTCGGATACGGGCGGATCTACTGTTGACAACCTCTGTAAACGAAAGAAAGACAATGCACTTCGTAAATGGAATGTTAAGTCTCTTAATATGCCACGTGCTACCGAACAATTAGCGGAGTCCCATCCAAGAAATGCTGGACAAAAAAGATGAAAAACTGCAACATTTTCTAAGGTGCAATTATTATCGTCTGCAAAATTAGCTACTATTTAAATGCGGATTTGTTATTATAGGCAAACTTAGATAAGAAGTCTTGAGTTCTGGGCATGTTTACGAACACCTCGAAACAATCCGTATTAATGCTAAGCTTGCCAATACTTGCCTTGTATGCGGGCACGACTCCATTAAATATAGCTTTCAACAGCTCTTGGACAAGACTTACGAGCAGTGCCGTAGCTTTGACATTAAAATTGTAGTCGACGATTTTAAGGCAAAGCTAAAGGAACAGGGGGCATTTTTGGTAGTATTGTCGGAAAGTATAGTTTGCACAACACCATCTCCGATAACGTATTCAGGCTAATCGACTTTGCGACGGTTTGAAGCATTGTTATAGCTAGAACGCAGTTCTCTTGGGGACTTTTAGATCCTCAGATCAACCGTCAGCCAGATTGACCACATTGCGATCGTTGCAAGGAGTCCTAAACAATACCATGCAACTATTTTGATTACACCAAATATTTTAAATTAAAAAGTAGCTTTGTGAAATTCAAAAACAAAACATTGTATTTGAAACAATCTTCAAAAGAAGGGAATTAATCATCCTCTTTGACTGTTCTTTGCCTTATTGCAAAGTCTAAGCTGCTTCCATGCCTTCACCTTTAAGGTATCGAAAAGTTTGAAAAAAAAAATGGGAAAATTAGGATCTCACCGTATGGATCCTATTTTAAACCAATTCACCACCTGCGATAGAAGGTGAATCCTCTACAAGAACAGGAAGAATTTTAAGTAATGGTAGGAGGTTAACAAACCTCCCAGGAGATTTGAAAAGGCAGAATTACACCCCAAAAGGTGAGTATGGCATAATTTGTTTCATAAACGCGGAAAAACAATATAACACAGAAGGGTTATACTGTAGACGAATCGACATAATGTGCAGATTTTTTTTTTCAAAAATAACTCGCACTAGTAAAAAAACATAATCCTATTTTCTATCTCTACAAGATAATTCAGGGCCTCATGCAGCACAAGTAATGAATATGAAGTTTTGTCTATTACACCTTAAAAAACAGACTCATCACCTACTGATTATTACCTTTTCCGAAATGAAGTCAATAACCTTTAAAACAGATAGTTGATAAGCCTACGCAGATGCCATAAAACAGGAACTCTTCATTCAAAAGGTTGTTTCTTTTTTTTACAATTAGCACGCGCTTAAGAGTTTTTGGTTCTTTAAAATGTTTGTACACAGCGCGGTTGAAAGAGATTTAGGGAGGAAGAGAGGTTACATTAGTTTTAAGTATTTGTAAGTTATAATGACTAGGAATAGATAGCTCCGCAGGATATTCCATAAACGAGTTGTACGACTTAGGAACGATTGCTATGTTTCAGAGCACATTCGTAAGTAGGCTTAAGGATATACTGATGATTCACAGCGAGACGGGTGTTACGGTTGAAGGTTTGAAGGGGCTGAATATTACTAGCAATTTTTTTTGCAGCACTGGTGTTAGAAAAGTGATAGAACAAAGTGAGAAAGGGTATCATTTGAATGAGTGACATTATCTATGAGTTTTAACTCACAGTTTTGAATCCTATCTAGCACGTGAAGTGATATTTTAGTCTTTAGGAGCATTTAGAAATTGCGCCAGATCAGAGAGAGAGAGAGAATGAAATGTTTTCTTCATCGCTTCAGGAAACCTATGTATTTTGCGGCATTTTTGGCGACATCAAGTTTGTGGTTATTCAAACATAAGTTGTCATTGACACACATACCGAGAATGGAATACAGCTGGGTGTTAGAATTTCGCTCTACCGACAGCAGACAATGTGTTTTAGAAGCTGTAAGGAGTTTAGTATTCCACGGTGGAATCCAATATGTGGGAATAGATATCAGTGGCATGCTCGCGATTACGCGACCCTAGCTCATCGGATTGGTTTTTGCAACTACCCCATGCACCTCAACTCACTTACCCTTTTTTTTCGTGCCAAAAATCAAAAAAAAAAAAAAAAAACAAGAATAGATAACAACAATAAAGCTACGTTACTATGCGGACGGACTTAAAAGAAAGCTAACTTAAACCTATGTATGGTATGCTAAAGCGAATAAAATGTCGCAGAATCCCACGCACTCCATACAAAGCATTAAATTCCACTCTGTTGGCGGTTTCCCAAAGAACAGGAACGAATTTCATATTCGTCAATCAGAGAGTATTGTCGTCTGCAAAGGAATAAATTGGACTAGAAGAAACACACAAGAGATCATTTACAAAGATTTAAAAAAAACGTTTACGACAGAACGTAGCCCTGGGTCACACTACCATTAATTCTGTGAATATCAGATTTGAAAGCATCCAAGACAGCGTGAACTAAACATACCAAAAGGTAGTTTCTTATCCAATGAATAAGAATATCATCGATTCTAGATGCACGCTTTTTCGACAAAAGAGCACTGTGCCAAACTCTGTCAAATGCCAAGGAAATATCGAGTGCAACTATTTTGCTTTCACCAGATTGACGTACACTTTTCAGTGAATATCAGATTTGAAACCATCCAAGACAGCATGAACTGAACGTACCAAAAGGTAGTCTCTAATCCAATGAATAAGAGATTCATCGATTCTAAATGCACGCATTTTCGACAAAAAAGCATGATGTCAAACTCTGTCAAATTCCAAAGAAAGATTGACGTACACTTTTCAGTGAGACATGCTATTAAAACTGTAATGCCGGTTCTCGTGTTTTGAGATATTTCATGAGCTGACGGTTTATCAGCGTTTTTATCACCTTGGAAAAAAGAGTCGTAAGTGCAATGGGATTGTGGGAGGATAGAGAAGAAAATTCGCATTTTTTAGGGACGGGCTGGACAATTTCTGTTTTCCATTTCCTCAATAAGAGTCTTGAAGAACAAGATTGATAACCAATTGGTTAGCCCCTTAGGAAGAAAGGGAGATATGCCATCTGGACCATTGGATTTGTGTTTATTAAGATCTCTTTCTACTACACGAGTACGAGAGTGGATCCATCACATTGAAGATTCAACACATGGAAGTGTTGAGCTTGCAGTGAAGTGTGCAGGAAGCATATTGGTCCTGTTAAAAGAGCGGCAACTGTAATGTCAATATATATGACGGTTGTGATAGAGGATGAGGCAGAATTTCTAATTTTTTTGACGAACGACCAAAAATGTTTGCCTCATTGGTCGTATTGAAATTGCACACGCTTTATAAAGGCGTTCCAGTCATTCGTGGGTCTTTTGAACTTTTTTTGGATTTCTTCTGTCGGGTTGATCTTAAAGAACCAAGAAAATATTTCTCTAAACCTGACAGCCTCTTTACAGCTTGAGTCGTAACTCTTCAACTAATATGGGATAGAGGATCTCATTCCAAACAGAATAGTGTCTGTGGTCATCGGTATCCACGTGGTTATCGAAACATAACGACCAGTTCACTCCAATTGCCTTTTTCGTAGTGCCATATGGTTTTTTTGGAATATTTTTTTCTAACTGTGTGGTAGGTGTGCGAGAAGTTAGCTTATGTGATACAATTATTCAACGGGCCTAGAGGAAAAAGCACATCACCCCAAAAGAAAAGAAAGAAAGAAAAAGAGTAAGAATTTCTTTGAAAAATACATATTTGCGTTTGTGGGGGGCTTGGAAAAAAACGAAAGAGAAACAAGAAAAGAGACTTTTTAAAACCAACTTCATAAATTTTCAAAATAGTATTATTTGATTTTATAAAAGTAAATCAAAAATTTCATATGCAATGAGCTAATATATTCGCAGGTAACATACACAACATTTCGAAATAATTTTTCTTACTCAAGATCATCTTTTCGCATTACCAAGTTCTAAATGGTCCTCTTCTAGCATGGAAAGAGTAGGATTCCTCCTGAAACGTAACGTTCTTTGCCATTAGGTATTACAATATCGGCTTTAGCTTATGAGATTACCCAATTCAAATCTGTACATTTAAGGACATAAATAAATGTTAATTAAATATAGAATTTATTTGCCAAAATTATTTTTTAATAATTAATAACCAATATAGAATAGGAGAAAATATTTAAATTAACAAACATAAAATCTTAGCTTAGTGCACTCTTATTTGTCAGCTGAAAAGTTTTTCTTGGATGTCATTCCGTAAAAGTTCAGAAGATTGACTTCTTTTTAATAAATGCTAATACGTAAACGAAAAATTGAGGCTATGAATGTACTACTCAGAAATCGTGAGTGGGTGAAAAGAAACAGAAAATACTGTGTTTCATAAATGTATTAAATTAATTGCAAAATAGAGGAAATAAATTCAAAAATTTAAAACTAAGCTTTCATATTTTTTATATCAGTTACCGCCACAAGTAAGTATAACACAAGTTGCAAATATGTTAACGATTAACATTGAGAAAAATTTGAGAAAAAAATATTAAAAAATGTTACATACGAAAGAATAACTTTAAACAGCTTAAAAAGAATTCCCTTTCCAGTTATTCCTCTGAGAGATGTACAAAATGATTTGAAAAGGCATGCCTTTCCATCAAATCCATGACTATAAACAAAAATCAATTAAAAAGAAGAAACATTTCAAATTTTCTCTTATTTTTACTCATCCATAAATTGCTCCAACACCCGATAAATATCACGCTTCATGGTCTTCTTCTTTTTCTTATCATTTTCTATCGGATAATTCGACCGATATCCAAATGCGTATGCAAAGATTGTATTCACATCCAAAATATTATTCTTCATGTTAACACGAAACTGAGTAAGAAATTATCGAATATTTGGTGTGTTTAACTTTTTAAAAAAAAATACGTACAAAAACACGACTTGATTTGAGGAAGTCCAAATAGCGCTTACCACGTTCAAGTTTAACAGTTGTTAGGTTATCACAACCATCAGTTAATAAAATATTGTGTGCAATGTAAAAGACAATAATTTGTTTAATTAAAAACTGTCTCATGGTGCAGAAGTAACAACGTTAACTACTTGAATTGTGTAATAGCATGATACTGCAGTTAAGGCCTTAACGCGTTGTAAAAACCAACATACTCGTAATGCAATAAATGCAATCTATGTTTGTATGTATGTTAGAGCGGTTAAAAAATATTCTTCAAGTGCAATTTGTATAAAAAATTATCACGCGTTCCAATTTGTTTGTTTACTCTTGCAATTTAATAAACATTTTTCATTAAGAAGTTAGCAGTACGTACATACATGTATAAAAAAATGTACATTGTAGGTAAGAAACATGCTTCATTATGAATATCCCTTAAACGATTAACTAAACGAATTAGATTCCGATAAACATAAAAATAATTTAAATTTCTTGTTTTCTGCAAATATAGGTACAAATACAAATTTTATTATTTCCTCTTTTATGGCAATGAGTTGCCATAACAGCCTCTTCCACATGTATCTCAGGGATAACCTGATTTTTTTCTGTTTTCTCACCAGAATAAATAAAGATGGAATCTGTTGAAATTAAGAACACAATAGCAGATTGGCCTAAGAAAAAAATAATTTAAATTGAGTAAATTACTATTATAACGTAGGAATATGTGTAAATTACTAAACTTGCACATAAAAGTTTATTTAAATTTATTTTTTTTAAAAATTGTGTCAAAAGTCTGAAGCGTAGCGAAGATTGAAAATATTTACCACATAAAAGTCGTGACATATATTTTTTGCATGATTCGGGCTGCGATTAGGTAGAACATTAAAGCACATCACTTTTTAATTTTTATAGAGATATTTTAAAATATTTAAAAATGTCTTAAAAAATAATATTTATTAAAACATGTATAGCTGACTTTTTTCAACTTTAATCTAGAAGTCTTACCGTCACACATAAATTATCTGACAGTATTGTGTTTTAGTTTAAATTTAAATCAGAATCTTAAGCCAAATCATTAATCATATGAGCTTTGCTACCTAACGGATGCTTACTACCTTAATTACTTATGTATATTTTTTTTGCAATGTTAAAAAGCTTAAGATTTGATATAGTCCAGCTTAAATTAAAACAGTCTTATCGACCCCTCCGCCAAAGATGCTTATAGCCAATATTTCAATTTATATGTCGCACTCATTGCCAAATCGGGAAAATTTAAATAAACCCTCTTGAAATTAAAGTATAGGGTTTTCCAATAGGGACTTGACAACTTTGAATTTAATTTGTGAACGCACTCTTTCACTAATCATCAAACTGTCACTGCCAATTTATTCAGTAACATTTTTATCATGGTAAAGTACACTAACGAGCAACGTCTGCAAATTATAAAAATTTTCTACAGATATTCGGAGTCGCAAAATCAGTGACGAAGCTCATTTGGCTCAATGGGTTCGTCAATAAACAAAATATGCGCTATTGGTCGAGTGAAAACCCACATGAGCTTCATGAATCACCACTTCATCCACAAAAAAATAACTGTTTGGTGCGGTTTGCATGCCGGCGGCGTTATTGGGCCATATTTTTTCGTCGACGATAACGATCGTCACGTTACTGTGAATGGTTAGCGTTATCGCGCCGTGATCACCGATTATTTTTGGCCCAAATTGGAAGATATGGATTTGGACAACATGTGGTTTCAACAGGATAATGCCACAAGCCACACAGCACACACTACAATCGATTTATTGAAGAGTAAGTATGGGCCAGTCGATTGGTCGCCTCGTTCGTGCGATTTAACGCCGCTTGACTATTTTCTGTAGCGCTACGTTAAGTCATTGGTTTATGCCAACACGAAATGTGTGGCCGAGTAGTTGAAAATTGGGTGCAACGAATCGACCGCTGCAAACGTGCCCGCGGTGGCCATATGAACGAAGTCGAGTTCCATTCATAAATGTTTTAATTGTACTTTAAGCCAATAATAAAGTTTTTGAAATATCTCAAATAGTTTGTCTTTTATTTAAAAAAAAAGTTGTCAAGTCGTTATTGCAAAGTTAACATACTCAAAGACCCGCGTTCTTTAAAATGTGTCGGTAGTTACCGTTCCGCGGACTGTGGAGTAAGTATGCAAACCTCTGCAACGTGTTATATTTGTAATCATCTAATTTAATCACTGAGGCTGCGAAGCAGCCAAAGAGCTATAAAATAGGCAAGATAAAATTGCCAAAAAGATAACACACAACAGTAGCAAGTAAGGAAAAACATAAGCCTTCCTAATAACTTCGGTAAAGAAGCAGCAGTTAAAAAAACCATCCATTTATGGTTACAAAATACTAAAGAAAAACACTAAGGAAATAAGACCATCGGCCGTGCTAGCATACGAGTTTATCCAAGGAACGACAATACAAAATAGACGGGTCGAATTTTCGGCGTACTTAGTTTCTCATATATTTTTTGTTGCATTTGAAAAACTCGAGGAGCAAAGTAGAATGGAAAAAAATATCTCGGAAAGGTTAGTTAAGATATTTTCGATATCAATCTACCTTAATTTGCCACGTACTAGACAGATAAAATGAATATGAAACGATAATGCTAGCTTGAAATGTTAATATTATACAAGAAAAGGATATTGACATTTGCTTAATATCCGAAACCCATGTGAAGAAAAGATCTTGGAAAAATATACGAGGCATAAGCGATTATTATAATTATCATGAGATGGGGACCATGCTAGTAGTATATTAGATAATCTGTCAAAAATTCTGAAGTACTGAAACTAGAGAGAAATTCGACCTTAGAATAAATTGAGTTTTGACTACCTGTTAACCAGCAAGTAAAAATATAAATGTGGTTAAAGTGCTATGCTCCAGCCGTTAGTTTTACAGAAGTTATTATTCATCGAACAGCACATACAATAACTCGTGTTCAATCTGTTAAACAATAAGAATATCTGTAAATGCATTCGTTAATTGAGTTAATTTTTTTTTGCTGGTCAACGCTGCAGTAGGTGCCAGCGTTATCTCTGCGAATATTGCATACAAACTGTGTGAATAATTATTTAATTAAGTTTGGTTAGGTTTCTATGTTTCCTGCATAAATAGCCAACAATTATTATTTTAGGTTAGCCTATCTTCGCGTAAGTACAATCGTATTTGATTGAGTGTTATGCCGTGGTGTTCTTCAATTTATGTAATATATTAACATATGTGGAGATGAAAATTATAATTTAATTAATTATCTTCTCAATTCAAATGCACATTTTGAATAAGTATGTATACCCTGGAGACGGCAGGTTAATTTTGTTGTTCTCCAAGGATTAGGAGGAAGATCAAACAAATTGAACAAGCAAGTTGTCAAAATAATAAAAGAACATATTAATAGCTTTCCTGCAACTACTTTCATTCTAAGATAGTTTAACTATATCGCAAATGTATAGATTATATTGTATTATGTACAGGTCCCAAACAATTTGTCTCACCACATATTCCCAAATTTTTAAAAATAAGAGGAATCTGAATAAATCTAGTTTCGAATTATGTAAACATATACGAGTGGCTTGCGCCATGAATATTAACTTCAAAAAACAAAGATAGACACCTGCACTACATGCGATAAATCGAAAAGGCTTGATAAAAGTCTATACTTCCTATTTGCAACAATATTTATCTAGTCTATATCCGAAAAATGCAATTTAATAAAAAGAAATTATACTATAGACGTGTAACTTGACGGCCCATGATTGCATAAAAGGGCGTCTCCATTTTTATATGTAATATGACAATGTCAGGTCGCATTATGGGTTTTTAAACATGTGTCTGGTCTTTAAAATAATCCTGCATTGAAACGATTAAAAAAGGAAAAAACAGAAACTTTTAATTTGGAAATGATAGATCATAAACTTTTGGAACCAGGAAATACACATATGGAGTGTGATTTAGATCTTGCTGTCATACAACGGAAGAAAAAAATGCCAAAATAAAAATATATCATCCATATGATTAATATAATTTCATTGAAGCACTTGTACCAAAACGAAAATTTGATGAAGTTGGAATGAGAATAAAGTTATTACAATAAATTTCAACTTTTTACAATTTTTAAAAACAAACTTTATGTTAACTAAATAAGGAAGAAAAGTTTTTTTTATAAATTTAAAGCTTTAAATAAAATAAAAAGCAGAATTTCCACTGTTAGAATAAACAAAATTTTTACCATAAAAGAAACGGTGAAAATATCTTGAAAAAAAAATAATAATAATAACTTGAAGATTTGTTACCATTCATTGATTCATCCTTTTAGTTTCATGTTCTTTACAAAACGCTTCCAACCAAAGACATTCAATCTGATTTGGTTGAAAGTGAATTGAATATTGAATAAAATTATGTTCTTTCTTAATATAATGCAAATTTTTAATTTAAATATGTTAAATAGAATTAGTTAATTGCTAAGTATGCAAAGAATTAAATTTTAAAAGTTTATTATTTATGTTATTTTTTTAATGAATTAAAATACTTAAAAACATAAAAATCTCTTCATCTACTTTCGCCAAGGTGTTTCGGTTGGTGGTTTTGATTTTGCAATAATAACTTAAGACACCTTAAGTTGAAATGTATGTAACGATTCGTTTGATTCAATTTGTTTAAACCAAGTTCCATTATTTGGAGTGATTTTAAAATAAAACAAAGTTACTGGGGCTCAAGATACCTACGTGTCACAAAAAGTTAGAATGCTGTATAAAGCTGCTATAGAGCATAACTGTGACTTTCACCTAAAGGGAACGACATCATCAATAAATATTTTGACGTTTCCTCTGACCATTCTAAAATCGCTTCAGCAATACCAGAAACCCTCATTGGAAAACAAGAAACAGCAAGACTGTCCGTAATACTCATTAGGAAGGTTTCAATAACGAAATCGCAGAAATAGTCAAACTAAGGGTACCACTTAAGACACCATATGAACTTGAAGTCGAAGTTGATTTCTTTGTTAAAATTGTTCAATATGCCGCAAGAAATAACACACCCTATCAAAAGAAAAAAACAAAAAAAAAGAAAAATAAGGCAGCAAAGAAGTTCTTCACAGCATAGAACACGCTTGAATCGCCAGTGTAAGCTGCTAAAACAGAATATTAGGAACTTTAAAAATCTTACAGCAGGTTAAAAGCTTAACAATAGAGAGAAATATGATCCAATTATTCACAGCTAAGAACTAAATAACCTAAAGCATCTGCGCCGTGGGTCAAAAACAAATATTCATAATAATGAATGGGCCAAGGGAGATAAGAAAGCGTACATCTGCGCTGGGCATCTAAAATAGACCTTTAGGCCGCTCTTTGGCTATGCAGCACATGCAACACACTCAAAAAAAATAAAACCAAAAAAAAGTTTTCGGTTACATCCTAATAACTAGAAAAGTACTTAAAATACTTGTATGTCTGGAAAGGCATTAAGCTTCTCTATATTATAAACGTCGAACTTAAATTAGAAAACGAGGACATTTGCTGAAGCCATAATGATTCCACGACCAGGGAAACCATCAAATAACAAGAAGTCTTGTAAACCGATTTCACAATTCTTGGTAATATACTACTTAATCGTGCACAGCAGGTTATTGACAGACAAAATCTTATTCTTAATTATCAGTTTGGGTTAAGAAGAAAACATTCAATTGGTTTTCAGGTGCATAAAATCTCTGAAAGGAAAAAGATTAATTCGAGCATATTTTTTGATGTCTCGCAGTCCTTTGACAAGGTGCGGCATGAAGGCTTGAAATTCAAATTACAATACAATCAAGTCGATATAATATACTGATAACGTATCACGAGAATAGAACTTTCCGTGTGAAACACAGAAATGAGTTATCTTAACTCAAAAAATTCTATCTGTCAAAATGTATTCTCCGTCCGCTTCTACTGTATATACGAGTATATATGTATTTTATACATACAAAGCCAGCAAAGACTTTGTTGGCAGATGATACTGCTGTATTAGACATAGGCAAAACGATCGAAGAAACAAGAAATAAACTATTGTACAAAGCGCTCTTAATTATTTAAATGAATGGACAAGGGCTTTACGGATTGGCCACAAAAAAATGGTCAGTATTCCGTTCGCAAACGAGGCTAAACACCTTAGGACGACACTCGACGCAAAGTTAAGATATAAGTCACATGCGAAAAAGAAATGCAAAGAACTCGAAAAAGAAAATACGCAGAATTCTACTGCTCCTCGGAATATATGATATTTCAAGCTCAGCATCGAAAACAAGATGCTATTTCAACTACCAGGTGTACCGGTATGAAGTGAGCTTCAAGATTCAGATGTCTCGATAGGGAACTTTTATTGTGAACGGGTCTTAAATTTTATTTTTTATTTTTTTATTTTTTTATTTTTTTTTTTTTGTTTGGTTGCTATGACACCTCTCAAACATATTTAGTATACATCAAGTCATAGAGCAAACAATATCATATTTTTTTCATTTTTATGTCGAATTTTGTACCATTTTGTACTTGCGGAAAGCATTATTTTTTTGTTTTCATTTGAAAAAAAGTGCTGCAGAATCGCATCATATGCTTGTTGAGGCATATGGTGATCATGCTCTATTAGAAGCAACATGCAAAAGATGGTTTCAACGGTTCAGAGATAACGATTTTGATGTGAGAAATGAAGAACGTGGAAGACCGCCCAAAAAATTGGAAAACGCCAAATTGCACACAATATTGGATGAAGATGACAATTTTAGTCAGAAACAAATGGCAGAAATGTTAAATGTTGCCCAACAAACAACTTCTGACCGTTTAAAAGCTATGGGAAAGATCCAAAAATCTGGAAAATGGGTGGCATATGAATTGAATGAAAGACAGATGGAAAACCAAAAACCACTTGTGAAATTTTGCTTCAAAGACACGATAAAAAATCAGTTTTACATCGAATTGTTACTGGCGATAAAAAATGGATTTATTTTCAGAATATCCTAAACGGAAAAAATCATGGATTAACCAGATCGATTCGGTAAGAAAACATTGCTGTGTGTCTGGTTGTGATCAATTTGAACCATGCATTGATCGAAAAACGACCAGAATGGGCCAGAAGACATGGCAAGTTAATTTTGCTCCATAACAATGCACCTGCATCCTGCACACAAAGCAAAACTGGTTCAGGATACAACCAAAGACTTGGCTCCTTCCGACTACCATTTGTTTTCATCGATGGACCACGCATTAGCTGAGCAGCTAATGACTTTTTGATTTGCTGCAAAAGACTAACAGTTTTATTGGCGTGAATTCCATAAATTGCCTAAAAGATGGAAAAAATGTGCAGCTAGCAATGGCCAATACTTTGAATAAAGTATTTTTTACTTTCTCATTAAATATTATTGTTTTATTTTCAGAACAAAAAAAGACGCCATACCGGTATACCTGGTATGTAAAATTTCGAAAAAAAAGTGCTTAGGTAACTTTTCTATCTACCATGGCACATACTATAAGAAATTACGACTTCCACAGAGTTAAGATTTTCTACAATTGAAGAGAAAACAAAAAACTTTGTGAGAAATAATTTACATCAAATGTACAGATCAGTAATGCAGACCTATATACTTCGAACGAATGAAATCTGTTGCGGCGTCTTCAAAGTAACAGATCTTCTGAGCCGATAAAATGTAATCACATTTAAATAGTGGAGCATGCATAATGCACATTTATTGCATGATAGATAAGTCGAAACTTAGTCACAATATATGCAAATTGATTTCGAAAGGAGGTATTGTCAGGGAGTAAGAATTTCACTCTACAATGAGAACGCGCTTGCGATCCTTAGAAACAATATTTGTAATAATTTTTTTAATAGTCACTTGCCAAGTGTAATAAATTTTACTCTTGGAAAAATTAGATTGTGCTTTGCAAAAGCGCGTGCCTCTTAAAAATAAACCCATTAGTCTCTGACCATAAAAATTTTTTTAAGTTCAGTTAGAATTATTTTGTCTCTTATACACAGTAAAATTTTACTTTAATTCATTTTATTTTCTATATAAGGTCTGGTTTAAACCTGCGCTATTCGTTGCTTAAATTACGCATACTTAAATTATGTGTTACATCTGCAGCAAAGTATCTCCAAAAGTTAGAGGAAGTTCTGTAAGGAAATAGCTGAAGTATAACAAATATAGAAACGTTGAGTATCCGAAAACAGACATTTTTAAAGGCCATTGAAAGTAAAATACTTTAGGAAAAATTTTCTCGAATTTCAATTATATCCTCTGCGCTCAGTGGAATAAGCTCTCACGAAAATATGTCGTTGCTGCTTTTACCTGAATCCGCTGAAGAAGAGCTGTCTACTTCGACTGCATAGGGGCTTTCCCTAGTACGACGAAACAAATGAAAACACATTGATGAATATCCCTTTCCTTGTGTGAAACAAGGTTGCATCTGAAGTACTTTGTTGTTTATTCCGTTCATTGATGATATAATTGAGTTCATAGGAGGTAGCATCGATATCAGAAGCTCTAGAATACCCGCTCTGCTGTATGCAGACGACATTGTTTTCTTCTCAGAGTCGATAAATGGCATACAGCTTATGATGCTGCAGACTAGGCTCATATTGCAAATGTTGGAACTTAAATGTTAACTTGGAGAAGTCAAAAATTATGGGTTTTAGAAGAGGTGGAGGCAGATATTCTCGAAATGAAGAGTGGACGTATCAAGGAGTAACTGTTGAAATAATTCGTGAATATAAATACCTGGGAGTCCTGGTATCGGTCAACCAAAACATGATTACGCATCTTGAAGGTAAATTAGCTAAAGACAAGTGAGCAATTTCATGTGTGTGGGGCCGCTGTTTCAACAATAAATACATAACTCATAGCGCCAAGCAAAAGTTTTATCACTGAACTTCTATCTCAATTTTTTCGTATGGTGCTCAAGTGTGAGGATACCGCTCGTTCGATGAAGTCTACAAGTTTCTTCGTTACTTTCTTAAGCGCACTTTTCGGTTGTCAATAAGCAATTCCAATCTCGAAACCGGGACGACACCACTAGTTTTAGAAAATTTAAAGATGCATTTTGACTATGTTGTTAAAGTGATGGCGATTTACGAAAAAAGGTTGCCGAGAATAGTACTTACATATATCCTTACAACATGAGGAAACCTCATCCAAGAATGGAGTCACCTAGCGTCTAACTATGGACATGAGCTTTCAATAACACCGGCATAGGAGCCTATATCATTAAGAAGACAGTTTGACGCTTTATTGGAAAAAGTTAGTGTAGTCACTTACGAAAAATATGGATGGTTCCAAAACCTTTCGTCTTCCAAACGGAGATATAAGCAATTGCATTGCATCGACAGCTAAGCTGGGCTTAAAGCCTTGCTAGACCCTCTTATGACTTCCAATTTAGTTCTAGAATGCAAGACATAGTTAAACGCAGGCTAAATTAACCACGTTAAATATACCTGCGCCCTTGGTTAAAGATTTTGGTTAGAGTTTCATATAAGCATAATTGCACATGGTATGGCTCCCCAGGTTACATGCATATCAAACGAATGCTTCCCGATGTCTCTAAGAAGTCAACAGCTTTTCAGTTGTCCCTCAGCAAGAAAGACTGCTTACTGGAATCGTGACAGGATACTACACTTTTATTAACCACTTAAATGTGCTGGGCATAAGTGATACAATATCCCGCTATCTTACAGTGAAAGTGATGACAACTCATATTAAATTTTACGTAAAAACGGATTTAATGGTGCGCGAACGTTGGAAATGTTGGAAAAGTTTTTCGGCAACGATTCTCTAAAGAAAACGGTCGCTTACCAGTAGCACGAGCGGTTCAAAAGTGGTCGTGAGTCAATCGAAGATGATGAACGCAGTGGCAGATCATCTATATCGAAAACCGACAAAAGCATCGATGAAGTATAAGAAATGTTGGTCAATAACCGCAAATTAACCATCAGAGAGATAGCGGAGGAATTGAATATTGCCTATGGATCCGTCCAAGACAGTTTGGTTAATGATTTGGGTTTCCGTTGTGTAGCGACAAAGTTAGTGCCAAAAAACTCAATTTCATGCAAAAAAGAGACCGTGATGACGTCGCAAAAGAGATGAATTGTGAGGCTGAATCCGGTCCCACATTCATCAAAAGGATCATTACTGGAGACGAGACGTGGGTTTATGAGTACGACACGCAATCCAGACATCAGGCAAGTGAATGACGTTCGCCAAATGAACCGAGACCAAAAAAACACTTCGCTTTCAGTCAAAAAAGATGGCAATGCTCACGGTTTTCATGGATTACAACGATGTAGTGCATCGTTGTGCCTTTTCCAAAAGGCCAAACAGTAAGCAAAGAGTATTATTTGTTCGTTATGAGACGTTTGCGTGAAGCAATTCACCGAAAGAGACCAGAATTGTGGGCAGAAAACTCGTGGATTTTGCACCATGACAACGCACCGTCGCACAGTGCCATCATTATACGTAATTGTTTGACGAAAAATGCAACAAATACCATCCAACAGCCACCAACCTCACCTGATTTGACTCCCTGTAACTTCTTTTTGTTCAATCGAGTTAAAAAACCACGCGTTTCAGCAGCCGAGAGGAAGTAATGAAAGTAATCGCAGGAAGCACTGATGGACATACCGAAAACCGAATATAAAATATATTTCGAGGATTGGATCAAGCTCTGTAATAAATGTGTTGCAGTCGATGGGGATTACTTTGAAGGGGACAATATAGATTTAGATAAATAAACTGCTATTTTTAATTTTGTGAATAAATTCCGGGAACGCGATTACACGCACATGAGAAAGTGTGTACATACGAGTATATGTAATAGGTAATTAAACCAAATGTAGTTATTTTTTGTGGATTGTATCTATCATTCAACAAATTGTATGCTACCCTTAATTCAAAATTGTATGAATATTAATAAGTCAATCATGTACAAAGCTTCTAAAAGATACAAGTCGAGGTACAGACAACATTTTACGATTTAATTGTTTGATTTAGTTTGTATGTATGATAAAATATTTCTTCTTGAGAAAATAACAAGATGTTGATAATTTAACTTAGAACAACAATACGAGTACGGAAATAATTGTTATTGTCAAACTATTAAGTATTCCCCACCATCTACTCAGTCAAGTAATTACTATTTAGTTAATCAGAAGACTAACAACAAAGTTAGTATGTCTGTAAATTAATATTAAATTAGCATTACTTCTTTTCTTTTACTACTGTTCTATATAACTGATTAAATAAATATCTTTCTTGGTCATTTGCTGTGATTTTTATTCCGAAGTGCGTTCTATATTTCTGAGTCGTGGTTATATTAATAAACAGGAAAACGAAACGTAGGTAATGGCTAAGTCTGTCACTACAACGAAAATCTTCTGTGTACTCAGATGCTAAATATTTAAACAAAGAATTCAGTCAACTGGGGCAGTTGAATGACCGCATAAACATACCATATGAGTAGATATGTTACATTTGCATCTACCTCTGTCAATAAAACTCTGCGTATAATATGAATGTGTTAATTCCTATTCATCTCTCAAGTTTTTGGTCAAGTTTATGGATTGAAAGTAATTAAATACGTACATATACAAGGTGACCTGTAATTTGACCTTTTCCTTGAAAGCAGTTATTCTATAGCTCATTTACAATGGTTTTAGCTATGACAAGCAGAAGTCGAAATTCAGTAGTCTTCAAGTTATTCGAGTTTTAAGGTTTTTTCGAAAAAACACCGTCTTCCAACCTTAAGGTGACAATTGTAAAACAAGTACCCTGCATTCGGATGGTTATAAAGGTTAAATAATCTCAAAACAACATAATTTTTTTTTTTTAATTCAAAGACGATTACTCAAAAAAAAATTTAAGAAACATCGCGTAAAAATTACAAAAATCAATTTCTCAATTCATAACCTTTCCAAAAGGGTACAAATGTTGACATCTTTTAATAAATTATTGAAAATAATAATGATAATAATAGAGCAGGTATCGAGTGTGCTGGAAGCGTACCTGAGCCGAAATCGATTTGTTTCCGTACACTAGTGATTGTTACTCGCGTCGACATATCTTCTTTCATTATTTCTGCAGCTGTTAAAATTGTTTTTCTCAAGTCTAAAAACATTGTAAATAAGCTATAGAATAACCCCTTTCAAGGAATAGAACCTTTTCACCTAGTATAGAGAAACTTGGTGGAAAAAAAATCTACATAAACATGTCGAAGTTCTTAGCCTTCGAGCTAAGAGCTCCTGAGAAAGGAATATCGAAGGGCAAAAGCGGAATTGCTTGCAATTTTAAATTTACTTCCAACTTAAACAGTTTTTCAGTTTAAAAAAAAAAAAAAAAATGCTTTCATACCTTTTCACATATTTTATTAATTATGGACATTCATAGCAGAAAAATTTTTTGTACCAGATTAACGAAGAGGTGAAACTTTCGTCCATAAAATAAGTTCGTAGTTCTCTGATAATAGGCAGAAAAAATCAAAGTAAATGTATATCATTCCGTAATGTTTTAACCAATTTAAATTTAACCAAACTACTAGATGGGGTGAAAAGTAACCTCCTTGGGTATGAAAAAAATTTTTTTTTAAATGTTTTTTTATTTTATTCAATATAGTCCCCTTTTAGTTTGAAACACTTATTTAAGCGATTTCCCAACTTCTTGATCCTATCCGAAAATTAATTTTCCGGAAGGTCTGCAAAATACTCCTCCATGGCGTCGATGATTTCCTCGCGTGAGCTGAATTTTTTATTGATGGGCCATTTTTGAGGTTTGGGAAGAGATTATAGTCCGAGGGAGCCAAATCGGGCGAATACAGTGAATGCGACAGCAATTGGAGCCGTAAGTCATTGATTTTAGCAATGTTTTGCAGCGATTTTGGCCTTCAATCGCTCCAATAATGCACAGTAATACTCGCGGTTGATGGTTTTTCCTTGTTCGAAGTAGTCCACGAAGAGTATGCCATGACAATCGCAGAAAACCGACGCTATAACCTTTCCGACCCATCGATCCTCCCTCGGCCGCTTCGGAGCACTCGTGCCGGCTTCAGTCCATTGCCGGGCATTCATTCTGTTCTCTGCTGTTCAATATGTTACCAATCGACGCCAAAAGTCCGCCTGACTCCGCATTAGCAAGTCCAAACACTCTTTCGAAGTGCTCTCGCGTTCGTGTTTTTGGCCAGGAGTGAGTATGCGCGGCACCCAGCGGCAGGATAACTTTTTCATATGCAGAATATTGCCCAAAATATGGCGTGTGCGCTCAGTACTAATCTTTGTGGTATCTGCTAGCTCGCGCACCTTCACTTTCCGGTCAGCCAACACCATTGTATGTATTTTTCTGACATTGTCCTCTGTAACCGCATCGGAGGGCCTGCCGCTGCGGACTTGATCAATAGTGGAGTTGCGGCCACCACGAAACTCTCGAAACCAAAAATAATAATAACAAAATAATTTTTTATGAGAGAACGAAAATCGTTTTTGTCCATACTCAACATGATGCCAAACACGTCAACAACAATCAGCTGTCAAAACAAAACTAAAAACAGTATCACACTGAAATTTGTCATGTCTGCCTAAATATGAACGGACTTCAAGGCACCATAACCATTTTTGCAGTATCAGCGCATTCTGGCGGTCAAGGATGCTACTTTTCATTCCACCTAATATTACGATCTTAAAAGTTAAATAAAGGACAGTACCTTTTTGAATTCGTAAGCATCAATATTCTTACTAGAGCGTAACATAACATGGTGTCAGGTTATGAGCGCTTTAAATACAGATAAACTAAAAATCAAAACCGCATAACAGAGCTTATATAACAGAGCCACCGCCTAAGAGTGTGAACATCAAAGGTCATGTTGCCGCTAATTGGTGTCTATTGTGGTGTAATTCTATACAGTGGGAGAATTACAAAACAGCAGCCTGAGGAAAGACAAGCGGCAATCTTGAAGGCATGACTAGGTGACGAGTGCTTTAGGATTCTAACAAAATCTGACATATCAGAATCGCAAGCGAAAACTACAAAAGGTATTCTGTACGAAATACAAAGTTTTTTTAAAGCCCTCAGTAAATAAAATAAGCGTTATGAGAGATTCATTTTCACCACTGCAAAGCAAATGGAAGGAGAAGCCTTTTGCTAGAACAAAAACTAACGTAAGAAAAAGCGCTAGAAATATGCAAGCTAGCAGAGCAAACGAGAGAGCAAATTAATGAAAAAAGAGATGACGACAAAATTATAATGGAAAACATAAACTAAAGGGTGATTCATCGTAAGATTTATAATGTAAAATAAAACACATTAATTTGAAAGTAAACTTAAAATTTTTATTATTGGCTAAAGAAACAATTCATGGCATTTATTTTTTGGAAACGACATTATGTAAATAATGGCCACGACTACGTCTGAGGTGGTCCATTCGGAAGGTCTAGTCTAGTCGCGGATAACACGAGTAATGTTGGCTTTCAAAGCATCAACATCATCAACAGGTGGCTTATTCCTGAAGACCTGAGACTTCATCACTGAACAAAACTTCATGATAAAACACCGGATTTTCATTGAGTTTTTCCAAAGCCCATTCACTGGAAATATGACGCAAATTCAGGTCGCCTGGCTTCAATTCTTGCACAAGTTGAATTTTGAACGCTTTTAGGCCGAGATCATCACGTAAAATAAGCCAAGTTGTCGAATACGCGAAGTCAAGCTGTTGAGAACGACGACGAATCGATTCGTTACAGTCGTTGCGTACACTCTCAGCTACAGCTGCTATAGTCTCTTCACTACGTACTGGATGTGGTCTAACCGGTCGAGTATCATCCACTTATGTAAACTGGGACTCAAATTTGCGAATGGTATTGGCATAAGTGGTTTCAGTAGGTCGATTATGCGCAGCATAAGTTCCTCGAATCGCACGAAAAACATTCCTCACAGAAAGCTGATTTTCGTAATACAGCTGAACAATTTGGAGACGCTGTTGTGATGTTAGTCTTTCCATAATGATTTGTCAAACGATACTAAATAAAAATGATAAAGCAGTTTGATAAGGGTCACGCGTGATCTGTCAGAAAAGGCCTATTGAAAATCAAACCTTACGATGAATCACCCCTTACATGGACAGAAAACGTAATAGAAAAGACGCGAATGAAAATAAAAGACGAAACACCTACATACGACACGTAGCGCACGATTGCAAGTACTTTGGTAAAGTGCATAAGAGAGGGAAGTGTACAGCATACGGAAAGAGATGTTCTTAATGTAAGAAATTGAACTACTTTGCTGTAGTATGCAAATCTGAGAATTCCCGAAGAGAATTAATTACGTAAATGAGGAGACAAGTAATGAAAAAAGTGAAGTATCGTCTATGTTTACGGTTTCAAATATAGGTTTAATGCAAAATGATAAGTCCAGTACCTATACAAATGAGAAAGATTAATTTCGGTTTTCTAACAAAAAACAAAACAATTTTGTGTGTTGTTGATACCGGCGCGTCATCAAACGTCATGAATATAGTAGTGAATTATAAACTAGGCTTCGGCGGTAACTTTATACCGTATACCGGTATAACTATTTATACCGTCTTTAAGCTTTAAAAAAAAAAAAAAACGATGTATGCAAAGATGCAAAAGTTTTTTCGACACTCAGTGCAAAAAATGGTTACCAAGCCATGAGTTGGATGATGAAAGTAGACTTCTTACGACATTTTGAGCGATTTTCTTTAAATCTGTTACCATTTAGAGTATCACCAGCCCCGAAGAAATTTCAAAAGAAAAAACATGAGAATAGAAGGCTTAGAGGAAGTAGAAGTTATTGCAGATGACTTTTTTGTTACTAGAATAAGAGAAACAAATTTAAAGCTTAAAAAACAAGTGTAGAATGGGAATGCGGCAAGTACCATTTTATGGGTTCTTACTCATTAATCAGGGTCTAGCTATTGACAAAGCCAAGGTAGAAGCCATAGAGAAAATGCCACAGCCTCAGGATGTTAAGAGCATACATTGATCTGTAAGACTTTGTGCCAAGAAGATACCAAGTGGGAATGGAGCCAGGAACAGGATGAGGCATTCAGTGCGACGCTAGCTTCAAAGGACTCGGAGCAGTGCTACTTCAAAACGGTCGCCCGGTAGATTTTGCGTCAAGAGTTTTGACGGCTACAGAGCAACAATACGCCCAAATCGAGAAAGAGGCACTGCCGAACGTGTATGACATTCTCATAATATACAAATCAGGAAGTGAAATGATTTTCGCTTTTTTAAAGAACTGTCCAAGAGAGTATATTGAAAACGCTGAAGTCTATGAATTAGATGAAATAAGGTCGCGAAATCAAAGAAATAAATACTGTTAGAGAGATCAATATTAAATATTCGAGACTTTTAGAAATATTGGAACATACAAAAGAGGACACAACGCTGTCAACAAATGATAGCACGGAAATCGAGGACGGGTATCACAAGCAGTTAAACCGTACTGGAACTACAGAAAACAGCTGACATATGCAAAGTGGATATTTGCTTTAAGGTGTCAAAATTGTGATTTCAACATCGCTGCGAAAAAAGTTCTTGCAACATATTCATTATAGTCATCAAGGAATCAAGTCATGTCAGCGACAAGCCAGGGATACAGTATTCTGGCCTGGCATATCAAAAAACATTAAAAACGTCTGCAATAACTGCGACATTTGCATGAAAAATTCAGTCAAAATTACCACTACAAAGCACCACCATCCCATAGTTCTCGTTCCAAAGAATTGGCTTCGATTTCGGAACAAAGAAGATTATTAATAGATTACTTCGAAATAGACGAACTGAATCCACCAACGGCAGATCAAGTCATTAAAGCCTACATTAGCCGGCATGGCATTCCGGAAGTTGTCGTTACTGATAGAGGGACTCCTTTTGTGAGCAGTTTCATGAGTTTTCAAAAGAATAACATGGTAATGCTGAAGAAATTGTTAAAAAAAATTTTTTTATTTTTTTTTTTTTTTTTTTTGTGGGTAGGTGAGAATTTTTCATAGACACTACTAAGTGGGGTGAAAAGTAACCTCCTTGGGAATAAAAAAAAAATTTTTTTTTGAAATGTTTTTTTATTTTATTCAATATAGTCTTCTATATTGATCTTCTATATGGGATCTTCTTCTTGATCCCATCCGAAAAGTAATTTTCCGGAAGGTCTGCACAATACTCCTCCGTGGCGTCGATGATATTCTCGCGTGAGCTGAATTTTTTATTGATGAGCCATATCCGAGGGAGGAAATCGGGCGAATACGGTGGATGCTACAGCAATTGTAGCCGTAAGTCATTGATTTTCGCTTCATGTGAGGCTGTTTTGCAGTAAGCCTCGCTGTTGATGGTTTTTCCTTGTTCGAGGTAGTCCATGAAGAGTATGCCATGACAATCCCAGAAAACCGACGCTATAACCTTTCCGACCCATCGATCCTCCCTCGGCCGCTTCAGTCCATTGCCGCGCACTCTTTCTGTTCCTTGGTGTTCAATATGTTACCAATCGACGCCAAAAGTTCGCCCGACTCCGCATCAGCAAGTCCAAACACTCTTTCGAAGTGCTCTCGCGTTCGTGTTTTTGGCCAGGAGTGATTATGCGCGGCACCCAGCGGCAGGATAACTTTTTCATATGTAGAATAATGCCCAAAATATGGCGTGTGCACTCAGTACTAATCTTTGTGGTATCTGCTAGCTCGCGCACCTTCACTTTCCGGTCAGCCAACACCATTTCATGTATTTTTTTGGCATTGTCCTCTGTAACCGCATCGGAGGGCCTGCCGCTGCAGACTTGATCGATAGTGGAGTTGCGGCCACCGCGAAACTCTCGAAACCAATATTTGACGATGTTATCTGACGGAGCATTAGCCCCATAATTTTTATCCAACTTTTCTTTTGTTTCCCTCGCAATTTTGCCTCTCAATAAATAATGTTTTATAAGGGAACGAAAATCGTTTTTGTCCATACACGTCAAAAACAATCCGTTGTCAAAACAAAACTAAAGACAGTATCGCACTGAAATTTGGCTTGTCTGCCTAAATGTGAACGGACTTCAAGGCACTATAAACCTTTTTGCAGTATCAGCGCATTCTGGCGGTCAAGGAGGCTACTTTTCACTCCACCTAGTATAAGCCCGATGCTTATAGTAGTGTGAGATTCTTACCAAAAAACACCTCCCTTATGCAGACTACGATTGAGCTCTAACTCAACAAGCAGTTCTTCTTTAGCATTTTGTTTCCTACGTACTTTAAAAGCTAAGCGCAAACATTTTAATTTCGTTGTGAACTTTTTCGACTCCTAGGTCTCTGTGGAAATCATCGTTTCTAATATACCACGGTGCATTAACAAACCCTCGGAGAACTTTGTTTTGGAATGTCTGTAAGACGTTAACGTTACTATTTTTTTACAACCCCAAAGCTATACACCATATGTCCAGACCGGTTTTAGCACTTGCTTATTTTGCAGTAATTTGTTTTCTAAACTGAGCTCGGAATACTTTTCAAGAAGCCAGTACATGTCTCTATACTTAATCTCAAGCACTTTACGTTTTTTCTTAATGTGTGCTCTCCATTTAAGTTTAGCGTTGAGTTTCATACCAAGATATTTGGACTCGTTCGCGAAAGAAATTTGTACTGCGTTGATAAACGTAGGTAACGTATATTGTCAGTTTTCTTGAGAGGGAAGCTTACATGGATAGACTTGTTTTCATTAAGTGCGATTCGCCAAGTCTTTATCCAATTGTTAATCCGTTTAAGGGCGCATTGTAACTTTGCAGTTGCTTCTTTGACGGTTTTAGCTGTCGGCGAAATGTCATCAGCAAATGTGGCTAGCACAGTATCGTCCTCTTGCGGTATGTCGCAGGTGAAAAGCAAATATAGCAGATGGCCAAGTACACTTCCTTGCGGTAACCCCGTCTTTATTGAAATATTCGTTTCCTTGTCTGACACGGAAGAGTCGCTCATCTAGATATAAAGTTAAAATATGTGTCAATTGCTCGGGTAGGACTTGTCGAAATTTATAATTGAGACCCTCGTGCCATACCTTATCAAAAGCTTGCTAAACGTTAAGGAATGCGCTTGAACAGACTAGCTTACACTCGATTGTTGGTTCAAATACATCGGTTATTCGATGCACTTTGTCAAGAGTAGAGTGTTGGCTTCTAAAACCAAATTGATGATCAGGCGAGAGGCGATTTGTGTCAATAATGTGTTAAGTTGATTCGCTCGAAGACCTTCGATATAATCGGGAGGAGCGATATTGGTCCGTATGACTTGACTTCAGTCAGCGGCTTACTGGGTTTCGAAACCATAATAACTTTCCACTGATACAGTACATGCTCTTGTCTTATGGTGGCATTTATAAGATAGAGCAGCTTTAGTAAACCTTTTTTCGGTAGCGCTTTAAGTATCTATCCAGTAATTAAGTCATATACGGGGGTTTTATTGGGCTTAAGCGTGTCTATAACTTGTCTAAGTTCCCTAAGTTTAGCCTTTTCTATTGGAAGGTTCGTAGTCACGTCTAGCGTATTGACATTCTCTGGAAGCACTTTTCCGTCGAATGGTTTGAACGTTTCTGCAAGATGGTATTCGAAAATGTTAGCTTTTTCTTTATCTTCTTTCGTCCAGTCATCCTGGTTTCTTATTATTGTCTTCACGTGTGTTTGGGGCTTTAGAAGCCTTGACGACTCTCCAAATGGGGTAATTGGTATGTTTTGAAGCTTTCTATATAGTTATTAATACCTTGGTTTTTGAAGTCCTTGATCGATCAAGTTACAGAGCCTATAAAAGGACGATTTACCTTGTTAAGCTCGAGTTTCATGCTACTTTTTACCCGCTATTCGTTTCTTCCTTTTCATTTCAATCATTTCCGGCGGGTATCTTATGCCGATACTGGCAACTTTGTTCAATTCGTGTGGAGTGTTATTCCGGGTCGCCTACTGTATGACTTCAATAAACCATTTTTTTGTTGGATAATCGGGGTGGTCTTTGTTTCTTAACCAAGGATTCGCACAATGAAAGGATAATTGGAGAATGATCGGAGGAGAGATAAAAGCTTTCTTCAACTTTGACGTAACTAGCGTTTATTCCTTTTTCGATAAAGAAGTCTATCAGATCGGGTGTTTTGGCGGCATCCGAAGGCCAGTACGTCAGTCTGGCTGTTGAGTAAAATTGGCAACCACATTCCAAGCCAGCCCTTTAGAGAGTTTTGCCTTTTTGTGAGATACATCTTGAGCCTCAAAAGGTGTGCTTCGCATTAAAGTCGCCACCAATAATAAAGATTGGTCTATGGTCAATGAATTCGTGTTTTTCTATATTGCAGCGCGATTGGCAGTGGATTGAGGATATATTAAAAGAAATTTGAAATTTGTTAAGTTCAGAGTTTTTTATGCAGTTCTTTATAAATAGGGATATAGCAAGTCTCTTTTTAGAAAATCGCAGATAAGCTTTTTTTGGAAGGCTCTCCTGGAATGGAGAAATACGGCAAATGAAATTGGTTGCAGTCCAGTCCAGCGCTTGATGTACTCGATGCATTATTCCTATATGTAAGAAGAGATTATCACCTGAAGAACACCATAATATTAAGCATAACATCGAAAAAAGTAGCAAGGGGAGCAAGTACTTTTATGTTATAAAGTTTTGACTACTGCCGAAGCTAGAATTTGGTCAAGATTTCTAGGTTCAGCTTCAAAGTAAGCCAAACAATAAGGAGTGGCAACAAGGAAATCATCTCAAGTGTGCCATCGGATCGTCAAGCAGTTGTTAGAGTAGATGACGTCGACTACAGCCGTAACCGTTAGCACATTCGTCTATCTTCAGCTCCTGCAGTAGAAGTTAACGTGAAAACGAACGAACCATGCACCTTGCAGCTGGCAGAGACCACCATTCAAAACAAATCTCCAACTATCCATTCAGCATATGGAACAGTGCTTTCTAGAAGATCTAAGGGTATAAAAAAAGTCAAAATTAAAAAGGTATATTTTATACATTATGTGAATTATGGAAAAGCTATACAGCCGAAAAAAATTCTTAAATGAAATAATTTTGTATTTTCTTACTAAATCCTTTTAAAAATATCAGTATACCTATGTAATTAAATTAAACTATTTAAATTGAACTACACTTAAAAATAAAAACTTATATTTGAACGTGTGTATATCTGTATATGTGTATACGTATGTATACAGGTATATGTATATATTTTATACACATTAATAAAACAATGAAATTGGAAGAGGAAGATGTTACAATATTAAGGCAGAATACTCTTGCCGCAAATAATTAAAGCCGCAACTTGACCTTTAAACTGATGAATTTTGGACAACATACTGAATGCAGGTCTTGTTTTGTTTATTCGGTTGGCTATATCTCAATTAGACCCAAACTCATCGGAGTATTAAAAACACTCTCTACTCTCTTCTGATTGTCGTGCAAAGTTAACTTGTGATGTTGAGTTTTAAAAACTGGTGATTTTAATAGTCTGGGGTCAAACGACACTTGTCACTGTTCTCTGGATGGAGGTGTTGAAATTTTAATGTCGCAATCGATCGATTTTCTCGTTTCGTCAAGTATAGGCATCTCTTAACAGCATTTCAAATAATGCTGACCAATTTGGGTGGCCGTGGTGTAGTGGTATATGCATACACTCTCAAGCAGAGGGTCACGGGTTAGAATCCCGTGCGAGGCAATTCTCTGAAAAAGTCTTTTCGTAGAATTTGTATGTAGTTATATGAGAATCCCGTCGGCGTCAACTCTGACATGAAGGCATAACACTCATGTTGGAGTGGTTGCTGGCTGAGTTAAATGTAACGAACTAACAACTAGCCGGTACTGAGACCCACTGGTTGAGGATGCACTTGCTCGTCCCGTCCAGTTTGACAACCACCTCTGAGGAAAATATCGAAACCTAATACACCTGAGTTTCAAACTACTACACCACCCGCCCGCGCACTGGAGAAAACCAGTAAAATGGTATTCATATCCCCTTGGTGGGCGCGCGGGATTATAAAAAAATAAATGAAATATAGCAATTCACACTAGACTTTGAACTATTCCAATATTTTATTAGATTATTTATATATGTATATACAAATTAATAGCTGTTTGTATGTACTTTATAAACTCGCGAACTATTCAATCAAACACGGAAGGTTTAAGGTACGAGTAAAGCTAGGTTTGAAAATGAAACATGTTGGTTTGAAAACAAGTTTTACGACACAAACGTATAACCACGCTATGTAATTTTATTCAAAAATGTGTAGAAGTGTTGCCACACAACTCCTCTAATAATATCTGTTATCCCTCTGCTAAGTGTAGTTACCTTTTTGCAGACTGCGCTGACTACTGAGCAGTACGATACTTACAATGGATATTTACGTGAGCAACTCTACGATCTTTCATTCACATTGGCATGTTTTTTTATTTTGTTTCTCATTGTGACTGATTTTTATAAATCATCATTGTGACATCATTTTAGTAAATTACCTCTTTACAAGTTATACTCGTATTTACGGAGCTTAGTAATAATTGCAATTACAAAATAAAGTAATCGAGGTTCCGTTATTTTAAATGATTTTCATTACGGTTTTTATTTTTAATAAGGTTAGTGTTTTTTGTGTGTGAAATAAATATTTCGGATTTTTTATTATTGCAAAATAATGGAGTCAAAATGAAGCATGTGCAGAACACACAGCGAATTGATTTGATTGTTTCAAACAGCACTTGACCGAATGCCGTCACATAATCAAAAAACTGTGATTTGTGCTGACAAAACACCACATGCATGCCACATGGGAGAAGAGTTTATACCTAATATGCGCTACCCACGCTAATATAAAAAATCATTCGTTGCTATGAACGCCAGAGGAACATTACTCCCAACGCGATTGTCCACACTTCATACGGATTAAAAAACCATTCTAATGAAAGAGCTATTCATTCATATGTAAAACATTCGAATACTTTTCCAACTCTGATAGTCCAGTCCAAAAAAATCATTCATTGGTATAAAGGCCATAGGAACATTTCTCCGAACATGATAGTTCACAGTTCTTACGAGTAAAAAAAATCTATCCATTGAAAAAGCATTCATTTATGTATATCCAAAACATTGGAATGTTTTTCCAACTCTGACAGTACAAAGTCCAAAAAATCATTCATTGCTATGGAAGCTAAAGGAAAATTACTCCCAGCGCAATAGTCCACACTTCTTATGAGAGCGAAAAATCATTCGAATGAAAAAAACAGTATGAAAAACAATCGAATATTTGAGTGTTTGAACGAATGATTTCTACAAAATAGGATTTGAACGATTTTTGGATAACTATCGAATAATTCAATTGGTTTTATTCGATCGTTCTCAAAACTAATATTAATCGTAGATGCGGAAACAAATAAAAAGATTGATCGAGCACAAAAATTAAAACAACCACATTTTGAAATGCTATATGTATCCGAAAATTAAAACTGAACGTTTAAAAAAAATTACTCTGTTTTTTAAAGATCTTAACTTAAAGATATTAGTACACTTGAAATGTGATAAGTTTTTAGGAAAATTAGACAAAGAGAAAAAGAAAGATTTCATGGGAAGACTAAATTATTAGGGTTATTGAACTTTGTTGTTGTATCCTAGACAACCACTTATCTTACGTGAATTAAGTTGCTTGAAAAAAAGGAAGGTTTGTTATAACGATACGTGTATTTAAACAAAATTGAAATCACTTACGAAGTTTATTGTTTGGGACACGTTACTGGATTCACTCTGTCGAATGGCAAAAAAGAAGTTTATCTCATGCACATATGGTATTTCGAATGTAGTAATTCATAAATTAACACCGGATAAAATTGATAATTAATATCAACGGAAATTTGTGTTCAAACAATCGATTCCAAATCGTTTAAGGTTGTCACTAAGAATAACCACAGGTGGACAACTGTAAAATTTAGGAATCAAAACATCGTTGGATTCTGCCATATTCACAATTATTGTCATAAACGTTCGAACCCCACACAGGTAAATATTGAGTATTGTTATTCAGTAAAATCGATAATATACGATTACATTTGTAAATATGTAAACAAAGGAAGCTATATGGACGTTTTTGGGTCGCTTCTGAAAATAGAAACGATATAATCACTTAATATCAAATGGAGCATTATATTGTATAAGCAGCAATAGTCTTTCATTTAGCAGTTCAGCTTGAAAATGGTCAACGTGTTTTTTTACAACTCAAAACGCATTACAAAGAGTAGCGAAACCGCCACCTAAAAGATTGACTGCTTTTTTTTTAGACTTTTACAAGCTGATAAATTTGCCAGAACGTTGCTATACTTAGAAAAACCAGAATATTAGACTTGGTTCAACCATCGAATACTTTTCAAAAACGAAAACAAGGAAAACCAATTGAAAGTCATCCAACTGTGTTTCCAATAGATGTTTTGAGACAAATTTACACAGTTCATTACAACAATTCTGAATGTTTTTGATTGCGTTTGTTGTTAATTAAAGTTCGTGGACCATCAGCATAATTACAATTGATCGTCAACTGTGTGTGACATATAGTGAAGCATGTTAACAATTGAATATACTTGCAGATAATACCCACTGGGATGTCACGCTTGCCGATGCATCTAATTCAGCTTAACCTCATCAAACAAGGATATTATTTTCAATAATGACATTAACATGTTTTTCATCAAATCCTTTAAAATCACTGAAAAATTATGAAGATTACATGACATAAGAAGTTGTACATCGAATACGTCTCAATGCTTCAAATCCAAATTAGCAATTCGCACGGGGAATGCATAATGAAGTATTGCTTATGGTTGGAATCATTTGTTTAGCGATCGCAAATAAATCATTAGCACAATTATATATCGTCCAATCGCCCAATGTAGAATACATAAAATCGAGATTTGTAAGGCGAAAAACAATTTCATTGGAAACGTTTTCACAATCAAATATTCTCAAATTTAATATAAACAAAAACATGTCCACAATTCAATCATGCAAGTTGTTAACGACAAAAGACGTGGAATGTACTTTTTGAAGTACGGGAAAAACATTTCTGATTTTATACAATACTATCGGAAAATAAAATGGCATTGGCACTTGCTTCTTCTCTAATGCAGCCACTTTATTGGACAGCCCCGCAGCCCAACAGCACATTCTGTACACAAGTTTTGCGAGAAAATCAAAAACTACTTTATACTGCCCTGATATCATTGGCAGAAGACTTTAGAAAAACATTACCTTTATTTCCTCGATCTACTGCTGCTGATGAATTTCATATATGTAGAGACATGTAAAAATACTAACACTCAGTATAATCGTGCATGTTTAGTTGCAAAACGATCCATCGGCAGCTGAGTTTTTAAAACAATTTTTGCAGATCGGAAATGGCCAAATGTTGATAAACTGTTTAACTGACTTATAAATTTTACCAACCACTTTTTGCCGTATTACATAATCCAAGGAAGAATTGATTCAAAGCGCGTTCACAATCATAGTACAGCACTACAAAAAGCAAGTTTGGTTCAGAGAATGATCGATATTGGCAAGAAAAAACAATGATGACAATGTCACCTTTTCAAAATGAAGGCCAATTGGTTATATATAAGTCAGTGGACACTACAGCGGATCAAAATGACTTTGTAAATTATGCTACCGAAATTTTGAATTCAATTGATTTGCCAGGACTGCCACAACACAATCTACAATAATAAATTGGAGAAATAGTACCAGACTTACAGCAAAACGGCCAATGAGCAATGTACCTAATAGAAGCAACTATTTTGAAGGGAAAATACAAGGGCGAAGACGTTTTGATACCTCGAGTTTCAATTTCACAAAAAATGAAAAACAAAATATGTTGTCTCCCATAAAGCTTTACAATAAATTTTGTTAAAAAAAACAATAAAACAAATTTTAAATGTTTGTGTTATTAGTAATGATATTATTTTTGAACGCGTAGTGAAGTAAGCGAGGGTTTGCTTGTATACATATAAATATATATAAAAACGAAAACGCTCGCTGCTCTCCCAAGGTGGGTAAAGACCCAACAGAGGCATCTGATTTCAAATTTCATTTGATTTTAAGGCAAAGTGACACGCTTTTATACGACTTCTTCAAGATCATAATTGAAAGAGTTGTGTGCCAAGCCAACACCGGAGTAACAATCTTTCAAAATTCTGTGCAACTACTAGCATACGCCGCTGATATTGAAGTGGCAGAACTCAGCGAGCTATTACCGATGTTTTTGGAAGAATGCCACAATCTGTTGACTATAACTTTGTGATAGTAAGGGATTTTGTCTACATATAGACCAACCATGTAACCTGGAGGGACAACGCATTAAAGAAGACCCCCCCTCATTAAGTGGCGCGCACAACTGAAAGTGTAACTCAACTGACTTGGAGTAAGCAAATGCAGGCAGTTAGCTAAGGACCGAAGTAAACTGTAGCGTCACTTAAAGAACATGTGGACATTGTGGGTATGAATTGTATTTTTATGATTAACGAAAAAAATAGTAGTTTTTAACACGTCATCACAACCGATTGGATGGAGTTGTAGTTTGGGATCACATACCTATTTTAAATGAGAAGTAATACCTACATATAACTACGCACATTTTAAGTTAGGGAATTCTTCCGACACTCAACATTTATCATATAGAGGGTAACTTAACAATCCACACTGCGCGAGTTATGTAACCAATAATACCTAATAAACAACAACAAAAAACCCACCAATGTCACCTTAATAAAACAACAACAAGAAACCAACTCAGCAATAGGACACCACCGGATATAAACTCAGCAACAATATTTTAAATTAAATAAAATTGTAATTCTTAGAATTAAAAATGTGGATTGCACAAGTGAAACTTTCTCATGCATTTTTGCAAGCTAAGAGTCTGGCGACATCCGGCAGATACGAGAGTTCACCTTTGCAAGTTAAGTGAATATTTGTTAAAAATTAATCTTGTTTTGTTTTGGAGAAGAAGGTTGAATAAAATTATATTTTTTAACTCCCGCCTTTTCGTAGTTACATGGGAGAACTCGCGTGTAGTAGAATCTTGTAAAATGCAAAAATGTAAAATTACTGAATTGGCCAACATATTTTTATTAAGATCAAAATTTATCTTTATTACATGAACTTATCACACGTTCCTATTTTGGAGGTCATTTTAAAAAATGATGGTTATACGCATTGCAGACTTATTTTTGAGTAATTACATTTATGATTTTTACCAATAAATTAAATAAATAAAATTGTCTTTGCCTTGATTTACGTGAAATATTTTATTGCTTGCGTTTTAAACTGTTAAAAAAAAAAACAATGAAACAATCCCTTTGTCTCTTACTTTATATTAATATTTAATTAGCATTACTTCTTTTCTTTTACCACTGCTCTATACAACTGATTCAATAAATATTTTTGTAGGTCATTTGCTATGATTTTTATTCCGAAGCGCATTCTATGTATATTCCACACTGGTGGTAAAATTAACAAATGGGCTAACGAAACGTAGATATCGACTGAGTCTGTCATTACAATGAAAATCTATAATGAATGCTAAATATTTAAGCAAAGAGTTCAGCCAACTGGGGCAGTTGAATGACCCAATAAACATACCATACGAATAGATATGTTACATATGAATCTACTCTACCCTATCGTCTGCTCACAAGGCTTTACGAATAATATGAGTGTGTTAATTACTATCCATCTGTTAAGTTTTTGGTCGAGTTTATGTTTTTGAATAGAGTTTTTAAATTTGCTAAAAGAACGCGTTCAAATCAATTCTTAAAAAAACATTTTACAAATTTTCTTACGTTGCTGATAATAAGAGCAATAATTTGATAGTTGAATTTGTATATGTCCTGATATACTGATTACCATATTCTGACCCCGTTAAAGACATATGTATGTTTATATCCCCCAAGTTGACTTTGGCATAAAAAGCGTTTTTAAAACCTATAGTGGTCTTTTAAACAAACAGTATGAATTGAATTTTAAGCAAAAGTTCTATTTTCATTATAAAGAATAGTTTACGGTATTATGTTTTGAAAACTAAATGCAATATTTCAGGCATTTATCTTATAGAGGCTTTTTTTTAGAAAGTCAGTTCAATTTTGAGTTATTCAGGGGCTCTATCACACCAATCACCCGGAAATTGACTTTTAAGCCCTCAGTAATTAATGGTTTATTAACACATAATGCGTATTTTACATGACTCCATATAAGAAGTAATCAGATGGCGTCAAATCCCACGATCTCAATATGTTGTCTTTAAGCCGTCTTTAGTAATGCAAAAGCATAGCGGCATGTATCGCTAACCTGCTGGAACATCATATCCTTTAGATCAATGAAGTACGTATTTTCAAATAAATAATCACTGGTCATTGTCTGATTTGACTGTACAAAACCACAGTGAGTGGGTTGCTGTGGCTTAAGTGGTAGTGTATTGGCTTCGAAATCGGACGGTTCGATCTTCAATACCAACTGTGACCAAAAGACTTTTTTTCCGGCAACTAAAATCTCTTGAGATGAATGGTTGCCTAAATACAACATCAAGTCAATTTAAACTAATAATTTAATCTCCCCATTATATGTTGGAGCGAAATAGCCACTGATCCCAAACATCTTTCTTTCTCTTTCTGTCCCATTTTCCGAAAAACTTAACAAACGCATCATAAGTGAATGTTAAGGTAATGATTAATGTTAAGTTCTTTAAAAGAAAAAAGCCAAGAGCAAGGCTTGTTACTGTTCCGACTGACGGTGAATTAACATTTCTAGATCTTTTGCCTCATTTTCACTCACAGCGACTACAATTTATTTTGTATGTACATATCTTCAATACGTTATCAGTTTCACGGTACATGTGGTATGAAAATAATCCACTATACGACGAAAAGCGGGGTCAGTTGATCTACCTTGGCGATTAATTTTCGCCAATTAAAGACCGGATTTTCTAAACAATTCAAATTCGAACGGAAGCGTTCTTCTAGTATAAGTCTATTCATGATGACTTATCAAACATTACTGAATATAAATGTGAAACAACTGTTAAATAACAGTTAACAGTTACTCCTATTGAAAGATCTATCAGCAAAAAAAAAACAAAACTGAATTAGCATGTGCCACTAAGTATTCCAAATTTAAATTGTTCATATTCTAAAAACATTATGGGATCTAAACATCATGCATACAGAGATAAAGTTTAACAAAAGTTTTAAGAAATAGATCGAAAAACGGCATACACCTGAACATTATCTTGAAAAATATTAAGCTGACATTACTGCTTTGTTGCATACTTGTAGTTAATAAGATAGTTAAACTGATAGCCGGAAAATTGTTTGTAAATCAGTTGCGAAAATATTTAAAAAACTTTATGCAAACTTTTGAAAATCTATAACTGTTTTTTTTTTTATTTATGGCAGAGTTCATTCTCTTTTTAAGTCTGATCCAAGGCAGCTCTTCATGACCTTCTGTTCTTGAAATTTGATGGGCATTTAAATAAAAAAATATAGATTTTAGATTTTTTCAAAGGATTGATATTTTCTAGTTGTGGGATTAGCATTGAATCTGTCAAAGTATAGGTGCTCGTATGTCTTAATAGCTAGCAAAGACAATCATAAAGTGTAATATGTAATAGAAAACAAAAATTAAAATACCAACTTTAGAGCAAAAGTGAGAACCAAAGGCATACTCGAGCACGCTAAAACTAAATTCGAGGTAAGTCTGGGTAACTAAGACTCTTAGCTGCTAAGTCCAAGTTTCAACGAAAAATAAGCGTATTTATGAACAAAAGAACACTGCAAGAACTCTCCCCTGACCAAATTGCTTGTGAGAAACGTCGACACAAAGAAATCCATAGCAATATGCCAAGGAAAACTATAAGTGAAATAAGAATTGACCAACTAAAGGAAATTCTTGTGGAAAAAAGATCTGGCGACATAGGCCGATTTTCGAACGGTATGCTCTGAACTGTTGAACTAAAAGGTCAAACACAACGAAATGGTTAGAAAAGTAGCACAGCTGGAAAACCACAACAAAATTTTGGAAGCACAAGTAGATAAGTTGTTCTTAAAAAGCATTGTTCAACTTCCTTTTTTTTTTTAATTTAGTTCCCTTAAGAAGACAACATAAGTTTGGCTAAAAAGGCGAACTCTCTTTATGCCGACCTGCTTGTTCATGAAAATAACCACTATAAGACTAAACAAAATATATATATTTTTTTAAGTTGAAATTTAGTTGTCAATAAAAAGAAGCCATGGATAGGACTGCCATGGTCGTTAGGGTTCCGTCTCTTTTTTTATTATTATTATTTATTTTTTTTGTTTCTGTAATAATAAAAGTAAAAATACATATATGAGTAGATATAGGTCTTCTCTACGTTAAGAGGATATTAATGAGGAATTAATGTTAATGTACGAAAGAAATAATAATAGTTAATTAGTAGATTGGCTGATGGTTATAAACATGTGTTCCGCTACCAAATGTTCACCCTGAAATTATATGAGGCTAGATGGGTTCAAGAGTCGTGCGAATGACGATCGGAATACTCGGAGCAGAAAAAGTATCTAAAAAAAAGTATGGATGAAAAAGCAGCTAAATAAAAGTGTGTACGAAAGGCACTGCCCACTACATGAGCAAAGAATGGAGAGGTATATCCACAAGAGTGGAACCTCTCACTCCTTTACACACAATTAAAAGAAAATTACTCACCAAGTATTCATTAATATAATATATATTAAAAATAAATCATAGACGATAATAAAATATAAAATAAAATATATAAAATAAAAAATATATAACATAAATAAAATACCCAGTGATTACTCACCATCTTCTCTTCCATATTTTTTTTTTATTTTTGTTTTTTACTAATTTATTTTTTCAACTATTGACAAAAACTATTACCACCTTCAGTGTATTAAGTCTCACTACTAAATGAATGATTGAATGAGAATGAAGATCTCATTCGCATAGAAGACCCGTGATGCGCTTGCATACCGTCTCCCACTCCGTTTTTCTTTTAAATAAAAGGACAATGCCAACAAATTTACGATCTTCATTCAAACCCCACGCAACAACCAAAGAAAAAGTATTAGGATTAGGGGAGTGATAACGCTGCACCCTTAGAACAGGTACAAAAGTGCAAAAGGATGAAGACAAAGGATCTGTCTTGCACCAATAATACACCGAAAAGGAAAGCAAACAACAACCGAATCCTATGTGCCATATGTTTACATAACATATTCTCCGACAAATAATAAAAGAATATACGTGCGACCATAAAATTATAAAAAAAAAGAATATTTGTCGGCCTGCCAAACAGGTACCACAGTGTAAATAAACGATGCTTTTTTATTATTATTTTATTTTATTGTAGTTTATGCAACAATAACATCATATCTGCATACAGAATTTTTACCCACAATTAAAATACTGTGAAAATTCATTTATTATGAAAATTAATTTAGGAGATGATGCTATTAAGGTTCTTAAAAATAGGGAAAATTAAAGGGCATTAAAATCACAGTGTGAAACGAATGGCTACATAATGTTCACCATAAAAGAGTCAAGTCAATACCACTGTTGAAGTTTTTGCACGAAAAGCACTCGGATATTAAAAATTTTCTACTTAGAGACGATGATCTTCGGATGCGTAGGAAGCTTTAAGGTGTTTCAGCAAAAATGGTGTAATCATATTAAAAAAAATATTTGGAGATATAAGTCAACAAAACATTTTATTCTAATTTGCTACACCTATTCATTCGTTCCCATCTCATGCACGTAATGCTGACACAACATCTGGTGCTCATATTGCACTTGGCCAAAGGAATGTTATGCACACTAAAGATTCCCATCCACCTGATCACCAAACACCGGACAAAGCGGGATTGCTAAGTAAACAGTAACAGTCTATTTAAGGTTAAATATTGTTAGAATTAAGTTGGTCTTAGGTTTGAACTCATTAAATATGGTTTATTTTTTTAAAAATTAAATAAGCAATTTAATTAACTGGCGCCCGAGAAGAGACCGGTTTTGTAACAAGTAGTGTTGGTTATCGTGCGGTTTAATTCGGAAAAAATAAACTCGCTCAATAAAAACAAAATACTAGTAAAAATCGCGTTACATAAAACGACCTAAAGTAGCTCACATGTGTGCGTTATAACTGCTGAGTGACCTTAAACAGCTCAAATCGCAGTTGTAAACTAGTGTTTTTTCGCGTAAGACTACCAAAAGTGACCTTTAAAAAAGCTCAAAGCGTAGCAGCTCTAAACAAATCAGTGAAAAAATCACGAATACCATAAGAATTATAACAAAAGTGATACAATTTTAAGAGAAAAAATAAAATAGGTAAGAAATCTTGGAAATAGAAATTTAAAGATAAATTAAAGTATATAATATTAAAATTAATCTTTCTTCTGTGCGAAATCGAATTATATATATGTATATACGTACAAAATGAAGAATGAACAACCAATCTTAAGACCTTCTGTGTTAAGCCAGGCCAATCAAAACTCCAATCCTACCCTTTCCACTTCACAAAATCCTCCAACTGCACAAACAACTCCTGAACTGTATTCTCTTATATCATCTATCGTTACTAATGTCTTACAAACCGAAGGGAAGAAGATCGTTAATGCCATAATGAACCAAAATTGCGATCAGTTCGGTGGTATTGACCAAATAATCAACTCAGAATATAGGGAAAATCTAGGTGATCTAGATAAGATCCCTGACACAGTTCGTAGCTTAGGAGACTTTACCGGTCAACTAGGTGAGTTAAGCTCTTGAAAGAAAGCTGTGGATCGTATTTTGCAGATATACGAAAAACTAAAAGGGTCACTCAAGTATTTCAGTATCTTAAGCATAATACGGAATAAAATCGTTGGCAATGCTGACCTCGTTTTGGAATAATACAATACTGCCTTAAGCTGAGATAGCATATCACGCTGCCTAACCCTACATTATGCAGCCAAGCGAGACCTCGGTACACTAGAATACCAAATGTCGTCCAGTGTAATTCTTCCGTTCAGGGGTAATTCCATGGTAACTCGCGTTACATTCAGATGCATTTATTTCCCTTTGATTGACATTATCTTTTTAAAGGTCGCAAAATTAAAGAAAAAAAAAAATTATAAAAGTAAATAGTGTTCCATTACAAATATATAAAAAATAGGATTTTAAAAAATATTTGGTTTGTTTGCAAAAAGGCATTGTAAATTATAGGTAACTCGCTTTACAATTTTGAACGGTATGTTTTTAGCAGGCTGTTCCATTGAAATTTTCTGCGACATTCAGCATGGTTCATTAATAGTTCAATAACAGAATTTAAAAAAAAAAATTAATAAACTAGGCTTTATGAAAAAATTTAACTCGCGTTACATAAAAAAGGTAACTCGCGCTTCTTCCGTTACAAAAAAAAACTATTAAATTCCTGAAATATTTTTTTTATTTTATTTAAGTTTAAATACAACAATTGTTAAACCAATCTTTTGTGTTAAAAAGCTAAGGGAATATCGTTTTCACTGTCCCTTTCCGAACCATATGTTTGTTTGCGAGAGCCTTGATTTTCTTGTATGCCCATATTTAATTCTTCTGATGTTTGAGCCATTTGTAGTGTATTGTTTACCCAAGATATTATATGACATTTGGATATCCAATTATCGGTGGTGCTTCGGAAAAAGTTAATCCAAATCCATTTCCTTGGTCATGTCTTCAATGTCCTTGTGTGAACATATAATTATATAATTATAATTATTTTTACTGAAGAACAATAAAAATTGTTCAGCATTGACGACAACGGTTTGTCTTTGTAATACTTTACTTCTAATAAATCTTTTAATTGCACCGCCTATTCCATCGACCGGGCCCTTTCCTTTTGACGTTGCGAAATAGTTCCATACTATATGCTTCTTGTTTCTTCCTTCCAGCATTTTTAAGCTCTGAGCAATAAATTTATTTTTAAATTATTAGCTCGGACCATCAGACCATATGTTCACCTGGTTAACACTCTGCGGTAGCTCTTTAAAGATTCTATCAATGTATAAATTAAACTAATTTTTATTAGTTTTATTTAAAAAAAAAAAAATTTTTATTCAATCTTCATCTCTTAAAGCTAACTTAGAATTGACTAACAATCAAAATAATACCTAGCTAGAAGTGTTCCCAGGTATGCTGCAGTTGCATGGTCAGCAGCGGATGTTTGTCGATGTCTCAGGTGACGTATGAAATTTGCTGTTGCTCGTGGGAATGATAACACGAGTTGCTCGCATGGCTTAAGTTTGTTGATCGTGTGCAAAATTACACGCACGCTTTGCATGATAAATCAATGTGGCGTTGACTGTTTGCATAGTTGAGTTGAGGAATGTCTTTGATACTAATTGTGACGGATGCTGGGTTGTTGATGTTTGGAACTGCTTCGATATTTGTAATATGGTTTTTACTATTTACTTTTTTACATGCGAATGTGATGACGGCCAGGATGATTATTACAAATATGATATTCACCGAGAGGTTTAGTTTGTGTTTGGTTTGGAGTAATTCTATTTCTTCTGTACGGTTGAGATGAAGATCTTTAACCATTTCGATCGACAAAAATTCTTCTATTTTATTTGGTTCGTATGATGATTGCAGTATTGTCAGGGGGGGTTGAAATTCTGTAATTTCCCTTGCCACGATTATCTTTTCGTTAATTTCAATAGTGGTGTTGAAATGTTTAATGATGAAAGTGCCTTGGAGCCTTAAGGTTTCGTTGTTGATTAGAATTGAATCGTTGAATTGGTTGAACAGCAAGACACCAGTTGATATTTCCTCCACTTCTGGCATGTGTTCGTTGTTAGTGATTGTACAATTTGCTTTACGACTTCTTACTAGGTTTGGGATACACGACGAGTTGGTTATATTAACTAGATTATTATCATTACAAATGGATAAGCTGTTGTATGTTCTACATGTATTTGAAATGCCATAAATGTTACTCTACATTCTAGGATTGACTTATAATCTATCTTATTTATAATTTTCTTAATTTTAACCGGTTTCAATAATGAAACATTACAAATTTCTTGATTTACTGTTGGAAAACTTAATATGTATATAAGGTTTTTAACATTTGAAGCTCTTTTAATTTCAGCGAACTCTAGCGCCTCATCTATATTAACGTATGGGAAATTTTCAGTTTTTAATAACGTCTCTGTTATGTTTATTCCTATTGTTGAAAGTATAAATGAATTAACTACATTTACCTTTGCCCAATATAGGGCGTATGCTACGTTTATTAACTCTTCTTTTATAATGTCTAACTTATATTTAACTTTCATGATTACATCTGTATAATTTTCTTCTTTTTCCTTAACTTTAACTTTAGTTAGCTCGTTTATCTTATCTACTGACATTTTGTTTATAATACAATAACTTGTTTGTTATTATTTTTTAATACAATATATTATTTAATAATGATCCATCTTGCTCGACCCGTATTGATTTTGATTAATTTTGTGTTGGTGTAATCCAAAATTTGATGCTCTGCGTTGCACAGCTGTAGCAGTGCCCTGTTAAAAAGTTAACTTATGATAAGACTTTTATGAATTGTTCTACCTGATTGTGTTTTTATTTTAGAGTTTTGATCTTAAGCTACTATTTCCTTTTTGTATCTCGAGTTTAATTTATTTCCTATTCTTTTATTATTTTTAACATAAATAACATCACCTGTTGAGTAGGTTTTTAAGGGACTTTTACCTTTGTTATGGTACTCTAGGTCAGCTTGTTGTTTTGTCTGTAATTTATCTGCGTTTGCTTGTCTTACTCGTACGAGTTCCTGAGGATTATTTATTAATTCTCTACCGAAAAATAAGTCTATTAGTTTTTTGTTTGTTACTGAATGAAGTAATCTATTGTATTCGTAAATGCACTTATCTAATAGCTCCGAAAAGGAGGAATGCGTGTTGTCTGTTTTCAAGCAACGAATTAGCTCGGAAGGGGTCGAATGAAATCTTTCGACTTACCCATTTACAGAGCTAAAATTAACCCTCGAAGGGGCTCTTTAATATCTTCTGCGGACCTTGATTTTACAAACTTGTATTGTATTTTGAAAACTTGTCTATTGCGGTTAAAATGATTTGTTTTTTAGTGAAATATATATCGATGTGGATTATTTGACCGGGGCACTCTGGAATTGGGGTTGGCTGCAATTCGGGTTTGTTCGGATGCCTGTCGTATTTGTGTTCTTTACAAATCCTACAGAGTTTTATGAATTTTTAAATTTTTTGTTTCATGCGAGGGAAGAAATACTTTTGTAAAATTTGAACTTTGTTTTCTCGAGCATTGCGGTGAGCTCGATTATGCTCTTTTATTATTTCTGTTTCTTTGAAGTTGTCATCAGTAATATCAGTGACTAGTTTTCTAGCAAAACGCGTTTTATAATTCCTAAAATGTGTGGGATAGATTTCTTGTATTAGTCCAAGAATTCGTTCCTCGGTTTTAACGGCATTGGTGACAGATGGGTTTAGATATTGTATTTTTTTAGAATGCTAATTAACTTTTCTTGATTATATTCCGGTTCTATTATATTATGTCTGTGAAATGTGGGGAAAACTATTTGGAATTCATAAGACGGGGTTTCTCCAGTGGAAAGGATAATTTGATTTTTAAACATATTGAGGGGGACATCAACAATTTGGATAAGGTCTTGACCTGAACTCTGGTCGCTATGCTGTGTTGCTGTGAGGAAATTTATTTGTCTGGTTCTAGGAGGCCTTGACAATGCGTCGGCAACTACGTTGGCTCGTCCAGGCTTGTATTCTATCTCGTAGTAGAATTTTTCTATTGAAGTATAGCCTTCCAACGTTTTATTTTGTTGTTCGTATTCCTGTTGCTTAGTGCATAAGCCAATGGTTGATGATGAGTAAATATTTTAAGCTTGGTTGGATTGTTAAGGTAATTCCTTAGAGATTTTTTTGATATTCTGCTCTGATGTGAACCGTATTTCAGTTTGGGCGTTCTGCATCGACCGGAACAAATGGTAGTCAGAAGGAGCAAGGTCTGGGCTATAAGGCGAGTGGGGTAAGACTTCTCATCCACTGTTTTCCAAATAGTTCTTAACCAGAATAGCAACGTGGGGCCGAGCGTTGTCATGATGGACGCCTCGTGTCTGGTCGCATATTCCGGGCGTTTTTCGGCTCCTGCTCTCTTCAAACGGATTAATTGTGTTCGGTAGCGTTGACCATTGATGGTTTCAACCTGTTTTAGCAGCTCATAATATAGCACACCCATTTGATCCCACCAAATATAAAGCACTACCTTCGCGCCATGGATATTCGGCTTTGCCGTTGATTTGGCTGGTTGGCCGGGTTTCGCATATGATTTTTTGCGCTTGAGGTTGTCGTAATGGATCCATTTTTCATCACCAGTAACAATCCGATGCAAAAATGACTTCCTTTTGTGGCGTTCCAGCAGCATTTCGGACATGCAAAACCGCCTTTCGACGTCTTTTGGCTTGAGTTCATGTGGAACCCAATTTCCTTGCTCTTGAATATATCCAGCTGCTTTTAAACGTTTTGAAATGGCTGCTTGAGTGACACCCAAAGATTCTGCGAGCTCTTCTTGTGTTTGGCAACAATCTTCATAGAGTAATGCTTCCAGTTCTTCATATTCAAACTTTTTTGGCTGCTCAGGACGTTCATCGTCTTCCAACCCAAAATCACCACTTTTAAATTATGCAAACCACTTTTGGCACGATCGCTCAGCTAGCGCATGTTCAAAATAAACTTCCACCAAAATACGATGACTTTCGGCAGAAGTTTTCGTCATATTAAGGTAATGAAGAAGAACTCCCCGCAAAAACACTATTTCAGGCACAGAGTTCGACATATTTGAGTGAAAAAAATTATTGTTGTTTACGCTTCAAATGAATGACATATACAGAAATGACGTACAATGACAGTAGCTATCCAACGCATGTTTCAATGGAATAATAGCAATAGAATAATACAAGATACGCCATCTCTTAGCAAACCGCACGACTATAAGTTATAGACCCAATAGATTTATAGATTTTTACTTGACGCTGTTTTTGAAGTACGGCCATCTTCTCCTCTCAGAAGTGTTGTAAGTGGTTTTGCCAACTTGGAATAATCTTTAATAAATCTGCGGTAAAATCCCGACAGACCAAGAAACGAACGCAAATCCTTTAAAGTTTTTGGGTAAGGAAATTTCCTTATGGCTTCCACTTTTGATGGAGTCGCCTTTATGTCATCTGAGGATACTATAAATCATATTAATTCTACTTCTGACTTCAAGAATTCACATTTGTCTAGCTGCACGCGTAGGTTAGCCTGCTGAAGAGTCTTGAAGATTTTGTCTAAGTTTTGGAAATGAGTCGTTACGTCTTTGCTGAAGACTATGATATCGTCGATATATACGTAGCAGATGTTCGTCTAAGGCTTTTTGAAAAATGGATGGAGCATTTTTCAGACCGAAGGGTAGCCTAACAAACTCATACTTTCCGTTATTAACGGAGAATGACGTCTTTTAAATATCATCCTCCTGAAGAGGAATTTGGTGAAACCCGCTTCTGAGGTCGATCACCCAAAAGAATTTATTTTTTCCTAACTGAGCTAGTACCTCATTTATGTCGAGAATGGGGTAGCGGACAGAAATCGTTATGGAACTTAACTTCCTGTAGTCAATGACCATGCGAAAGTTCTTTTCGCTGGAAGGATCTGCCTTTTTTGGCACTATCCATACTGGAGCATTGTAGGGGGACCGTGAAGGTCGGATGATTCCATCATTTAGCAATTGATTAACTTGCTTATCTATTTCCGCCTTCAATGACATTGGATAGTTGCAGTGTTTGGAGTAGATGAATTCTTCCTTTAACTCTTGTGGTAAAGGTTAGGCAATTTAGATTGTCCTTTTGTTCGGGAAACATGATCGATTCTAATGCTGATATTATGGACTGACTCGGAGGTTTGTTGTTTTAATTCGACTCTGATGTTGTTGTCTACCAACATGTAATTTTGTAATTTTCCTTTGCGAAAATAACAGCTGATAGTTCCTTGAGACTGTCATTTCACAGGATTGCATGAAAAGATTTTAATGACGGAAGGAATAAAAATTTAATACCGTTCTTCAAACCAAAGAGATTATTTAGAGTGCGTTGCGTAATTTCTATGTTTCCACAAATGGAGTTGGCGAGGAAATTCTTTTGGTTAAAGATAGAGTTTTTTACAAGGTTTGGTTGCACGTAGTTCTTATTGGATCCGGTGTCCACTAAGAATTTCAAAATTTTATAATCGCTCGTCCTACACTCGAAACAGGGTAGAGACGAGTTTGTTAATCTGAAAAATTAACATCCACAAAATTGGCTTGAGCAACTTCTTCGTTCGCAGCATTTTCATAGGGGTATTCATTAAACTGGCCTTTATGTGATCGATTATGCCTGAGGTCATGTTGTTATACTTGTCAATTTCGTCTTGTGGATCTGGTTGCGGTGGAACCTCTGAGGTTTCCACATTATAATTTCTCTGTAATTTATTTGGTACCGGGTGCTGTTGTGATGGCACATTTGTACGCTTCATTTCAGGTGGAAAGTTTTTCCCTTGTGGCCTATTGGTATAGTTTACGTTGTTTGTCCTGATGGTTGTTGTTTCCATTGGTTCGCCTCTTGGGGGCGGTCTTGGTGCCAAATTAGTGGGTACTTGCTGGATTTGGATAGGGTAGGGATTAAGTTGTTGTTGTTGAGTTGGACGAAAATTGGTTTGAAATTGGGTTGGATAGTTACATTCTCGGAATTGATTGTTCTGCGGCCGTAGTTGTTGCTGTAGGTATATTTGGGGAAGATGTGCTACTTGTGGATAAAATTGCTGAATTTTGCGAGGGGACTGGTGGAACCGATGTTGGTTTTATAGTAGTATTTGAATTATGGTTTGCGTAATGTGATCGGAATTGTTGGTTTTCCAACTTCAGACAGAGATTAAGGGTAGTCGGTAAATCGGCTGGTTTCCTTATAACAAGTAGTATAAGGTAGATCTCCCTCTTATGAAGGTATCGAGAGCCTTCTCTCTGTAAGCTGATGTAAGGTGATATAGAGCGTCGGGCGGTAAGTTCATACTTGAAACTTTATTTAGTATCAACGAAAGGTGATTGTAAACCGTTTGGTAGTAGTCCTCTATGGTGTTATTGCCTTGTACCAAAGTCGTCATTTGGTACTCAAGCGTTTCCAAATCACAACGGTCTGCATAATGGAGTGTCAGGCACTTCGCTATACAACCCCAGTCAAGCGGAGTATTATACAATTCTAGAATCGCATCCGCGTTACCCTCAATTTTACTCCTGATTATGTTCAAAATATCGAAGTGTTTTGGCGTTCCCTTGAGATGCTCATATATTCCTAAAATCCTGTCGACGCTTTTGCTCCAGGAACTGAACTCGCCAGGAGTTCCGGAAAATTCCCTTAGACTTCGTACCACGTCTGGTATTTTATCTTAGCCTGCCAAATCGTCTCTATATCTAGAATCAATTGTCTGGTCTATAACTCTAGGGAAAGGGGTATTAAGATTAGTTATCGACTTAATAATTTCTGCACTTTGTTCTCTCAAACTCTGGAGAAGCGTTCACTACTTGGGGTGAATTGGTGGTTTGTGGGGTTTCCGTGGGAAGGAAACAGAAGGGCGTAAAACTGGGTTTGACATTTCGGAGAGGATTTGGATTAAGGGTTCACTTGGATATTTATAAATCAGCTATAGTATAGTGTAATCTTTACGTATATATTTTAAAAAAATTATAGATCTCTGTGTTACTACTAAATTTCCTTAATTTCAAAGATCTGTTTTGCTAAGTTTTGAATTTACTTCACTTTAAATTTTTAGTCAATAATTTTTTTATTTTAAATTTGCAATATTATATGATTTGTATTACTTAACACTCTAAACTTATATGATTTTTTATTAGTAATATTTTGAAATGAATATTAAACAATCTTACATTAGGGTGATGATCTTGCAGAACATCTTTTCCCAAGGCTGGCGAAGGAGCTACTTCCTTTTTACCACTGGTTACTGGGGGGCCTCTCTCCACACTCCCTCGTTGGCAGATGAATCTATGTGGCGTTGACTGTTTGCATAATGAATCCTTGTGGCGTTAACTTATATAACACTTCCTTTTTTGTCATGGTGTAAATCAACAGAGACAACGATGATTGGGTGTTGCTCTTTATTAAACCACAAAAAAACGGTGAACAGAGATATCTGTGGCTGTATCCAATGAAAACTTTGAATTTCATCTTGAGCTATGAATGTGAAATTTTGTTGGCTTGGCTGGCTAACCAAAGACCAGCCCCATTCAATAACACTCAACAACAACAACCTACCCACAGCAATTTTCAACGACAACAGTTCTACAATAATTACCAACAACAATTCCCTAATCAGTTTCAAGGCATCAACAGTCGGCAACCACCCCCGAGACCGCAGCTAAGTGGTGAACCAATGGAGACATCAACAATAATAACTAACGCAGTCAATTACGCAAATAGGCCGCAAGTACCACAAGCGAACTGGCCTCCTTGGAGAATTTGGAGAATACTTATTGATACTGGATCTTATAAAAATTACATCCTGCCTTCTCTTATCAAGAAACCCACTCCAAACAAAACATCATGTTTTGTAAATGTGAAAATTACCCACCATACCCTTGTCAACATATTCGGCTTAAAAGACACCGAAATTAAGTTCTTCCTTTTACCTTATTTAAAGTTTTCAAGGCTCTGGAAGCTGCAAACATGAAGGTGCAGCTGAATAAATGTGAATTCTACAAGAGTGAAGTAGAATTTTTAGGATTCATTATTTTATCCAATGGTATAAAAACCAACCCAGAGAAAGTTTAGGCCACTCTCAATTTCCCACAGCCTAAAACCCTTAACGATTTGCGATCCTTTTTAGGTCTGTCTGGTTACTACCACCGGCTTATTAGGGACTATGCCAAACTGGCAAAAAACCTTACAACCTTACAACAAGAGGGGAAATCAATCGAGTAAAAAAATTGTTCAACTTAATAAAGAGGTACAGCAAGCGTTTGAAAAAATAAAACAAACCTTAACTTCCAAAGATACGATGCTTAGTTACCCAGATTTTAACAAAAACTTTCAACTAACCATGGACGCATCGCAGTATGCTATAGGAGCCGTTTTGTCCCAAAATGACACTCCTATCATGTTAATATCAAGAACATTAAACAAAGCGGAAGAACATTACGCCGCAAATGAAAAGGAAATTCTAACGATCGTTTGGGCCCTTAATAGCCTCTGCAATTACCTCTAGGGTTCTACCAAAATTACTACTTTTACAGACCACCAACCACTAACTTATGCTCTTAGTCACAAAAATCACAATAGGAAGAAAGCGATCTTAGAAGAATACAACTACAATTTAAAGTACAAACCCGGAAAAAGTAATGTCGTTGTAGATGCCCTTTCTAGACCACCACTCCCAAATAAATTCACTGAACCCGACCCAAAAAAGTGCAGAAAACTCTTCTCGAAACCTTATAACTAGTCTGGAAATCCCCTATAACACTTTCAACAACCAAATCTTTCTTCAAGTAGGCAACTTTTCCCACTTACCACCGTCACTTAATCACAGAGCCATGCTTTAACGAAGAAAGACTAATTAATATTTTAAGAACTCGATTGAACCCATCGGTCATCAATGGTATAAAAACTGAAGAAATTATAATGTGGATGATCCAAGAGATATATCAACCACATTTCAGCAGCTATCGCGTTCGATTTACGCAAAGACATCCAAAATGAACCGGATCAAGAGAATATTATTATTCAAACCCATAAAAGAGCTCACAGGAACAGGATCACGACAACAAAATTCATATCTTGCAAAAATATTATTTCCCCGCAATGGCTTCTAAAATTAAAAGAGTGACGAAAATGTGTACCGTTTTTAAAGAAAACAAATACAACCGCCACCCAAACAAGCCAGAAATACAAACTATAGTCATTCCCAAACAACCTGGAGAGATTGTCCATATAGACATATTCTCAACTGAGGGAAAACTTGTCTTGACTGCATTCGACAAATTTTCAAAATATGCACAAGCAAAAATCCTCAATTCAAAAGCAATAGAAAACATAAGACAACCACTAAGAAAGGTACTCTTTGGCTATGGTATCCCAGATACAGTATTTGTCGATAGCGAAAAGTCTTTCAATTCTGCCTCTATTACCTTCATGATGGAAGACTAGCTAGTCATTAAAATATTCAAGAACCCTCCATATACTAGCACTGTGAACGGTCAAGTGGAACGCTTCCACTCCACTTTGACTGAAATAATGAGATGTCTTAAAATCGAAAACATCCATAAATCCTTCACGGAACTCTTAGAGAGAGAGTTGTTAATGCCTACAATTTTTCAGTGCATTCTACTATAGGCAAAAAACCAAAAGAAATTTTCTTTGGCGGGATTGCCAATTCAAATCCAGCACTATTTCAAAAAACTCTCCAAGACACTATAAAAAAATCCAGGAAACAGTTCATTGACCTTGCAAACCATAATCAAAACATGCAGCGTATCAAAAACTTTTCACCTAGAGATATAGTTTATGTCAAAGGAAACAAAAGAATAGGATCCAAGCTTACTTCAAGGTACAAGAAGGAAGTTGTAACTACAATAGTAACCCAATCCGGAAAAACCGTCCACAAGTCCCACACCAAAACATAATTTCTCTTTTTATCTTTTTAGACTATTTCTTGGCTACGTACAGGCTACGGCGGACGTCTAAATGACAGAGTACATGAACTCGAGATTAGTAAAAGTAAGTATAGGAACAGCTCGATTGCAAACGGGAACCTTCAAAATTATTCATGTCACCGACTTAGGCAAATACGAAGACACGACTGACCGAATAGAGAAAACGATTAGAGAGAACAATAACAGCAATCATTCAATTTTTCTCTTCCTATACAATGAAATTTCTCAAATTAGAACCCATCTAAACAGACTCCTACCATATGCAAAAACAAAAAACAAAAGGTCTTTAGATTTCATAGGTAGTGCTTGAAAATAGATTGCAGGCAGTCCAGACCAGCAAGATTTTGAAATTACATATAAAGGGTGATTCATCTTGAGGTTTGATATAAATTGTAAAATAAAATACGTAAATTTAAAAGCGAACTTGAAATTTTTATTATTGATTTAAAGAATAATTAATGGCATTTATTTTTGAAAATGACATCATGTAAATGTTAGCCACGACTACGTCTGAGGTGGAAAATTCGGAAGGTCTAATTTTGGGCGACTCGTTCGAGCATAGCGACTGGTAATGTTGGCTTCCAAAGCGTCAATCGTCAATCTCCAGAGATAATAGTCTAAAAGTGTGATATCGACTGTCAAATGATTTCTCAACAAGTCCATTGTTTCACTCTCTGTATGGCTCGCAGCGACGTCTTGTTGAAAGCACAGATCACCGACACCATGTGCTTGAATTTCAGCAAGCACATAAATCAGTAACATATCGCAATAACGGTTATCATTGACGGTAACGTTCTGATTTGCCATATTTTTGAAGAAATATTGACTAATGATTTTACCAGCACATTAACAACACCATACCGTTGTTTTTAACGTATGTAATGGTAGCTCTTGTTACTCTTCGGTTTGCTCATCAGCCTAAATATGGCAATTTTGTTTATTGACGTATCCATTGAGCCAGAAATGGGCTTCATCACTGAACAAAATTTCACGATGAAACACCAAATTTTCATTGTGTTTTTCAGGGCCCATTCACTGAAAATATGACGCAAAATCAAGTCGCCTGGCTTCAATTCTTGCACAAGTTGAATTTTGTACGCTTCTAGGCCGAGATTCTCACATAAAATACGCCAAGTTGTCGTATACGCCAAGCTGCTGAGAACGATGACGAATCGATTCGACACGGTATTCGCTTACACTCTCAGTTACAGCTGCTATAGTCTCTTCTTTACATGCTGGTCAAGTATCATCCACTAATGTAAACTGGGACTCAAATTTGCGATTGGTATTGGCAATAGTAGTTTCAGTAGGTAAATTCCTACACCGTAAATGCTGATTTTCGTAATACAGCTGAACAATTTGGAGACGCTGTTGTGATGTGAGTCTTTCCATGATGACTTACAATACTGAACAAAAATGACAAAGTAGTTTAATAGGAGTCACACGTGATCTGTCAGAAAAAGCCTATTGGAAGTCAAACCTCACGATGAAACACCATTTAACATAAATGAAAGAGTTAACAGTGCATTAAGCAATAATAATAAACAAGTAGTATTTAATAAATTAGTAATTGATAAAATTAACGAAGTAACAAACTTAACTTATGAAATAAGCAAACACTTAAAAGATAATGAAGAATTAATAACCGAATTTACATTTAATGTTAAATACAAAATAGAATTATTAAAAGAAGAAATCGTTAATATAGATTATGCTATGCATTGGGCCAAAGTAAACACTTACATTTTGTCAAATTTAGAGATTAAAATAGTAGCAAATATATTTAAAGAAGAAAATGTTCCATACAACAATACTGAAGAAGCGATAGAATTCGCTGAAGTAAAAAATAGCACACAACAATACAGTAATTCTTTATATTTTTATCGTGTCAACTACGGAAATAAAGTCCTGCGAGACTACTTTAATAAAAGCCGTAAAAAAAGCATAATTATAAATCAAATATTATACGAAAGTATTCTGCAATGTAGCAACAAATTATATCGTATCAAATCACTATGTAAAACTTATAATAAATTGTCAATTTGTCCTAGAGAAAGTATCATAGACATAAGTAACGAAACATGTATTTCAAATCTGCTAAGTAGCCTTACCCTACCTGTACCATCGTAAACAACCAACACATACCATCTTTCGAAGAGATCACCACAAGAATAATTTTCTTAAACCAGTATGAAGGACCAATAACGATAGGCGAAACCGTATTCATGCTATATGGGACATTCATAATAAAATATTATAACCCTGCAGTTTATTTAGATCATCAGAAACAACTGGGTATAAACCTCTCCCTGCAAAACTGCAACCCTCATCAACGGGAAACAACATCGAGGAACTTCTACCCTTGCAAATGATGAAAGAACTCCCCACTAACAATACACAGTATATTGAACTTATAGAATTTAGAAGTAATACCAACACCATAATTAGTTTTGGAGCCTTAATTATGTCAATAATGATCATCTTGGCTATTCTCCTGAAAATCGTTAAAAGTTTTAAACCAACAGAAAAAGTAAATCCGGTTGTCATAGACACCTTAGAAATGGAAGGAGTTATTTCCAAACCAACACTTCCACCGGAAAAGGCATCTACGACACGAATTAGCCAAATACCGTTGTTCTAAATTTGGCAGCAAACAAGGGCGTTTGCACTTAAGACGGTAGGAGTTAACAAAACATTTTATTCCAATTTGCTACACGTATTCATTCGTTATCAAGTACCGCAGGTATCATGAGCGCATCGCATGCACGTAATACTGACACAACGTCTGGTGCTCATATTGCACTTGACCAAAGGAATGCAATGCACACAAAAGATTCCCATTCATTCCCAGATTCACCAGACACCGGACGAAGCGGGATTGTTACGTAAGCAGTAATAGTCTATTTAAGGTTGAATATTGTTGGAATTAAGTTTAAACTCATTAAATAAAGCATATTTTATTAAAAATTAAATAAACAATTTAATTAATTTATACCAGCATGTCTTACAAATCCTTCAACAAGTCTGGTAAGTATAAACAAACCAGCGAGCGAAATGCGAGTCAATTGTCACCTGTCAAAATCAACCTCAAGGAAGAAGGAAGGGTTCCCTTACCAAAAATTAAATTGAGAGTTACCAGTCTACTTGATAAACGTTTCGGTAACTATATTAACCATTTTGAGCTATAAAATACCAGGCCTAAGAAATAAAAGGTTATTTTAAGATTTTTTGGATTTTATAAATGAGCTTGATGTATATTATTTGTATTATTAGAAACACATGTACATAATAGATTACAAAAAAAAAAAAAAAAAAAATTATAAGACTATTTTCGACAACCATGAAGTTAAGTTTATACCTGCAGTTAAACCAATCTTGTTTGAAAGAGCTAGTTGAGGCGAACTTTTCGGTTATAGGAAGCAGCTTAACGAGGCAACGGTTGCCTTCCAAAAAATCGAAGACGTATCTGTTTTAGAAATAAAAATAAGGAACACAGCAATGGCTATGCAAATTTAATAAGCTTTGAGATCTATTAAATAATCTTAGCTCAACTGAGCTTATCGGTTTAGCGCAAAACAGTTTTGTAGATGGCACGATCCCAGCACCTATTAACATAAATCGCAATTCCAAGAATGAATTCTACGATTCAAATGACGATACAATTTTGGAGCCAATAGATACTTGGAACTGCAAAGTTCTAAACGGTTGTTGCAATGAAGATGGGGAATATACTTTTTTACGTTGATAAGCTAGTTCAGTTATCGATTATTGCTTTCTATCAGGAAACCGTATATTATTTCTCTCTAAATTTCGAGCCGCAATGATCTCCAAAAACTAATATTGATCGATGCTTACCGAGATCCCCGTTTTCGTACCCTTAATGTAGAGCTCGAAAAACTGCACGAAGCTAACATCGTACCAAAGATTGAAGAACTAATAGATGTAAATAGAAAAGTGACACCACTAACTCTGCCAATTCTGTCAAAGAATACATACTACAAATCCAAAGAACAGAAGTGATTCAATGCCAAATGGATGCTGGATTGGAAAACTTCATTTGCGTTTCTTAAACTGCCACAGAAAAAAAAAATTGCAACACACTTAAAGTTCTTTATTCATCTGCTTCTAACATAAAGGATGAATTCTTAGACCTGCCTTTTTCAATTGCTGAAAGGGTTAGACCACTCTAGACGCCGTAAAATCGAGTTTACATAGATAGATGTTTGTTGTACAATACATTTGATTGAATGTAACACATATTTTTTATAGAATAATTTATTTAAAAATGACGGATGTGCAGCGTTTTTCAGATGACCCCTCTTTTTTAGTCGAGTCCGGCCATAGCAACAGCTCCTGTATATTTTGAATTATGACGAGTCACTAATTTTTTCTTTTATTGTACATAACAACTGATAGAATCTGCACGATTCGCAGAAATCTCGCCAGAAAATTGTTAATAACCAATGAACTATGCCGTATACAAAAAAAAATCCTACTTATTCAGAAAATATAATTTAAAAGATCTAGTCAAAATTTGAAGCGAATTGGTTGAAAATTGCTCAAGTTGAGATAAGCGCGTTTAAAATTTTAAGCTATAGAAAGTCATACCTGGCAGCCTTGCACTATACTTTGAAAACCAAGTACTTCGAGATATTTCCAGCCCATAATCTTTAAGGATATGATTTTTGAGGTCCTAAGGGACCATTGAAAGCAATAAAAAAAAGATTTTTTTTTTTTTTTTTTTTTTTTTTTTTTTTTTTTTTTTTTTAAATCCTAAAGTGGGCTAACCCCTGAAGTAGAAACTGTTATTAAGAATTCGAAAAAAAAAAAAAAATAACGCAGCTATGTTTGACTGTATCCTGTTTGAGTTTTACCAAAAAGTTCTTCAGAAATCGTATCAGCTCTTACAAATGAATTCAACAGAATATTTGCAACCGCTGAAGTACCTGAGGGTTTTCAGAAAGCGATAACTTTCCTCCTGCACAAAAAAGGAAAATACGGTGCACCAGTAAACTGCAAAGGAATATGGTTTCCCAACGCATCTGTCAAGTTGTTTGCTAGCTTACTTTTTAATAGAATTATGAAGTGGGTGAAAACTAGAAAGATCGTGCAGAAATTCTAAGCTGGTTTTCGTAGAAACTATTCTACAATAGTTCAAATATTCTTGTTGGTAAATATTGCGGAAATACATGAAATGAAGCACGAAAACCTATAGGTCTTTTTTGTGGACTTCCGTTTGGCTTTTGACTGCTTCCCACAGGCAATGCTTTTTTACAAACTACATAAGTATGGAATCTCGTCCCGAAAGATCAACGTTCTAAGATCTATGTACACAAATAATAAAGCATGTGTAGGGGATGGTTGTCAACTCTATCGGAGGATTTTAAAATTTAGATGGGTGTCAAATAAGGCTTATTACGTTACTGTTGATTTTCTATGTTAATGGCATAACAGCAAATATTATGGGAGGAATTAACCTAAGTGAAACAAAGATCTCTTCACTACTGTTTGCGGATGATATCGTGTTTATCGCAAGTACGTTAGAAACTATACAATTGATGATAGACACTCTTAACACCAATTGCAAAACATGAAACTTGACCGTAAACAAAGAAAAATCAAAGATATTTAGAGATGGTGGAGAAAAGTATGCCCAAAAAGAAAAGTGGAGCTTTCAAGCAAATCGAAATATTTAAGCAATATAAATACCTGGAAATTTTGACTACGCAAAATGTAAACATGTGTAAGCATCTGAAATCAAAACAATCAGAAGTTAAGCGGGTGAAGTTGCATTACAAACAAACACGTTTTACATACATCGACGTAGAAGATATTCTGCGCTAGAGCATCTTCTATTCTGCTGTATGCAGCACAAGCTTGAGTTATCAGTCATTCGAATGTGTGGAAAAGTTTCTACCATACTTTCTCAGGAGAGTTTTTAATAGTAGAGAGTTTCCAGATGATATATCTGGAAACTATTGTGACGCTACTTTCAATTAAAGATTCTTTTGAATTGCATTGCGAAATTCAATGCAATGAGGCCGAAAAGAATCGCGATGTTGGTGCTTTCTCAACTGTTGCGAAATAAGACTAAGTGTGTCCAAGGATGGGAAGTACTAGGATCTGATTTCGACTTAATATTTTCACTGAATGAGAAACAGACCTCGATGAGACAAAAAATAAACTCTCTATAGAAGAAAATTGGTCAAACATTATGTAATAAATACTTGAGAGAAGTTCAAGCTTCGCAATATAGTGCTTGTTATAGTAATGTTCTAAATAAGCACTCGGTAGATAAGATAAATACTATCTTCCAATTTAGAGGTGAACTTTTGAGAGATGAAATGTATACCCCACCGCCATTTACTAGTTTTATGTGATCTTTGCAACCTTATGAGAAGATTTATTCCATTTCATCGCAAATTTCCCAATACTCAGAGAGCTCCGCAACAGCTTCTTCCGAGCTCTGACTCTTGAGCTAGCTGAAGAACTAAACGAGGTGTGTTCAAAGAGTAGGGTGGCTTCTAAAATTTCGCGGACAACGTACATTCGATCATCGGCACGGCCGAAACATATGTTCACAGTTATAAGGTTATAACTGGTAACAAATTGTAAGTATATGGTTATGGCGTCGAAAGCAAAGCCCAATCTCCCCAATCGAAGCACCAAGTTCGATCAAATGTCAAAGTTTTAATCACTGCTTTTTTCGATTACCATGACGTAGTGCATCAGGACTTTTTACCTCAAGGTCGTTCGGTCAACCTTTAAGTTATCAAGTTATGCGCCGTTTGCGAGAATAAATACAAAAAAAGTTCGGAATTGTGGATGAACAATTCATGGCTTTCGCATCACGATAATGCATCTGCGCATTCATCGTTGATTGTGAAAGATATTTTTGGAAAAAACAGCACGAAAATCATGCCTTAGCCTCTATATTCACCGGATTTGGCCCCGTGCGACTTTTTCCCGTTCCTAAAACAGAAGAGACCTATAAAAGGACGGAGATTTATTACGGTTGAGGAAATAAAACGGCAACGATGGAAGAGCTCAAGCCTATACCAAAAAGTGCTTATGAGAAGTGCTTTGAGGATTGGAAAAAGCTTTGGCACAAGTGTATTATATCCCAGGGAACTACTTTGTAGGGAACAACACTAATATTGATCAATAAGTATATATTTTGTTTATAAAAATATTAAGCCACTTTACTTTTTGAACATACCTCGTATATCTTAAATGGTGACAAAAATTGGAACTTATTATACAGAAAGGCAGTAAACAAGAACTGTATAAGTGAAGAAAACTGCTGAAGGGAATACCTACAATACCTTTTACTTAATTTTGAAATTTATATACCATTAAATACAAATATATTTTGCTTATGTAATTTAATTCGTACGATTTTTTTTCAAAATTTGAACGTTTATTTAAGAAAAAAATTTACTATAGTATTATTCAAAGTATTGCCCATCTGAAGCTATGACTTTTTCCCATCTTTCTGGCAATTTGTGGATCCCATCCCAAAAGAACTGCGCTGGCTTGGCAGCCAAGAATGAATTAAGCCAATTTTTGATATTCTGCTCTGATGTGAGCCGTATTTCAGTGAGGGCGTTCTGCATCAACCGGAACAAATGGTAGTCAGAAGGGGCAAGGTCTGGGCTATAAGGTGGGTGGTGTAAGACTTCCCATCCACTGTTTTCCAAATAGTTCTTAACCAGAATAGCAACGTGGGCCGAGCGTTGTCATGATGGGAAATTATTACCTAGTGTCTGGTCGCATATTCCGGGCGATTTTCGGTTATTGCTCCCTTCAAACGGATTAATTGTGTTCGGTAGCGTTGACCATTGATGGTTTCAACCTGTTTTAGCAGCTCATAATATAGCACACCCATTTGATCCCACCAAATATAAAGCATTACCTTCGCGCCATGGATATTCGGCTTTGCCGTTGATTTGGCTGGTTGGCCGGGTTTCACATATGATTTTTAGCGGTTGGGGTTGTCGTAATGGATCCATTTTTCATCACCAGTAACAATCCGATGCAAAATGACTTCCTTTTGTGGCGTTCCAGCAGCATTTTGGACATGCAAAACCGCCCTTCGACGTCTCTCGGCTTGAGTTCATGTGGAACCTAATTTCCTTGCTTTTGAATATATACAGCCGCTTTTAAACTTTTTGAAATGGCTGCTTGAGTGACACTCAAAGATTCTGCGAGCTCTTCTTGTGTTTGGCAACAATCTTCATACAGTAATGCTTCCAGTTCTTCATCTTCAAACTTTTTTGGCTGCCCAGGACGTTCATCGTCTTCCAAGCCAAAATCACCACTTTTAAATCGTGCAAACCACTTTTGGCACGTTCGCTCAGCTAACGCATGTTCACCATAAACTTCCACCAAAATACGATGACTTTCGGCATTAGTTTTCTTCCTATTAAAGTAATGAAGAAGAACTCCCCGCAAAAACACTTTTTCAGGCACAAAGTTCGACATATTTGAATGAAAAAAAATTATTGTTGTTTACGCTTCAAATGAACGACATATACTGAAATGACGTACAATGACAGTAGCTTTCCAACGCATATTCAAATGTAATAATAACAATTGAGTAATACAAGTTACGCGATCTCTTAGCAAACCGCAAGTTATATACCCAATACAAATTTAAATTTTAGAGATAATGAGAGGGAATATTCTCCCCAAATATCAAGCTTGTGGGACTCTGCGTAGCGATTGATCGGGAAACTACTGATGGCCCCTGGCAAGGTCAGGCCGAATAAACATATGGCCTCTGATAAAAATAGACTCGTAGTAGACGATTTTAACGCCATGGTAGGAAATAAGAACATCTTTGGTGTTAAAGCTGGTAAACATAGACTAAACGACACCACGTCTGTCAATGAACTTAGATTTATTGGCTCAACTCACTATACACGTACGCAAGTGGACATGACGGTCTCCTGATCATCAATCGCTAATTTGACTTATAATAATGATCTCTGGAGACACCAGAGGACGGGCTTTGGAGAAGAAAATTCGACGGCGAACTATACGAGCTGTACAACGACATTGATCTAGTCAGCAAACTGCGCATTAGTCGGCTGAGAGCCAAAGACATATAAAACAAACGGATGCCAATGCTCTGGCCCACAGAATCTTTGAATTTAACCCGGAGGAACATTGCAGTAGAAGAACGCCTTACCTTAAGTGAAGTGAAGCACGCACAAGTCGAAGGGTACCTCAACCGACTTGGAATGATCAACCATGTTCACCCTGAACTGTAGCTCCAATTAAGTAAGTATATTAACAATTTCCTCAAAACAGCTTTCCAAAAGTCTAAAATACATCATTTATAGACAGCGCTCCAATCTACAACATTTTATCTGCAGCTAACAATGCAGGAGTACGAATGAGGTTTTTTTTTGATACCAAAACTAAGCCCAAAAGATTTATACATGCACTTACAAACATGTAGGTAAAAGTTGGGGCATATGTGTACATATACATAGTTATGTAAATATATACATATTTGCAACTGCTTCATACTAGCAGTCGGATAAGACAAAGAAAATTATGTTGAAATGAGCTATTCCGATAGAACAAAATCAAAACCTAAACAACCAATATGACTATGCCTATAAAATCGTTCAGTAAATTTTTATTAAATTGAATCAGTTTCCAGGATTGAATAATCTGGTTAATAAAGCAAAGGGTTTTATGTATTTTCAAAAAAAAATTCATTTCACTAGGGCTAGGGCTATACGGGAAACTAGTAGACATATTTTAAACATTTTAAGAAATATACCTACATGCGAGTATGTAATACAATAAGAATAAAATCGATTATTTTCTTATATCCAAAGATATCAAAGTTCAAAAATTTGTGTAAGCAACAGTCATAATTGCAATTATGTATTTTGTAATATGTATATTTTGTTGGTCAAACATAGAGAAACTTTTTTTTTTGGTAGGGGAGGTACTGACCAGACAATTGCGGTAGAAACTGCGACCATAAAAATCTATACCGACACAAAGTCAATTTAAGATGCCAAATAAGCCTCAACATTCTTGATAAACTTGAAGATCAATCTTCACAGTTTCTCAGTCACTAGCATTTCTCTGATAAGGTTTTCGTCGGCTTCCATACAAAGTCGACGTTCAGTTCCCTTACAAATACTGTTTTGTGTTAGTGATATCAAATTCTATGGTTTGCCCATATTATCTATTTTTTAGTTAAGAAATAGTTCCGATTTATTTTGAAAGGGTTTCATATATTAGCTGTCTTAGCCTGTCGAATACACGGTGTACCACGAATGTCGTTTTGATCGTTGAATTTATTGCTGAATACGGTATACCGCAGAAAGGCCATGCGCCATTGAATGAATCAGCCAAATTTTTTCTAGCCGGTTTGAACATCGGTTTTTGCATTTCACACAATACTCTTTTTTGTGCCCTGGTACCTACAAGAGCATGATTTTTTTTTCTTCTGGAATAGTCCCGAAGAGTATTGAAGAAAAAGCAGTATTACACCGATTTGGAGTTAAAAAGGTTTGAGCTTAATGCCATCAATGCGTTACTGTGAGTATATCGGTGCGAGCGCCTTTTATTCTTGTTCCAAGAATATTACTTGCACATTCGGGAAAAGGATTAATTTCAGTTTAAAAGACGCTGCAGCTTTTGCCGATTCTCCTTATAAAGTATATTTTTATTTCTTGGATAAATTCGCCTACTCTGAAGTCCATTTTGGACTCTTCCAAATGCTACTTGCTTCATTTAAGGTTTGATGTTGTGTTTTGGAAGCCGATTTTTGTCGATTTCTGATCACGATGTTGAACCTTTCGTCAAAGCATAAAGTTTTTGTATTCAGATCATGTCAAGATTAGAAATCTCCAAGATGAACCTTGCAAGGTACGATTGTACTGCTAGTTTCGTCTCTTCTGCTTGTAATAACCTCACTGTACTGTGGTTTGCTATTTTATAATAACTACACGAAGGAGAGTGAAGCCACTGAAAGCTTGAATGGCACTGTTGAACGGGTTTACATAGCACCTATGCATGCAAGTCTCTGAAAATGTTCGTTTTGAACTTTCTGATAGGAAAGTTTTTGCATATACCTCGAAATTTTGTGATATCTTTACGTTTTAAGGTGTCTATGGTTGTATGTGTGTGTTTTTGTATTTTTACGCCGTAGGATGTTCAATCCGCGAACGAGCCCGAGCCAGCAGCATACACAATTCATACCACTGAATGTTTGAATATCAAGAGTATGCCATGCCTTGCACATTTCAATCACACTCCACGGCACTCAGCATGTTATAAATAAACTCACAAATTCCCGCCTTATTTTCCTCTGATCGTAACATACGAGTATGTTCAACGAGGGACTGGGGACTCGGTACGTTTCTTCTTTTTCCTGCGAAACGACTGCAATAAAGATTTCATGCTTTGCATTATAGCCGTCATTTGGACAATTTGGATACAAGGAAGAGTTATCGTGTCCAAAGCCGTACAGGTATTTACGGTACCTGCCGTGATTAGACAGGAAATGCGTGAGGTGGAATTTGCAACTGTTAAATTGTCCCGAATCAAAAATACCTTGGAATTCCGACTTATTCCAAGACAAGGTTCGTTCGAACTCCAGGTAGCGTTTTAAGAGGCAGATAAACCTTGGAAGCAAAACGATCGGAGTTGAGCGCCACGTGATTTTTGTTAGCTGGAACCACGAAACCTTGTCCAAAAAAAAAAAGTACAAAATCTTCCTCGAAGTTGAAAATTAAAATCAAAAACAGAATTAAATAAAAGAATAGATTTTGCACCACGTTGTAATGCCTCCATTGGAGCCCGGTGGTTTATTGTTAATTGAGGTAGCGATACACTCGTCTGTAGAGTGACCCGCTATTTTAACTGTCCCGAAAATGCAAAATAAAAATGATTAGGGGTCGCGTGTCTTGGCTGTCCTCGAGATAATTGCGCACGCGCTGCCCACCGGAGTCTCATTTTTAAACTTAAAAAAAAAAACCGCTAAACTAACTACACTTTACTTAACTGGCCTCCTGGCTGTACCCCTTCTGCCACAGTTCTTTCTTCTTCATCCTGCTACTCCTTTTCCCTACCCCGATGCTGGTTCTCTTTTCTTATACTCCCTTTTTCCTTTCCGTTTACCAAAAAACTTTCGATTTTCGTTACTTTAATTTTACTTTACTTTCTTTTCAAAGAAAAATTGCTTTTCGCAATCTCGACAAGTTCGCCAAATAAAAGCCTAGGTTGACCCTTGCTTTTGCTGATCATCACAAAAGTGATTTCCAGATCTTTTTTTTGTTTCCACGAACTCCCGTCAGACTCTCACGCATATTCACACACACACGCACTCATACATTCATGGTGCTAGCGGACCCAACGTATGGGGTTCCAAGCTACATAAATAGCGGACTTTGTAAGTGTGTGCACCTGTGTCCAGCTATGCTTCTCAATCATTCCAACATTTCGCACTCATACTAAACTCCTCAGTATTAGAGTTCGCCCCCACTTCCAGTCATCACTGAAAACTCCACTGAGAGAGTTTATGAAAGTTCGTGAATCCTATCTCCGTCTAGCTATTGCCCTAGACATTGGAAGTAGTAGAAAAATTGCGAAAAGCAATGTTTCTTCTACTTTTGATTCCCGGGTAATTTTCCCCCATCGAACTTCTCAAATTACAAAACTCAGCAATTGGGAGTAGAAAGAAGGTCCGATCGGTGATAGATGGAGTACGGGGACAAAGGAGGAATGTATGGGTATAATCCCAAACTGATTTTACCACAATATAGCCGTTCTCTATCTCGCCGCCCTGAACAAAGCCAAGTACAAGTGCCTGTGTACCACTTTACTCCGCGAGTCCCTAATTACTCCGGTGGATTGGCGTTCAGATTTGAGGGGAATGGGGACTGACCAATAGCGTGTCACTCCTTACAATTATTTTGTTTTGTATTTTCCGTTGTGGGCCTTTCTGCCCTCCTGGTTTATGGTTATGGTTGTTATTGTTTTATTTTATTGTGCCATCGGTGGGGTGCTAGCTTCAAATGGGTCGTCGACCCTTTACCCATCGAACCGAACTTTTAAAGTTGATTCGTCGTTGGCATGTGTCTTATTACGTTGGCTATCCGCCTGCACATCACTGTTGTTCCTCCGTAGCTCCCTCGTTGTGGTGTAACTATCAAAGAGATCGTGATCTCCTCACCCATCGAGATGCGGTCCATCTTAGGCCTTCCCTTCCCACCCAAAAGAAGATAGGAAACGAAGGGACATGAACAAGGACAGAAGAAAAAAAGCGGAAGATTTTCCCGCAACAAACCCCACTCTCACCCCTAGGAAATGGGTTTGAATTCCTCGGAAACGCAAACAATTTATCGAGGCTAGAAGTTAATTGGAAAGACATTTCCATCACGGCCAATACTGCCAGTCCTATAAAACTAAAATCAAAATCCTGACCCAAACGATCCCTTATACTACTCTACTCTTAATGAGACTTAGGACTCTTTTGGCTCATCGCTATAGTTCTTAAGGTCCTTTGCGTGACAGGTACCCTTGTTCTGACCATTCGCAACCACCAAACTATATGTCCATGCTGATACACGTTTGTGGATCCTGAATTGTCCCACGAATTTCGGCGCTAACTTGGCAACATAGAAATAATCTGCGTCAGACAACTCGTTTGGGAGATATTGGACATCTCGCCGTCGGAGGTTGTACGCTTTCGCCGACTTCTTCGCTACCGCCGCCAATTTTCTACGAATATTCTCTCTCCATGGTTCAAACCTCCCACCTAACTCCGGTATCTCCTCTTCCGTAATTACCCTATCTTTTTCCCTACTTTCTATCGGCCTCGCTACCTAGTACTAGACCCCTACTACCTATCCAATTCTCCTTGCTACCTATTCAACTCTGGGGACATTCCCTCAAGGCCTCAAACTCTGTGCCGCGAGTCACCACCTCCCTCCCAAAGTTTACATAATATGGGGATACCCCCAGCACCTCGTGTTGAGCTGTGCGAATCGCGCACGCTACCTTTGCTAACTGCGAATCCCAACTTCGGTGGTTTTCCGAGACATACGCTCTAAGCGTTGTCTTAATTATCTGGTTAATTCTCTCCGCAGGGTTCGCTTGCGGATGAAAATGGACCGTAAACCTAATTTCTGACTCATAACAGTCATAGAGCTCCTTAAGTTCTCTACCCCTAAACTGAGGACCGTTGTAAAACACGAAAACCTTGGGTACATCGAATATTAAAAAAACATTTTCCTTTAGCTCCCTACAAACTGCTTTCGCAGTCGCTGAACGTAGAGGATATAGTAAGGGGAATTTAGAAAAACAGTTGACCACGCTAAGAATATATAGGGTTTTCCAATAGGGACTTGACAACTTTGAATTTAATTTGTGAACGCACTCTTTCACTAATTATCAAACTGTCACTGTCAGTAAACTCAACATTTCCATCATGGTAAAGTACACTTACGAGAAACGTCTGCAAATTATAAAAATTTTCTACAAATATTCGGAGTCGCAAAATCATCTTCAGTGACGAAGCTCATTTTTGGATCAATGAATTCGTCAATAAGCAAAATATGCGTTATTGGTAGGGTGAAAACCCATATGTGCTTCATGAACCACCACTTCATCCACATGCATGCCGGCGGCGTTATTGGGCCATATTTTTTTGTCGACGATAACGATCGTCACGTTGCTGTGAATGGTCAGCGTTATCGCGCCATGATCACCGATTATTTTTGGCCCGAATTGAAAGATATGGACTTGGACGACATGTGGTTTCAACAGGATGGTGCTACAAGCCACACAGCACATGCTACAATCGATTTATTGAAGAGTAAGTATGGTGAGCGCGTTATCTCAAGACATGGGCCAGTCGATTGGCCGCCTCGTTCGTGCGATTTAACGCCGCTTGACTATTTTCTGTGGGGCTACGTTAAGTCATTGGCTTATGCCAACACTCCGACGACGTTGGAAGTGCTCAGAGCCAACATTGAACGCGAAATAGCTGCCGTTTCGACCGAAATGTGTGGTCGAGTCGTTGAAAATTGGGTCCAACGAATCGACCACTGCAAACGTGCCCGCGGTGGCTATATGCACAAAGTCGAGTTCCATTCCTAAATGTTTTGATTGTACTTCAAGCCAATAATAAAGTTTTTGAAATATCTCAATTGGTTTGCCGTTTATTTATAAAAAAAACTTGTCAAGTCGTTATTATAAAATCTTATATAAACTAGTAGTAAAAAGAACTTGCGATAAGCTTGTTATCGGTAGGTCAAATAGCAAAGAAAGGCAAAGGCAAAGGCAAAGGCAATGGATGTAAGATCTATCAAAGCGGCAAGAAAATATTAATAACAATTGTTCATACTTACGTTCACCTTCTCAGTAATTCGGACAACAGCCATGCAAAAATGAATAAAACAACACTGAATTAGAAGTAAATTGGAAGTGAATGACAGCTGATATTCTGACCAAACTAGGCCCAAGAAAAAACATGATCTTTGTACACGAAAAATGGGTTTTCCTTTATGGAAGAACGATGAAAATAAACGCAACACCATTAAATGAAACTAACGGTCTACGGTTTTGTAGAGTGAAGTCGTAGGAAGATCCTTAATAGTAATCGACGTAAGAAGACCCATTGCCACCACGGAGCAACTGCGGGGGAACGGTGGTTGTAATATTGAAGGGTTTTTTTCGTTGAGTTCTATCACTTGTAAAAAAAAATTCTCCAAGGTGGATCAAATAACTATAATAGAGGTGGGAGTTATCGATGTTAAATACCACCCACGAAGAGGGTGTCTCATTTTGCGAAAAACTTAAAACTTGCTTTGGCATCAGGAGTGTGAAACTATCTTTTGACAGCTCTAGAATTAAAGATGTCGGGGACGTATTTGCTTGATCCAAAGAAGTCCCTCTGAAATGGCTGAGAAGTAACTTCTTGAAAATAAAGGAGAATTGCGGTTTGAGTATTATACGGCGTAGAGGCAACAACATACCTAACCGCATACCGCAGCTATCCGATCTCGATGATGGCTACACTCAAGGTACTGTAGGCAAACCTGTACCTCTTTAATCAACGATGCGTAGAAGTGAACATCGCCATAGGACTAATTCAACAACCTTTCGCTATCGAGGGTAAATTTTTGAACTCAATAAAAGTGTGCGAAAATTAGAATTTGCCCTAGGAGATCTTAGACCGAAGACTGTTTTACTAATCAGTTCTAAAACTGAATATCTTCTTATTCCAAAATGTATCGCCAGAGATCTAGTGGCAGCGAATATCGAACTACCTTAGGGGAATGGGTTACAAAAATTCATGTGTGCCTCAATCTATTTTCCCGGAGATGCAGATGCGATTCCTTCTGTTCTTGTAAAGGATCTGATCGAACAATGTTACCGTCTTAATTGGCATCTGTTTCTAACATGCAATGCCAACGACCACAAAGAACTTTTGGAGTAGCAGCGACAACTGTTTGTGAACTAGTTTCAGATTATGTTTTTAGCAAAAATCATGAATATACATATGTATGTTTATATATAATTGTAACAATACCCCTGTTATAAACCCACTTTTATCAATTCTGTAAAAGAGGAGAAATTTGACCTTATTGCCTCGTCTTCTTTTCATTATATATTTATGTGTCAGATGAGGCATTCCTATCGGAGTCGGACAAATTCAAACTTTATACATGAAGAACTCACAAACTCCAGTACTTTTCAGAAAATATCGCTATCAAAACTGACTCACTCCTTTCACCTCTACATTCAATTGGTGACGTGATTGAGGCAACGGATCAACAACTAAATAAAGCTATTATCTCATCATTTAAATGCAGTTGAAATGTCATACATAACTTTGTACCATGGTAGGATCCTCAACTTGAACAATTGCGCAAAATAAAATATTGAGCACGACTGTAAACAAATCCAAACACACCGCTAAATGCGATAGCTTAGGTCTTTTACAAAAAGTAGATGGTACTTTCATTGCTACTCAAGCGAACATTCTAAAAATGGTACTTCAGGTTGATTTTGCAGACTCAACCCTTTTAAGAAACACACAGTCAATTCTGAAGCCACAAGCTTCAAGAAATAATATATCCCCAAACCAGACAAACGTAGTGAACTATCTAAATCTTATCGACCCGTAAGTCTTACAACGTTTTTCTGGAAGCCATGAACTGAATCTTCCTGGAATAAATGGTTGCATGGAAGACGGCGAAACTGCGGAACACATTTTATGTAAATGCTTTAAGTGCCTTAAGGAGACCATACTTCTTTAGGAAAACTTTAATTCCTTTCGAAATTCTGAAAATCTCCACCAGAAAGATTTCTAATTTCATCAAAAGACTTGAGCTTCTCTTGGCTTCTTAATACTGATTTGGTATTAATAAATATTGGCTGTTTACATCCTTAAAAAAAAAAAAAAAAAAACAGATCTTGTCATCTGTCAAAACTTGGTTTTTTAACATATCATCGTGTACGATTGCCTTTTAAGACCTCATAAACTGTAACTCAGCCTTCCCAACAACACTGGTCTTCCAATAGTCGAAATCGACTTCCGCTTGAGTTTCAATATATTACTTCTTATAAATAATTCAGCCTTCACGAAATTCTCTAAAATGAATCAATTTTAAGAAATTGGAAGGAATTGTGTATTAATATGTACTTTTTCCAAATGCGTCGAGATAACTATAATCCAAAAAATATAATCAAACAAAAGCAGCAACTTCAATCGTCAATGTTCTGCCGATGTTTCTAACCAAAAAATGAGTTCTATGCGAATATACCGGGTTCTTTCAGCTGACTTTTAATGATGGAGAAAAGTGTCAGTTCGTCGGCAAAATACCTTGCTTTATATTATAATCTTTTGTCATGTTATGACTTTTTTGAGTCAGGCAATCGTATGTGACTCCTTAAACGATCAACAAGTAATGAAGCAATGAAGCAACTTACATACAACATCTAAGTCCCAATATCCATTATTCTCACCTTACGTACTTTCTGTTCTGCAGTAACGACTGTGTCGAAGATTAATAAATATAAGCGTTCAATTACATGATATAATACCATATTTAAAATTGAATGAAATTTCGAGTATGGTTGATAAATTATCGAAGCATTGAATACCGATTGTTATACTATAAATGATTATAGGCTCCGAATAATTTTGGGTATTTATTTCCTAACACTTTGATTCAGTAAATATTTTTGATTATCTACAGATAACTCTTTAAAAATTTGAGAATGCTAATTGACGACTTAAATATTAACTCAGCGGCAAGTATGTACTTAGAAGGTCATAATAGATAACTTTTCAGTTATCATCAAAACACATGAGTGTGTTTAGATGTTCCTTCAGTATTTTATTCCACTTCTAAAACTATATCCATTCGTACGTACTTTAAGTTGTGTTTTCGGGTTCACATCACTACTTTTCGGGATTCGTTCATGATTCAAAGAACTCTCTTGAATCTACGTATAACTATTCAGTTTTAACTGTTAACTAGAAAATTGTTTTAACTTTATAATTTTTTTGAGAAAAATGTCCCACAATTACCAGCAATTTATTAATTGGTATAGTGTTTCAACTTGTGCCGCCTTTTTTATATTAGGATATCTGTTTTATCTTTCTGATTATAATATCCCTGTTATAAGTAACGATACTAACTTGCATCTTAAAGTGAACCAAAGTGCTTTCAACAGCCATATTATAATAAATCAGGAAAATCCCCTCAATGTTAAGATTAAAGAACAATTTCAAAACTTCAGTTCTAATGTGAAAGACGAAACAGTCCTCAGTAATGAAAAAAAATTAATACAAAATGAATTGGAAACTCTGCTTCACCGGAAACGACGTTACTTGATTTTCCCTGAAGGAAGCTCCTTCCAGCTAGGTGCGTTTAAAATCTGTATTTGAAATTTTAATGATGAATATAGCGTTATTCTTTTTTGAAGAAGTGATAATGTATAAAGAACAATTGATTTCGCTCAGTTAAGGAAAACATATCTACATTCCTCTCCTTAGAACAGGTAACTCTGTAATGCTTTCTTGTGCTGATAAAGCTAATGCGCTATCAAACAATTTTTCACTCAATCATTTGATAATATCAGCCAATAATATTACCCCACCTATACACATTGAAGCTGCCGTCAAACATATTAAAGAACTAAGAGATCTAATAAGTAGACCAAAAACTAGAAAATCCGCTGGCTTTGATGGTATTAGGAATGTATGTCTTAAGAATCTGCCACCTTTTACTCTTACGAAATTAACGAAACTATTTGACTGTTGCCTTAGATTCGGATATTTCCCAATACATTGAAAAACTGCCAAGATAATTCAAATTTTGAAGCCTGGCAAAGATCCTAATTTAACCTGTAGCTATAGACCAATTAGCTTGCTTAGTTCTCTGAGTAAATGTCTAGAAAAAATCATAAAGAACAGAATTACTTCCTTCTTAGCAAACAACTGTATTCTACCTTCCGAACAATTTGGTTTTAGAGCTTTTCACAGTACTACTCACCAAGTACATCGTATCACAAAGGACATCAAAAACAATCTATCAGATGGAAAAAATACCGATATGATCATTTTAGATGTTGAAAAAGCTTTCGACACCATATGGCATGATGGCTTAATACATAAGCTTAACAATATTGACCTCCCGTTGTATCTTGTGAAAATTATTCAGTCTTTGCTATCATCCCGAAGTTTTAAAGTGTCGATTAATCGTTACTTTTCAGACAATAAATTAATTAATGCTGGAGTCCCTCAAGGGTCCGTCCTGGCTTCTATCTTATATAATGTATACACTTCCGATTTCCCCAATCTGACAAACTGCAGTATCGCCCTGTTCGCAGATGATACTTGCGTTTACTCATCTGATGCAATTGGTTCCAATGTTAAAACGAACCTGCAATCAGCTATACATGCTTTCGAATCATGCTGTGTTAACTGGAAAATCAAAATTAATGCATCTAAGACTCAAGCTATCTTTTTCACTCGTTAAAGGAAAGCTTGTTTACTACCAAGTAATAGACCTATATTAAACGGAGTTCAGATTGAGTGGAAACCGAATGGAAAGTATTTAGGTATATATTTAGACAAACACTTAACTTTTAATCTTCATGTGCAAGAAGTAATCAAAAAAGTCAACACAACCATAAGAATTCTTTACGCTTTCATTTGCAGAAATTCGAAATTGAATGACCCAAATAAATTACTGATTTTTAAGCCTATCTTTCAAGCCATTATATTCTACGGATCTCCAGTCTGTGGTAGGTGCGCGAAAAGTCACATGCGTAAACTTCAGACAACCCAAAACAAATTATTGAAAATTATCTTAAATCTGCCTTGGTTTTTCTCTACAAAAGAACTACATGAACTAGCTAATATAGAAATGGTAGAAAATAGAATTGAAAAGCTTTTGCACCAATATAATATATCGTGTTTATCCTCTGACAATGACTTAATCTAGTGAATGCAACACTTTTTCTGTTCTTAGTTTAGTTCAAATAATCATATATTTATTTTTGTGTTTATTTATTTATTTATTTATTTATTTTTCTTGTTTTTTTGCTCTGTTTATTTATTTTTTTAATTTATTTATTATTTATTTATTTATTTATTTATCTATTTATCCATTTTATTTTATTTACTATTTATTTATTGTTTATTTATAGCTATTAATTAAATAGTACTTAAAGTTTGTACTTTCAAACCCACTTCTCTTTTCCCTCCATAGCATAGAACTTATTTTATTGAAGGTTTTTCCTTCAAATTTATAAAATTCAGTGATATTATTTTAAACACTTGTAATAATATTTTAGTAGTAAGGTGCTTCAACCCAATCTCATTATGACCATAAATATGGTAAACATTATGCCACAATAAAATAAAATAAAAAAAAAATTGGCTCATGGATATCTAGACGACGAAATATCCAAAAAGTGCATCGATAAATTAATTATGTATTATTATTATTATGTGTATATATCAGGCATATATTAGTATGTATTATTATGCATTACTTTCGAAATATCAGACATGCACGAACATTTTTTGATAACTCAGTGTCTGCGTAATGAACTATCACCTCGTTAATTTAATGTAAGTTGTTGTCCAGCGATCCATTTTTTCATATTTGGAAATATTATGCAATTTCAGAACAGTAGGGTTGTACGTTTTGTGATAAATTAAAACTTTGATATTATCTGCACTTTTAATGCAATATCAAATCTAACCAATAAAAATTAAAAGGTTAATAAAATTATAGTTTCCTTTCGTTTTTCAATTACTCAATTCAAAATTAAATAGTAGGTATTCTTTAAAAGAGTTGTTATAATATAACTGGACAGATTTTGACAGCCGCTGTTGCAGGCAGAAAAATTAATTTTTATTGGTTTTTAATAAATCTGATAAACTATTTTGCGATATCGTTCTCAAATCACTGTCAGCATACACAACATGCAAAAGCATTAACATACCTAAATGTCTATGTAGGACGAGAAATTAAGAGTCAAGTTTTTTATAATTTTCAGTATTTGCGAATGTTAGTATTAAAATTTTCTAAAATTGTACAATATCATGCGTTTTGTTGATAATTTCTGCTCTGCATTACTTCGCCGGTTCGACCATTATAAATATCAGTAAACCACCTAGGTATGAACTAGCCATCTTAGGTGACTTATGTACAATGTCCCTGCTAGGTCAATGTCACTATACATGTCGTCGATGTTGTGTATCCCTTCTGGTTGGCTGCATATTCTTCACGCCACACTTAATTTTTGGCGCTTCTGTTCCAACACTTCCGAATGCACCAGTGACAACTCGCTGAATTCTGCCAATGATGTCAATATTATAAGCGAATGCAAATAGACTTTTGGTATACTGTACGTCTGGTGTTGACTTGTAAATTTCGCATAATTTTCTCAAGTAAATGTATATATATGATGTCGAAAAAATTACATAATATATATTGCCTAAATCCTTTTTTGACCTTAAAAATATCGGAGACTTTTATCTGACGAGTTTGATAGGGACACCGAGGCTAGACATGTCTCTTTATAGCTCGTAACTATTGGTGCTGTCATTTGGACTTCTCAATTTTTTTTTAGGATTTACTCTAGTGTGAATATTTGGTAGGTTGTGGACCTAACGGACATAATACCGCACTAATAGTAGCCAATCAGATCATTGATAAATGATGCCATGTTAAGTTGAAGATACTTCCTTAATTGGCGCAATTAAAAGCGGTTCCTTTCTCCTTTTTTCCCTCCCTTTCTCATTGCAGAAGTATAGCGCTGAACAAAATTATAAACTCAACTCCAAATTTTCATTTTTCTTGTAATGAATAATAAAACTTTATTATTAGTTTAGTTTCTTGTCATTCGATACCAATTCAGGGATTATGATAACGATTTGCGGTAAAAACAAACGTTTGTATTAGAAAAAACGAGGGCTGTTTAATGAATACCCAGATTAGAAATGATAAAGCAACTTTTTTAGGTTTTGACAATTTATTTTTGAATTATTTTTAACTCGAAACATTTTTCCAAGCGGTGCTGCAACTTTTTTAACCCCTCTATGTAGTATGACTTTTTTTGCCGGCAATGACTTTTTCATTCGACTCGTATTTCTATTTATATAGTGAGCGATCTTTTAAGGTTAGCAAACAAAAGGAAGTCACAGGGAGAACATATAATATAAATTAATAATAAAATTATAAAGCTAAAATCAAACTTTGTTAATAATAATTTAATAAGTAATTATTTATATTAATTTATAAATAAGTTCAATTCGACCAATTTGGCTGTGGCGACTGCGGAGGTGTGAGCCAGTGCGTAATCGTGGTGTAAGAGAACTTTTTTCTTTGCAAATTTGACCGTTTTTTCTTCAAATCAGCGTTGAATCGGCCCAATAAATGGACGTAATGTAGATCACACCTCGCACATCCCATCTCCTTTCTTCTTCTTTGGAACACGTTCACGGGATAAAACCCATTGTTTCGATAGTTTTTTGGTCTCTGGTGTGTACCAATGAATTCATGTCTGATCGACGTGCACAAAACCATGCAGAAACTCCTCCGGACTTCGATTAAACAGGGCCTATCATGTCTTTGAAATAGTCTCACGATTGCGCTTGTTCTTCGGTGTGAGCAAGCGCGGTACCAATCGCGCAGACAAAACCTCGTGCGGGATATGGCAAGAGATGCCTGCTATCTCAACCAACTCGCAAATTTTCACCCGGCGGTCCGCCAATACGAGATTATGGATTTTGTCCACGGTTTTCTCCGTGGTAACCGTTTTTGAGCTACATAGACGCGGTTCATTAAAAACCGACGTGCGGCAACTGCGAAACTCTGCAAACTAATGGTAAACGATTGTATGCGAAGGTAAACGGGTTCCATACATACCATCGATAATGGGTTTGATTTCCTAGGAGATTTTGCCATTCAAAAACAAGACTCAGATCATGGAGCGATACTGATCTCTTTCCATGGTCTCAAAACAGAACTAAGCTTCAGATTGTCAACAAATTTTGACAGCTGGACGAAAATAAGCTATACTATCGCATGGGCTGAAAAGTCAGTGTCGTTTTATAGTAAAACAAAAAATTTTCGCAAAATTCAACTTTATTTATCAATATAGTTGCCCTTGAGGGCGATACACTGAGTGAAATGATTTCGATACCAGTTTTGTTGTACGATTTCGGTTTAAAATAGGCCACTGTTTCGGCGATTACTTCTTCATCGGTCTTAAATCTCTTTCCGGCGATCATTCTTTTGAGGTCTGCGAACAGGAAATAGGCGCTGGGGGCCAAATCTGGAGAATACGGTGGGTGGGGAAGCAATTCGTAGCCGAATTAATTCAATTTTGCCATCGTTTTCATCGACTTGTGACACGGTGCATTGTCTTGATGAAACAGAACTTTCTTTTTCTTCAAATGCGGCCGTTTTTCTGCGATTTCATCCTTCAAACGCTCCAACAACGCAATGTTATAGTCGCTGTTGATAATCTGCCTCTTTTGGAGATAGTCGATAAAAATTATTCCATGTGTATTCCAAAATACCGATGCCATAACCTTGCCAGCCGTCTGTTGAGTTTTTGGTCGTTTTGGAAGAGATTCGTCGCCTACTCACCACTTAGCTGACTGCCGACTTGGTGTGAAGTGATGGAGCCAAGTTTCATCCATTGTCACATACGGACGCAAAAATTCGGCTTTATTGCGGTTGTACAGCTTTAAACACTCCTCTGAATCATCAACACGTTGTTGTTTTTAGTCGACTGTGAGCAAACGCGGCACCCACTTTGAACAGAGCTTTCGCATGTCCAAATATTCGTGTATGATATATCCAACACGCTCTTTTGATATCTTCAGAGCCTCCGCTATCTCGATCAACTTCACTTTACGGTCATTCGTAATCATTTTGTGGACTTTTTTGATGTTTTCATCTGAAACAGCCTCTTTTGGACGTCCACTGCGTGCATCATCTTCGGTGCTTGTATGACCACTTTTAAATTTTTCAATCCACTTGCGAATGATTCGTTCGGCTGGTGCAGAGTCCGGGTAACACTTATCAAGCCATTTCTTTGCATCGGCTGCATTTTTTCCCATCAAAAAGCAATGATAAATCAACATTTGAATCTATTTTTTTTTTTTTTTTTTCGCAATAACAAAAGTTGCTTCACTCACAACTCTATATCTCGAGAACTAATCGTCCGATAGCTGTAAAATTTATACACGTATCTTTTGAAGGTTGGTACTAACTGAAAATGATATGGATTTAATTCGAGTGGTGCCCTCTCTGAGAAACGCATTTTTCAGCCCATGTATTATATGATGGTATACTTATTCAGAAGAACCATCTATCTTCCAAACCAATCCAATCAAACATCCTTCGTATTAATAAGGCTAAAAAGTAAAAATGGACATTTTGTACTACAATTTCTTAAAAATTTTTGTTAACGTCTTCCATAAAAAAGAGATCATGTATGCCGTAAAAATTAGTTACCAACTGTCAGATGAAAATTTTTGTTCGAAATAAAAAAAAAAAAAATCATTACTTTATCTTCAACCAAACTGGGTCTCAGCTTTTAGATCGAAAAATAATTTCAAAAAGAAAAGGGAATGGCTGAAAGATTGTCTCCATATCGATATTGAAAGAACAGAAGTAAGTTGTAATTTACCAGGTACATCAAAATAATAACATGAATAATAACATGAATAACTGAGTGCTCGAGGTTCACCAAAAAACAACAACTAATCGATGCTACCCGATACTACTACATAATCACTGAAGATCTTTGTAATGTCTTAGCTAGGAAGTATAATAAGGATCATAGAAAATGAAAGCTGGTGTAACTAAAATAGTCTCTGCCGCAAATTCGTTGTGAGTCAAAAGAATAAGAGAAAGCGTTTCTACTCCAAAAAACAAACGATCCTATTAATTATAAAAGTGATTATGAATTGGTTTTGTATATGGATTTGGATCTATCTGTTAAAAGAAAAAATTTTGAGAAGTTCCCTGAAAAAACACGACGTAGATGTTCTTACATACTACTACTTCCATACTACAACAGTTCTCAAAAAATCGCGGAAATATCAGCTAGATATGATAACATGATGTATCATACTGCAAGGCGGGCTTTTAGAAAGCCAATGTAAGGGGTAATTAATTCCAAGAATTTTTATAAGATAAGTGGTTTACATAAAGTAAGTGGGAATGTGATGGATAATCTGGGCAAAGTGCCTATAAGCAAAAATAAGTACATGGTGAAATAGATGCAAGCATGCCTTTGGCCTCGTTTGTTCCACTTAGGCTTAACTGTTCAGATACTCAAGTATGTATATAAAGGTAATGACGAAATAGGGATAGGTGTCAACCACGATTTCTTTTTAACTGTGATTGACGGATAATATGTAACAGATTCATATTATTCAAAGTCACTGTCACATGTACGAATAACACATAAAAACTTCAACGATCAAGATCAATCAAATGATGAAAATATAACTACGAATATGAAATCTTTCCATTGCATACAAGAACCAGTTGTATCGAATTTGTTTTGAAACTTGAATATGCACTTCGACAAGAGAGACCAAAACAAGGATTTGGAAATACAAAAATACTTCGAGGAGATTGTTTCAAGAATCAGAGGAAACAGCTCGTATAACTGGCGTCATGTTTTGAATTGCAGGGAAAAGGTTTACACTGTCAAGTTTGGAGAATAGGACAAGAAAACCACAGAGTTATTAAAACAAAAATACCACGAAAAACAACTCTTCATAAAATGTTGGCTCATAATCAAAATATAATCATGTATCAATAGTTACCACTTGGAGAATTTTAGAAGAAGCTGAGGAATCCAAAAATCGTGATATATCAAAATTCGTGATAAGTTTTAAGGATGAGGCAGAATGAATACCTTTTCAATATCCTTGTAGCCTCATAGGACCCACTCATTTCTTCGTTAAAGCATGTCAGAAGCGAAGAAAATTTCAAAGCACAAAACTCTTCAGGGATGGTAAGTATATTAGACATTACCCTGGATGTTGATGAAAGCTTCCAAGACATCTAGAAAGTTTATTTAACTTGTTCGTCTGCTTATTATAAATTTTGTTATGTATTCTGATGTGTCACAAAGTAAAATTTTTTTTTTTTTAAACGGTTCGTTTACTTGAATTCTCCACTCTTTTGATCGGGATAGCTTTTAGATACCCTGTTATCATTTAAATCACGGATTTTTAAATATTTTTAAAGTAAAATATTGTGTTTATCTCCTGTAGTGAAAAAGTTCTATTTCAGTAGAAGATTCTTAAACACCCACAATTTTCAAAATTCACTGATTTCATAGCCGTAGGAATTTTCTTTAAGAAATTAAACGATATCTTTATTCATAAAAATGAACCTTTCGCGTCTGATCTCGTCTCGATAGCTTAAGACTCCTTGCCTTAGCCTGTCGCTTACAACAAAGCTGCTATCAAATAGACGCTGTTTGTTTCGTCTGTAGCCAGCACTATAGTATAGGGACATCCAACGAGAGGTGTCATTTTAAATTAATAGAAAAACGCAAAATTTTTATAAAAAAATGATAATATTTTTATTTTAATCTAAAGTACAAACTCTAAGGCTAGCAAGGGAGTCCAATGATAGTCAAATATTCGCCTCGGCTTTTACATGTGTTACATCGAACGATCTCAGCGACCAATTCATCATTTCGAGAAATCGTGCGTTAAAAAAAAATTATCATGCAGTAAAGACCTTTGTTTCACCAGCTGTGTGCCTTGTGGTGTCAACTGTTGTCCAAATCCTTAATATAAATTTTAGACAAAAAAAGGTCAGTCAACATCATTCGGTAACGCAATCCATTCACTGAAACCGCGACAGCATCATTAAAATATGCATCATCAAAATACGACCTAATAACATCGCCAGCCCAGAAACCACACCAAAGTGTCACTCGTTGAATTTGAAGAGGTTGTTACACTATTTTCCTTGGGTTTTCGGAGCCCCAGATCCGACACTTGTGTTTGCTTACGAACCCAGATAAATGGGAATGAGCTTCATTACTCGGAATGATTATGCGTGCAAAATTATGATCTTGTTTATTGATTTCCAGTACACAGTCAGCAAAAATATGAGTGGACTACTGGCTTAACTTCTTGTATTAGCTGGACTTTAAAAGCATTTAGGACAAGATCTTTATGCAAAATGCGGTGCAAGGTGATTGCGGATTAGCCCAATTCCTATGATCGTCTTGGAATGGGCTCACCTGGGTTTCCAGTCAGTCTCTTAACTTCGGCAGCGATATTTTCCGCTGATCCCGCCAGACGAACACGGGTTGGTGTCTTCATATCACTCGCCTGTCTGAGACGTTCGAATTCATCTGCAAAAGTTACTATAGCTGTGCGAGAAGACAAACGCAGTTTTTTCACCGTTATCGCAATGATAGTTGAATATTGACAATTCAACAATGGCGCGAAATTTAAAATGACACCTCTTGTTGGTTAACCATCTATTTGTCACAGTTTTTCATTTTCTTCTTTTAAATGGCCCATTCCACCGCATTTCTGAAGGACGGTTTTACCAGCTTTGAAGCTGGTAAAATACTGCAAATATGTTGTTTGTAGTCAACAGAAATCGTGGAAGATAAGTAGTTTCTGAAACTACAATAACAAGTCAAATTTGACTAATAATTAAATCTCCCAATTAAAAGCTGGATGTCCACATGAAACAAAATTAAGCCTAATTTTTTTTTTTTTTTTTGGCCCTTTCTATACAATTCTCCAAAAAAACTTAACACGCGACTTAGAGGGTATTCATACCAATACCAAAATAAAAGCAAAATAAAAAAAGACATTTCTGACCATTACATAGCTGTTATCGGACACTAACGCATGGTGTCCCTTTTGACGGTGTTACTGAAGTGACTCCTTATCCTAGCTTTGCTTACTATAACACCATCCTAGATCAAATAATCACAAGTTATGACCAGAAGATCGAAAAAGTTTTCTTAGGCGATAAAATCTTTCTGCTCTACTATATGGTAAGCACATACCACCTTGATCAAAAAACCACCGTGTGGAGCTTCCATTGTTCCGATTTGAGATCTGTTTTTTTGCTAGGTTCCCTCTGAAGCCTAGCGTCATAGCTTGACATTTGCAAAAGTTACGTAGCCAAGAGTACATCTATAAAAGAAATGTTGGTCAATAACCGCAAATTAACCGTCAAAGAGATAGCGGAGTACTTGAACATTGCCTACAATCCGTCCAAGACATTTTGAAAAATTATTTGGGTTTCCGTTGTGTAGCAGCAAGGTTGGTGCCAAAAGACGACCGTGTTGACGTCGTAAGGGAGATGATTTGGGAGGCTGAATCCGATCCCACATTCATCAAAAGGATCATTCCTGGACATGATGCATGATGCATGACACGCAATCCAGACATTATGCAAGTGAATGGCGTTCACCACAGCCACCGAATTCACCTGATTTGACTCCCTGTAACTTCTTTCTTTTCAGTCGAGTTAAAAAAACACTACGGGGAACGTGTTTCAGCAGCCGAGAGGAAGTAATGGAAAAATCGCAGGAAGCACTAATGGACATACCGAAGACCGAATATAAAAAATGTTTCGAGGATTGGATCAATCGCTGGCATAAGTGTGTTGCGGTCGATGGGGATTAATTTGAAGGGGACTATATAGATTTAGATGAATAAACTTGTATTTTAAATTTTGTGTATAAATCGCAGGAACCTTTTGAGCAATTCGCAATTGAGCTAAGAGATTTTAATTAATCTTAAATGTCTCTAATATTTTATTACAGCGTAGTGATTTTTTTTAATTTTCTTTTTTTCTTTTTAGTTTTTGACTTAATTATTCCAATTGTTGACTACACTAACTTCGCAATAATGGGAATTACATGTGCTGTTGCATGGGAACTACCAAGTAGACCACCAAGTGAACTTGAAGAGTATTTAGTTGATAAACTTAATGACGGCACACTTGCACTTTCCCGTAACGACTCTGTCGATAACATTAAATACGTCGATACACCTCAACGTCATAAGCCTTCAAATGAACAAACTTCAAAGATCAGTTACGTTCAGCCTTCATATTATTCTAATCAAAAGCCCGTAGTTTATTATAATCAGCAACAAACGCACTCTGAAGAAAATAATGTCCACAAGTATAGATACAAATCGAGACCTGTATATTCTGGTTATCAAAAGTCATTCAAAAACAGCAATGCATCTAGAAGAGACTACAATCCTCCATTTAGATTTAACATTATAAATAATGAAAGAGTGGACACGAACGATCCATCTGAAACGTCACAAAATTCATTTTATCCAAAAAGGTATATAATTGTCATACTAAAATAAATGTTTATTAATTGTTTATGTAAAATTTAGACAGTACGTCCTGTGATCTACAATTTATTCAGAATTCCCGTATCTAAATTCTACTAAATCTCTTTTTTCTCTACAACCGTACAGATAGCAATTCAAATTACAAAGTAATTCCTGAATGATGTTTAATAAAGAAAATTTGAGTCATGACCTTAGTGGTTTCTTACAAAATCTTCAACTAACAATGAGATGGAATAAAACCGCGAATAGATAGGCAATAATATGCATATTTATATAATGTACAACATTTTAAATAGACTATTAAGGCACTAAGAAATTTGGAAATGCAGCTATGTATACGTAGATCGATAGCATACTGAAATTTTTACGAATATATAATTGATCAAAACGTTAAAAATACAAGCTTATTCATTTCAATCTATATTATATTATATTAAAGTAATCACCATCGACTGCAACATGCTTATGCCAGCGCTTGATCCAATTCTCGAAACATTTTTTATATTCGGTTTTCGGTATGCCCATCAGTGCTTCCTGCGATTTTTCCATTACTTCCTCTCGGCTGCTGAAACGCGTTCTTCGTAGTGGTTTCTTAACTCGATTGAATAGAAAGACGTCAGGTGAATTCGATGACTGTTGGATGGTATTTGTTGCATTTTTCGTCAAAAAATTACGAATAATGATGGCACTGTGCGACGGTGCGCTATCATGCCGCAAAATCCACGAGTTGTTTGCCCAAAATTCTGTTTTTTTTTTTTTCGAATTGCTTCACGCAAACGTCTCATAACGCCCAAATAATACTCTTTGTTTACTGTCTGACCTTCTGGCAAAAATTCATGATGCACTACCGTGAGCATTGCCTTCTTTTTTGACTAAAAACTAGTTTTTTTTTTTATCTCTGCTCACTTGGTGAACGCCATTCACTTGCCTGATGACTGGATTGCGTGTCGTACTCATAAACCCACGTCTCGTCTTCAGAAATGATTTTGATGAATGTAGGATCGGATTCAGGCTCACAAACAATCTCTTTTGCGATGTCGACACGGTCTTTTTTTGCATGAAATTGAGGTCTTTTGGCATCAACTTTGCTGCTACATGACCTAAACCCAAATTATTAACCAAAATGTCTTGGACGGATCCATAGGCAATGTTCAAGTTCTCCGCTATCACTCTGGTAGTTAATTTACGGTTATTGACCAACATTTCTTTTACTTCATAAATGTTTTCGTCGGTTTTCGATGTCGATGATCTGCCAGTGCGTTCATCATCTTCGATTGGCCCACGACCACTTTTGAACCGCTAGTGTCACTGGTAAACGAAAGTTTGTTGTTGCAAATTTAAATCCATTTTTAAAATTTTAAAAAATCGCCAACACCCACACATATAGATGTACTCTTGGCTACGTAACTTTTGCAAATGTCAAGCTATGACGCTAATGTAAACAACAGATTTTAACGAAACTTAACAAAAAAACAGAGCTCAAATCGGAACAATGGGAGCGCCACACGGTAGTGTATTTTTTTGATCAAGGTGGTATAAATAAAAGCAATGAACAGTATTTCTTCCGATGAGACAGGCAGAATGGCTCAGAGGCATTTAATTGTAACCATGATATACCTAACTTTTAATGAAAGCCGGAAAAAAAAATCAGGTCATCCTGATCGGATTCAATTATGATCGCAGCTAACACTCCGTCCCTGTTTCTACTTTCGAAGTGATCTTGCATTTTTCTGACTTAAAAACGCCAACTCATTGTCCTTTCCTATGTTTTTCACAATATACATAGTTCATTGTCAGTAAGATTGCACATGTCTCTGTCTTATGTAACTAACATGCAATTCAGTTAGTGCCGATTTTTAGTTTTGGACACAACAGTCTTTTCGTGGTTTCGATTCCAGTTAGATCCAGTCATGAATAAAGTAAAAGTATTTTAACGATTTCCAGACTTCAACACCAAAGTAAAAACACAGTTGATGTTTATGATGTCGAAATTGCAAGCAAGTTATGCCAAAGACCACTTCTATATACTTAAACAGTTTCGAAAGTTCAGCCCGTGATATGAGTATCAAGATGAGAAAGAATTTTGTAGTGCAAGTACTCCAATCGTGGATTATGTAGAAAATTGTCGCTAGGATCGTACCGAAGAGTACATAGTTGGGTATATGCTATGACGTAACGGCATACTTAGTGCACTAATCTGCTACCACATTAATAATGTACATATTTGCTTCAGTGATATTAAAGGCGCTAGTTTTTAGCCGCTTTTAATTCGATTACATGGGAAGTGAATTTCCAACATGAGACCGAGAGCACTTCCTTCGTTTTAAGTAATATTACCATACATTTTTGGGGTGTTACCCAACCTTATTGTATTAATAGCTAGAAGATTTAAAGGTAGAGATTGGAATCACTACATGTGCCACAGACTTCTGAAAATATTTTACTTATATTTTGAAGAAGTTAGTCTTCCAGCTCAAAACATACAGTTTTCGCTCTAAAATTTTATATTGAATTTTGCTTATATGAACATTCTAGAATTTGGTTGTAAAGAAAATATGAACATACATGTGCACATATTAGATTTTAATGATTCCAACCCTAATCGTAACCTACTGCACATTTTTATGATCAAAATTAAGACACACGCACCTCTGGGAAGGCTAGTTAGCACTTGCTTACTAATAGTAGTTAACGCACGCCTCCAACTTGTACTTGTAAATTAAAGTGGGGCCTTTCTTTGCTACGTTATCACTCCAGTCTGGAAATAAAGATTTTTTTAGGTTGAAGAATTACTACCCATTCACTCTACATTCCCTAACCATTTAGGACGAACGATGTGCACAATTTTGAACAGATTAGTGTTGCTGTACAGCTCTTAGAATTCGCTGCTATGTCTTCAGCTTATAAAGCTAACTGGGGTCAAAATTCATCCAAATAATCTTGCGTTAAAAGAGGGCACGAGTATCAGCACCCGCTTTAGAACAAGACTGGGACTATGAATTCTCATGTATGTGGAGTCTCTGTGGCGTTTCCTATCAATCAGTGTTAATATTTTGGTCAATTGTGGACTAACCGGTCTCTGATAGGTGCAATCGTCGTTTTCATTGCTTACTTCTAAAGGTGTCTTCTCGAGTCTCGTTACTTTCGCACCTTCCTGTTTTTATAGAAAAATTGTTGCCGGAAGTATATTGATAATTGCCCCGTTAAAGAAAAAAAATTCATTTTACCCCGTGTGAAAATTCGATCATCTAAAGGGATTTAATAAAAAAATCAACATGCACAATGGAGTCGGCAATAATTGTTTTAAATACAGTTTAAACTTTAAACTTTCGAATTATGGTATTTTCCGAGTGTTACGTGCGATTTAAGTTCAAAAGAATATTTTAATTTTGTATAGCGTGATTCATTGTGAGGTTTGAATTATAATGTAAAATACCAAGTGTACCGGTATGAAGTGAGCGTCAAGATACAAATGTCTCGATAGGCAATATTTATTGTGAACGGGCCTTAATTTTTTTTATTTGATTGTCATTGAGCAAACAAATTGTTTATTGTACCAGAAAATGATGACTTGCTGAAAGCATTACATTTGGTTTTTATTTAAAGAAAAGTGCTGCAGAGTCGCATTGAATGCTTGGTGATCATGCTATCTCAGAAGCAACATGCAAAAGATTGTTTCAACGGTTCAGAGGTAACGATTTTGATATAAGAAATGAAGAACATGGAAGACCACTAAAAAAATTTGAAGACGCCAAATTGCAAACAATATTGGATGAAGATGATACTTTGAGTCAGAAACAAATGGCAGAAATGTTAAATGTTGCACAACAAACAATTTCTGACCGTTTAAAAGCTATGGGAAAGATCCAAGAGTCTGGAAAATGGATACCACATGAACTGAACGAAAGACAGATGGAAAACCGAAAAACCACTTTTGAAATTGTGCTTCAAAGACACGATAAAAAATCAGTTTTGCATCGAATTGTTACTGGCGATAAAAGATGGATTTATTTTCAGAATCCTAAACGGAAAAAATCGTGATTTAATCCGGCACAACCATCAACTTCGACTGCAAAACCATATCGATTCAAAGCATTTGGTTGGGAGCTCTATTCCATCCGCCGTATTTACCAGACCTGGCTTCCTCCGACTACCATATATTTTTATCGATAGGACACGCATTAGCTGAGCAGCACTTCGATTCCCACGAGGAAGTCGAAAATTGGGTGACTTTTTGGTTTGCTACAAAAGACGAACAGTTTTATTGGCGTGGAATCCATAAATTGCCTGATAGATGGGAAAAATGTGTGGCAATGGCCAATACTTTGAGTAAAATGTTTTTTACTTTCCCATTAAAAATTAATGTTTTAATTTCACAAAAAAACTTCATACTGGTACACCTGGTAAACTGGGACTCAAATTTGCGAATGGTATTGGCAAAAGTGGTTTCAGTAGGTCGATTATGCGCACCGAAATTTAATCGAATCGCACGAACAACATTTCTCCCAGAACGCTGATTTTCGTAATACAGCTGAACAATTTGGAGACGGTGTTGTGGTGTGAGTCTTTTCATGATGACTTGTCAAACAATACTGAACAAAACTGATAAAACTGTTTGATAGGAGTCACGCGTAGTTTGTCAAAACACTTCTGCTGAAAATCAAACCTGGAGATGAATCACCCTATATAAAATAATCGTAGGGTAAGTAATATTATCATACGAGGCATATATATTTTGACTTGGATTAAAAAGATAAAAAGGCTGATGTTTTAAGTGAACGTGAACATTCATCAGCCATTCTTTATGGCTAAATGAAACCTTAGGTTAGGTTCAGTGAGAGTGGCGGTTGGAAAACCAACCCACTTAGAACTGTTGGCCCGTTGTGCTACCACGTGGATCTATAGTCCTCTTACTCATGGAACCAATTTGAGTTTATGATGAAGCGCAGACTGTTAATGTCTGTATTATTAAGATCGTTTAAGTCATTGTAGAAGAAATCTCCTATGTGGAGTTTTCTTCTCTGGGAGAGAGCTAGACATGTACAAAGAATGTGGAAGATAGTTTCCTCTTCCTTCTCGTCAAGGTTACTTCTAAAGAAATGATTTGTTAAAGCGCCAAGCCTTCTGCAAACTTGCCTATAAGGCAGGGTCCAGTGATGACACCTATAATTTTGCTGAAATGTTTCCTATTTAGAAGAATTAGACTTTTAGAACTATTCAGATCCAGCTGTAGCCAGTTGTGTTAAGTCGCTAGACATGTTTGCTCACCATTTCATCCAATGTCTGTTCTTTTATTAGCATCCAACTTAAATAATAACTTGCAAGTAGCGATTGGTATACGTATGCTTTCCTTTTCCGGTAGAGTATGTAGAGTGGTTCCAATTGCAATTTCTCCATGAAAGCATCTCCCTCCCAGAAGTATCTAAAGGAGAATCTCGCATAATAGTCTTTGTCAAACCGAATCTTAGGTATGGCGTAATCGATGTTCTCTATGTGGATTCCTAATATGTATACTAAGAATATTAACATAGCCAAATAAATTATTTGTCCATTGTGTAGTCGCTTTAAGGCGAATAGATGCAGTCGCAGCTACTTGCCTGCTAAAGATGTCGATGGGTGTCAAGTGAAACAGAATGTCTAAAGCCGCGGACATGCTGTTTTTTTTTGCAGTTGGCTGCAATGTGTAAGGCCGGCCACCAAACAACCTCACCGTAGGTGAGTATCGGTCGTATGACCGATATGTATAGCCAGTGGGTTATTCGAGGTTGAAGGCCCCATTTGTTTCCAATGGCTTTCTTGCAGGAGAATAAAGCTACTGTAGCTTTCTTGATTCTTACTTGAATGTTAAGTTTTCAGTTTAGTTTCCTGTCAAAAATGTAACCCAGGTATTTTGCTGTATCGGAAAGTACTAAACTTGTACCGTTTATTGAGGGAAGGTGTAAATGAAACTTTTAAACTATCATAAACGATGATAGATGAAATTCCTTTTTAATCTCATTTTAATAAAGCAGAAAGACCGCTAAAACACTTTGTTGAGTTCTGTAAGCAAATTAAAAACAGAAAAGTGCAAAATCTTTCAGATTTAGTTAGCATTGAAGAAATTGCAATTGCTAACGAAATAAACCTTGGCAAACTGGGAAAAAGTGATTCTGTAGTGAGGCAACTGTCAATAAGTTCACCAAAAAGAGGTTTGCTTGTAATATTATTTTTAATATAATATTTACTATTATCGTGTATATTTTACGTACGTTTGTTAAGAAAACTCTTGAAACAGTTCCTTCTGTCCAATATCTATCTCTGGGGATGAAGCGTTAGTTATAATTATTGATTCAAATGTATCAATCAGTATGAAATTATACGCCAAAATATTAAGAAAACGGTTCCGCATTTATTGCCCTCCTATGCTTAAATTAAGTAGGCTAAAAAGAAATATTGTCATTCCCAGAAAACTGCGACTGAGTCGTCTGCTGTATGTGATTTGCAAAATCTAGTTGATCACAGTTAAACCGTCTTTGATTGGCTCAATAAGAAGTATTTAGTTCTATTGAGAACCTCAAAACTGGGTTGAATGGGCTATTCTAACTAATTAAATGTGGTTGTAATGGAGCCCAACGAAAGTCATTTGAACAAAAATTTACAACAGGAGATCATTTTAATGAAAGCCTCTTCAGCACTTTATTGGTACTTTTATTTTGCAAGGGAAACAATACCCCAACAACGAGAATTAGATTCGGTTCAAGAGCAAATTCTCTCCTTATCACCTGTTGATTTAAATAATGACGACTTCCCTTTTACATTTTTTTACTTACAATGATAAACGGCATCGTCGTCGGTCAGCTTTTCATCACAAACGTATTACATTTGTGCTGCAAAGCCATCCGAATCACCATTATTTCAAGTAAATCTGCAAATCAAGTAGCAATATTCGTCGGATTAAGTCCTCTTAACTCTTATATTATATTAGATTCATGGAGTGTATACTTCAAATCGTATATAGTCTAAATGTGAAGTTTTGGCAAATCAGGTACGATTGATATGGCAACACAACATTCTAACAATACTAATGAAGGGAACACTGCTAGATAACTTTTTTAGAGATGATGAGAAAACTGTAGAGCTATTGATCTAAATTTAGAGGTCATCAAACGGTTCCATATTATTTTAGAAGCTCTGTGGTCTGGGTTCCCAATAGAACCAAAACCAAAGAGCCTGTATCTAACAATTTAGGGATGGTTTAACATGCCAGTAAGCATTCACAAGGTCTTCCTTCAGGGAAAAGAAATAATTGTTAGTTCTGTTCTTCCAATTAGTCAACTTTCATGAAGAAGCGCTTAGGAATACAAACAATAGAAAATATCGTGAGCTTTTCAGCAGAAAAACTTCGTGGGTGGACACGATAACGGGTCTTCGAAATAGACTCTTTATATCCTCAGATCCATATATAGGAAGTCTGAGGTTCATTTCAAATATTAAGAGAGTTGGATTGAACATGAAGCTATGCAACCCACTTAAATAAGTACTTTGAAGGTTATTTTCTCAAAAAATATGTACAGTCATGTAAATACTGTCGATGAAAATAAATTCCTTATTTAACTTTAGTTAACAAATTTAAAAACAAATTAATAAATCTTTAATTTTACAGCAATAAGAATTAAATCCCGCTAGATGAGAGAATTCGCACACGCGCGAACTACCTCATGTTAAAGTTTGCTTTTTGGCTTATGTACGTAAATTGAAATATATAATGCAGGGATTGTGCCTGACTTTTGTCGGAGTTACACTTCTAGTTGAATCCACAAATCCACAAATCCACATTTACATTGCCGAAATCTCTAGATTGCTAGAAGGTTTCTTGAGCTTTATCCCAACTACTACAGTTACAAAAGGGATCGTGAATGAAAAATGCATTTTGCTCTCTATCTTGTTGTTGGCATCGCCAATCGCCTTCTCTTCATTAGCTTCATTTATACTTTAAATCCGTATATAAAGGCGAAAAATTCTTCAAACATATACAACAGTATCTATATAGTCGTATTTTTAAAACAAACCTCGCGAAAATATAATCTTATTGCAAATTTCATTTTCTAGACCTCCACTGAAAGGACATAACAGAAAGCTTTCGCAGTCTTCAGCAACAAAAAATCATGAAAAAGTTTTTCCCAGGCGGAAACAACACGCGGTCTATCATATAATGGGCAAAAGAAATACACGAAGTACCAAAGACCCAGCTCTAGGGATATTGGACAAAATTCATTTACGATATCATCGTTCATCACGACACTTGCTCTACTCCAAAATAGAAGCATTGCTTCACAGGTAACAAACGCAGTAGCTTTTTTATTACTCACTGACTTTGGTCCAATCTCAACCTCATTTCAGCAATGGTAAGAATGGAACCGAATGTGTACTTAGAGCTCTATGCGAAACTGGTCAAAGAAGACATGAAAAAAAACCAGGAAGTTTTGTATCGGAAATTCTAAGGACTATATTCACTCTACCTGAACCGGATGAAATGAAGCCTATGGAGAATTATCATCGTGAGCATCAAATGTGGGACGAAGCTCATCAAGAACGAGGGAATTGTGCCGAAATTTATCCTCAATGTGACGATCTTTTAAAAAATACCGATTATATATTCTGAAAATGAATTTGATTATCTTAATTATATTTATTAAGGTTAAGTAAATAGGGTGCTGTAATTTTGAACATGATCTTGAAATAAAAAAAAATCTTGCTTTTAACATTGTTTTCACTGGGTTATGTTAATTGGATAACCAAGAATTTCTTAGGAAATTTCTCCTCAAGCCATATAGCGTTCAAGCAATGAGATACTCTTTGAAAAAAAAAAAAAAAAAAACAGTCTTACACACGCAAATCAACAGTTTGCTAAGTCGGTTGTATACAAAATTTTTCTGCACATTTAGAGAGCACAAAACAAATAAATTAGATTCAATTGTGTACCTGTGCTTACTTAGTTATTGTTGCTTATAATTCTAATTGATTGTTAATTGGTATTAAAACCTGCACATTAATATTTACAATTCAATGTTCTGGTTTATTTAAAATTATTTGAAAAAATACAATATTCTATGCAGTTTTATTCGATTGTTGCTATAACTTTTACAGTGATCATTTATTTGAATGTAGTCACTGCTAAAAGGAACCGCGAAGATAGTTTCATGGGAAATGAATTTTATAATGATCAACCCGACGACAGACATTCTAATATACTCTTCCGTAAAAGACGATATTTGACTTTTCCTCAAGGAAGCTCTTTTCAATTAGGTAAGTATCTTTTTCGTAAGACAAATATAATATGTGTATATGGGTGTACATATGAATACCCAAGTTTAGTTTTTACATTGATTGAGTTTCGCCTTATATATGGATTTTTGTAGATTTATGATGGTTTTCAATAGGCATGTGGGGAAAATGTGACTTAGAAAGTGGCATATGTAATGTGATATAAAAACACAATGTGTGCGTATAGTGAATTTTATGCGTTAGTGAGCATCTATGTAGAAAGCTGTGCACCTTCGTTAAGTTGGTTACAACTACTGTGAATCAAACGTATTAATTGAATATATGTCCATTTTTATGAAAAAAGCAAAATATACATGCATTACTTCCAAGTTTTCCCTTCTTGTAATAGGAGTAGAATAACATAGCTACATATGTACATACATATATGTATGTATGTACAATGTACATAGACATCTTATCAGTGGCCTATTTCACAAACAAATTTTTACTTACAAACAACATTTCTTATCAAAATTTATGATTTATTTAAAGATGGCGTAACTTGTATTATTCCATTGAAACATGCGTTGGAAAGCTACTGTCATTGTACATCATTTCAGTATATGTCATTCATTTGAAGCGTAAACAACAATAATTTTTTTTCACTCAAATATGTCGAACTTTGTGCCTGAAAAAGTGTTTTTGCGGGGAGTTCTTCTTCATTATTTTAATATGAAAAAAACTGCTGCCGATTGTCATCGTATTTTGGTGGAAGTTTATGGTGAACAAGCGCTAGCTGAGCGAACGTGCCAAAAGTTCGCACGATTTAAAAGTTTTGATTTTGGCTTGGAAGACGATGAACGTCCTGGGCACCCAAAAAAGTTTGAAGATGAAGAACTGGAAGCATTACTCTATGAAGATTGTTGCCAAACACAAGACGAGCTCGCAGAATCTTTGGGTGTCACTCAAGCAGCCATTCCAAAACGTTTTAAATCAGCTGGGTATATTCAAAAGCAAGGAAATTTTGTTCTACATGAACTCAAGCCGAGAGACGTCGAAAGGCGGTTTTACATGTCTGAAATGCTGCTGGAACGCCACAAAAGGAAGTCATTTTTGCATCGGATTGTTACAGGTGATGAAAAATGGATCTATTACGACAACTTAAGCCCAAAAAATCATATGTGAAACCCGGCCAACCAGCCAAATCAACGGCAAAGCCGAATATCCATAGCGCGAAGGTAATGTTTTGTATTTTGTGATATGAGATGGGTGTGCTGTATTCTGAGCTGCTTAAACCGGGTGAAACCATCAATGGACAAAGCTACCGAACACAATTAATCCGTTTGAAGAGAGTAGTAGCCGAAAAACGCCCGGAATATGCAACCAGACACGAGGCAATAATTGGGAAGTCTTACCCCACCCGCCTTATAGCCCAGACTTTGCCCCTTCTGACTACCATTTGTTCCGGTCGATGCAGAACGCCCTCACTGAAATAAGGTTCAAATCAGAGCAGAATATCAAAAATTGGCTTGATTCCGGCTGCCAAGCCGGCGCAGTTCTTTTGGGATGGGATACACAAATTGCCAAAAAGATGAGAAAAAGTCATAGCTTCAGATGGGCAATACTTTGAATAATACTATTGTACATGTTTTTCTTAAATAAACGTTTAAATTTTGAAAAAAAAGAACCGCACGAATTAAATTACATACCCAATATTTGACTTTTGTCGTTCCACCTAACTCTGGGTGTTACAAATTTGTAGTTACATTCAACAAAGGGAAATTCGTGAGAATATTTAACTTTTTGTTTCACCATAGTTGTAATTTTGAACAAATTGAACAAATTTCGTTCAATATGTGAGATAATTTTACAGATGAAAGTTGACATGTAATTTCTTCTACAAGTTATTTTCTTATTTAAGGTAATTGAAAACATGTCTTTGCGACGAAGGTATAGTAATAGCGATAGTAGCGAAGGAAACAATTTTGATTAAAATTTGGGAAAAAGAAATTATCGCCTGCGTATAAACTATCACGTAGAAAATAATAACAATAATTGAACAACAGACTGTTTACACGACACAAAGCTTACCATTAACAAAAAGCATACTTTGTAAAACAAAAAACTAGAATACAAATTTGTAGTTGTTATTCACAAGTTGTTGTTATCGTACTCTGGTGAAATAGGCAACATGGATAGCAAGGTTAGGTTGAAAGCATTTAAAAATTGCCTTATTTTCAATACACGAGTACATTCGTATACAGCTTTGGCCAAAAGTATGAGGCACCCTCTGTTTTCCACTCATAAACCATTAAATCGGTTTCAGCAGACTGGATCTTACCTGAATCGTAAGAGAATAGGCAAGATAAGATACGGACGAAGACGGGAAAATATTCGTATGAACTCGAAAAAATATACAAATGGCATGAAAATCATGCTGGTTGCATCTTTTAGAAAGATTTTTAGTGATACAAACATGCGAAATATCAAATTCCACCAAAATAATTCACCCTGCAACAAGTTCGCTCTTGCAATGGGATGGTTTTTCGGAAATGGCATTAAGTTTCTTCCTTCGCTTGCACAGTCTCCAGATCTCAACCCAATTGAGTACCTTTACAGCACTCTAAAGCGTTAAGTCCGGGTGCATTCAATGACATGAAAAAAAGTCGCTTAAATTCGTTTTAGAGCAAAAGTGGAACGAAATGAGTACAGACTAGTTCCAAGGGTTTTATTAATTTATAAATTAATTAATTTATTGAACTTCCTTACTACTCGTATGTTGATACAATCATTGCAAGGGCCTAGTTCTGCTTTTCTGGTAGACTGCTGTTTATCCTTATTGTCGATTGGAAATAGGTAAGCATATTTTTGGTGCGGCTATTAGTGTGGTTCTCAGTATTCATTTTGCTTAGATATGCTACATGTTAAGTTATTTTCTATTAGTCTTAGATTCGAAATCCTCTGAAGAGCATTCACTCACACTCCATCACAATGTCGGTATTACTAGCGTATTGTATAATTAATACTTGAACTCTCTTCTAGTCTAAGTCATATGACTTTTATACATTTACCAGCTAAAGCCATCCTTATTTTGCTGTGACGCAGTCTGATATGAAATGTGTGGGAAAGTAATTAAATGTACGTATTCTAACGAACATATATTCACCAAAAAAACACATTCAATTGAATACCCTGATTTGCGCTTTGGTATTGTATGAAATGGAAGGAAAGGAAAAAAAAAGTGTTTTTCACAGAAAATCATTTCTTATTGTAAAATTAGTGGACTAACTACATTTTTTGTTTGTCCGTTTTCTGCATAAACATAAAGATCAGACGGTTAACCGACTCTAGAGCATGCAATGTATATATTAATTACCAATTGAAGAAGCAATCGTTTTCAAAATTCAAAACGTAAACTTCCAAAGATTGTCTTTCCGCTTGTCGGACGGAATGAATAGTTTTCGCAGAAGTAGTAGGGCTAGACCTTCATTAGGTCCAACTGCTTTAATTGGATTGCTCATAAATTTTTTAACTGTTAATCGTCTGCCATTACACAACTCTAGCTGATTGATGTTTCGGAGTAATATAATTATCACACCATTTTTCAAATTCAAAATGTGTGACCGTAATCCAGGAATATCGAGGTAATTAGACGTTCTGTTGAAAAATTCACTACTTCCATTTGGTTCAATCAATGGATTTATTTGACACTGTTTCACTTGCAATTTTTTTTAGAATGATGTTGTTCATATCGTGTACGTCGGCATATTTACCCGGTAGTATGGCTCCTCCGCTCAACCATGCGTATTTTTGATAATTTGTTTCGATGCTTTGGAAAATCTTGTCTATTAATTCTTATTTTGAGTTCTACTCGAGTAGTTGTCTTCAAAATATGTAAGCTGTTGGATCGGTTCAAAGATGAGCTCTCATATCTGTCACGAAATAATTTTTTTTGACTGTGCTCCAAAAAGTTGAAAATTTCAAGTAAGTATGCAATTCATTAGCCGGTGTTGAGCGAGGTATAATTGGAAGCATTTGCCTGAAGTCCACTGAATGGAACCTGATTATTTCGCAAGTCCTTCATGGTCTTTCGCAAGTATGGTCTAAATCTTCCAATGATCTTTTGTGAGACATTTTACACTTATTCCATACAATGATTTTGCATTCCTGAAGAACCTTTTCCATTCCTGATTTTTTTGAAATGTTACATGTTGGGTTTACAGTGAATTGCATGCCTTAGTGACAGTTTAAGAGCTGATTGCGCTATTCTATTTCCTTCCACCAACGTGGCAGCAATGCCTGAAGGGATTTGAAGAGATTTTAACCAGGATTAATTCACCGGATTGGTTGACTAAAGATTGTATGATGGTATCAAACATTATTTTTGTTCTGGAAGGAGTTTCGATGTATTTTCTTGGACGAATAGCTGTAAGTCATTTCTATTATTCTAACTCTGTTGGATATTGCATTGATGACGACTTGGTGCTGTTATTTCCAATTGTGCTAACAACTTGCCACACATTGCCAAACAAAGATCATCGATGAAGATTAACGTTTCGTTGTATATTTCTTCTGTAAAATCCAAGCCATGATTTTGTGTCTCTTGACGCACTCCCTGCAGAATTTCTTCAGGCATTAGTTTTTGTATTTCTCCCACAATTATACTGATTGTGAGAGGGAACATGTAAATAAAGTAATTGCGAACTGCGTACATAAACATATGAAATGGATTAGTAGTGGCGACGAAGCTTCAGTTGACTTGTACCAATGATTATCGTTTTCCAGCTAATGAAGTGCTTCGCACGCACTTCGATACTAATAAATAAAAGGTAATCAGAAGCAACAGACGGAGGTATAGTGTATACCTTATTCTTTCTAAAGCATTTGATGAAAATATTCCAGGTTGTCTAACTACTGCTTTGGCTCTCTTCCTTCTTTCAAAATTCTTTCGCATTGCGTTCCAAGTATAATAACTCTGAATGGCTAGATACATGAAGTTCTTGCAAAATCATCTGTTTGACATAATATAAAAAGCACTGTTAATGTTGTGTTCGGTGAATTCATTGTTCTATCGTGCATGTTTTGATCACGTGGAATACACTTTATTTCCGTTTTTAAGATGAATAGAAAGATAAACGAAAGCTAGATCCTTTTCGTTCATTGGAATGTCCCTAGCGGTTTATCTTCCTTATCGATCGGTGTCAGCTGCCCTTCTTTCTTGTCAGTTTTGGACTCTGATACAAGGCATTTCACACATCTTCTAACTACTTCGTTCACTTTCCTGGTCACATTTGGAATAAAAAAATGTCTTCTCTAGCTTATCCCGGGTTTTCTTTACTAAGAAGTGCTTCCAATATCAACAAGCGCAGTTATAGTGCACCCTTAACCGTAATGTCTTTATATAAAAAAAAAAAACGGTTCTCTTCAGATCTGCACAGCGACACACCAACACCACTCCACCAGCACTTAAATTCGCCTACACTGCTTCTCTTTCTTCACTGGATGGCTCACTTGCTGGTGCAAGCGTAAGTGAATTACACTCAATTAAAATTAGAGTCTCTTAACCACACTAGCACCGCTTTAGTTTGAAGCCCTTTATACAGCAACAGCACACACAGCCTATAGTAGTGTGAGATTCTTACTCACTAAAAAACACCTCAATTATGCAAACCACGACTGAGTTCACACTCAACAAGCAATTCTTCTATCGCACTTTACTTTGTTTTTATAAGATATCCTGCAGACGATTTTCCATTGAAAATTCCTGTGTACTTTAGAAAAATTACGCGCTGCTAATCATCGAGAGGCTTAGTCCTTTTCAGACGGCGCAATAATTTTGTCTCGTCGAGGATCTGTTTGCGCATGAGCACAAAACAACCGTCGCAAATTGCAATTTTGCACTTTCCTTTGTCTGTAGGTAACTGTGTTATATTTTGCCCGTATTTGAAGCTATTTCTCGATAACGAATTTTTTTGGCTGATTATTATTTTAGGTTTTAATGAGGAACAAATTAAACTCAGATGAACTTAATGGTTCGGTCCGCTTCTGATTGTTTTCCTTTAAATTTTCGGCCCGAACTCATCCCGGACGAGCTTCCATTTGTAAACTCTGGCTCTCGATCCCACAAGTATAGTATTTTAGAAATTAAACACTCCACTTTTAATGTTATGAATTCAGGTTTTATAACTCCTCTCACCCTTCCACACTGCCACCAATTTTGCTTGTTTTCACCTAAGTGCCATAATATTGTTAAGCTTCAAATAACTAAGATTTTTAGATATCTTATACTGAAGTTTAGCAAAGTGGTCTGTGTTACTTTGGTATAACAAGTGGACGCCAAATCAGGTTAAAATATTGTTTTGGAATTTGTATGATACTTTTTATTATCATAAACTCTTTAAATACTGAAAGATATTAGTCAATATACGCGTTCACATTTACAACAAAACTTGGTTCCAAGAACACGAGATCAATAATGCTGTTTCACTTATGGCCACCCAAACCACAACTGTTTTTCGGAGCTTTGGTCTGGTCATGGATGCTATTTTTTCTAGTGGAAAGCTTAATTTTCCGTCTTCAGATTCTTTAATTGTTTTATAAATAAAGGTTTCTTGTTTTTTTTTATTTTTGTATTTTAGTATATGATCTAATTGTTGGTGTTGTTGACTTCACAAATTATCTTATCCTTGGCGTAACATCTGCCTTGGCATGGCAGTTGCCAAGTGAACCTCCAAGTGAAATTATCGACAACTTACGTGAAAAACTAAATGACGGAACCCTTGGAGTTAGCCGCAATGACACAATTGAAAATATTCAATATATTGATACAAATAAAAAACAAGAATATCGCAACAAACCAACTTATATAACTTCATCTTCAAATCCTCAGTCTTCCTATTACTATAGCAGCAATCAATTTCATCCGCCTTTGAGTACGAAATACTACAGCTCACGACCAGATTATTATTCCTCAGCTTCAGGAAAACATGATACACACTATTATTCAACTCTTGGAAATCCACTTATGGAGTGGAAACAGAGTCAAAATATGTCATTAGCAAAAGAATCACAATATTCGACAGTTGCGTCAAAATTGTCAAACTGGTGGAATAACAACAACCGGTAAGTTAAACTTTACAATTGCTTTTGATAAAATAACTTTTATTTTATATATCTACTTTATAAGGAGAACTAATGAATATATCAAAAAACCATATTATCAAAAAAAGCATAGAATTTACCCCGTATTCGCCAAAAGGAGTGTACATAATCGACAAAAGCGACATGGTATACCAGGCTCGTCACTATCGAAAATTGACAAAATTCACCTTCGTTATCACCGCAGTACGCGACATGATCTTTTCCTTAAAATTGAAAAATATTTAGAAAGGTATACAACTCAAACCATCATTGTGAGTCATTTACATATATAAATATATTTACATACACTTTTTGTTTAGTCACAAAAAAAATGGACATCAATGCGTATTAAAAGCCTTGTGTGAGACAGGACAGAAAGCAAACGAAGTTGAACCCGGCTCTTTTGTTGGCGAAATTATGAGAACAATATTTACTTTGCCAGAAAGCGATGATCCCGTTCATGATTACAGACACAAAATTTATGATGAAGCACATGCACATCAGGGCAATTGCGCGGAAAAGTACCCTCTGTGTCAGGATAGTGTTTGGACAGCTGATTTCATATTTTGAAATAATAAACATTTTTTTGTGAAATAACTGGCCTTTGAATTTAACATATTCAAAAGTAAAAAATTAATTATATTATTGCTGTATATTTTTTTTTCAATCTTTATTTCATGACAAAATATAAAAAATTTTTTACAAATATAGAGTTTTCCAATAGGGACTTGACAACTTTGAATTTAATTTGTGAACGCACCCTTTCACTACTCATCAAACTGTCACTGTCAATTTATTCAATGAACTCAACATTTTCATAGTGGTAAAGTACACTAACGAGCAACGTCTGCAAATTATAAAAAAATTCTACAGATATTCGGAGTCGTAATTCTCGCCCTAGTAGACAGGCAATAACAAGTTGAGTGCAAAAATTTGAGTCTACATATTCATTGTGTGATGTTGCCGTGTCAGTGAGACAACGGGTTGGTCGAAGTGTCGAAAATATCGCTGCCGTTCAGACGTCCGTAGCAAATGATCCTAATCAGTCAATTCCACGGTTCTCAAGAATTGGGCATCGCTCAGACCACATTATGGCGTATTTTGCGTAAGGATCTTGGTTTACAAACCATACAAGAACAAGCTGACTCAAGAATTGAAGTCGATACACCATTTGATCGCAAAATCATCTTCAGTGACGAAACTCATTTTTGGCTCAATGGGTTCGTCAAAAAGCAAAAAATGCGTTATTGGTCGGGTAAAAACCCACATGTGCTTCATGAATCACCACTTTATCCACAAAAAATAACTGTTTGGTGCGGTTTGGATGCCGGCGGCGTTATTGGGCCATATTTTTTCGTCGACGATAACAATCGTCACGTTACTGTGAATGGTCAGCGTTATCGCGCCATGATCACCGATTATTTTTAGCCCGAATTGGAAGATATGGACTTTGACGACATGTGGTTTCAACAGGATGGTGCCACAAGCCACACAGCACACGAAACAGTCGATTTATTGAAGAGTAAGTATGGTGCGCGTGTTATCTCAAGACATGGGCCAGTCGATTGGCCGCCTCGTTCGTGCGATTTAACGCCGCTTGATTATTTTCTGTGGGGTTACGTTAAGTCATTGGTTTATGCCAACACGCCGAAGACGTTGGAAGAGCTCAGAGCCAACATTGAACGCGAAATGTGTGGCCGAGTCGTTGAAAATTGGGTCCAACTAATCGACCGCTGCAAACGTGCCCGCGGTGGCCATATGAACGAAGTCGAGTAATATTCATAAACGTTTTGATTGTACTCCAAACCAATAGTAAATTTTTTGAAATATCTCAAATGGTTTGCCTTTTATTAAAAAAAAAAGTTGTTAAGTCGTTATTAGAAAACCTTATATAAATGATCCAGGATACAATGAATTTGTCTAATAAATAGCTTTGCACAATCTGTTGCCATATGTCAAGTGGCGAAGGTGCAAGAAAAAATTGATGGGGTAAAGTAGTAGGATATATCAAATTTAAACGCAATGTAGATAAATAGTCAATTTATAACATTGGAATGAGAATCGAATCTATTTCATAATGGTTGAAAGTGAAAAGCCATTTTTTTAAATTTTTTTAAAAATACCGTTTTTGTCCTCTGACACCTAAGGTTTTCTGGCAAAGAATTAAATAATCTGGGAGCTGTAACATAGTACAATAGAATCGACAAAAGTGTGCTTTATAAATATGTGGAATAGTTACGAAGTTCCTCATGTTAACACGTAAATTATAATTTTTCTGAAACCTATTGTAACATCATAGAAACCTGAATTTTCGAAAATTATCTTTAGCACTTTATAACAATATAAATATCTTAATGGAAGAATTTCTAGACTTTTGTATAGTCCAAAACTAGGCGTTCTCCGATTTGCTTTAGACATAATTCTTAAGACATGCTTTTGTTTAATTAATAAAGGTTCTATTTTATTAAAATATGCACCACCCCAGCAAGAAATACCATACTGCAACTTAGATTTGAATAAGCCATTATAAACCATTTCTAGAACTTAAATATTGCAATAGAGGCTTAGATGATACATTTGCCTGACTACCCTATTAAGATACTATTTTAGGTATAGCGCGTGATCAATTGACCAATTGAGCTTGTTATCCAAAATGATACCTAAATACTGGAAACTATCGACACTTTCAATACAAAAACAATCTTCCCTACAGTTCACATTTGCATTGAAAGTAGCATGACCTCGAGCAGTTGAATCAACTAAGCAAAAACGGAGGCAACTCGGAGAGTGATAAAGGAGGGGCAGACCTTCAGTTATTAAACCTTTGAAATTAAATATCATAAACTTTTTTTTACTGCTGATTACCAGTTTATGTTTATAAAACCATCGTCGTATTAAATTCAAGTCGTTATTAACGTCCAGATACAAATTTACGTAGTTATCGCTTGAATATAAAAGTACAGTATCATCAGCAAATGCTGTGATTCTGCCTTTAAAGGGTTTTGTAAATAGCGTGTTAACATACATAAGGAACAATAAAGGAACCAAAATTAAGCCTTGTGGGACTCCAATATTCATGTATCTTATAGAACTAAAAGCATTATTAATTTTTACTATTTGATTCCGGTTTTCAAGGTAGGAAGTAAACCAATCATAAATAAAGCCTCTGAATCTAGCATTAAAAAGTTTATTTAAAAGAATGGTATGATTTACTGTATCAAAAGCCTTGGTTATGTCAATGAATAAGCAAGATGGAATTTGAGAAGTATTCAAGCTGTTATATATTTCCCCAATCAGTTTTAATAACGCACTTTCGGTAGACCTACCTCTTCTGAAGCCAAATTGGAATTCGCTAAAGAACTGAGACCTGTCTAAGAAAGAAATCATTTTTGTTTTCATTCCTCTTTCAAAAACTTTAGAGAAAACCGATAACAGCGAGATGGGGCGATAATTGTTTAATGACATAGTATTGTCTATTTTGTGAAGGGGTATTACGAGTGCAGTTTTTAGGGCATCGGGGAAAACACCATTATGCACACAAGAATTAAAGATATAATACAGAACATCCGAGACTGAAGAGAAATTTTTTTAACAAAAAGCTTGATATATTATCCAATCCTGTTAAATTTGATGTTTTAAGTGAAGATATTATTTTATGAATTTCAAGTGGAGTAAATTCGTTAAAGTAGAAGCTTTCGGGTTGAAAAGTGTCCAATATGCCCTCACTATTATACAAAGTTGGATTATCAGTATTTGATACACTAAGAAATGAGCCTACTTTGAAGAAGAAGTCGTTAAATAAGTTAGCTTAAACCAAAGGATCAGAAATCGTAGAGTTGTTATTGTTAAGTACAATATCACTGCAAGGTGTGTTTTTGTTTAAAATATCGTTAACAATTTGCCATTCTTTTTTGAAGTTATAGCTTTTTGCTATAGTAAGTATTTCTACAGTATGGTATTTCTATCTTTAGCTCATGACAAATTTTATCACAAAAGGTTTTTAATATAGCATTGTTAGGGTGTTTTTGAACGAGTGAGCAAAGCTTATTTTTTACGTATTATATGCATAATACGTACAAGTACTTATTATAAGTATAACTTTAGGGTGTTTGTATAGTATTTTATAGCTACGACAAGCGAAAGCTCAGTATTCGTAATTGGGGTAAGTTACCATCTAGTCTGTCACTCTCAATAAATTGACGTTTTATCGAACACACTATAATTAATAGTGCTTTAATATGCATAATAACAAGACAACAAATTATTTCACTGTATTTAACACTATTGAAAAATTTAAACTGTTGTTTATATTGTAGTTTGGTATTAATTTTGTATTCATTATTATTATTTTTTTACACATCAAGCTTTGGAAAATGTGACCAATCCTTCATACTAACAGTACAACTTGTTTATATTTTATATATATATAAGCTTCTGTAAATGTTTGATTCCAGAATATTGTGCATTAGATCATATTAGTTTTTTGGGAAAGTCATTTAATTTAATTTTCATTGAACTATATATTGTTTATTCTGATCAAATATCTTTTGCCATCTTTCTGGCAGTAGCATGACTACACGCTCATAAAATATTTGTTCTTTGCTGGCAAAAATTGATCCATGTGTATTTTGACCTCCTCATTTAAAGTAAAGGTTTTACCGTTTAAAATATTGTAAAGAACTCAGAACAAATAATAATCAGAAGGTGCCAGACCTAAAGAATATGGTGTTTATGGCAATAGATGCCGCCAAGTTGTAAAAGCTTTTGGCGAGTTATCAAACTTGTTTATATTCTCGCATTATCGTGGTGGAACAATATACCTTTTCTATTGATCAATTCTGGCCTTTTCTGTTTAAGTGAATCATTCAATTTGTCCAGCTGATAAGAGACCATTTCAGAAGTGATCATCGCGTTGTCCAATAGAAACTATAAAAAAAAAGAAATTGCTCCTAATGGATAGCATCAGCTCTTTTTGATGAATATCGGCTTTCGAAGTGCTTTGAACCAGTACATCTTTTTTACTCCATGATCTCTTGCATTTAACATTGTTTTAGATAACCTATTTCTCGTCCCCAGTGGTGATGCGCTTCAAAAATTGATCATTTTAACTTGACGTTTGAGAAGCAAATCACAGACATCAACACAACCACGCAAATTTCGAAATTTTGCAAATCAGCTTTAGCACTGACCTTCTGACGTTCTGACATCTTTTCTATACACATCGGATAATTTTTTTCTAGCTTCAACAGCATTTTAGCTTTTGTATAGCAAAAAGTTAATATGCCGGAAATACTGCTTTTCACTTTCCATATTTGAAAGGGCGCCAAACAAAAACTACTGCGTAGAGTCAACCGAACTTTTCACAAGCAAATTTTTCTATATCAGCTGTCAAACTAATAATGGTATAATGGGGCTTAAACTTCACGCTTATTATTGTGAGAAAACACAATTAAGTCCTCTGTTGAGGAAAAACGAAATTATTTTCTAAACAACCCAATAGAATTCGTAAATAATTAGCTAATCTCTCAATTGAACATATTTTAGATAAAAATACGAAAAATACTCATTACTTTGGTGTTCCACTGTTTCGCTGTGTGTTTGGTTTCGCTGGTAGTATGCCATGTAGCTCCACCCTGTTGTAACCAAATGCCCTGCAAATCATATTGAATCGGGATCCGTTGCCTAACATATACCAATTTCCTTCATTTATAATAAAGACAGTTTATAAAGCACATAAGCGCAAACAAAAAAAAAAAAAATAAATAAAAAATAAAAAAAAAACTGTAAAAGCAAACAGTTCTTAATCGTTATTAAGCTAGTTTGTGCAAAAGTAGGCGCATCTGTTGAAAATTGGGTCCAACGAATCGACCGCTGCAAACGTGCCCGCGGTGGCCATATGAACGAAGTCGAGTTCCATTCATAAATGTTTTGATTGTACTTCAAGCCAATAATAAAGATTTTGAAATATCTCAAATGGTTTGCCTTTTTTTTTAAAAAAAAAAAATGTCAAGTCGTTATTAGAAAACCCTATATATGGTTCCAACCCTTAACTTTTAGACCATTTGCGATTTTCTGGAATCAAGCTCTGAAAATGGCAAGTCTTGTTCTTTTGTAGTCCTTGTAAATCGAGAACGACTGATTCCTTGGGAAGTGACCAAGGTGTAAATTTGGCAGCTCTTGTTAAGGATAATTGTAGCTTCTTTCGAGACTCAAGAACATGGTGTATTGCGGATTGGATCCTTCTACCGCGTGTGTGCGAACTTGCTTTGGAAATGTCCTTGTCTATCACTGAACCTGTTTGAAAGGCAAACTTTACGTTGAGTTTGCCAATGATTTCAAAGTATCGCTCTTCTATAGTTGGAAGTCCAGCTTCAACTAAAGTGTTTCTGATTGGTGTGGTTGTGAAAGCTCCAAGGCTTTTCCTAGCGGCTTGGTATTAAATTGGTGCGACGATGTTCTTAGTTGATTTCGGACATGAACCGTAGATGGACAAAGCATAATCTATTTCACTTAAAACTAGCATTTTAGAAATATTACAGAGTGAATTAATATGTGCATTGCTTTTACTAGATGAAAAGTACTTTAAAATATTGTATTTAGGCTTGCTGCTAATGCTTCCTTAAGATAAGTACAATGGTGTTTCCAGTTATATGTGTTGTTTATGTGAATACCTAGGACATTTAAATTGGTAACTACTTCTATTTTGTATTGTTTATAATCAGTTCTAGGTTATTATAATTTTGTTTTCTACAGATGTGGAATAATTTGCATTTTTCTAAAGAGAGATTAGAACCAGAGGTAGAAGACCATTGATTGATTTCATTAAGCAAAGTTGAAAATGCGTTGTATTTACATAATATATACACATCATCTGCGTAGATACAGTGTTCTAGATCTTTGTATCTCAAAATAATATAACTTATTTGGTTAAAAGCGATTGCAAAACAAATTACGGACAAAGGTGATCCTGGCGGAATTCCGTTATGGAGTGACTTAGTTTTGGAAAACATGTTCCGAACTTTGATGTGGCATTTTCTGTTGGTAAGAAAGGGTTTAATATACAGGGTGAGTTTTTTTAACTTGAAACATCCAAATTACTCAATAAATACGCGATATCGCGAAAAATGTTTCAGACAAAAGTCACAAGGTTCTGAAGGGGACATAGTGATAGTGACCACGAGTTTGACTTTGAGCCCCATTTTCAACGTCGAACGAAGTTCACTTTTGATTTTTTAATGGGATCCTCTATTTTTTTTTTTTTTTTGACAGATTCGCAATCTGTGTGAAAAATAACAATTCTTTTGCATGAAACAATTTTTCAAAAATGCGTTATTAATTAATTGAAAAGGACGAAATATCGCGAAAAATGTTTCAGACAAAAGTTACAAGGTTCTGAAGGGGACATAAGATGGTGACCAGGAGTTTGACCTTGAGACCCATCTGTCGTATTGCTCGTAGGCTTGTCATTTGTTTTTACATACTGCGTTAAGCATAACCCAAAAACAACGACGTGGACGTAGCAGTATTTTGTTTCCTTCGGGGTGATTAATTAGAGTGGGTCACCTTGCCTCCCAGTGTTGAATCATTGAATTCTTCCCATTTCGATGTTTATTTCCCGAGACTATTTCAACAAATGCTCGAAAATGTGACCATTCACCATGAAGTTCCGGCAAGCTTCAGTTATTCGTCTTTTTATGTCCTCACGTGTTGTTGGCTTTTTTCCGTAAACTTCACTTTTTAAGTAGTCCCACAACAAGAAATCAAGCGACGTAAGATCAGGTGATCTAGCAGGCCATTGCCTCGGACCCCCTCGTCCGATCCATCGTTGATGGTAAACATTGTTTAATATGCCCCGGGCTTCAAGGGTGCTGGCGTTCAACTTGTCGCAACCAAAAAAGGTTTTTGGTAGTCCAGTAATGCATATTATGTCGATTGACCGTACCGTGATTGATGAAAGTCGACTCATCAGAGAATAACACCTTGGTGAAGAAAAGGGGGTCTCGTTCAATTTGCTGAAGTGCCCATTGACAAAAGGAAATTCTCACTAGAAAGTTCTTGATGCACTGAAACATGATAAGGATAGTATTTATGCCGATGTAATAATACAGACAGTCGTTTGAGAAATTCCTGATTCACGACTTATTTGGCCAGTGCTAATGTGAGGATCGTGAGCAACGGCAGCTAACACTGCTATTTCATTGTCCTCAACAGCCACCCTATCTGACTGATTCCTTTTCTTTGGTTGCACACTTCCTTCACCAGTGAATTTTGGATGACCCGATGAAAGAAAGCGCGCGATCGTATCTGGTTTGGGAAAAGTTGGGCGTAAAGAGCAACAGCACCATCGAAGTTCCTTTCACTTTCTCCATAAATCAATATCAATTTTCTCTTGAATTGAAATAGCCTGCATTATTAATCTGGAAAACGTTACTAATAATAATCAGTTACTCAAAACAAATATCGAACTTCTAAATGAAGTACAGTTCCGTTCAAGTAGAAAAAAAGGGCAGAGTGCACATCATACACTCTCAGATAAGTTTAGGACAATTTGTCTCTATCTGAAATTTCTTTGAGTTTTAACTTCACTCGAGGCAATAATGACTTCCTCAAAACAAATCTCGACCTTCTAACACCCTAACAACGTTGGAAACCGATTAATGATTAAGGCGTGCCAGTGCAGCGGTATCTAGCACTGAATGAATAAGACCTTTGAGACAAAGTCGTGTGCCCCATTTAGGAATACGACTGAGCAATGAAAATCAGGAATTATCATTTGAAAAATCAAAAGTGACCTTCGTTTGACCTTGAAAATGGGTCTCAAGGTCAAACTTGTGGTCACCATCTTATGTCCCCTTCAGAACCTTATGACTTTTTTCTGAAACATTTTTCGCAATATTTCGTACTTTGCGAGTAATTTTGATGCCTTAAGTTTTATGGCGCCCTCTGACGGGAAAAGAACGCATTTTTGAAAAAAGTGTTTCATGTAAAAGAATTGTAATTTTTCACGCAGATTACGAATCAGTCAAAAAAAAATAAATAGGGGTTCCCATTAAGAAATCCAAAGTGACTTTCGTTTGACCTTGAAGATGGGGCTCAAGGACAAACTCGTGGTCACCATCTTATTCCCCTTAAGAGCCTTGTGACTTTTGTCTGAAACATTTTTCGCGATATCGCGTATTTTTCGAGTAATTTGGATGTCTCAAGTTAAAAAACTCATTCTATATTTAAAGATTTTGGGTCCTAGTCCCCAAGCTCTCAATTTGTTAAGGATAAGATGGATGACTATACGATCGAAAGCCTTTACAAAGTCTAGAGCCAGTATCGTTGTATGGTTGTGCATATATTCATCCTCTTAAAGGTGACTTGGTTAGGACTTAAAACTTTTTTGGATTCTGTATACCATGAAATCCTATTTGCAATTATTTTTTCTAAAACCTTTGACAAACATGGTAGAAGAGAGATTGGGCGGTAACTATTAACACATACACATGCGATGTCTTTTTTGGGCTTATGGATAGGGATAAAGGTAACAGTTTTCCAGCTTTGAGGTATAATACCCTTACTGAAGATATATTATTGTTATATAGCGAAATGAGCCTTTGCTTGGTTGAATCTGGAAGATTCTTTAAAATAAGGCAGGAAATCCCATCACGTCCTGGGGTTACACCTTGTAGTTTAGACAAGTAGCTCTCGAATTCAATTGAAGTGGTATCAAACTTAATGCGAAGTGCCGCTGCATACTTAGCGGGTTATGGGAACATCGCTGTTAGCAGCGATTTTTTTCCGTGTTAAGAGCCATTGAGAATTTCGAGTCGTTGGAATTGGTTGACCAAGTTTGTGCAAGGAAGTTGCAGATTTCATTAGGGTTGGTAACAGGGCCTGTGGGAGTGTTAATAGATAATATCGTTTTTGGGGTTGAGTTGCCTGTGAGAGTTTTAATCTGTTGCCAAACTGTGCTTGCGTTAAAGCTTTTGAGTTTGCTGCTTTTTAGATTTCTCCTAAAAAGGGTACTAGCTTTTTTGTAGGCTAACAGGTTAGCTTGGGTAGGGGTTTTCATGAAAGCCTTCCAAATTTTAAATTTTTCATCTCTAAACCTCGAGAGTTAAAGGTTCCACCATGGTACAATTCCATTGACAGTAGGGATGGAGTCGTTTGCTGCACTGCGGATGCACTTAAGAAGAACTGCAGCCTCTTTGTTTATACATTTGGTCATAGGTATTTTTAAGATGGTCAATTCAATTTTATTTTTAAATAAGATCCAATTAGCCAAGTCTGCTTTATATCTTGGTATATGTTTGACCGTATTTGGTTTTGGAGACAGACGCAGTGAAATGGTAGTCGGAAAGTGATCGATATGTACCAAGTTATTTTTGGAAAGCGAATAGATGAACAACATGACAAATCGACGTGGGTAAGAGTACTATGGGTTGAGTGGTGGGTTGGAGAGCCATCATTTAGTATTGTTAGGTTGAATTTCGTTATGAAGTCTTTAATGATTGATCCCCGTTTGTTGGTTTTTGGGGAACCCCATAACTGACTCCAGGATTTTATGTCACTAGTAAATATAAATGGAGGGTGTACTTGTCGAGTTATATCGTCTAAGTCCGATTGGGTAAAAGCTTGATTAGGCAGGTTATAGATGCAGATAATGGTAATTTTAATATCAATATCAACTTGAACAGCAGTACACAGAATATTTGAATTGATTTGTTTGTGAACGTGAGGAATATTATTTTTTATAAGTAAACCAATACCCTGTACCGAAGTTAAATTGTACGGATGGTTGTCAAAGTAGCCGAGATAAGACTTAGGTTTAATTGGGTCTACTTTATAAGCCAGGTGTGTTTCTTGGAGCGAGATAATGGCATATTTCCATTCATTAATTATTAGGGAGAGTTCATCGTAATTGTTCATGTAACCCTTGAGGTTACATTGCAGAATCCTAAGGAGTGAGCTTGTTTTTTTTGTGAGATTTTGAAGCAGTATAATTTAAGCTATACTGCGGAGAGTTCGGAAGTGGTGAGATTATTGGTTGATTGATTGGAATCTGTCGCCCAGAGGGCGAGTCAATCAAATTCAACAAGGAGTTCGAGTGACTCGACCTCTGAACGACAGAATTGTTATTTGGAGTACCGATAGTTGAATTAAATGTCTTCATCATCATCGTTTTCTGCTATTTTTTCGTATGGTGTGGGAGTGTTGTCAATTGGGATTGGAGTGGGTGAAGTATAGTATTGTAGAGAGTACCATTTGATTTTGGTTGTGGCTGAGTGTTTGAGTTGAGAGAGAAATTTTGATAAATTAGGTTTGATGTGGTTGAGAGAGGTTCTCAGGAGTTTGTTTGACTAGATGAGGTGTGCAATTGAGTGTTCAAGTGGATAGAACGGGAGTCTAAGATGGTGCGGTTGTTAGACAACTGCGATGTGATGGCAGGAGATGATTCGATGGCTTGGGTTTTAGGAGTGTAAGGCTTGATTGTTATTGATTTGTTATGATGATGTTCGCTAAGAACTTTTTTGGTTTGATAAGATTGGTCGTTCGAGGTTGTGTCTGATAGTTTTATTTTATTTTTTGGTTGGGAAGTTGAAGGGGAGGTAGCCGGTTTTGATGTTTGAGAATAAGAATTAAGAGATGGTGTTTATGTGAGGCTACTGATAGAGTTTGCGAGCTAAGCGGGGTTATTGTTTCTTGGAGCAAAAGGTGGGATCGGCTGTACTTCATTGCTAGCGACAGTTACGTAAGAGGAATGAGAAAATGATGGGATTGGATTTTGCTCATTGCAAAATTTTTTTGTTTCTGCCATGCTGCATTTTTAATTTCGTTTCTTGCGTTTCTTTAGCTTGTATGAACCGTTTGCAAAGTGTGGAGGATGAAGGATGTTCTTCTTGACGCAGGAAGTGTTTGAGCAAATTGTTTGGTAGTGGGGGGAAGGTTGCAGGTTACGCAAGTTGGACTACGTGTACATCTTTTAGCGGTATCCCCGAGAATTTGACAGTTTTTACAACGCATCAATTTGGGGAAATATTTTTGAACTTTGAGTGTATACCAACCAACGTTAATAGATTTTGGGGGCCGGAAGAGATCGAAGGCGAAGAGCATGAAGCCAGACGGGACTGCTGCAGCTTTTTTATTAGGGAGTTCGTAGGCTGTCTTTTCCAATTGGGTTTTCATTGGAATTTATATTTTTTTATTTTTCTTGTAAATTTATAGACGTCTGTAACTCATTGATCTCTCATTCCTTCAATAATTTCTTTTTTGCTAACATCTATTAAACAAGGCGCAAAAACGGTACCCTTTGATGAGTTCAATTGATCATGAAGGGACACTGTAGTTGGACAAAGATTAGCGAGCATTTTCTTTGCCAATAATATGTTCGCGATTTATTGTGATTTCACAAGAATCAATATATTTCCATCACGGAAATGACCTCTCCCAGGGATGACCGATATTTGGTACTGTAAAGTTTACGGGATTGTCATCAAACAGCGGTTGAGCTGTCCCAAAGACAGCTGTAAATGCACAAAAGTTGAGGCGACGATTGGTGGAAAATGGCCTGAGAGCGAAAAGACCTGCGCGTGTACTGAGACTAACGGTACAGCATAGGCAAGGCGAGTTTGCTCGCCTTCACCAGGATTGGACCGATGCCGACTGGGATAGTCGTTCTGTTCACCGATGAGTCCAGGTTTTGTCTATAGTATAAAAAAAAAATACAAGAGAAAAAAATATTTTTGAAGCTTTTGCCCATTTTTCTGAATCTATGGCTTATTTTTTTTTCCTCCCTTTTTTCTTTTTCCTTGTACATGAATTACTAACTTTTATATAAATAAACAATAATAAAAGAAACAGTTTTTTTTAATTACCATACTTAAAGTTATCGCAAAATTTCAAGGTGGGCCACTTTTTTTATAACTCAGTGTATTTTCATCTGTGCGCACTGAGCAGTGTGCGCATCCCTTTCAATGGCTTGGAGTTCAAAAAGTAAATGTGGGGCGAAACTTTTCAATGTGTTGCGAATAACCGACTCACTTGGTCAATTGTGTCGACCGTACAATTTTTTTAGTAAACACTGATTTTTCCTATAAATTTGTAAACGTTGTTCTGGAGTAAGTCTTTGCATGTTGATTTTGCAATCAATAGAAGATAATGTTTGTTATCAGATTAACATCAGACAACTAAGTGTTGTCCTATGAAGAAAAAAAAAAAAAACTCAAAATTTTTTTTCCTTTTACTTAAGCGCGTGATATTATCATATTCTGTTGATAAAAAATAAAAGCCGTTTTTATTAATTTGTTATTACATCTAAAACTTCAATTATATTTTCAAATATAATTGTTTTAAAATAAATTATGTAATAAAGTAGGCTGTTGTCATAAAAAAATCCGATAACTCAAATTTGCTGATTAAGGGACACACCTAGTGTGAAATTTAAAAAAAGTCGATTTCTTTATTTCGATAGTCTATACCTTTAAAAATAACGTAGTTAAATTTCAAATGAATATCTCAAATTGTTTTTGAGTTACCAACTTCTAAAGAGCAGCTGCTCAGCGGTCAGAAAGTTCAATCATTTTACCTTTTAACGCGTTTTTCTCGAAACCACATTTTTCAAATTTGCTGCAGTTGTAACAGGCAGACAAACCATCCGATCGCTTTGATGTCTTTGCTTATTTTGTATATGTTTTTCTATACAATGACGCTTGAGGTTTTTGATTCACCAAATTTTCGGGTAAGATTCGATTTATTTTTCAACCCTCTGCCATTTCAGTAAATTAAATTTTTTTTTTTTTTTTTTGTCACAATAGTGGGTCATTATACATATAGGCAACACGGTAAAGGGCGCAGCAGTAGACTGCAGCGGTGAAGGACCTTTTCTGTGACTTTGGAGATTGCGAATAGCTCGCTAAAAATTGAATTTTTTACTTTAAAAATTTCAGTGTATATTCACTATTTATGTATAAATATATCCTCTAAATTTTGAAATATTTGATGCAGTAGTTTTGTTTAAAAAAAAATTCCATAAATCATTTTTTTTTGCGGTCACACTAGGTGTGCCCCTTAAGCAGTTCTACTGTAAATATTACATTCAGACAAGATGTTTATTAAATTATTTTTAATATTGATCATAGTTTCAATTTGCTGACTGTTAATTTCTAAAAATGAATTTTATATATAATAGTACATATTGACCGTTTATTTTGAAAGCTGTATAAGTAATTTTTTTTTTTTTTTTTCTAAATGACATCACATAAATTTTGATTAAACTTCTTGTTCATAATTCATATTCTATATATTACTTAATATCTTAAAAAATTTCGATGCTTATTTCAATTTAAAATTGGCCGTTAAAAGCTTTTGCGTAGCGATTAATTATGAAACTGTCAAATGTCGATAGACATACACTGCGGGACAAAATAAGGTAACAAATGAACTTGAAAGTAATTCGTAAATTTTAAGCCGTTATTACGGGAATTTTTATTTTTTTATTTGTGTAATTTCATTGTTTAAAATTTGTAGCCTATTTTTGGGCAAATGAAGCCAGTCAACTTAAGTATAAAAATATATTACACTAGTATTCCGATTATAGACTAGTTTCTAAACTGTCTTCTATGCCTAAAATTTTGGATCGTCTAGTGAAGGAACGGATGGTATTCATCTTAAGCAGCTTTATTAGTGATTCTCTGCATGGATTTTGGGAGGGTCGTTCAGCTTACTCTAACCTAGTTCAGTCTACCAATCATTGCTTAAGTTCCCATGAGAATCACGAGCAATTGCACGTAGTCTATAATGATTTCGTGAAAATCTTTAGTAGAACTAACTTGCATATCCTTCTAAAATAGCTTGAGTCTTATGGATTTTTCAGCCCATTACTTTGATGGTTTTTTGAATGGTATAAACTGAACGATCTGCATCTCAATATCGACAAATGTGCCACCATCTCATATAATAGAATACAAAATAATCTAATCCCCGCTTATCGTCTTGGAGACCAAGCAATTAATATTGTAGCTGAATACAAACACCTTGGTGTTGTTTTTGATAGTAAACTCACTTTTGATCCTCATTTTAAAAAAATAATGTCAAAAGCTAACTCTGCTATAGGATTTCTGAAAAGAAATTCATCAGACTTCAAGGATCCCTATATTCTCAAAGTCATTTACGCAAGCATAGTTCGTCTATGTCTGGAATATTGTAGTGTTGTTTGGAAGCCGTTTTCATTGAAAAACCTTAATAGAATAGAAAAAGTTCAAAAAACTTATTGCGCTTTGCACTACCCAGTTTCTTTCTGAATGACAAAGTCCACTATTCCAACCGCCCTGAATCTTTGCTGTTGGGTTTTGATTCCCCCAAAGTCCGTCGTAAAATGCATTGTGTTTTGGTTGTTAGAGATTTACAATGTTTTTCCATTCACTGTGATAACTTGCTTTCCTTAATTTCTATTTATGCCTCTCAAAGGGTTCTTAGGGCCAGATCATTGTTATTTAAAGCTCATCACTCCACTTGATATGGTGCCAATGAGCCTGTTACGTTTTGCTATAGATTATTTAATCTCGTATATGGTCAACTCGATATTTTATTACCCAGAACTAGATTTAAGGAACTCGCATTGTTAGCATTAATATAATATATAATTATTGTACTTTATATATATTTTCTTTCTTTTTTGATCTATTGATGTACCCCTATCGTAGATCTACTAAATACATACTAATACTATTAAACGAAAAGTAAATTCATGGAAGAAGACAAAATAGAGTGCAAATTCAAACAAAATGAGACAAATTTAAACCAAATGTTCAAAAATCAACTTTGGAAATTAAAACAAACTAAATAACATATGGCTATACCTCTGTTGTAAATTACTACCGCAAGAACTTGGATATGCAGGAGGCCAGATTTTTAAATATGTCGGTTTTCCATTTTATTTAGCAGATTTTCCCTAAAAGTTGTTAAGTTGTCACGTTTATCCAAAGGAATTCTCTCACTCTAAATGAACCAAAAGCGCTCAATTGGATTAAGATTTACGTGCTGAGGTGACCATTCCAATAATTCTGTATTATTTTGGGTAAATACGCCTTAGCTACTTTGCTCGTAGCTGTTGAATCGGTATTTTGTTAAAAAGACATTTTCGAACCAGAAGAAGCTAAATATATATATTGTTGACATAGGTTGGTCCCATCAATTTGGTGTCGATTTTAACAATCCATCTTTGATGAATCTTTCGAACGGTCTGCAACAAACTCTCTTGTGGCTTTTTCTCAAATTTAAACTCATCGAGCCTAAATACAATTTGCTAAAATAATTGCGGTTTTGATAAAAACTTTCTTGCAAAATCTAAGCGTTTTCTAATATTAATAAGATGCAGCAAAGACTTCATGTTCGAGTATTGTCTTTGTTATTATATTTGTTTGCAGATTTTCTTTTATTGTCCTGGCCGATGATAAATAGTTTTTCCTGCATCGAATATTACTTTTCAATCATCAGTTGGTTCGGCCTTCCACTTCATTCCACAAGAACCTTTATAGCTGGCAACTGCTTTTCGTTCTTCCCAATTTCCACATGGAATGCGAATCTACTCTGATAGTCCAAGACAAGCAGGTGCTTCAATACGTTTTTTAACTGTTTCATACCAAAGCCTTAGTCGAATAAAATTAAACTTAACGTTAAAAATAAGATTCAACATCCTTAATCAACTCTGCTACCTTTTAATTTTTCGTTGATATTAGAGATCTGTTTGCAAAAATTTTACTCGTATATTGCATATTTCATTTTCTTTAAAAAATTTCTCATTTCATTATATCAGTATTATAGTGATATACAGGTAAAAAGAAAGAATAATTCAAAATTATTTTCTAACAATTGAAATATTTATTTCATTTAATTATATATAAAAATTAAATCGCATAAATATAAACAAAATATTGTAAGAATCTTCATCGGACGATCAAGACAGTTCCACTTCGAAAGACACGTATTTAATGAAAAATAAAAAAAAAATTATAGAGGCGGAATCTTCTACGGATGAGGATATTGGTAGTCGAAATTTTGATTCTGTAAAAGAAAATAAAGAGAAATGTACAAAACGAATAATAAAAATAAAGCGAAATGACAGACAACAGTATTATATTATAAAAAAAAAAAAAAACTAAACTTTCCCAAACAAAAATGTATGAATCTAAAGATTGTAATTGCTCGTTAAAATCAGAATCAGATAGAAACGTAAAATAATCCATATCAATTCTGGAATTATTCGGGCACTTTTCTCGTAGAACCATTTTCGTATGTAAGGAGTTTTTCATTATTTCTTTCAATATACGAATATCTACTAGACAAGTTGATCGTGTCTTAAAAGCGCCCCGTATTCCGAAGAACTTGCGTGGACAAATGGATGGCAAAATATGATCAAAATATCCCATCAAAAAATTCCGATTAGTTCTTCGCCACTATACGAGAGCGAAACTACGTTCTTTATGCAGAAAAGCAATATCGCAAAAAGACAACTCAACTCTTCGCAGCTTACACAAATCGTGGATCAGTGTTTATAAAACTTTCGTCAGAAGGTCAAAGCTTTCATGTTCTAAGCTTCGACGACATAAAAGCAATTGCCAGCAACATGAAACAGTAATAAAAGAAATAAAAGGCCAAAGCTTTCACGTTCTAAGCTTCGACGACCTAAAAGCAATTGCCAGCAACGACAACAACAGTAAATAAGGAATTGTATAGAATTAAATTAAATATAGGGTGATTCATCATAAGCTTTGATTTTCAATAGGCTTTTTTAACAGATCACGCATGACTCCTATCAAACTGCTTTGTCATTTTTGTTAAGTATCGTTTGGCAAATCAAAGTGAAAATACCCACACTACAACAGCGTCTCCAAATTGTTCAGCTGTATTACGAAAATCAGCGTTCTGTGAAAATGTTTTTCGTGCGATTCGAGGAACTTACGGTGCGCATAATCGACCTACTGAAACCACTATTGCCGATACCATTCGCAAATTTGAGTCCCAGTTTACATTAGTGGATAATACTCGACCAGTTAGACCACATCCAGCACGTAGTGAAGAGACTATGGTAGCTGTAGCTGAGAGTGTACGTGAAGAACGTGACGAATCAATTCGTCGTCGTTCTTAGCAGCTTGGCTTGGCATATTCAACAACTTGGTATATTTTACGTGAAGATCTCGGCCTAAAAGCGTACATAATTCAACTTATGCAAGAACTGAAGCCAGGCGACTTGATTTTGCGTCATATTTTGATTGAATGGGCCTCTGGAAAAACTCAATGAAAATCCGGTATTTTATCATGAAATTTTGTTCAGCGATAAAGCCCATTTCTGGTTCAATGGATGATGAACAACCCGAAGAGTACCAAGCGCTATCATTACATCCATTAAAAACAACGGTATGGTGTGGTTTATGGGCTGGTGGAATCATTAGTCCATATTTCTTCAAAATTGTTGCAAATCTGAATGTTACCGTCAATGGTAACCGTTATCGCGCCATGTTAACGGATATGTGCTCCCTGAAATTCAAGCACATGGTCTCAGTGAGCTCTGGTTTCAACAAAACGGCACTACGAGCCATACAGCGCGTGAAACAATGGAATTGTTGAGAAATAATTTTAGTGAGCACTTAATTTCCCGTTTTGCTACTGTAAATTGGCCGCCTATATCGTGCGATATCATACCTTTTGATTTTTTTCTTTGTCGATATGTGAAGTCTCAGGACTTCAGGAATAAGCTCGAACGAGCCGCCCGAAATTGGACGTAGTCGTGGCCAACATAATAACATGTTGTAACATTACATAATATTATTTTTAAAAAGTAAATGTCATGAATTGTTCTTTTAACTGAAAATAAAAATTTTAAGTTCGCTTTCAAATTTATATGCTTTATTTTACATTATAAATCAAACCTCACGATGAATCACAATTTATTTTACTAAGTTTGCCATCCTCTATGGCTTATACTCTTGTTTTTTTCTTTGTATATTCTTTTTTACCTACATTTAATTTTATGAATTTCAAAATGTTTTTTTACCAAAATCATGTTCATTTTTATATAGCGAGCGCGGCGGGTCAATCCACACTACGTTTGCACAGAAACGTGGTAAAAGAAGTCTGCTCCCTTAATGGCTATGAAATGTTTCAAGCCAACCGAATTAGCTGCACTGGTGGGGGTGTTGTTATATACCTACGAAAACCACTTGGAGGTAAAGTCATGCACGAATCACTTACTAAGTGTCCTATTGACTATTTGTTTGTTGAAATTACATGCAAGGCTGAAAAGTTAATACCTGGTGTTGTCTATAGGCGAAACAAACGGATATGCTTTACTCCATTGCTAGATGTTCTTGAGGCTATTTCATGTATTTCCTCAAACATAGATATCTGTGGTGACCTAAATTGCAATCTACTGAATAAGTCTGAATCAGCCTCGTTTATCGGAAGTATGAATTCGCTTCATTTAACCGCGGTTAACTCATGCATTCCCACCTACTACTTGAAAGACTCATCTTCTATTCTTTGTCGGTAACATTTCTAACCAGAGTTTTCTAATCATAGCTTGATATACTTATCACTTAACATAAAGCTATCTAGCAACACCCCGTAACGATTTTACTGTGACTATAAAAAAATAAATTATACTAAACTACTTTCCAAGGTTAATCGAATATGTTGGGACAGCATCTACTACATGCCCTCTATAGATGACTAAGTTATGTTCCTACAGCAACGTGTGTAGCTGTATATGAGAACAACATCCATCTTAAAGCAATACTACGCACATCTAAGTCCCCTCAAATGTGGAGAAGTTTTCGTCTCGATGAATTCCGAAATGAATATCGTTCAATGCGCAGCAAAGTTGTCTTAAAAATCGGATCTGCCAAAAAAGCTTTTTATAATCACAAGTTCAACCTGTCTACCCCGGGAAACTCTACGAACATATGGAAGATTCTTCGCGAACTAGGCATCGGTAGGAAAAATATCGTAGTCCCCACTGATGTTAACTGTGATGAGTTGAACTTGAATTTTATCTCCTCATACGGCAATCCTTCTTGGAGCCCTGCTTCCCCAGAGTATAAAATTGCAAATGACACTGAAGGAGCTTTTTGCTTCAACGGAGTCACCTAGATGTTATTGAAGCACTCCTCTCGGTAAAATCCAATGTTACTGGTTTAGATTGTATTAGCCCAAAGTTCATAAAACTGCTTCTTCCTTATTTACTTCCTCACATTACTCACCTATTTAATAGAATATTCACTACTTTTACCTTTCCCTCTGAATGGAAAAGAGTAAAAATAGTCCCCAAGAAAGGAATGAGGAATACGATTCAATACAGGCCAATCGCTATTCTGCTTTACTTGTCGAAAGCCTTTGAATGATTAGAACTAAAACAAATTCGTTGCTACTTAAATAACGAAGATCTCTTAACTATACATCAGTCTGGTTTTCGGCCTAAAAAGAGCTGCAATACTGCCCTGATATTAATAGTGAAAGAGATTCGTAACACAATGGATAGAAATCATCCGACGCTTTTATCATTTCTCGACTTTTCAAAGGCATTTGACACAGTCAACCATGCGGTCATTTGTAATAAGCTTAAAGACGGTTTCGCTTTTTCTTCTTTGTCGTAGCTCTTATAAAATCTTATCTATGTTGAAGAAAACAGTGTGTTTGCTTTGGTGAAAATAGTGCGAGTTTTTTAAATGTACAGAGTTAAGTGCCACAAGTATCAATCCTTGGACCTACTCTTTTCTCTTTAAACGTGAACGATCTACAAAACATAGTTAAACACTGCAAAATCCATATGTGCGCTGACGATGTACAACTTATGATAAGCTGCCCTACTAATGAAACAAACTCTGCTATAGACCTCCTAAGCGAAGATCTTGCCAGAATTTATGATTGGGCAACTAAACCTTCGACCTTCGACTTAATTCTGAAAAGTCTAAAGTAATTTTAATATACCGCAGAGTTCTTGATCTCTCAGGCCTTCAGCCTGTTCATATCAATCAAGTTCCCATAGAGTGGGCTGTCTCTCTCTTGGGATACTCACATTAATTCTATCATCGGCAAAGTTTATAGTGGGCTTCGTACTCTATGGGTTACTTAACATCTTCTACCAACGAAATTTAAATCAATTTTAGCAAAAAATCTTCTTTTACCGACATTACTTTACGGATGCAAGATCTTTTGCAAGCCTGACCACAATTGTGTCAGAAAACTTAACATTGTCTTTAACAACAAGGCGAAATATATTTTCAAAATCCGACAGCGAGATCATATTTCTCACTTTTCTAAACTAATAACAGGTTGCTCCTTCCCCAGCCTACTAAAACAAAAATCGCTATGTCTTTTGCATAACCTTTAAAAGACTCCAGCCAGATTACCTATTTAATAAGCTTCAGTTTTTGCAATCGCACCGATTGTTTTCGCTAGCGTCAGTTTTTTGTTCAAGTTGTCCGGCTCTGAAACTCTCTTCCCATTGACCTGAGAAAAATGACAAGCGCAAATAAATTTAAGTCGTCCTTACTCGTACTACTAGCTACAATCTAATATGCACATTAATTAACGTGAACATGTTTTTCAACTCTTTATGTTTTCTCTATGACCTTATGAATTTATCTTAAACTTCTACTTTTTCTGTTTTATAACATTTAATCCTTACTCTGTAATTTTTCCTTTTTTAATGATAAGGCTTACAAATTATTGTATAAAATTATTTAATCTTTCTTTGTAAGTAATAATAAGTTGAATAAATGAAATGAAAAATACTTTGCCTTTTCTTTTGATTCACAAGAAGCCTTACTCTCTCCAATATTTTAGTCGCGTATTAACATATAAGCAAAAAATCATAATTTCCACCACACTAAACTTGATATGTACACTTCCGGTCATAAAAACCGCACCATATCAAAATGATTGAAAAATTGTTAATAACTACGATAATAATTTTTATAGTGAAAGTAATTTTTGTTGAGTACTCTGCAGTAGTTTTTAAGTATTTCTATCTTATTTCCATCTGTTTATCGAATGTTTGAAAAAAGATATTAACAAAGAAAGAAAAACCAGTTAATTTTCTTATTTTTTAAAAATATTTTAATACAGTCATTGGTTAACAAAATCAAACGATATATTTTTTGTGTATGTGTATGTTTAGATATGCCACTTTTACCAATAAATTATCAATACCGAATTGCTCCTCCTTTGGCGGTTATAACCGCTTTTATTCTAGAAGGCATCGAGTTTACTAGAAGTTCAGTAATATCCCTTAAAATTTCAGTATTCCATACATGTTCCAGAACTTCATTTAGCTTTTTTTTACTCTCTGGTTTATGTTTAGCCACCTTACGTCTCATTACATGCCAAAAGTGTTCGATTGAGCTCAAATCGCGCGAATTAGCTGGCCAGTCTAGTCTGGTAATTCCGAGGTCATCAAACGTTAATTCAGCTGAAAATTATTGAAAGACTCTAGTTACTTGTCTATTTATTATTTACAAAGTAGACATCTAGAAGTTGATTTATAACACTTTACTTACGGATTTGGCGCGGTGGCAAGGTGCAGAATCATCTTGAAAAATGCAATTGTCAGTATACAAATGATGCTGTTCAATTGCTGGTACCAAAAACTCTCTTACTACTTGTCCATACTTTTGAGCTCTTTCCATTTTTGTGGTAAGAAGAGGTTTTTTCGCTGGTCGTCTTCCATATAAACCTATCTCCCGTAGCCGTCGGCGTATGGTTTCGGCGCTTAGATCGACTTGATGAAATTCACTCAGCTCTGCTCTTATACGGACAGCACTTTTAAAGCGATCTTTTATGCTAATTCGTTGTCCGTCTTCTGGGTTGTTTTACGTTTTCGTCCCGAGCCTTTTTTCCTTTCCAGTGGATCCAAATTTTCTTCATCAGTCGTACGATAGTTGAATGACAGCATCCTATTTTAACCGCAATCTCACGATAGCCAAGCTCTTCTTCGACTAAAGTCAATATTTGAACTTTTTCGTCCCGAGTCAGTGGATGATATTTACCAGACATCATCACTTGTTTTTACTTGTCACCGTCACAACTCAATTCAAACTAATTTTTTTTGCACTGAATACGAGGCCGAACTCCTCTATGGGGAATACCCTTCCTTAGTATGAGAAAAACCCTTACGATCTGATGTAATTAGGCATTTTTTGAGAACTCATTAGGTGGTGCGGTTTTTATGACCACAAGTGTATGTGTGAGATAAAACTACTATTTCTAGGGAATCGCTGGAAATGAAATCGATATAATTGATCATAATTTTTTTTACACAAAATGAAACGAGAAAATTTCTTTTCCATAAAGATTCCTACAAAAGGCAATTTAAAAACGGACAAGGAAAGGTTAACTGTCTAAAAATATGTTGGAAGAGGTTTTGTAAAAGTACACCGCATACTATTTTATATAAAACATCGATGGAGGACACAGAATTTAAGACGTTCGATTTATCAGCCTCTACTAATAGAACGATAAGAACATGGATGCGGGGTGTGAGCTAGAATAAAAAGAGCGTATGGCAGAAAATTAGGGAGCCTAGAAAACTGCTAACTATTAGTCCCGTACAATCGACGGATGGGTTTTTCGCGAATTTTTCGGATTAGTTGGCTCCCATTTTATTATTGGGTAGTCTACATTAAAACTACAGGAAAACATAAGCGTGCAAGGTGGGTTTGATGCACAGGAAGAAGATCCACTGTTAGAAACCGTCCCTATCAAATAAATGGAAGTTGGTGATAAAAGAAGATTGTGAAAATAGAGCATTAAAAGTATGAGTTCATTTAAACCATATTTTTTCTAACAATAACACCTCCAACTACTCAATACCTAAGCCGCACTACTATGGCAAACAGCGTAACAAACCAAAGGAATTTAAACATAATTGTCGACGTTGTGGAAGAAAAGCGTACAGGGTAAACGACAGAGGTATGGAGAAAGGTTCATAACGTAAGTGGGAGCAGATTTTTTATACAAGTATTTGTCTGCTAAAATCTACCAAAGGGAAAGTCGGTGGTGGGAGGTTAGAGGAGCTACCTCACACATGTGTTTTGATAAAGAATTGTTTTCTAATCAGTCAAAAAACCATATTGGGTATGTGAAATTAGCAAACGAAAAAAAAAATTAAAAATATGAGCATCCGTACTTTTAATTTAATAAGTGATAAAGCTCAGAAATGCACAATGTATAATACATATAGGTACATTGTACGTTCCAGGCCTAGAAGAAAATCTTTTTTTCGATTTTCAAGGACACGAATTGTGGAGGCAAATTGTTTTTTGAAAGCGAACGTTTCAAAATAATCAACTCCTCTTGCTACGAGCCTAGCCTTCCTTCGTTTGACTGTGCTGTCCGGTTTAAATTTAGTTTTCTTTATGAAAACTTAGAAGAAAATATCTACTTGGAGCTACGTGAAGAATTTTTTCGTAGTCAGAATAATATAAAGTTTTTAAGCTAAGAAAATCACTTTATAGCTTAAAACATGGTCATCTTGGTTTTTTTTTTAAATACAAGCTATGAGAAGTGTTTTTATTTTAAAAGATACTAAAATTTAATTACTTATACAGTTTCTTATGCAGACAATTTTATCGTAGCTACAAATGGTTTTTCAGCTTATTCAAATTTAGTATCACATTTGATATCCGGGATCTAGGTGAACCACAGATTACAATTGGATAAGAGATTTTTTGTGATCTTGTTAAAGGGACTTTATCTATTCTTCAGCAAAAATTATATTAAGAACTCATAACAAACTAAAATCTTTTGAATTGTAAAATACAAAGTTTACCAATGCCACGAAAAACTAAAGTGGAAAAGAAGCAAATGGACTCTAAAGAAAAACATCCAGTGAATAAGCAAGCAAAGAACTTATCGGAAGTCTCTTACATCAATCAGATATCACTTACAATGCTAACATTTTGTCACAATTTAATTAAGACTCAAAACTACAGAACTGGAATTTCGAGTACATATTCTTAGGTACTTCAGAGAAACTATTGATTCATAAATTCTCTACAATAATAATTCTCTCAATAATTGCATTTATTCTGATTCTAATTGGGCAGAAGACATCAATGATTGCAAATCGTAATCCGCTATTGATTTCGTTTTTGTTGGAGGTCCGACTGATTGGAATTAAAAACAAACTTTAATAAGAGAACCAAGTGCCGAGGCTGAATATGTTGCGCTCACAGCTGCTGCTAAGAACGCGGAATATTTTAAGCTTTTGCTGTGTTTTTGAATTGGGTGTTTTTTTTTTTTTTGGAAACCACTCTTTTTACCTATGTTTACACTAAAGGAAGCCTTCACAAACAAATTATATTCACATAAATAACTATTCACATATCTTATTTCCTGTTATTATTTATAAAAAAAATTGGATTAATAGAAAATATCTCTCTATTATATGTACATATATGTACAAAAGTTTTTTGTCGCGTCTGATTTTTGAACGAAAATAAACACTTTAGAGAAAATATGCAAGTTTATAATGATATATTTGCATTTGCTTCTTTTGTCAAATCAAATTTTTTTCATATATCGTGACATTAGCACAAACCGAATTGGCAGCACAAAAAAAAAAAAAATATTACGAATAAAAGAAAGAAGAAATAAAGTTAAAAAAGCGTATTGAGAATATGTTTGAAGAACAAATAGCTAAAAAAATTAAATACTCGTATAATATGGTATAATATTGAAGCAAGCAGGGGGCGAAGCCCCTAGTATTTAAATAAATATTTAATTTTTCATAATTAAAATTAAATGATTCTTACGGTTGACTAATTATGAAAATAGTGTAAGTCAATTTACAGCTCAGCTCAGGGCGGTAAGGATTTCCGAGACTATATCAGGGTATTGGAAAAGAGATAGTGGTGGTTGAGCTCTTCATAGACCAAAGGCAGCGATCAGGCAGGTTTACTGATATATGTTAGTTCTAACATTCGTTCTAAAGTTCGTCCTAGGAATCTCTATAATGAAACTGGCCTTCCAGGTTGGGGGATGTGTCGCCTGGATAACTTCCCGGCCATGAAAAAGATCTACAATTACGAAGCATCAACAAAGATGCTGATGGATCTAGTCTTGTCAACCATTGCAAACGAAATAAGGACAAAGGATTTCGCTGTCTACATGCAGCCGAAAAATTAGTGGAAGCGCTACACAAGACAAGAGAATGAAAAATTTCGACATTTACCACGGCGATAGCAGCGCCTGCATGGATGCAGATTTGTTGTTAGAAGCAGACTTAGGCAAGAAGTCTTCAGTTTCCGACATGTTAACAAACACCTCGTAACAGTTCATAATGAGACTGAATTTGCCTTGATGGCAACACAAAATTTTGCTTCTACGAACTGTTACCCTGGCTTGAACATTATAATTGTCCTTGACGGTTTTAATGCAAAGCTAGGAAAATATGGCATCTTCGATAAATGATTCTGACTAATTGACATTTCGACGAGGCTAATCGTTGTCGGAGCTAGCACGTGGTTTCCTCATCACGATATTCATAAGGGGGCCGCTAGATTACTTGATCAATCAACCATCAGTCAGATTGACCACTATACGATCGATCTAAAGTATTCCTCCAGTATTATGGATGTCTGAACTTTCCGATGGGCCGACATCGACTTGAACCATAAATATGTTGTAGCCAAGAAAGTATTGCGGATATCCCGAACATCGCAAAGACAAGCTCATGCTATGAAGAAATTTGACGTCGGACGGCTACACTCATGGGAGATCGCCAAATCCTTTTCTGATTGAGTCTCCCCTAATCACTTAAGAGGTTCCATGCCGCCAGTATCAAGTATTGAATAACATCGGCAACCTCTGATGTGTTGGGTTTCACTCGGCCATCACAACGAAACCACTAGTTTTTCAACTGGTGCTTGCAAGCAAATCAGCTAAGGACTTGAAGAACTAGTACTGCTCACAAGCTCTATGAGCAGAGGAGGAAATACGAACACCGGCCTTTCAGTAGGAAAAAGAAAGAGCATGAGAAACACGTAGTCAACCCGACCTGGATGAAATAAAGATAACCATATCTAAAGTCTAACAAAGCAACGGACGGCCTGACTGCCGAGCATTTCAAAGCGGCACGATGACTTTTTCAGGAGCATACACCAACACATCTATAAAATATGGTCAGATGAAAGTATGTCCGATAAATGGAACTTCAGCATTATTTGTCCGATCCCTATGAAAGGAGACCCCCTGAACTACGCCAACTACACAGTCATAACTTTTCTTAACATCTTAACAATCTGACATATTGTTTGAACGCCTTAAGCCGTTCGTCAATAACCTGTTTAGTTCATATCAGTGTGGTTATAATCCAGAAAAATTCACCATCAACAAAATATTAACACCACGGTAGATTTTAGAAAAAACCTATTAGCTCCACTTCGATGCACACCACCCATTCATCAATTTTAATGGCGCGAATGATAGCATACATTGAGACGAGCTATACATGGCAAACTCGTCCGTTTGTGCGGACGGTGAATGGAGGAAGAGGAGAATGTGGAGGAGATATAGCAACGAATTGTGCGGGTTATATAGCGACATCGACTTATCCAGAAGAGTAAAATTTTAATGACTGAGGTGGCTGGGTCGTGCACAGCGGTCGTGTACAGAACCAATGCTCTTAGTTAGAGGCCCAGGTCCACCCAGATTGTATCCTCATCTTAAGTAAGATTAAATGAGTTCAAAATGGAAAATTTTAACTGTCTAGTTTGCTGAAAGAGAAAGAGTTTGCAAATAGAAATACACAATCTTGAAAAATAGGATTAATGAAAAAATGTACGTTTTGTCAGCGGGATTATATACTATCTGAAGCAGCGGATTTGTATATATTTGTATTAAGATCTTTATGTAAGTGTTTGGGTCACGATGACGTCACCACGAGGTCAATCAGCCAAGAGGTCATATCTTGATCAACAACGGCTCCGCAGTACCGCGTCGACCGCCGACGAGTGCACACGTCACTGCACTTGTAATTTCTCTTGTGCTGCACATCAAAAAAAACACCCGCGCATGTGTGCAAAAAAAAAAATAAAACAGTGCAGTGCAATTTAAAAAAAATAAAACAAAAATATCACACAGTGCGGATACCCCACCTCTCCCTCTCCTATCATATCATACGGTACGGGCAGTGACTGAGTGTATGTAACAACTGATGGATAGCGGGTTGTGTGTAAAAATTTTGTTGGTGCACTGATTCATATTGTTGTAAGGGCATTACACCTACGGCAATTCGATTTGGTAAGCCATCGCCAGAATTTTTACTTCGCAGCCTTGCTTAGTATCGTCGGTGTTTGTTTTTGCTGTGTTTGTTTGTAATTATGACTAGGGAATTCAGGGTGAACGTAGCCAATATACGCGGGCTTAAAGGTAATCACTTTTCTGCGTACGTTCACGTAATTGTAAGTACCGACCAGCTGTTTTGGCACTGAGTGAAACACAGATAGATCCTTGCCCACACCTCTCAGATCACTCTGATCTGAAGCTACCTGACTACGAACTAGTGCGGTTCGCGGTCTCGCCATTTATGTGCGTATTGATGAAGCTTACCAAATTCCACCACAAAGTAGTCCCTGTTCCGATCCGGAATTCAATTTCATGTGGTTAAAATTCCATCTCCGTAAGCAAATTATCCACTACTGCTTTATTTACAGAAGCCCCAAGCTGGACAGCAACTCGACCTTTCAGGAGTTTGATACGCTGTCTGACTCCGTTCAAAGAATTGTATCCTCATACTGAAATCGTGATTACGGGCGATTTCAATATACACAATTTTGGTTGACTTCGCATTTTGGACAGACGAAACCCGAAGGACGGTGTGTTGAGATCTTGAGATCTTCTAACCCAGCTTGTATATGAGCCAACACGAATACCTGACGTTGATAGTCATACCGCCAACACCCTGGACTTGTTTTTAATTTTTCACCTTGACAAATACTGCGTTGATGTGCTCTCCCCTCTAGGTTCGCCGGACCATTGTGTCATATCTACTAAATTCCCGTACACCTACGACACAGTTAGAGAAAAAATTCCTAAAAGAACCGTATGGCAATTTAACCTGGTCATTATGTTTCCTCGATAACGACGTGGATGCGCTGCTAATATGATCACAGAAACTATTCTCTTTGGAATGAGATGCTTTACTCCTCATCGGTTGAAGAGTATCAAACCAAAAGAAAAGGCATGGTATAACTCGAGCTCAAAAGAGGCTGAAAAAAGCTTAAACAAGCCAGAAATGACTGTAACGTCTTTCTCAAGCGTGTGAAATTCCAATACAACCAAAACTGAGCCAAAAAATACTGCAATGACTCAAAGGCAGTTAAAAATTGTTGGTCATTCGTCAAAAACATTAGAAATTCTGCCTCATCCTCCATCCCAACGCTCGTTTACAATGACATTCCAGCTGTCAGCTTTTTGGACAAGGCTAATATGCTTGCTGCACACTTTCCGGCTGGCTCAACACTCCCAGATTGCGCATTGTCCCCACCTACACTTGAATGCGTCGAATCTACAATGGGACAAATCCACTTTCACACTCGTGTAGTAGCAAGAGTACTCAAAGATCTTAACATGCATAAATCCGCTGGTCCAGATGGTAAATCGCCCCTTCTTCTGAAGAGTTGTTCTTCCACGCTGGCAAAACCAACACGTAAGCTTTTTTATCAATCCTACTCTTTAGGACTCTTTCCGAGCAGATGGAAAACAGCATTTGTCCAGCCCGTCCCTAAAAAAGACGAATCTTCTTCTCTCTCCTACTACAGACCCTTACGCCCCTTCTTTCCAAGGTTATGGAAACGATGATAAACCGTCAGCCCATGAAATACCTCGAAACACGAAAACTTCTCAATGACCGGCAATATGGTTTTCGTAGCAACAGGTCTACTGGTGATTTGATGGCATGTCTCACCGAAAAGTGGAACCAAAGCATACATCAATCTGGCGAAAGCAAGATAATTGCATTTGATATTTCTAAGGCATTTGACAGAGTTTGGCATCAGGCTCTTTTGTAGAAAATGCGTGGTTTTGGGATCGATGACTCTTTTCTTCAAGGATTAGAAATTACCTCTAGGAACGTTCAATTCAAGTTGTCTTGGACGGTTTCAAGTCTAATATTCACAAAATAAATGCTGGTGAGCCCTAGGGCTTCGTTCTGTCTCCGATACTCTTTTTAATTTTCATAATGATCTCTTGTCTGTTATAGTACTTCTAATCCAATATATTCCTTTGATGATGACAGTTCTCTCTGCTTTTCATATGGAATTTAATGCTTCCAAAACTCAATGCTGTCTGCTGTCATTAAAGCGAAAATCAAATACCCAGCCATTATCCATGAATGGCACTTGCATCGTCAAAACCGATAAACTTTCCATTCTCTAGATGTGTGTAAGTGACAACTTACGTTGGAATAGCCACATATTCGATGTCGCCAAAAATACTGCGAAATTTCTAGGTTTCCTCAAGCGATGTAAGAAATATTTTACTCCCCCTGATCTGGCCACAATATATAAGGCATTCATCCGCCCAAAATTGGAGTACAATGCCCGCATCTGGTTAGGTGCTACTAAATCATCTCTGCACCTGCTAGATAGGATTCAAAACCGTGCGATAAAACTCATTGGTGATAGCAATATCAGTCATTCAATTGACACCCTCGAACATCGATGTAATGTCTCTAGTCTTAATTAGTTTTATCACTATTTCCACCACCAGTGCTCCATTGAAATCGCCAGTAGTATTCCGCCCATTAAAACTTTCAACCGTAACACCTGTCTCGCTATGAATGCTCATCAGTATATCCTCAAACCCATTTTCGGACGTACTCTTAAATATCGTGATTCTTCCCTAAGCCGTACAATTCGCTTATGGAATGCCCTGATCCATTCCCACGGTATTTGCTGAAAATTGTAACTGGAGCACAGTGCAAAATCGACATTCCATCACGTTCGTGGCAACATCAGGGAAATCAGAACAAACATGCAAGAAACATGACGATCGAAGATATTCACTTGTCTCAGCACATACTTAGTATTTAAGCTATGAATATTATTAACACTTTGTTCGGTCTTTATTCGAAGGCAGAATCGTTGCCAGTCTGTTTTTGAGTTGAATTTTTTTAAATGATTGATTATTTGGCGCCCGAGCAGGGAGCCGGTTTTTCTTTTAACGCTGTAAGTGACCTCAAGTAGCTCCAGTGCTCGCGAAAACTTAAAGTTTTAAAGGAATTCGGTGCACAGTGGGGTATTTGACCGCAAAGCATTGCATTAACCTCTAGTTTAAGCTGGGCACCTTCTTATGGCTTCTAAAATGTTTTTCCTGTAACAACAAGTAAATATAATGGGTTCCTGGGCAGGTGGAATATTGTGGGTAGGTTGGGTCGGTGGGTTTAAGGTTTAATTCTAACTAACTTGATTATACATACCTTTATTCTTCGTCACCCGAGCTACTGTTAGTACTTAATTTTCCTCATCTAAATCTGAAACTTCCGCAGTTCACAGCATTTCAATAACTTCTGGAGAAAACTTATGAGATATTTTTTTTTTTGTAGCTCTCTCATACTTGTGAACTTAGGGTCTGATGTAAGAATCAATTTTTTCAAAATATCTTCCATTATTTTCGAGCGCGAACATTTGTTGTTCCGGGCTTATTGAGCCTCTTCTGACAGTTGTCCAATCGAAAGTAATGCGGCATGTATTATTTTGGTTCCATGTATTGGGTATATATTTTAATTCGTGCGGTTTTTTTTTCAAAATTTGAACGTTTATTTAAGAAAAACATGTACAATAGTATTATTCAAAGTATTGCCCATCTGAAGCTATGACGTTTTTCCATCTGTCTGCCAATTTGTGGATCCCATCGCAAAAGAAATGCGCCGACTTGGCAGCCAAGAATTAATCAAGTCAATTTTTGATATTCTGCTTTGATGTGAACCGTATTTCCGTGAGGGCGTTCTGCATCGACCGGAACAAATGGTAGTCAGAAGGGGCAAGGTCTGGGCTATAAGGCAAGTGGGGTAAGACTTCCCATACAATACAAATAGTTCTTAATGGAAATAGCAACGTGGGGCCGAGCGTTGTCATGATGGAAAATTATTGCCTCGTGTCTGGTCGCATATTCCGGGCGTTTTTCGGCTATTGCTCTCTTCAAACGGATTAATTGTGTTAGGCAGCGTTGTCCATTGATGGTTTCACCCGGTTTAAGCCGCTCATAATACAGCACACCCATCTGATCCCACCAAATACAAAGCATTACCTTCGCGCCATGGATATTCGGCTTTGCCGTTGATTTGGCTGGTTGGCCGGGTTTCGCATATGATTTTTTGCGCTTGGGGTTGTCGCAATGGATCCATTTTTCATCACCAGTAAGAATCCGATGCAAAAATGACTTTTTTTTGTGGAGTTCCAGCAGCATTTCGGACATGTAAAGCCGCCTTTCGAGGTCTCTTGGCTTGAGTTCATGTGGAACCCAAGTTCCTTGCTCTTGAATATATCCAGCTGCTTTTAAACGTTTCGAAATGGGTGCTTGAGTGACACCCAAAGATTCTGCGAGCTCTTCTTGTGTTTGGCAACAATCTTCATGGTGTAATGCTTCCAGTTCTTCATCTTCAAACTTTTTTGGTTGCCCAGGACGTTCATCGTCTTCTAAGCCAAAATCACCACTTTTAAATCGTGCAAACCACTTTTGGCACGTTCGCTCAGCTAGCGCATGTTCACCATAAACTTTCACCAAAATACGATGACTTTCGGCAACAGTTTTCTTCATATTAAAGTAATGAAGAAGAAATCCCCGCAAAAACACTTTTTCAGGCACAAAGTTCGACATATTTGAGTGAAAAAAAATTATTGTTGTTTACGCTTCAAATAAATGACATATGCTGAAATGACGTATAATGACAGTAACTTTCCAACGCATGTTCCAATGGAATAATACAAGTTACGCCATCTCTTAGCAACCCGCACGAATAGACCAATATCAAAACATTGTGAATTGAAGGGGGCATGTAATACCATGAGTAATTTAAAACATACATCTTTTCTGTGTCTACACACGTACTCTTTGAAATTGTTTGTAAGACAACATGAAATATGTATATCCAACAATGTATCCAACAATGCAAAATTGTTGTTAAGTTTCGAAGAGTCATTCTGAATTTTTATCATTTTTTTAAGATAATTAAATTTTTTTATAGTGGCACTACATATGAAACACTTTTGTGCAGAACTTGTTTCAGTAACAGCATTGCAGACTTTGACATCAATCATAGTTAAAAGAAGAACGTGACTAATGTGAGCTGTAATCCTTTCGCCAATACTCATTTCCGATTTCTCCAAATTATCAATTTAGTCTTAGATATAATTCTTCTCCTTCACAGTTACTTCTTTGAATTCGTGTACATAACTTAACCGGATTGGTCTACAGTATCTAGTTGAAGAAGAGTATGGATTTTGCTAAATAATCACCTTTTGTGCACTCTCTAACCACAAAGGTACAAAGGATGTCAAAAGAAGATTCTTATCATTTTCCATGCAGTTTTCTCCAAATGTCTGTTTATAACGACTTTGTCCAGCACTACCGTCGAAACCCCACTTAGAAATGAGTTTTAAACTCTGAAGCTAATTTGAAGTTAACCGTAAGTTAACTTCCTTTTAAACTTCTAGTAACTGGCTCACAGTGTGATCCAAAAGCTACTGCAATTTTACCTCACCACAGACATCATTAATTATAATATCACTGGGGTATGCTTTTTTTTTGTCTGCTGCACTGCATGAAAATTTAGGTTTCTCTTTTTTCTGAAAAACATTAAACTGGGCTCTTGTTCATTTAGCTTCGATTAACATAGATAAAGCTTCTTCACCAGATAGTTTTGTAACTACTAAGTCGCTGCTAGCACATTTTATTGCGCTTCTATTTACAACGGCGAGTGTAGTTATGCTCCCAATTTGGATGCATCTTAATTCCCCACTGTTCTAAACGACATCTGAGTTGCATAAGCTAAGACTGGTAATGGATTCATAGATCGGCTGTTTTTTTTTTTTTCGTTTGGTCCGCTCTGAACATTGACCGAATTCCACCTCAGGATGCCACTCTTATTGGTAAATGAAAATTGAGGAAAATATTGCATACCGTAAAACCACTCTCTATTCTTCTGTAAGAAATTATTGCGTTGTCGATGGCAAGCAATCCATTTTAACCTCACTTGAGAAGTAAAACGCGATAAGGTTTTATGCAAATTTGTTAAATAGTGAGGGGAGCAGTTGGTTAATTTTTCCATTTCTGCTTTTAAATGACGGCATTGTATTTAAATTGAATCAGCGCTCTTCATAATTTCGAACGGGTACCTTCGAGTAACGGCCAACTTATTGCAAGTTTCTAAAAACAATATTAAATATTGGCTAACTGTTTTGCTAAAATGATCACACAAATTGACATAACCACGAAGTTGAAACAATCACATTTAAAGAAAACTAGAACAACAATGACGATTGGATTTGCACAATTCCACAAAATAACCTAGACTCACAAAATTGCGGATAACTCCGAAATATAAGACACCTTAAGGTACAAACGAAAAAAAAAATTAAACATAAACAAATCTTCCATTTTATTTTGGGGTTAAAGAGAAAAACAGCTACTGGAGAAGTGCGACAACATTTGTTAGTCAAAACACAATAAAACACATTGTACAGTATTGTATTATTATTATTTGTTCAGCCAAACCTTCAGAAAACGATTCCTTTCCAAAACCTGTCCAATTAGCTTTCCAAAAAAACAAACCACGCACAAATATTTTATGTTGTTTTTCAAGCTTTGCAAACTACTATACACACGGGATCTACGAAAAACATTCAACTTTGCAATGTCACTGTGGCTAACGGGTTTAACAGATTGACTTGGTCTTTGTTTTTCTGATAACCACGGTATTTTATTTGAATTCTGCATACTTTTTTTTCTTGAGTTGTAAAAAAAAAAAATTGGGACTATGCCATGTGGACTATACCCCCACAGACAAAAAAAAAAAAAAAAGCCTTAATAAGAAGCCAGTGATCTTAGGAACATAGTTCCCGTGCTCGCGAAAAATAAACGTCAAAAACAATTGGTGTTTCGCAAAACCAGTCGCGGTAAAAGTGACTTTCATAAGCCAGTGACCTAAAGTAGCTCCCGCGATAGCGTAAAGCAAATTCAGTGAGTGTACGTAGGAACCCCTAACAGTGAACCTAACTATAAGGGCCAGGCAGCAGTAGCAAGGAGTCAACGCGGTATCCCCAGTTATCCTTTGGGCAAAGCGGAACAAATTCCATTAATGGGCATGGTGATTTTGTGAGTTAGTTTTAAGAAAGAAAATAGAATCTCAAAAAATTCAATTTCTGACAAAAATAAAGAATTTTTTTTTTTTTTTTTTTGTTACAAAAGTTGTTACCACTTAATTCTAAACATTTGAATACAGTTAATTAAATTTGGAAAACATATGTAAAATTGTTTATCTAATATAAGCATTAAATATGATAATGGCTTTAACAGAGCAGGTACCGGTTAATCCCAAGAACCTAGCCAAGGCCAAGGCCGAATTCCCCAAGGTGCAATTAATTACAACTTATGAACTAATATCACTTCTTCTAACGTCACACAACCTATATTCACATCCACAAGTAATCCTTTAACGATAGTCAGCAATCTTCACACAGCTCACGCTCATTCCGCTAGTGGCCAGGACGACAACTGCTCATTCATTCATTCATTCATTCGAGCGCATTCAATGCAGATCTTCCAATTCAAGAAATTAGATCAATCCCAGAATTGGATGTTCTTGTTGCTTGGCTTGTATCTCGAGTTTTAGAACAACAAGGAAAACAGATAATAGAAAGTATACTTAATCCTCACGTTCAACGTTCTCCTAATTTAGATCAGGTCCTTTTTCCCCAGCATCAGAGTGACATGGATGGTTTCGAAAAAATTTCTAACATCATAAAATGTCTTCATACCTTTTCAGGAAAAGTTTGCGAGTTTTCTTCATCAAAAAAGAATGTTGAAAGAGTGCTGAAAAAGTGATGAAACTCTATGAACCTAAGAAGGGTACCACGCATTATTACTTAATACTTAACGTTATTCGTAATAAAATAATTGGTCGAGCAGATGCAGCGTTAGAATCAAATAACACTGCTCTCAATTGGAGCAACATTTCCAACTGCCTTACAATGCATAACGCTAACAAGCGAGACGTTACGACGTTACGGATTTCCAGATGTCAACCACGGTTCAGGGTAACCAATCTATTCAACAATTTTATCAGGCAGTAAACTTACAATTAACCCTAATAATTAGTAATATTTCTTGAATGGACATTTGCCCGGAGTCACTGAGGTTATTGACTCGAACCTGTCGCTATAAAGCATTAGATACGTTTATAAGAAGGCTTAAAGGCTATCTGTCTGATTTTCTGGGTATGAAGGAGCCCGCAAATTTGCCTACAGCTCTACTTCTCTGTCTATAATATCAGAACCAACACTTTAGGGCACAACACGCCAGGAATAATTAAGGACCAATTAAAAAGAGTTTTAATTCGCATTATACACAATAGCGTCCACAAAACACTTCATCGCAAGGAAATATGGGTCTTCCTAGGAACTCAAACCAGCAACGATCCTTTCGCCCGATCCACTTGAACCAATGACATAACAACAACCGGAACAACTACCAACAAAGAACTTCAGCAAATAATCATCAAAACAACCAACAGGCCAGAACCCCGCCATCAGGGCCGAATGTGAAGCAAGAACCTTTGACACAAGGACCTAGTATAGTACTCATGCTAGAGACATACACCAGCAAAATCGAAAAAATTTCAATAATAACATAAGAAGACCTGTTGCACCTATACCTCAAAATCTCAAAGTTACGAGATATCATCTCAATTTCCACATTGACCCATCCCTAGAAGAACTAAGCCAATACTACGAAAACCTTAATTTGAGTGACGGAAAAGCCGAACAACTCTTCGATGAATACATCGAAAGCATAGACGTGTTTTTTGAGAGTTAGTTGAAGAGTGGTGACATTTATAAATTTCTTGTAGACGCCGGATCTTTAAAAAATTTCATTCAATCAGCGCTTGCATCAAAACCCTTACATAAATAAAATACTTTCTTTGCAAAATCCATAGCAGGAAACGTCCAAATTACTCAGTATACAATGATAAATTTATTTCATTAATTCATAATTCATTAAAAATTAGCCTCAAGTTTTTTCTCTTACCTAATTTGCGAACCTTTCATGGCATCCTTGGCAATGATAGTCTTAAGCAACTATCCGCTGTTATAGATACAAAAAGAAACTCTATTAGGATATTAGATTCTGTGAAAATTAAAATTAAACAGTTGATATGACAGGGGTACAACAAAAACTTTTAAACTCCACCATAAATAACTTTAAAAACCTTCTCCGTGAACCCAATAAAAAGTTGATTTTTTACTTTTACTACAAAAGTTGTAAGATAAATTCATTTGGACTTAAAAACGCACCATCCATCTTTCAAAGGGCACTTGACGACATCTTGTGAGAACACTTAAGTAGGACGTGCTATGTTTATATTGATCATATAGTCATATTCAACAAAACCGAAAGTGAACACGCCCGGCACATAAATTAAATTTTCCAAATGCTCTATGACGCAAATATGAAAGTCCATTTAGACAAATGTTATTTTATAGAAAAGAAGTTGAGTTTCTCAGTTTTATCATCTCCTCGATATAAATAAAAACTTACGTCGCAAAAGTTGAAGCGATAAATAATTTTTCATTTCTTCTAACCTTCAAAGATCTACGTTCTTTTCAGAAAACCATTTGAACTCACTACGGACGCGTCTAATTTCGCTCTAGACCAATTACATTTATTTTCCGAACGCTTGGACCAACCGAAGAAGGTTACGCAGCTAACGAAAAGTAAATGTTAGCAATAATATTGACATTGAATTCCTTGCATAATTACCTGTTTACACCGACCACCAGCCTCTTACCTATGCTCTTAGCAGCAGAAATAACAACAGTAAAATGAAGCGGTTGAAAACAATTCTAGAAGAACATAATGTCGAATTGCACTATAAACCAGATTAAAGTAATGACGGGGCAGACGCACTGTCACGCCCTCCTCAAACGAATTCGCAAATAAACTCACTTAAACCTTCGGAACAAAGCAATGATAGTTCATCCCAAAACCCTATACAAAGTGTCGAGGCTCCATTAAACGCATTCAGAAACCAAATTTTTCTGCAACTTAGCGCAACTTCTTCCAAAACTTTCGAAATAATTTTCCCTACATATTACAGATACGTATTGACGGAACCTAATTATACTCAAGAGAAACTGAAGGTGATCATCAAAAAAATCTTAAACACCTCAATCATAAACTGTATTAAAAGCTCCGAACAAATAATGGGCATGATACAAACCACATATGCCACCCATTTCAACAATTACAAAATTCGTTTCACTCAATTAGAGATCCAAGATATAACCAATGAGACAGATCAAGAAAACATTAGCACACATCAGAGAGCGCATAGAGACGCAAAGGAAAATAGAGCTCAAATCTTAAAAAAGTGCTATTTTCTAGGTATGATTAGAAAGGTTAGAAGGGTTACAAGTATGATCGCCACCCTAACAAACCCGAAATTCAGCTAACTCGGATACCCGAATTTCCCGTCCAAATTGCGCATGTCGAGATTTACTTTATTGACGGTAAAATAATTTTGACTGCCATCGATAAATTCTCCAAATTTGCTTTTACAAGAATCTTAAAATCTAAAGCTTTCGAAGACATAAAACAGCCGCTTAGAGAGCTCATATTGGCCTTCGGCGTCCCTGAAACCAACGAAACAACAACGAAAAACTTTAAGTTCAACCGCCATATCTTTTATGATAGAAACCGTTTTCAATATTAAAATATTCAAGGTCCCCTCCTATGCCAGCTCAACTAATGGAAAAGTAGAAAGGTTCCATTCCACACTTTCTGAGCTAATGTGTCAAATCCAAGAAAATCCATCACATTTGCAGAATTATTAGATACGATACACATACACTTCACGACAAAAAAAAAAAAAAAAAACAATAGACGTTGTTTTTGGAAAAGGAAAACTGAACAATCCAGAACAGCTAGAATTAGAAAGGAGAGAAAACGTTGAAAGGATTAAAAGCAAACAAGTCACAGTCTTAAGCTACCACCACAAGAATAAGACTCCATTAAATAATTATTCTGTATAAGAAATTATTTATGTTAAGAATAATAAAAGATTAGGTAATAAACTCCCCCCAAAATACAAAATTGAAACAGTTTCAGTATCAGTTCAGAAAACAGAACTTCAAGCATTTTAACATCAGGAAAAGTTGTCCATAAGTCCCTAATAAAAAAATAAAATTTATTTAGGTTCTGGGTTGCACCTATCACTGCGGATGTAAAGGTGATCGATTATTCCAATTCCTAACTCATATTCATAAGCTCCGGTATTGCAAAAGTTCAAACGGGAACTTTTAAATTGATTCATGTTATTGACGTCCATCAGTACCAACAATCCATAAAGGAAATAGACCAAAATATACAAAAATTTTCAAGTATTCCCCATCCAATGTTTCCATTCCTGTCCAACGTAGTTCAACAAATCCAAACACACTTTAAATGCCTTGTTACCAAGTTCAAAGCAAAACGATCTCTGGATTTCTTCAGTTCTGCATGGAAATTGATCGCCGGGACACCGGATAGGCATGATTTTGAAATAATAGGAGAAAAAACAAACAATTTTTTAACTAATAACAATCAACAGAGAATTGTTAATAATCTATTTTTAAGAAAAATAAATAAAATAATAGAAAACATAAAGAGTAACGACAAAACAAAATTTGACCTTTAGTTAAACTTTAAATTTAAGCCTGATACTTTAAAAGAAAAAATAACTAGTTAGCACTTTTATTCTGTCAACAATCGAAATAAGTTTGATGCAGAACATAATAAATAAAGATGACATGCCCTATAGTAATGTAATAGAGGCTGTCGAATTTTCAAAGCTCAAAATAGCCTCAAATAATACAATGTTACTATACACTTTAAGCTTTCATTAGAAATGATTAAAGAACTGGAAGCGAATAACACCGCTTACTTCCAAGAACTAGAGATTAGCAGTCGCAAGAAGACTATGGTTATAGTATGTTCGTACTATCAACGCTAACAATTCTCATCATCCTGTTCATACTATGGAGAATGATAAGGAAAATGTGGAAACCATTCAAATACTGGAAAATAGAATCGGCGAAAGAAGAATCTAATGCGGATGAACTTGTTTCAAGAACATCGAACTCAGCAGCAGGCACCCCAATGCAGAGAATAATAGGGGTCGAAGAGCTTTTAAAAACAATTAAGTCAATGTTATCGAACGAGGGCGTTCGTTTTTAAAAGGCAGAGGAGCTAACAACAAAAATATTTAGAAGCATATAACAGCAGCTCCAGTTCTCAACCTGAGCACTCTCACGGTATTTGCTGAAAATTGCAACTGGAGCACAGTGCAAAAACGTCATTCCAACACGTTCGTAGCAACATCAGGTAACATCAAAACAAACATGCGAGAAACATGACGACCGTCTCTCACCTATCTCAGCACATAATTCGTATTTAAGCTATAAATATTCTTATGATTTTGTTCGGTCTTTATTCTAAGGCTAATAAGGTTTACCTCTTTTTTTTTAATCAATTAAATAAATGACTGATTAATTTGCACATGTACTTCAACCCACATAAAAAACATAACAGACAATAGTTAGTGTGAAGTGTGTGCAATTTAATAGCAATAAAAGTGAGCTTAGGATTACACAGGAAAACTTCCAACATTCATTCAACCCAGACGTCAATTTTAGAGTTGCAGAATTCGCCATGGTATTGGATTTGAACTCAAAACAAAGGGGTGAGTAGATCATTTATCCCTCGCTTAATCTGTAAATATACACAATTAAAAAAAGTTCATAATATTGCGGAAAATAAATAAGCATGTGTTGTCGAGTTCGTTAAAACAACTTCAAAGGTATATTGTCAATTTTAGTAAAGCGGGTCAAGGTAAGCGTAGCACGAATTACTTGGTAGGTCGTTTGTCTCTTTTAGAAAAGACTATGGAATCAGCCACTACACAATTTCAGAGTCTACTTAGTGACCACGATTCCAAAAACCTTGAAGTCAAAGACATCTTCAAAAAAATAAAAGAGAATTACTTCGACTACCGTACCAGCTTACTAGATGTCATTATTAAATTCAGGCTGTGTCAAAAAAGGAGGACAGGAAACCCCTAGAAATCACACCGACAACATCCAGAAGGGTGGACAACAAGCTTCCGAAGATCAATTTGCCAGTTTTTTCGGGAACTTATGAGACATGGCGAGACTTTCACGATCTGTTCGTCTCGTTGATCCACCACAACCCAGTGTTATCTAAAATTGAAAAATTATACTATCTGAAGTCAACAATATTTGGCAAGGCTAAACGGCTTCTAGGTAACCTGGGGATTGACAAGGGAAACTACGCCGAGGCTTGGAGCATCCTAAGTGACAGGTACAACCATACACGCATCCTCGTCAACACAGAGCTAAAGTGGCTCTTCAACCAGCCGTCAGCGACCCAGCGACGAGCGGAGTCCATCAAAGAGCTACTGGATATGTCGACAGAGGTTGTTCATAGCTTGAAAAACTTGAAAACACTAGAATCTGTTGCTCACCTTCGTATTGCTGCAAAAATTGTCATCAAAAACTCAGCAGCTTTGAGAGGAGATTTAGGGGGTATTCAAGGAAAACAGCAAAGAACTGCCAATGTTTGCGGAATTCAAGTAATTTCTGGGTACTAGGTTTCGCACTTTAGAAGTTGTCACACGTCAGCAACCCAGATTGTTTTGATACTTTTTATCTGATCGGTAATAGAGAAGTTCACTCCAATAAAAATAGTAGTTTTGATCATTTCATCAGATATGTTTCAAATATATCACAAATTTTGGCAGAGAAATAAGATTTTAGGAGGTTACATTAACCTTGTGCTCATGGCCCATACTTGTATAAGCACGACACTATTTTCTAAAAATCTGTCCATCACCAGTCATATGCAGGCGATATAAAAAACCCAGCGTGTCATCAATTTTGACCCAGAAGTAGAAGGAAAAGAACAAGTATTTAGAGCCAACAAAGGGTTCTATTGGGTGTATATTTTAATTCGTGCGGTTTTTTTTTTTCAAAATTTAAACGTTTATTAAAAAAAAAAAAACATGTACACTAGTATTATTCAAAGTATTGCACATCTGAAGCTATGACTTTTTCCCATCTTTCTGCCAATTTGTGGATCCCATCCCAAAAGAACTGCGCCGGCTCGGCAGCCAAGAATGCATCAAGCCAATTTTTGATATTCTGCTCTGATGTAAACAGTATTTCAGTTAGGGCATTCTGCATCGAACGGAACAAATGGTAGTCAGAAGGGGCAAGGTCTGGGCTATAAAGCGGGTGGGGTAAGACTTCCCATCCACTGTTTTCCAAATAGTTCTTAACCGGATTAGCAACGTGGGGCCGAGCATTGTCATGATGGAAAGTTATTGCCTCGTGTCTGGTCGCATATTCCGGGCGTTTTTCGGCTACTGCTCTCTTCAAACGGATTAATTGTGTTCGGTAGTGTTGTGAATTTATGGTTTCACCCAGTTTTAGCAGCTCATAATACAGCACACCCATCTGATCCCACCAAATACAAAGCATTACCTTCGCGCCATGGATATTCGGCTTTGCCGTTGATTTGGCTGGGTGACCGGGTTTCACATATGATTTTTTGCGCTTAAGTTATGGTAATGGATCCATTTTTCATAACCAGTAACAATCCGATGCAAAAATTACTTCCTTTTGTGGCTTTCTAACAGCATTTCGGACACATTTCGTGTTTGGCAACAATCTTCATAGCGTAATGCTTCCAGTTCTTCATCTTCAAACTTTTTTGGCTGCCCTGGACGTTCATCGTCTTCCAAGCCAAGATCACTACTTTTAAATAGTGCAATCCACCCTATGAGCCACCAAAATATGATGACTTTCGGCAGCAGTTTTCTTCATATTAAAGTAATGAAGAAGAACTCCCGGCAAAAACACTTTTTCAGGCACAAAGTTCGACATATTTGAGTGAAAAAAAATTATTGTTGTTTACGCTTCAAATGAATGACATATACTGAAATGACGTACAATGACATTAGCTTTCCAACACATGTTCCATTGGAATAATAACAATGAAATAATACAAGTTACGCAATCTCTTATAGTTATAGACCCAATAGTATTTATATAGTCCTAGTTTGAAAACTCAATTTAGCAGATAATGACTTTATCTCGCCCGGAATATGACATCATACTGCGAATTCGTTAAGAATTCCTATATATCAAGCAGAAATGGAATTCGTAAATCAAGCCCACGTCAACCAACTCTCCTGGAGACGAATATCTGAAAGTTAAGTGCCTTTCAGTGTAATCAGATTTTAATCAATATTACGTGATTCTCAATATATATGCATATGTATGTACCTATGTTACATGACAGTACTAATATATTTTTTATTTTTTAACATTATACAAATCCAACTAATTACATTTTTATTTCAGGCAATTGAAACATTCAATAAGTTCAATAATAAGTTTTTAGTGGCCAATCCAGTCTAAAAAATTAAAGTCATCTTTAAACTCACAATTTGTAAGGTTGCTACATATATCGAACGTACTTGTATTTTCATCAAAAATTGGTATCCTTGGATGAAATAATGATTAGTTAAATAAAACAATATTCGACAAATTACTTACAAAAATAAAACCCTTATTATATCTTGAATCATTGAATGTCCCGGAGGCAAAAATAATTGTTTATTGCCGCAAACTGATTTTAAAATGGCGCATTTTACATCCGTCCCCAATCTATTTGTGTTTCCCGCAGCCAATATGTTATATATAAAAACAAGGAGACGTTAAGTTCTTAGAAGCTCTATATAGAGAATATTTTTCGATTTAAGTACATACAAGAAGGAAACTGTATCTTCCAATGCACTTTGGTAAAGGATTGCTCCATTATAATCTTTTTCTGTTACCTTCTCTGCATCCATATTCCGGGGATTCCTTTTGAACATCCGTGCCAGAGTAACAGGTATGATTGGTAAGTAATTTGATCTAATTGGGTTCTTGTATCTGCTTGTTGGAGTATTTTTCCATTCTACCTTTTTTGTCTTAAACGTTATTTTTAGAAATAAGATAAAGTTAAATATTATTGCTGAGAATATTACGTGGGTAAAAGTGGAGGCGTTGTTGGCAATATCATTATGAAGTTTGTCCGTTGCAGAAGGTGTCTCGCTTAGCCAATCACTAATTTTTGTTGGTCCGGCAAAGTAATTACTAATTTCAAAGCTGGAGCTTAAACCTTTTGGAGTATTCCCAACGACAGATTTACCTAGGCCAATTGTTAGCTTGACACTACCATAGTTAGGAAGAAGTAACAATGATCGTTTGTTTCGAATTGCCAATCTATGAGTGGAACACAGTGCTGTAGTAGTTCCTATTGGCTCAAATGCAAAACAACTAACGATGATATTGACTAAATAACCTGAAATCAAACTTAAAGAATTCATTATATTCGAGCGATAAAATTCACAGCGCACCACAATGAGCACTGTGGAATGTGACATAGCTTACGGCTTTTAAGAAATCTGTTATTTAAATAAATTTTTAGTGATATTCTTAAAATTGCGAGTGCTAATAAATAACTTAAATTTGCCTTTAAAATCAAGTGCATGGAGATGCAGTTTCAGGAAATGTATACATTTGCTTATATCTACTTAAAAATGTGAAGTACTAATAAATTAAATTGTTAAGTGTAAGCAAGTGAAAGGTTATTGATCTGTAAAAGCGATGCAATCCAATGATTTGAAAAATTCTGTCATAATTTTAATTAAGATGCGGGAATATTAAATTGCGCACATTATATAAAAATATACAATATTTTAGAAATGGCGTATGTTGCAGCACATCACAGAAGCAATCTTAAGTGATAATTAAAAAATATGATAAGCCAATGCGAAAAGTAATTCAAAATAACTAACATATTCACTTTGTTATCCATCCATCTCTCAAAGAAAGCACTTAAGCTATTTTATTGTTTTTTTTTTTAATGTATTGGCTTAATAGTGCGGAGCTAATATATATAACTAGGTTTCTAAAAACTAGATTTCTTTGGTCGCTAGACATGTTGACCCAAAAGTCCACTTAAAATTTGTTCCTTTATCAGCATTCAGTTTAGTATTAATTTGCACGTAACGATTGGTATACCAATGATACCTTTTTAGAATTATTATTTTTCCGGAATCTAAAAAATTACGTGCGCATCTAAGTCAATAGATGGCTCCAGCAGTTGCTGGTCGATTTTGACATATCCAAAACGTCATGAACCAAGCTTAGATAAATGGTAAGCAAACTGTTTTAACACATTAGTGATTTTATTTTGGCGTCATATACTTTTGGCTGTGTGAAAATGTCTGATTTTGTGCCAAATAATCGTCATTTGTGGAAAGTATTGATTTTCTTCTTTTATTCACACAAAACTTTGGCTTAAGCGCATCGAGAGCTCCAAAAAGTTTACGGAGATGCTGCTCTAAGTGAACCAACGTGCCATGATTTCCATGTTGACGACCGTCCGCGTAAAGCAAGGCCAAAATCCTTCGAAGACTCTGAATTGGAGACATTGCTCTATGAGGATCCGTGCCGAATACAAGAAGAGCTTAATTTAGTATTAGAAGTTACTCGCGAAGCCATTTCCAAGCGATAGCATGCGTTGTGAATGATTCGAAAATAAGGAACTTGGGTTCCATGTGACTTAAAGCCAAGGAACGATGAGCGTCGTTTTTTTGCTTGTAAACAACTTATCCTGAAACAAAAAAGAAGTATTCTCTTAATCGCATCGTGACGGGTGATGAAAAATTAATCCATTACAGCAACTCAAAATGAAGAAAGTCATGGGGGCTGCCCGGTCTTCCTTCTACCTTGTCAGCTTGACGGTTACGCTGAGTATTTGGTGGGACCAGGTCGGTGTTATTTATTATGAACAGTTTAAACCATCACTGGAAAACGGTATCGATTTGACTTGTTGTTGAATTGATTGAGACTTGCACTGCGGGAAAAATTACCCTAATACGCAGAGCCACGAAAAAGTGATTCTACAGCATGACAACGGTCGGCCTCACGTTGCCAAACCCGTTAAAACCTACCTGGAAACGCTCAAATCAAGTTCTACCCCACCCGTCATATTCCCCAGATATTTTTCCGACCGATTATTACTTTTTCGGTTCGATGGCACATGCTCTGACTGATCAGCAGTTCCGCTCATATGAAGGCAGTAAGTAACATAAACACTTTTATCGTAACGATATTCGAGTTCTGCCAGAGAGATGGGAAAAAGTTGCAGTCAGCGATAGGTAATACTTTGAATGATGTATTTAACTAACAATTTTCTATTTTACAAAAACGTTCAAATATTATATTAAAGATATTGGTCTATATGCATAAAACTTAAGTTCATACTAGTAGTATGTAAATTTTTGTAACGATCGGTCTCCATTTAGGACGTAATACATCTGTGGGACGGCCTTTTGCAAAAAGCCATGCTTTTGGCTGGGATTCGTCGGATTTATCACTAAACTGAGGCGAGATTCGACAAGTTTGATCGCACTGCTAAGCTCGTCGGATTGCAGTGGGATCTTTCGCCTCTCAACTACCATACAAAGACTTAGATACGTGCCTGTTATTGTATCTTTCGATACACATTGTCGGTATCTTATGATGCTACAGTTACCTTGGGTATGCCCTCAACTTTGTGAGTCAACTCACCACCTAAATCATCCATCTACCCGTGTGTCTTGTGGATGATCCCTAATTCTAAGATCAAACTGCGAACAAAAATCACTACCTAGTCTCGTTATACAAGGAATTATCACTAAAACCTTATAAAGAGTGATTCATCGTAAGCTTTTATTTATAATGTAAAATAAAATACATAAGTTTTAAAGTGAACTTAAGAACAATTCATGGCATTAATTTTTTCAAAATAATATTATATAAATGTTGGCTAGGACTACGTCTGAAGTGGCCCATTCAGAAGGTCCAATTTTGGGCTAGTCATTCGAACATATCTCGGCATCTCGCGGATAACACAAGTATTGGAGGCTTCCAAAGCGTCAATCGTAGCTGGCTTATTCCTAAAGACCTGAGACATTACATATCCTCAGAAAAAATAGTCCAAAGGTGTGATATCGCACGATCTAGGCAGTGAAATTAAGTGCTCACCAAATGATTTTTCAACAAGTCCATTGTTTCACGCACTCATGGCTCGTACCGACGTCTTGTTAAAACAAGAGCTCACCGAGACAATGTGATTCAATTTCAAGTAGCATATAGTCTGTTAGCATGGCGCGATAACGGTTACCATTGACGGTAACATTCTGATTTGCTTCATTTTTGAAGAAATACATATGGACCAATGATTCCACCAGCAGATAAACCACACCACACCTTTGTTTTTAATGGATGTAATGATAGCTCTTGGTACTCCTCGGGTTGATCATACGCCCATATTAACGTATCCATTAAGCCAGAAATGGGCTTCATCACTGAACAAAATTTCATGATAAAACACCGGATTTTCATTGAGTTTTTCCCATTCACTGAAAATATGACGCAAATTCTAGCCATCTGGCTTCAATTATTGCACAAGTTGAATTTTGTACGCTTTTAGGCCGAGATCCTCACGTTAGCACATGGGCAGAAAAGTCCGTGCCGTTTTATAGTAAAACACAAATTTTTTTCAAAATTCAACTTTATTTATCAATATAGTTACCTTCGAGGGCGATACACTAATTGAAACAGTTTTTCAATCTTTCGATACCAGTTTTGAAGTACGATTTCGGCTTAGCCTCAAAATAGACCTCTGTTTCGGCGATTACTTCTTCATTGGTCTTAAATCTCTTTCCGGCGAGCATTCTTTTGAGGTCTGCGCACAAGAAATAGTCGCTGGGGGCCAAATCTGGAGAACACGGTGGGTGGGGTAGCCGAATTCATTCAATTTTGCCATCGTTTTCATCGCCTTGTGACACGGAGCATTGTCTTGATGAAACAGCACTTTCTTTTTCTTCAAATTCGGCCGTTTTTCTGCGATTTCGTCCTTCAAACGCTCCAACAACGCAATGTAATAGTCGCTGTTGATAGTCTGCCCCTTTTGGAGATAGTCGATAAAAAATTATTCCATGTGTATCCCAAAATACGGATGCCATAACCTTGCCAGCCGACTGTTGAGTTTTTGGTCGTTTTGGAAGAGGTTCGTTGCCTGATCGCCACTCAGCTGACTGCCGACTTGACTCTGGTGTAAAGTGATGGGGCCAAGTTTTATCCATTGTCACATACCGACGCAAAAATTCGGCTTTATTGCGGTTGAACAGCTTTAAACACTCCTCTGAATCATCAACACGTTGTTGTGTTTGGTCGACTGTGAGCAAACGCGGCACCCACTTTGAATAGAACTTTCGCATGTCCAAATATTCGTGTATGATATACCCAACACGCTCTTTTAATATCTTCAGAGCCTCAGCTATCTCGATCAACTTCACTTTGTGGACTTTTTTGATGTTTTCATCTGAAACAGCCTCTTCTGGACGTCCACTGCGTGCATCATCTTCGGTGCTTGTATGACTACTTTTAAATTTTTCAATTCACTTGCGAATGGTTCGTTCGGCTGGTGCAGAGTCTGGGTAATACTTATCAAGCCATTTCTTTGCATCGGCTGCATTTTTTCCCATAAAAGCATTGTGGGTGACGATTCAATGCGTAGCACTTATGTACGTATATATATGTTCACTTATAACATATTTTTGCGAAAATCATTGGACCATGTTTTGCTAGTTTGTTTGCGTTTGGTGCGATTCGGAGTGTAAGCTTTTCCAAGTTGGAAATATATGGTATGTATTTGTTTGATACATAGCTGCTCTCGAATTTTGCACTGTACGATTCGATCGATTCGATTCGATCTATCACTCTGGTTAGATAAAAGGGCTAATTTGTTTGGATCTTATGCCACCAAACAGACAGAGATTGGTGCGAAATGAAGAAAACATAGCCATGTCAAAAAAGTCAATTCGGTGCCATTCACCCGAATTGGGCATTGGCAGAGAGTCTACCTGGCTTATTTTGCGGTTGGATTGGGCCTACATCCGTATTAAATTGTAGTGACGCAAGAATTGAAGCCGAACAACCATAGACAACGTCGTGAGTTCGCTAATTAACCGCTGGAAATGTTGTCCATAGATCAGGGTTTTGGTCAAAAAAGCATCTTTTCGGATGAAGCCCATTTTTGGCTGAGCGGCTATGTAAACAAACAAAATTGCCGTTATTGGAGCGAAAAAAATATATTAATAGTTGTTCCGTCAAGCATCAATGCATCCACAAAGATTGACTGTTTGGTGCAGTTTATGGCATGGCGGCATCATCGGACCTTATTTCTTTCGAAATGAGGAAGGAGACACCGTTACTCTCAATGGTCTCAGGTATAGAGCATAGTTAACTGACTTACTGTGATCAGAGCTCAACAACATCGATCTGAATTATGGTTCCAAAAATACGGCGCTACATGCCATACAAGCGACTCAGCATGTAAATACTACCAGTTCATCCAAAATTGTTAGGATATACGGATTTTGTATTATCTCTCAATCGTTATGGTACCAAATCTATTTTAAAAGCTCTTATTGGCTATTGTTGTTTCTTTAATTTTTGTTTTGTAAACAATCTCTCAGAAAAAACAGGATTTTAAAATACCATACCATACCTAACATATGAATAAATTACAACAACTGTCCCAAAGTTTTGCAATTATATTTTAGTGAATATAAAGCTATGATCTGTGTTTCAACTATTTTGAAATAGTAAAAGACAGTGTGTTAAGAAGTAAACAAAACGGAAAATAAACCTATAAGGCCCGAAGAATCGACAGTGGTGTTTTTATGAATGCTGATAAAAACACATCTTTTGCATTCCTGGTTTATTGTTTTATGAAGATAACTATTACTCGTATACTTCTAATAACATTGTTTATGTAAAGGTTGCTTATCTGTGAAAGCAGATAATGTCATTCAAAAGCAAGAGAACTTCAATATTTGGTGTTGCTCGAGCAATTGAAGTTAATACGGATGCTACAGGAAAAAAATAAAGTAACAACGAAAAATGCAATGCATATACATAGTACTAATATGATAGTTTCACCACCAACATTCTAAATGAAAGTGAATTAACCTAACTGTACTTATAAAGCCAGGAAAAATTTTTTTTTTTTAAATTTATTTAATTTTTTTTTTTTTTTTTTTTTTGAACCGGATTTTTTTTTTCATTTGTATTTATTACTATATTATTATTTAATAAAAAGGAAATTAAAACTTACTCTAATGATTTATATATTTATTTATTATTTATTATCAATTCTAAAAGTAAAACATTCTGTATGTGATTGTATATTATTGAGGAATTGGAAAACTAATTTTAGTTATGTTAACGCCATACAATATTTTAATGTTATAATTTTCTTCCATTAATTAATGAATGCACTTAATTTTACTTCTTGATAGACAATGTAATATTCACTTAAACAAATATTTTTTGATAAATAATTCTAAAATTTTAAATGAACATTGTGCGATTGCGCGTAAATGTGTTGATTTTGATATGAGAAATGTCATTTCATTATTAGCTGTCGCCATTGAGTGTTGTAGTAACCATTTCTGGATTGTGGTATTCAGCGCTATCTATCACAAGACTTGAACACTTTTAATATCAACTTAATTGGATAGTTAGTTTTTGAGTATTTAGTCCTTAAATAGCTTATTTTGATATACATATGTACGAGGACTGTTGGATGAGTACCAGGATTGGAAAATAAGTGACGCTATTGAGCCAAAACGAGTGTACCAACATTTAATATAACTACCTTTAGCCCCCCTGCCAAAATTTGGTGACAATCCGACGCTTAGTTTTGTTTTGAAACCCATTTCAAAACATCGTGTTAATTTTTTTTGCGACCATGGAATAAGACCAGTATTGCTCCGCGATCCGATTTCTGTTTTTGCGTGCCAAAACCTGAGAGAAAATTAAACCCATTCTCGATGTTCTCCCGATTACCTTACCGTATAACTGTTTTCCATTGGTTCGCAGTTTAACTATGGCCACACGTTGGTTTTTGATGAACCGCGGCCAGGTGGCCCAAAAACGGTTACCACAGAGGTAACTGTGGACAAAATCCATGATCTCGTATTGGCGGACGCTGAGTGAAAATTCGCGAGTTGGCTGAGATAGCAGGAATCTCAACTGAACGCGTTAGCCATATCGTGCACGAGATGGGTGCCGCGTTTACTCACACCGGAGAAGAAACGCAATAGTGAGACCACTTTAAAGATGTGCTTGGCCGGAGGAGTTTTTATGTCGTTTTGTGACCGTCGATGAGACATGGGTTCATTGGTACACACCAGAGACCAAAGAACAATTGAAACAATAGGTTTTACTCGGTGAACGTGCTCCAAAGAAGGTGAATACCGTACAGAAGCATTCTACGACTATTTATTGGGCCGATTCAACGTCGTTTTTAAGAAAAACGACCATATTTGTCGTTAAAAGAGTTGCGTTGTTATTTCTAATTCAGGTATTCCTTAAACAGCCCTCGTATGTATATAGATTATTATTTTTTCTTTTATTATGAAGATACATACATACAATTAAGTTCTATGAATTCATGTTGCATATTATTCCTGCTAATTCTGTTCTCTCTATCTGCCTAAATCGCTGGACTTAAAGTACACTGGTGATTAATTCTTTATTACTCTTCCGGTAAGGGAATTAGAATATACCCGAGATAGGAATGCCGAGATAGGCATGCCGAGATAGGCGACTAAAATGCACCCTCTGTATGCCGAGTGCGTTGGCATACAAAAAATGCAATTGACAAAACAAACGTAAGTAATACCCCAGGTGGCAAATCCTCCCTCTTCGAAGGTAGGCTCTACTTATACTGGGGAGAGCCATTTATTGATATCAAATCCCCTTGCAAAACATCAAAGGTACTCCGATCTCCACCATCTAGATCGCAGTGAAAAGTAAATGCTTCGAACTGGAGAACAATGAATTCCGAGCTTAACTCAATTAAATGCAACGACTCTTTTACGAGCTTAAAAATGAAGTAGATTCACTTCGAAAAGAAAACGAGGTTCTAAAAAACTATCGGTTATCTATAGATTGCGAAGAAGAACTTGCTCGCGAAACCAATCTGGTACTCGTGAAAAGGCCTAACAAAAAACGTAAGGCAGGCTCATCTCCCGAAGTTTTACAACCAAGAGATGAAAAAAACCCCAAACGAAACCTCGCCCTACACCCGCAATAAATGTGATCGGGATTTCAGACTACAGAAAGTTACGGGACCTTCTCCAAAGAACACTAAAAGGAAAGTTCAATATAATTTCACTCCATAATGTGTGGAAAATTAATGTCGATGACTCCAATTCTTACCGCACTTTGTCGCTGAAACTTTACACCGATAAAATTCAATGGTATAGTTATGAAAATAAGTTTTAAAAACCGTTACTAGTCTTTGCTAGAGGATTTCAGCCCTAGCAATAGGGGTAATAGAAGACGGTTAAGCACAAGGTTTTAAAATCACTGACGCCGTGAACACAATCAAGAAGGTAAAGCAACAAACGGATATCGACAAAGATACCGTAGTCAAACGCGGACTTCCTATTTTCATACTTACTTTTGATCGAAACGAGAAAGTCAACAATATTTATAAAATTAAATCTATCTTAAATATCAGAGCCAAAATGGAGCCCATGCGTAAGGCAAACAAACTATAATCTAATGCAAACGTTGTCAATATTTTAACCACACGCGGGCGTATTGTGAAAAAGATCCACAATGCGTAAAATGCGCAGGCAAACACTTCTCAGAAGAGTGTAAAACAAAAAAGCAAATCCCAGCAGTTTGTGCCAATTGCACAGCTTATTACCGAGGTTGCGAATTCGCCAAAGAAATATAAAAGAGGTGAAAAAGTCATACGAAATTCATTCGTTCGGACCTAAAGGTGGAATATCCTAAAACCGATGAGCCCAAGACAGCTAAGAGAGTCAAAATGAAGAAACTAGTAACGCAAAAGCATAAATCTGATCAAGAAAATGTTGCCGAATTAAATGCAATTCAAAAACCTGTACCGGTCCGCACAAGTTCATACGCTGCCTCAGCCACTACAGATTTGCTGCTTCAAATTCTCGCAGTCATCTTAGAAAAACTAGATGAACAAATAAAAATAAATAAGCTCTTGTTTGAAAAACTAAGCAAGCTCGAGTTCGTTCCACGGAAAAAATCTAACAAAAATGAAAATGAAATAGTTGACTAAGATTTTAACATGGAACTCAAATGGCCTTCTGAAAAAAATCGACGAATTAGAATCTTTTCTATGGAAAGACCGTATTGACATATGCCTGATTTCGGAAACACACTTAAAAACGAGAGTTAAACCCAAGATAAGAAGTTACTCTGGTTATCACGCGCATCATCTCTCAGAAAACGCGAGTGGTGGATCCTCAATTTATATTAAAGACTGCATTAAACATGTCAAAAACGTGACAATAGAACTTGAATCTATGCAAATAAGTTCAGTTTCCGTAAACATAAATCATATAGACTATAATATAGCATCTTGTTATTTCCTTTCGAGATATAAGATGGCAGACGATGACCTCGATTTCTCACGACTTTAGAATAATCTTTATAATGATCTCTGCTCAGATCACTCGCCAGTAATCTTTAAAATCGGCAGGAGCATAGCAAAAACCAAAAGATTGACGAATAAAGAAACAAACTGGGATGGCTTCAGAAGAAATTGCAAGGAAAATATTGCTTTAACAGTTCCACTTACGACGCCATTGCAAATAGAAGACGAAGTTGACAAGTTCCTGGAAACCATCCAAAGAGCTGTGTGGAACAACACTTCCTTTCGAACAAGAAGAATAAAACACGGAAAGCAAATATACGCGCCCGATATAGAAGGCCTCCCACGAAAAAAAAGGAAAGCACGGAGGAGATGGCAACAATCACGTGCTCCCCCGCATAAAGAATATAGGAACCGTGAGACTTCTAATTACCTCGAAGGCTTGACTGAGCATAAGAGTTCCAATTATTCGCTCTGGAAAACCGTGAAATCGACTAAGAAACCTGTTATGCAATTGGCACCGATAAAAACAGCCGACGGCGAAGGAGACATAGAGAAAGCGAATTTGTTTGCCGACCACTTGGAAGAAATATTCAAACCGTTTGAAGGACGTCAATTGGCCCAAGAACTTAATCTCAGAACACAATCCGACAACTAGAATATAAAACCCGTATCACTGTCTGAACTACAGCAAACAAAAAAAAAACCTAAAACATAATAAGGCTCCAGGATACGATTTGATTACAAGTGAAATTCTAAAGGAGCTACCTCGAAAAGCGTTCTTTAAGCTCCTCCACATTATAAATGCTTCCATGAGACTGTTATACGTTCCAAGCCAATGGAAAGTCGCAGAAGTCATAATGGTTCCAAAACCGGAGAAAAGTCCAAACGACAAAAAAAAAATACAGACCCATTTTGCTCCTACCGATAATTTCAAGTCTTCGGAATTCTTCTGCTTAAAAGTTTAAAACCGATAGCTGAAGAAAGACGATTGATCCCGGATCACCAGTTCGGCTTTAGGGTCAAACATTCCACAATCGATCAGGTCTATCGGATAACAAATGTAATTGAAAACGCGCTAGAGGGAAAAAAGATATGTTCAAGCGTTTTTCTCGATGTATCGCAAGCCTTCCATAAGGTATGGCACGAGGGATTGAAGTATAAGCTACAACAAATTTTACCGAGAGAGGGGAATAAAATACTCGAATCTTACCTTGAAAATAGACTGTTTCGGGTTAGATATAGGATTGAATACTCTGAATTCAAGGAACTTCAAGCTGGAGTTCCACAAGGAAGCGTTCTGGTGACAAACCTATTCTTACTGTACACTAGAGACAAACCTCTTAATGAAGAAACTGTGGTAGCCACGTTCACGGATGCCACGGCGATCCTAGCCACAGAACAAACAGTTGAATCCTCGATTGCAAAACTTCAAGAGCTCTGAACAAAATATTCGAGTGGATGAAGAACTGACGAATCGTGCTAAGCGAGACCAAGTCAACACACTTCAATTTCACGTACAGAAAGATAAACAACTTACCTTTATTCATCAACTCGGTACAAATACCGTATGCAAACGAGGCAAAATATTTAGGAATGACCCTAGATGCAAAGCTGAAGTGGAAATTACACGTAATAAATAAACGTGAAGAGCTCGAAATCAGGCTAAGAGAAATGAATTGGCTTATCGAAAGATACTCTAAACTAAGCACATATAACAAGCTGCTTATATATAAGCAAGAGCTAAAACCTTCGTGGACTTATAGTATACAACTATGTGGTTGTACCAAACCAAACAATATGTCTGTAGGACAGACATACCAAACCAAACAATATGTCTGTCCTACAGACATTCCAGAACAAAGCGCTTAGAGCAATCGTAAATGCTCCATGGTATATAAGGAATAGCGATATTCACCGCGATCTGGGAATTGCAACCGTAAAAGACGAAGTAACAAGCTTTGCTCATAAACTTCGAACTCGTCTTGTGCATCATTGCAACCAGGAAATAATCCGAATATTGGACGAGACAAATCTTGTGCGGCGACTTCAAAAAACAAGACTGTTCGACTAAGCGCCTTAAGGAGAAACCATATGAAATAACGGTAATAGTAGGTGCCCTCACTGGAATGCTAACTACCAAATGCGATAAGCTACAGAAGCTTGAGTTACTTGTTAAGGAAACTTAGTCGTTGTCTTAAAAGAAACGTTAGGTTTTTTAGTGAGTAAGAATCTCACACTACCATGAGCGCGTGCTTATGGTGGGCGCTGCTATGCCACTGTGGTAGGCAATAGGTGCTTGTGCTTATGGTGCCTGCTGTGGGGGTGCTCTTATGGTGCCTTTAAAGGTTTTTACCTACCCACGGAAAAAAAAAAATTACCATGAACAGAAATCTCTCTTTCAGCGCTTTCTGGAAATTAAATATCGTTGTTATCTTTTAAATGTTTTGCAATATTGTGCAAATTTAAAAATGACACAATTATATTTAGAATATTTTATAAAGTAAGATGTGTGCAGTTTGGCAAAATTGCAAGTCTTCTCTTCAGTTGTCCAAAACATCTTTCAATTATTACCCTCCCTTCTGAATGAAATGCCATTTCTTGAGTATTTGTTGGATTATTAAAAGGCGTCAATAACCAAGAAGCAATTCCATCACAAAATGTGAATCGGAAACTGATCCTGGTCATAGGCAATCCACACTTCATTGCATCACATGTTGCTTGAATATTGATGGAGGCATATCCCTTTCGACTAATATACGAGTATTCTTTTGAATGGAAATGCAGAAGCTGTATTTGCTTAACCAGTCATATTTTGCTTTCAAGTGTTCGTCATAATTGAAAGGAAACTTTATGCGTTTTACATTATGAGTTTTACTTTACTTTATGAGTTTTACAACAAGATTTACTATTCTAGAAAAAGTACTCTGAGGTACACCAACGTTTTCACTAACGCCAACTTGAAATATAGGATTCCAACGTATCGTAAAAAGATCTTCAACTTTTCTTGAGAGGAAACTGCCCCTTCTATTGTTTCAGTTTGGATACCGTAAAATATATAAATTTATGAAACAATTCAACAATTGTTTACCAATGAAATATTCACTTAACCCCTCTACACTTAAATTATATGCATATGAAAGTATTTACTCAAAAATTATCTAGCAAAAGCATTTACTAGGATACAGGGCACTGTTTTAATTTCTACATGGAGACTCAACCGGTATTGAAGCAGTTTTAATCCAGGAACAGTATGTCACATCAAATTTACCATCTTTAACTTAAAGGTGAGTAAGCAAGGAAAACGTGGACGAAACAACAACAACGAATAAAACGTTAATTACTTGATCAAATAGGAGACAGAAAAGATTATAAAGTGAGGAAGTGGCTTCAACAAACATTTTTTGACCTACTGATGCTATCGATAGTACATAAAAATAAATTTTTCTGACTTGGAAAATGTCTTAAGAAGATATAGATTTATTGAGACAGAGAGCGTGAAAAAGTTAAAAAAAATTATTTTTATCAATAGAGGAAGAGGGATAAGACGGAATATTAAGTCTTTTGAGGTGATCTCATTGACCCATAGTAATTTTGGGCAGCAGGATGTCTTTCAGTGTGCGTAGTGACGCATGAAACTAACTTTTTGTTTTATAAAAATAAAAAATCGAAAGGGATTTTGGTCAATTTCCCTGTGATTTTTTAAATTTAGTTCGAAACTATCTGTTGCGATAAATATAGTAGTTCAGGTTTAACTCAAAGTTTTTCACGTGTATCAGTGACCACACTAATAGGTAAGAACATATTTACATCTGTAATGTGCATTATTTTCATTAGGTATTTTTTTTTTTTTTTTTTTTTGGTTGTGAGGAGACAAGATGAGGTATGGTTTTACTCGCCAAATAACACGGGCCGTGCCGTTTCTAACAGAGGGCACCACTTGAATTAAATCCATTCCATTTTCATAGTACCAACCTTCAAAAGATATATGTATAACGTTGACAGCTCTCGGACGATTAGTTCTCGAGATATAGCGTTGTGCGTGAAGCAACTTTTGTTATTGTAAAAAAAATGGATTCAAAGCAATTTCGTGTGTTGATTTATCATTGCTTTTTGATGAGAAAAAATAGATTGATAAGTGTTACCCGGACTCTGCATCAGCCGAACGAACCATTCGCAAGTGGATTGAAAAATTTAAAAGTGGTCATACAATTTAAAAGTGGACGTCCAAAAGAGGCTGTTTCAGATGAAAACATCAAAAAAGTCCACAAAATGATTAAGAAGATATCTGAAGATCTAAAGATATCAAAAGAGCGTGTTGGATATATCATACACGAATTTTTGGACATGCGAAAGCTCTATTCAAAGTGGGTGCCGCGTTTGCTCACAGTCGACCAAAAACAACAACGTGTTGATGATTCAGTGGAGTGTTTAAAGCTGTTCAACCGCAATGAAGCCGAATTTTTGCGTCGGTATGTGACAATGGATGAAACTTGGCTCTATCACTTTACACCAGAGTCAAGTCGGCAGTCAGCTGAGTGGCGAGCAGGCGACGAACCTCTTCCAAAACGACCAAAAACTCAACAGTCGGCTGGCAAGGTTATGGCATCCGTATTTTGGGATACACATGGAATAATTTTCATGGACTATCTCCAAAAGGGGCAGACTATCAATAGCGACTATTACATTGCGTTGTTGGAGCGTTTGAAGGACGAAATCGCAGAAAAACGGCGCATTTGAAGAAAAAGAAAGTGCTGTTTCATCAAGACAATGCTCCGTGTCACATGGCGATGAAAACGATGGCAAAATTGAATGAATTCGGCTACGAATCGCTTCCCTACCCACGGTATTTTCCAGATTTGGCCCCCAACGACTATTTTCTGTTCGCCTTAAAAGAATGCTCGCCGGAAAGAGATTTAAGACCGATGAAGAAGTAATCGCCGAAACAGAGGCCTATTTGGAGGCTAAACCGAAATCGTACTACAAAACTGGTATCGAAAGATTGAAAAATCGTTTCAATCAGTGCATCGCAACTATATTGACAAATAAAGTTGAATTTTGCAAAAAATTTGTGTTTTACTATAAAACGGCACTGACTACGTGTTATGTTCTAATAATAAGTGAACAACTGCTCCTACTTTGTTCGTTATTTAATTAAATTAAATCAAGCTTAGCTCTGCAAAAATCCAGAAAAGGTAGTTAAATCCGGCAGTTGCAGAAATTCGTAGAAAACCATTCATTCAGGAATCTTCGATGATAACAGCTGTAAGCGGTTTCAAGATTTTGTCAAGGTATTTGGCCATTCCCCAAACTAAGAGTTTAACGCTAACTACATCCACTAGAGCAAAAAACACTCCAATTGCAACTGTAAGAACATCTGCTATGAATTCTGCAAAGTTGACAGCAAACAGTACTGGGCTGCGTGTTTTGCATGTACCAAATGGATTCATTACGGCTGTACTGGTTTAGAGGATGAAGATGTTGAGGCCACATTTGTGTGCGACTTCGTGCAGAATAATAGTATTAGTCCAATTGATTTCCCATCAAACCCCTTAGGGTACCCCATCTTACCGCACCCAGAGGGCAAGATGGGCATATTTTACTTTTTGTGTGTTTGAAAACTTTATTTAATAACGCATGTGCTTAAAATTGATGTAATTTCAAAAAATGATTATCGTAAGAAAGAGATTGCAAAAGTAGAATATTTTAATTTTTATGAGTCTTCAAATGTTAGCAACCCAATTTTACCCTCTCCTCCCTTCCACAACAAAGATATGTTGAATGACCTTAACCTAAAGAAAACTTTAGTAGAAATGTAGAAGAGATGAGATTAAACCTGCGAGTTCTGGGGTGCATTCTAGACTTCGATAAAGACGAAAAAGGTAAGAATAATCTCTTCATGAGTATTTTTTAAAAATGTTGGATATATGGTATTATACATACATATGTAGCTTCCCATCTCAAGCTGATAATAATCTTTCTATCTATCACTTAGATTATTGCTGGTATTTATGATAATTAATAATTATGATAATTAAGCACCTAGGTTTTCTATAATAACCTTGTGGCGGGGAAGAAAAATGATCATAAAAAAGCCACCGATTATGAACCTGAGTACTAGAGGCTAGCGACATTGTTACAATTATGGGTCTATTGAATACGAGCATCATAACTATCCTCAAAAGAATAAGGAGCTGAAGTGTTTTGAATGCAACAAATATGTGCGCAAGAAAGTGGAGTGTAAAAAGGGGATTCTGATGTCTAAAGCAATTTTGATGGCATTTTTAAGGACGAACGTAAGTCCTGAAGTCAAATCCAATAGTCGAGAAACAGTGTGCATGGAAGTCAGGGTTAATGGTATATTTTTTAACTGCCTGATTGATACATCGGTGTATCACAAATCGGTACTGACATTTTCAACATCAGTTGACCATAGTTGAAAAAAGTCCGTTATGATAATTAGAATGAATTTTCTAAAGTGGGTTGTTGTAAAAATAGCTATTGATAATAAAAATCGTAAAAAGTAAAGGCAAAAGCACAAACAAAAATTAGAATCAAGAAAAAATGAATCAACGTGTGCTAAGAAATCGACCTGTTTTCTAACCCACATAAATGTGGACTTAGAAGCCGATAATAAGCTGAATGTGTCAAGATTGAAAAACATTAAATCAGAGGAATCTAACAAAGTACTTTGTTTTATTAACGATATTTTATAACGATCGCCTGTGATTATGAAGATTGTAACCACGGAAAAAGAACCTTTTTACAAGCCACAGAGAAGGTTTCATCTTTTACAACATAAGATTATTGAAGCCCAAATAACATAATAAATAAAAGATGGTATCATTACGGAAAGTTCTTCAGACTAGGCCAGTCAAGTTGTATTGGATCAAGCAGACTTTCCGAGCTGTAAACAGAAAAAGGTACGGCCTCCATAGCATGGTGGAGCAATTGGATAAGTTAAAAGCAGCAAAATTCTTTTCAACATTAGACTTGGAGAAAAGTTTCTTTCCAGTTCGAGTTAAAGTACCAAGTAGAAAGTACTATATATGTTATTCGTAATTCATTGCGGACAATTTGAATTTTGCTAAGTGACTTTCGGTCTATGTAATCCACTGCATGTTTTTCAAAAATATGAAAACTTTATTCTTAAAGATCCGATTTATCAGTAAATCGTAATTGATTACATTTATGAAGTCAACATTTCATCAAAAACGGTTGAAGAAGGAATTAGGAGACTGGAAAGAGTAGTCAGCATGGCCACGGCTTGAATATTAAATGGAACAACTGTCATTGTAAGAAGTATTGACTATAAGTGTGTATAGTACCCTATGATTATTGTCAAGCTAATGCTAAATGCATCTCCCTCCCTTTATATACCTATGTTAAAACATATGACATTTATTGTGTTAGCCTAAGTTAGATCTTAGGTCATTTAATGAAGATAACTCAAAGTAATCACCTCGTTTTTTTCTTAAATATATTACATGGCGCTGCGTACAGGATAATCACTAACTGTGATTAAATAAAACTAAACTTTTTTTATAAAAACACATGTGCGATTGAATTTTGAATATTACTTAAATGCAATTAAGTTTGTAATGAAAGTGTAAAATGAAGTTTTAAAAGTATAACAATTGTTGCTAAGTGCAAAAGAAAGAATTAAAACTTATACGAAAAAGGAATGGGAAACGATAAATCGCCAACAGTAATAACAGAACGGAAAATAAAAATCAAATTATGATGCCTACAAATCTGCCGACTCCATGTCCTCTAAATGTCGATGGAAATTTGGCGGATAACTGGAAAAAGTTTACAACGTAAAAATAATTAGAAATCATATTTAAGAAGTTTGATGAATGCTATATACCAAAGAAAAACGTGGCCTTCGAACGCTATGTATTCAACTCCAGGATACAAAGACAAGGCATAACATTCAATCTGTTCCTGAAGGACTTACGTCATCTGGTGAAAACTCTATTCTGAGAGATCGAGTAGTGATGGGGATATATGACAAGAATTTACAGGAGAAGTTGTTGGCTGATCGAGAACTTACTTTGAATAAGGGAATCGATATGTTCAAGCTGTTTGAGGTGAAAAAGGAGCAAACAAAGGTTATACAAGATGGACAATTGGCAAGTGAACTAAGAAGTTCTATAAATTATGTTAAAAATTTCCTAAATGTTCAATTAAAACAAAACATGCTAACAATACTAATTTTAACAGACAAAATTTATGTAATACAAATCCTAGTCTAAATTTGATTAATTGCAGTAAGTGCTTAACTCATTCAATGCATAAATGTCCAACTTATAATAAGATCTGTTACATTTGTAAAAAACGAATCATTTTGGTACTGCTTGTAAGTACCGTAAGTCTAAGAGAGTTAACGAGATAAATGCGGCAGATAGTTATGCATTGAATGATGAGGACGGTATATACTATTCTGATGTAATTGCTGCTGTTGGTGGGAAGGTTCAAGAAGCGTGGTATCGCGATATGAAAATAGAGGGACAAAACATTCAATTTAAAATAGACACAGGTGCGGAAGTGTGTAGTAGTGGTGTAGGGAAAATTGCTGAGCAATATTCACTAAAAATCAAAAAAGATTTTAAGCCCATCGCAAAGCCATCTCGCCGAGTCGCACAAAAAGAGCTAGATCGTCTAAATGGAATGGGAATAATTAAAAAATTTTGAAGAACCGGTGGAGTGGACTTCCAATATTGTTGTCGTAGAAATATCAAATAATACCATCCGCATATATCTTGACCCGAAAGACCTGAATAGTGCTCTTGTGGTAGAACAATTTTCCATTCCGACATTCGAAGAATTGACATTATTCAGTTCTCGATATAAAATATGGTTTCCTTCACATTGTGCTATATGTGAAAGCAAGTTACATTTGTACTTTCAGTACAATGCATGGTTTGTAACGTTATTTAAGGCTTCCTTTTGGATTGAGCCCGTCACCAATGGTTTTCCAGAGATACGTAACAAAATTCTTTGGCCATATTAAAAGAGTATATTAAATGAGGTATTTGAAACGGCAATTAAAAATAAAGTTAAGTTCAATAAAAAGAAGTTTCAATACAGGTCAAAGAAGGTTAAATACATGGGTTTTATTTTGTCAAGTAAGGGGTTGTCTATTGACGAAACTAGGATTGAGTCTATAATAAAGTTAAATAGTCCCGATTTAAAGATAGAACTACAAAAAATTGTAGGGATGATTTGTTATCTGAGAGACTTTCTTCCTTATTTGGCAAAAGAGACTTAGCCACTTAGACATCTTATGCGCAAAAATGTGGTGTTCACTTGGCTGGATAAGCATTCCGCATGCATGGATATGATTAAAAGCCTTTTAGTTAACACAACATCTCTACAAAGTTTTGACCCTTGAACAAATATAATTATTCAGACTGATGCAAGTTCGTACGGTCTTGGTGCAAGTCTTTTTCAAAACAAGAAACCGGTTGCGGTTTCGTGATACCGAAAAGAATTATGGGCAGAAAGAAAAAGAGCTTTTAGCTATTTTGTATGCATGAAAAAAGTTTCATTTTTTTTACATTTTTACATTTATGGCAGAAAAATCATTGCAGAGACGGATCATAAGAATCTTGTGCCTCTTTTTGAGAGAAGTATAACTAAAATTCAATTAATGAGACTTCAACGAATTCCCATTAAGCTGGAGATTTACCATCTGAAGCTTGTTTACATACCGAGTAAATACTTACCTCTGGCAGGTGTAATGTCACGATATGATGATGATAAATATAGTAATGATGATAGTATAAACTTATATAGGTGTATTCATGAAATTAATATGTCACATAAAAAAACGGTAAGTTTTGAAAATGCTACAGCACAGGACGTTGATCTGAAACAAATTTTTAAATTATACAAAGAAGGTTGACTTAAAGGTTGGTTGGAAAAAATAATTTTTCGCCTTGTGTCCGATACTTGAGCAAATTGAAAAATGACATAATTTGCGAAAACAATCTGGTCTTATATGGTGTCAGAATTATAGTTCCGACTGTGTTATAAAACGAAGTTTTGGAGTGGTTACATGTGTCTCACTCAAGTAGTGAAAAAATGAAAAACAGGTCTCCTGTGCTATTTTATTGGGTTTGGATTAACGACATAAATAATTTTGTCGCGAAGTGTACAATATGTTAAAAATATTTAAATGCTTCCCAAAAAGAACCTCTTCTTCATGATAAGATACCTAACTATCCATATGAGAAAATTTTCTGTAACATAGCCACTCACTCCGGAAAGATTACTTAATTGTAGTAGATTCTTATTCAGAGTGGATTGAGATCCTCAAATTGAAAAATAAATCTTCTGTGGAGAAAATATAAGTACTTAAACCAATTTTTTCTTCATTTGGTATATCCTGACAATGTACCATTTAACATTGTATTTTAATTGTATTTTAAAAAGTTTAGCGATGAGTACGAGTTTAGGTTGACGTTCTGTTCTTCAATCTATCCACAAAGTAGAGCTTTTGTTGAGAAAGAAGTTCAGATTGCAAAATATCTGCTAAAAAAGTGTTCCGAGAGTGGCGTACTTGTATACTTAGCTCTTTTTTTTTGAATAAATAAATAACCCAGTAAAAGGTATAAACGCTTCGCCTTCACAGCTGTTGTTGTCAAGAGTAACACGTACTCCAATAACTGTCTATGATAAGTTACTAAAGCCCAAAGTTGTTGAGATGGTTCGAGAAAAAATCAAAACACAAAACGCAAGAATTAAACGATACTATGATAAACATGCTAAGAGGAAATGTTATAGAAGGAGAGATGGTACTAGTAAGGAAGAAGGATCATTGGGTTGAGGGGAAAATATTGGAGAAGCTGGAAGTTCCTAGAAGGGGAAATCCCTCGCAGAACAACACCACATCTTAAACGCTGCAGAAATGCTTACGATACCTTGCCTGATTGCGATTTAAAAATAAAAAATAGAGAATCTAAAGAACCGAAAAGGTCACATCATAACTTGAGATACAGATCACGCCTACAGAAAAAAGTTATATAAAATCTCAAAATGAATTCAAATTTAATAAATACCTATGTATATTGAAAATAAGTCTGTACAAACATAAAGAAACTTAAGTTAAGTATTGATCATAAGTGTGTATAGTACTCTATGACTATTGTCATAGTCAATGCTAACTGCATTTTCTTCTCTATACCTATGTTACAACATATGACATTCATTGTATTAGCATAAGTTAGATCTTATGTCAATTAATAAAGATAACTCAAAGTGATCGCCTCGTCTTCTTCTCAAATATATTACAGTCATTTTCTTAAATGATATTGAGTACATTGGTCATAGGATACGAAACAGCAGTATTTCACCATCTACGTCCAAGTAGAATCAGCAGTTGCTAATGTTCCAACTCCTTCCATAGCTACGCAGCTAAGTTTTCTTATTAAAGTTTTCTTAGCCTGGCTAATTATTTTCGAAAATTTATTTCAGATTTTAATCTTAGAGCCCTACTACTGTCTGAGATGTTGAAGAAGACAGTGCGATTTGAGATAGACCTATCACAAACGGTGGCTTAGCGATCTGAAAAAGACATTGATCACTGAGCCAATACTTAGGATTTTTAAATAAGGAGCCACTACATAATTTCGCACGGATGCAGCAAATATTGTATGAGCAAGAGAACATCACCAGCAGAACAATACTATAACTAATATGAGCTCTTAGTTTTAGCTTTAGTTGAATCATTTAAAAAATATTGAGTTTACCTCTTTGGTAAAAATGTAAGCTAGTCGCTGATTAAAAGGCATATGAATGTACAATGAAGAAGAAGGATTTAACTACTAAAGTCGCGAGATGAGCACTACTACTGGAAGAATTTGATTACGCAATCGAACACAAAACTAGAACAAAAATGAAACACGTCGACGGTTTAAGTCATAATCCAATAAGAGTTCCATTGAAACTAGGTAAATCTCAGCGAAAGGATGAATGAATGGAATACTTTGTAAAAATTTAAATAGTAGTACTGACATCTTGTCATCCGAAAAAGTATGATAAACAAAATATTCAAAGCAGTTCACGATAAAGGTAATTTCCACAGAAACTCATATCTAATTTCGTTTTATCTATCTAATTGTGTTTTAGCAGAGAGAAATTCTGGAAAATTAGAGTGTCTTACAAACATTTGAAATATTCCATATTGACCACTTTAGTCCGATGCATTCTACGAGAAAAAACTACTGATATATCTTAATAGTTATAGATTCATTCACCAAATTTTATTAGCTGTTCCCTTTGAAAATGCTAACTAGCGATGGAGCTATTCATAAACTGGAGATCTTAGCCAAAACTTTTGGAGATACTAATCACTTACGTTTTATCACGGTTATCACAACCCTAACAAAATAAACAATCGACGATGCGGAGAAGTGGTATCAGCATATAAAACCATTGCAACGAATGTTAAATTCTATTTATCAACGAGCTATCAAAACGACGCCTTTCCATCTTTTAAAGGTACTCAAATGAAAACCCAGAATGATCTCTAGAATAGAAGAAGAATACATCCGACAGTTCGAGGAAGGTATAGAACAACGAACATAGCAGACTAAGGAAGAAATTAAAAAATTACAGGCAGAGAACCAGCGGAATTTTGATAAATGCAGAACATAAAATACTTTGTAGGAGCTCTAGTGGCAATCGAAAAAGTTAAATTTGGCGTTGGTCAGAAAAATTGAACAAAGTTCATGGGACCTTATCGTATTATCACTGTCAAATGATTAGACCGGCATCAAGTTCGTAGAGGCGAGCGTGAAGGACCTAGCAACACCGAAACTGGTGTAGACAAGATGAATCCGTGACTCAGAATAAATAATGATGACCAATCCTATATTTACGACTAAGTCAAGGTGTCTTCCGGGCCGGAAGATTCCCCAGGACGGCCGAGTGGGTTGTAAAAATTTATTGAACACATCCCCTTAAAACTTTGACGATAATTCTAAAAATCAGCTGATACCAAAAGCTTCTAAAAAGAGGAAAAAACTATTATAATTTTCCTTAGTCTTGAAGATCAACGTGGTAAGCTCCTAAATATTAATATTTATTAAATTAATATTGATTACTTTTTCATAATTATCTAAATGTAAATTCTATATTAAACCTGTGTATTTACCTCTCTATGAATTAACTATCCTTTTAATTTTTCTAAACTATTTAACTAAGAATTTTTTATAATAAAAATTGCTTGAACCGGAGATATTGTTTGAATTTTTTCATACATACTCGTATATTTTGTAGGTTATAACAAAACATATCCATTTTCCACAGCGTCATTTTCAAAGTAATTCATTACTCTCTCAGGGAAACGTGTATATATTGTACATACGTATGTTTATTGTTAGCCCATGCGTGGTATATATGTTTCTTTTTCTTCATCGTCATTAATGTCGTAAAGAAAAGAAAAGCAACTGATATATTGTTTATTAATTTTTTGTATTGTAGCTCACAATGATTGTACGAATCATGAATCATCATCATGTGAGGAGAAAAATAATCAATTATTACTACACTCAAGAAGCAGGTGTCGTAAAAGAGCTCTCTACCTGTAAATTTTTTGATAAAACACCTTCCACGTTCTTAAACAAAGGTCTGTTCAAGGGCTGTTTTCGCAAAAGTGTATAAAGTTACAAGAATGCCATACTCAACTTTCACGTTCTTATCAGTTATTATCCAACCCCAATTATTATTCAATTTGTTGTCGATGTCATAATGTAACTCGTATGTGATTCTGATTGATGATGTGATGTTCGCTTGATATCTCTGAACAGAAAGCTGGAGTTAATAAAGTGGTTAATTATGTGGTTTGCCAAAATGAGCCATTGGCTTACATACAATATTGCATTAATCTGCAATATGACAGCTGGCAATTATCGACACTGTAGCTTAGCATTTGGCTGAGAGCTGTCTTTTACTCAATATTATTGAGATGGAGGTAAATATTTTGAAAGCTGGTCAAGTCTGCAGACTGCTTTCCACAAAAGAATTGAATATGTCTCTATGTCAGTAATTTTAACAAAACATATATGATGTCTTTACCACAGAAGCAATTTATTTATTTCAGAAAAGTACACTTTGACAAATGAGTAGAATTGTACAGGAAAGGCTCAATTAACTTCAAAATATGGAAATGGTTTCCATTTAAAGTAAATTTAAATTAAAGTAAATAAGAATAGATGCATACGACTGTAAATATGTATAATGTACGGTTAAAGTATTTATTTTATTTGTTTAACAAAATAAATAGATGTGCCAATGAAGAGAAATATAAAAAGCAAAGGTGTATCGCAAAAGCAATAGCTCTATATATATTATTTTCTTTATTACTTAGTATGATGTCGTAACAAAACATTTCCAATGTTGAAAATGTATAATAAAAACGTAATATGATCTAGATCTGTCTTCGGGCTATACTTGATATAAATACATGAACCTACATTCAGACATTGGAACATCAAACAACTTCGATGATAAAAAAATATCCGCCCAGCGTATCAAACTGAAATGAAAATAGCAATATCTTAAATTTAGCATAAAAAGGACCGGATGGAATACCTTCTGAGAAATTTAAGGCAGATAACATGACTTAATAGAGAGAACTCTACTCACTTACATGAAAGTGAACCCAATTAATTAAATCTTGGCATCGTTTTTCCGAACCTTTGAAAATGAGATTCCTTAACTTCGCCAAATATAGAGGCATTAGTATTCCATCTAATACAATAATTTGTCTCCCGTTCCAATTCCCAGATTACGCCCTATCTGTGCGCTTTTAGTCCAAATACGTCAACCACTTATCTAAGTTCGGTAGATGCTAGAAAAAACCACAAGTCTGGCTCAATACACATTACATCATCTGATTGCGCAAAATGACATTAGAGAACGTGCGCATCTAAGTATAGAAGTACAAAATAGGATGTGAATGAGAGTAAACGCAAGTGCATGATAACAACCAGAAAAGATTCACAACATCAACGAATCGGATAGAACTTCCCAATATTTAGCTTCAACTTTGAGATAGCTTTGGATTTTACCTACCTTGGCTTCCTTGCGTGCCCAAAATATGGTACCTCAGCAAAGATTTACACTTTCCAATAGCGTTTTCTTTGACCCCAGGAAGCAAAGTAATATAGCCCTGTTAAAAACTGCTAAGAAGACTCTATATAACACCTTAATCATCCGAAGATTATTCGTTTGAATTAAAAAGACTATGGAACTGCCGTCTAAGTTGGTAAGGATGCTTCTACCCTAACATTTTCGATTTCTAACCAGTTGTACGATGAGGTAGAAGAAAAAGACATTGCAACGTTAGTCCTCTTGTACTGGATAACTGGAACTAGTTTGCCTAAAACCGCACCTACTAGAGAGGTTTATTGTTTAAAGGTCCAGGTCCACCACCACTGCAACGCTATCTAAGTTAATAAGATATGTGAATGTTGTTCTTTCTGTAGCTCCTCCGATTGCACACTTTTGTGCTCTTTTTTTCCAGAAAAGCCTATGTTCTTTCCTCCTTTTGTATTTGTCGGGGACACGAGCTGCTCCAGTTTTTCTATACAGCACCGCTTGATCTTTTTTCTTTTTACACAAGAAAATAAACATTTAAGCGATTATTTCTGGATGCATTCATTTCCCTGATATAAAATTAAGGATCGATGGCAGCCGATCAATCTGCTCACGATATTGATGTAGCATCTGAAACATTCAGCTGTGAAAGATTTTCAAAAAACATTTTTTTTTATCATTTGTAAACTTACCTGCTACTCAAAAAGTCAAACTGACACTGAATTTTTTTTTCCGACTTGTGTACTAAAAATTGTGAAAAAGCCATTTGAGCTATTTTTATTAAACAGACTGGAATTGCATAGCTGACCTGTGTTCGTTTAAGACAAAAACTGTTCATCCTAAGCCTTTCTATAGTAATTGCTTACATGGTGTTCCAAAAATCAACACAATAATAATAATAAAATAAAAGAAAAAAATTTAAGGCATGTACTTTTAAAATTATTGGCACTCAAAAAAAAAAAAAAAAAAAAAGAGAAATCTAACAATCTGTGACGATCTTTCAAGTACTGTGACCGCAGTATCCATGTATCTGAAAATCATTAACCACCCAACTTGAATTGACTGTACTGACAAAAAAATGTACTATACCATTTTGGCAAGTGATGACGTATTTAGTCTGAATTCCAAAATGGTATGACACTTGCTAGACTAACGCTTAATTGAGGACAAAAAAATATATTTTGTTAAAGAGACCCGATTCATAGTTAATTCGTTTTAATAAGTTAAAATGAGTACCAAGTTGGACTAGTGTGAGTGAAACAGATAAAGATGCCATCCTTGTCAAGCAGTGACGCATATGCATATCGTGCAATAATGCAATACGTTACTCTCCTTCGCTTACAGCGCATTACACTGTATTCGTGTTGATTTTGTGCTTACAATTTTGGCTTTCTTTATTGGACTTCATTGCATTGCGACTTTGATTTGCTATCTGACCGTTTCTGTCGAACCTGGATTTCTTCTGGACTAGTGTTGATGCCGTGATTGTGTAGTGTGAATGCCATCACGTCTACTCGATACACTGCTCAAGAGTATGCTAACATGCATCTCATTTATGGGGAATGCTGGTGTAATTTTAGTGCTGCAGCCAGATTTTATCATGAAATATATCCAAATGCTCAGCTTCATCCATATCACCGAGTATTTGTAAATGTGCTACAGTCATTCTCAGAGGGTCGCTTTCCAAATCTAATGTTTAGTAAGGGAAGGCACGTCATGCCCTACGAGGACGAAGTTTTACAAACAGTCGCACAAGACCCTAATACCTCAGTATGTGCAATTGAAGAAAGCATATGAGTGGCCAAAAGTGCTGCACACCGAATTCTAAGGAAAAACCAGCTCCATCCGTACCATGTACAACGAGTCCAAAGTCTGCTACCCCGAGATTTTCAATAACGTTGCTGTCAACCTATCTGCAGTACTATCACTATCAAATTTAAGGAACTTGTTCGTGGTCAGTGTAAACGGATAGTGCGGTAAAAGTAAAATCTTTTATGTTAAAAAGAAACTGTGGATTTAAAAACTGTGTTGCTAATAGATACTGTAACAAACTGTAGAAATAAAACAACCGCCTTTGGATACGTTATAAAAATGAGTCCTTTATTCTTTCAAATTTTTCTATTTATGGTATATGACATTATTTGAAATTTTATTTTATGATATTTATTTGTCGCATGACACAATTTATTAACATTTTATTTAAGAACATTTTAATTCATTTACATTGTTTACATGTCGAGTATTTGTTAAAAGTAAATAATACTATTTACATTTTTAATTCAATGATTTTTAAATACTGCAACAGTCAGAAATAGTCATTAACCTTGGTTCCCACAAATATATTATTCTTCTGTGTACTACCGGCAGAGTCCACCCATCGTTATCTAATTAGATCACAAATCTTTAAATGTTCTGGAGAACAGCTTCAAAAAGCACTATGCATATCATTATACATTTATACCGGGCAACAAGCTCAAAAATTTTTTCTAAGAGAACGCCCGGCAATTCGTGGAGTGCGACTTAGAAACACTGCACATCTAGAAGAAAATAATTGAGAATTTCATAAAAATAAAGTCAAAACCAATGAAATTTTCATTTCGCGGCAAAAAAGTGTGTACTGTACTGTACATAAGTAATTTTGTTTTTGAATTTAAGTAACACTGCCTAGCTCCAGGCGTAGAACTTTGCAGTAGATACATCAAGGTAAAAGAAAAATGTCTGTAGCAGTTTGTTGAAGAGAAATGAGAAGAGAGAGCACTAAGCACATTTTATGCAAAAACAAGTGATCGAGAGAAGAGAATAGAGCACAGGAGACCGCGGAGATATTGACTTAATATCAGACCACGCGTAGAACTAAGTAGAGTTTACCAATTCCGTTTCATTAGCCTACATGGCATTCCAAAAAAAAAATACTTTGTTATCAAGGCTATGAGTTTACGGCAAATATTTTCAAAAATTTCTGTAACCAATTTGAAATTGACCTACATACTCGTATAACATAATTTCAACAAACCTCTAGCAATGCGCCTGTCGAGAGAATGCATTCCACATTAACCGAAATTTACTGAATAATCTGCAACAAATAAGGGGTGATTCATCGTGAGGTTTGATTTTCAATAGGCTTTTTTGACAGATCACGCGTGACTCCTATCAAACTGCTTTATCATATTGATTTAGTATCGTTTGACAAGTTATCATGGAAAGATTTACACCACAATAGCGTCTCCAAATTGTTCAGCTGTATTATGAAAATCAGCGTTCTGTGAGAAATGTTTTTCGTGCGATTCGAGGAACTTACGGCGCACATATTCGACCTAGCTGACCTAGCTGTAGCTGAGAGTGTACGCGAAGACCGTGACGAATCGATTCGTCGTCTTTTTCAGCAGCTTGGCTTGACATATTCGACAACTTGGCGTATTTTACGTGAGGATCTCAGCCTAAAAGCGTACAAAATTCAACTTGTGCAAGAATTAAAGCCAGGCGACTTAAATAAGCGTCATATTTTTAGAGAATGGGTTCTGGAAAAACTCCATGAAAATTCGGTGTTTTATCATGAAATTTTGTTCAGTGATGAAGCCCATTTCTGGCCCAATGGATACGTTAATAAACAAAATCGCTGTATTTGGGCTGATAAGCAACCCGAAGAGTACTAAGAGCTACATCCATTAAAAACAACGGTATGGTGTGGTCTAAGAACTGGTGGAATCATTGGTCCATATTTCTTCAAAAATGAGGCAAATCAGAATGTTACCGTCAATGGTAATCGTTATCGCGCCATGTTAACGGACTATGTGCTTCCTGAAATTCAAGCACATGGTCTCGGTGAGCTCTGGTTTCAACAAGATGGCGCTACAAGCCATAAAGCGCGTGAAACAATGGACTTGTTGAGAAATCATTTTGGTGAGCATTTAAATTGGCCGCCTATATCGTGCGATATCACACCTTTGGATTATTTTCTCTGGGGATATGTAAAGCCTCAGGTCTTCAGGAATAAGCAAGCTACGATACCAATCGGTATGCTCGAACTAGTCGTCCAAAATTGGACCTTCCGACTGGACCAATGAATTGTTCTTTTAACCGATAATAAAAATTTTAAATTCACTTTCAAATTTATGTGTTTTATTTTACATTATAAATCAAACCTCACGATGAATCATCCTTTAAAAAGAAAAATATCACGAAGATATACTCAATGAAATAACGTATAACAATGCCATACACACATCGACCAAATTTACCCCATAATAATTGTTTTATGGCAGACCATACAAATTTAATCAAAGCCTTATTTACAAATTAATCACCCTATCGGAAGATAGTTTTGCAAATGACGTCGTACATCAATCATATTTGACATTTCTGAAATAGACAGCTGCAGTATACAAGCACACCAGCAATGGAGCGCTATACTCCGCAAGACCGGCACTTAGCTACTCGACTCAAATAGAGTGGAACCACAGGAGACCATGCGACTATTGCGGCTGTGGCTACCGATGTCGCTGAGAACGAAGAAACATAAATCAGACGACGGGTCACGCAATTGGGCATCACCAGATGAACCCTACAGCGAATTTTAGTGAAAGACTTACACATGTTCCCGTACAAAGTGCAAACAGTGCATTAGTTAATGCCTCCTGACCGTAAGTCGCGTGTGAATTGCTGTAAAGCCATCCTCAATCTCAACAACGAAGATGACGATTATGTGTCGAAAATCATCATGAGCGACGAGGCGCATTTCCGTTTAAGCGATCAAGTCAATTAACATAATCTTCGTTTCTGGGGCGCTGAAAATCCGCATGTGATGCACGAGAACCATTATATCCACTCAATGTCACTGTGTAATTCGATGTTCACACGGGAGGAGGGAAAAGGGGAACTGTTACTGGCAAATGCTACAGGGCCATAGTAAACGACTTCTTACTTCCGGACTTGGATGAGCGGGGCTTGGTGAACATGTTGTGTCAACAAGACGGTGCAACCGCACATACAACACGATCCACAATGGATATTGTGAAGGAAGTATTTCCTGGTCGCGTTATCTCCCGTTTTGGTGATTTGGCATGGCCAGCAAGATTGTCCGATTTAACCATCCCAGACTTCTTTCTTTGGGGCTGTTTGAAGTCGCGGGCTTATACCTATAAGCCTCAGACAATTGCAGTCCTTAAAGAGAATATTAAACAGGAATGCGAACAGTTATCACCGGGAATCTTGCGGAAAATCATGGAAAATGCGACAAAACAAAATGCACAAATGTGTATCAACACTGGCCGCAGCCACTTGGCGGATATCATCTTTTTCACTTAACAGAAACAATTGTAAAAATCCAAGAAAAGATCTCCATCACCCAAAATAATTTTTTTTTTTATTTAGTAAAAAAGTAATTCAAAACAAATTTGGATGATTTGTTTTGCGCCACCTGTTATAACAATAATCACGATTACCTGCGAAAACTCCACGCATTCCAAAATGAACTATGCCAGTCAATAAAGTTTTTAATAGAGGAAAAGAAAGAAAAAGATCTAGGAAAAAGAAATAAACAAACCACAACACAGAATACATCCTGAACCTATTTAAGAAGGCAACCTTGTCTTTAGAAAAGAATGTAGTAGAAATATATTGACACCCATATTTTTAAAACAAGTAGTAAGGAGAACGGTAGAGTTTCTATAATTACTATCGACAATAAAACAATTCATACCACTAGGATTAAAAAGAAACGCAAATTTCAGATTACTGACAATTCAACTAATACTAATACTGACGATAACCGCGCACAGACAAATGGAAGTGCACACCCAAATGTTCAATCAAGGACTTTTCCCACTTAAATCAGGATATACTAGAATAATTGATGACAACAAAAAGTTAATTTACATAGTTACCCTCTTAAATTCTCAGCAAAATATCAATAAAATTCGTAAATCTATCTTTAACGATGAAGACCTAAATAAAGAAACAATAAAGATAACAATAATAAAATTCAGGGAATTAGAACGGATTAGAGTATGTAATAAAAGCAATAACTGTTAACATAGACTACAATTGTGGTGTAGCAATTAACAAATAAATAGAAGACTTAAAAGCAAACCAAAATGTATTAACAGTAGAATCAAATAAAGAAGTAAGTATCACTATAAAAAAGTATATAAAGATTCGACAATATTTCCTACCATATTTTTAAAAAAAATGGGTGTAGAATAGAAGTATGCCTTAACTTGCATCAGGGAGATTAACGCAATGCTATTAAAACAGATCAAGAATGTCTAAAACAAATTCAGTATAGTATACGGTAGAATTAACCTTATTATAGACTATCTTGAGAGTCAGTTGGCTAACATTGCAAAAGCTATTAAGCTTGCCCGATTACATATTTTTCCAAAACAAATTTTGAACAACACAGAGCTTACAGAAATAAAGCAATTTTTATAATCGCAAGATATTGCTTTATCATCAAGTGAACAAATCTATGCACTCCTAAGTTTACAAGAGTACTACAATGACACTTACATAATATTTTGCATTGGCATAACAAAGAAACAAAATAAGTATTCCTTTTGCCACTTGGCCCCAACTCTTAACCATACACCATCTCCACCTTCGCATACCTTTTCTTACATCAACTTGACATTATTAATTACAATATGAGATGCGACGAATTAGAAAGAACATTTATTGTCGGAGAAAAAAAATAGTCACCCAACCAAACACCGTAATTATGTAGCCAGTATAATAAGAAAGGAACCCGTTGAAAGTGAAAGGTCAAGTGTCAAGGTCAAAAACATTACTATACACTTGAAATTACCTGTTTCAACTTGTTCAAAATGGCGACGTCATGCCAATCGCTGCCTTTTTATATAAAACCTTAATAATCTTAACATATTACTACTCTATGGTGCAGCCAACAGACTGCTTTGAAAAAGTCCATGCCTCTTTTGTAAGAATCAGCAGACTTACGGGTAAAAAAGTTTTCCAAATACGTTTTGATGTCATTTCGGAATTGAATTGGCTTCCGTCTAAATTGTTTTGGAGGGAGCGGAACAGATGGTTGTCAGGAGAAGCAAGGTCTAGAGAGTACGGTGGGTGCTGCATAACTTCCCGGGTAAATTAAGCTTTTGTTTTGTCACTAAAGCTGTGTGTGTCCTGGCGTTATCATGATGGAAAAGAGTGCCCTTTCTGTTTGTCAACTCTGGCCGTTTTTCTTCCACTGCCTGCTTCAAAGTATCTAGCTGAAAACAATATTAACGGCATTTATTGTCTTATTGCGTGAAAGCAACTCGAAGTAAAGGACGCTTCGCCAGACCCACAACATGATTTTTTGGGATGCAGGTCTTGTTTACCGACTGATTGGTTTGTGTCATTAAGAGCGTACAGTGACCTCTTATGCCGAATGTTGTTATAAACCACCCGTTTTTCGTCTCCCGTAACCACTCTTTTCAGGAAAGCCTCAAACGAGTTTCATCTCAACGAAGATTCCCAGCACATTATGCGGATACGTAATGTTTCTTTGACTGAGTTTGTGAGGAACCCAAACATCCAACTTTTTTCGATATTCCAAGCCTTTTCAGTCTCTGCGAAAGGGTTTTAATGTAATGTTAAACCATTGAGCGATCTCACATATCGTCGAATGCCTGTCAAAGCTAACTGCAGCGAAGATTTGATCGTCGTCTATGATGGGTGGACATCCAGAGCCAACAGCACCAGCAAAATCTATATTTCCTGAACGAAAGCATGTAAACCAACGCTGACAAGCTACAGCGCTTGTAGCTGAATCTACATACATATACGCTGCAAGTCACCCGTTGCACGTTTGTCACTTTTTTAAAGAAAAAAAAAAAGGCAAAATAAGTCGAAAATGCACTTTTTTAACCTCCGTTAAAAAAAAAATTAAATTTCGATGCCAAAAGAAGATAGTTTTTGTTGGTATAACAGGAAAGGAGCACATACACATAATCATGTGTTTTTTAATAGTTTAATAGTTTTATAATTTTTTAATATTAATAGTGCGTATCCTATCCTACATCATACATCCATACATTTGTGGATGCATTTGTTTGTTATCCAGGCTTTATTAAACATGCCGCTGTTTGGCATGAAAGTCCTTTGCGAAAAGGAACAGCAATTAAAAAAGTTAGAAATTAAAAAACTGCTTGAATATCAATACTATACATCGTGAAGTCAGCGTATCTTTTAGGAACAGTAGCGAGCAAAAATAAATATCTACATAATCTTTTATTCCAGAGTTTTAAGTCAATAATGCAAATTTCTCTGATCGGATTTCAATAAAATTTTCGGAATAGCTTACTTGATGTGTTGTCTGTACAATGGCTTTCTCACGAAAACCAAACAACAATAACGCGATTACCCAAAAGCCTCCCCAGCCGCGATGAACAAGTTTTGCACACATTGTTTCTCTTTGCTTCTTCCTGAATTTACCGTTAAATCACATCTTGTGATATTTGTATCACTCTTGTGCCCACACTTTATCTACTTGGAAGTAAACCATTTTTAGCTCTCGTACTTATTAAATGTTAAAAAAAAGAAATCAGAAAATATATATACGAACAATTTCGGCTGATGTTGAAAGCAGCAGCATTTCGATTTCCGGAAGTTTTCACTTAGTTCGAGAAATATAGATTGGATTGTCGGATTGGCTTTGTGGACGCAGTGAAGAAGAAAATAACAGTTTTATCAGACAAAAATATAACACATAGGCTTAAGTCTTACATAAGAACTGGATGGTGGAAGGGATTTTAAAATGTGTTATTTGTTCAGACGAAACAAAAATAAATCGTTTTCAGTCAGATGGAAAGGAATACTACTGACACCGACAAGTACCAAGATTATCCAAAAGCACCAAGCTAAGCAAAACCCTGAAACACGTCGGAGGTAGTCTTATAGTATGGAGTTGTTTCACTTGGTGGCATGGTGGTCCATTAGCTAACTGATTAAATAATTTTCCAACAAGATGGAAATGGCTTGGTAGATAAGATTTTCAAACTTTTAAATGGCAAATTCAAATGGAATTTGTGGCAATTTTTTAGAGAAAGATGGCAAATTTTGGCAGAGCTCCAAAGAACTTGGTGGAGTTATCGATCAGAGTGGAGGCAGAATGGACGAGTATTCCTCATGAAACAATTGAAAAATTAGTGAAAATCATGTCCATTTTGAAAAATGAACTTGGAAATGAAAAAAAAAATAAAAAATAAAAAATGCAAAATTGGATATATGGAGGCAGTTGTGGCTTTTCAATAACTGTGATTTCTGTTTAAGTTCCTTGTTTCTGTAAATATGTAAGTCAGTACACCATAAAATAAAGTAAAGTGATAATCCGCATTTGACACCAAAAAATAGAGGTGATCAATCATTGTAATGTTTCCATCTGCATATTTACTTAACAGATATTTGGCGTTTCAATCCTTAAACCTGACCCATGTCTCAAGAAACACTATTACTGCCCTGGGGTCCAGAAAATTTCAAAATAGTTTTGGTCCTATTAAAAAAAAAAAAAAAAAAGTGCTTTAACATAAATTGACTTTTATTGAGATCACACCTATAATATATATAGTTGAACATTTAAAATAATTTAAAATTTGGAATTGAGGCACTTTTGCCGTACATCCAAACTATGTTCGCCTCAAAGGGGATTTAGACACCTTCCACACCTAATTTTCAGCTTCCGGTCCTCATCCCTTGAACAGATTGCACATTTTTTTTTCTTAGAACAGGATTGTGATCAACCAACGGTCGTTTCCTTTTTAAAATATCTCCTAGGAGAACCTGGAGATTTCCAAGTAAAATTGACCAAAAAATGTTCTTCCCTTTGGGGCGTAACGAGAATCAGTGCGAGCTTTTTGAGGATTTATTTGATGCCATTTTGAGAAGAACCTGTGACAAAGTTAGTTCATCAAATCAACACCATATTCTGTCTTATAGTAAATTTCCACCATCTCAGGTATTTGATTTCTTACATCAGGACCTGCTTCTGAGTGCATACTGGATAGATAACAAATGGACAATTTTTCTTTGTTTAGATTTAGCCGTGTTGCGATCGCGATTGGTCAACTCAATATACGAAGGTGCAACATAATCCTTGATTCCGACGAAGCGTACACATAATTGTCACCTTGTTTTGTTTTTCTTTGCTACTGGTATTAATGTAAACCAGTTATCGCAAGTGAGATTTCGGTTAGTGCTGTGGAAGAATTTCGTCCAAAGAACAGCAGTCCGAAGGACAATACAGTTCACTCGAAAAACTGATAATATTATCAAAATGCTCTCATATTCGCGCTAGTCGATCATCTTGCCGATGTTCTTCTTTTGCAAAGCGTCCATCAAAGCGCAAAAATTTGTTAGCAACTCTTATCTTGCGTGAATTATGGCTGCACGAAAAAAAAACACCGGAACTCTTATCGAATAATTCCTTTGTACTGACTTGATTCATGTTTAAAACCGATGCTAAATAGTAATATGTTATACAAATGAAGATTTTATTTCTCGTATATTCCTGTCCTTAGCAAAAGAAGGGGCCACACTGATGGAAATTGATGAATCCTTTTTTTTCGCCGTAATTAACATCCTCAAAAACACTGTCATTTTTATATTTGTCATATGCCACTAATGTTGTTTTCGGTAAAAATAAACTCCATGCCTCTTCCTCTGTTGTCAGTCAACCAGCTGCACCTTTAAGTTCAGGAGGATGAACGAAATATTATAATACTCCTGCCCTCAATCGCAGTTGTATAAATTAGTGGTGACCAAAAATCTATTGACGTTTTATGTGATTACTTAGAATGGTACCGTCGTGTGTTTTGTAGTTTAAAAAAATATTCACGAAAGCTTAGCACATCGCGCTCCAGGACTCCAGGGTAGATTTTATTACCGTGCAAAAAGACAAAATAAAAAAGGAATGGTTGACCACACTCTCTTCAGGCTAACGTACATAGCTATGTGCAATGTGTTGCAACCACAAAATACTAAAAAAAGGAGCTATCAATTATGTTGAAACATATTTAGTATTCACACCAAGCAAAACATATACTTGTAGAAAAATGACTTAAAAAAAAAAAAAACAGCAATTTAAGCTGATTTAAAAATAACTTTTAATTTTCTCATCTCCTCCGCTCTCTCGACTTTGGTCGTTTGCTTTCAATTTCAGTGAGATGAAAGGCGACCTTTATCCGCTTTCGGGTTTAGTGAATTACAAATATCATCTGTTCTCTGCTTCTTCTTTTCTGGTAGCTCAGTCGCCCTCCAGCTGAATAATAATGCATGGATGAATCTATATTTGAGTTTGTGGTACCATGATAGAGTGCTTTAACTCTATCTATCTTTAGAGGGCGTTAACTTGTCGGAGTGGTGGAATCTTGCTGCTTTTCTCTGAAACTTACTTAATTATCATGCCATAAAGAAAATGTGAACAAGTAAAGTTGAGGTCTAAGACTATTGCAAATGTGAAAAGTAGGTTATATGAACTTGCTTTTAAACATATTGTGGTGTTTTAGGTGGTATAACGTCAGAAGAAACCCTCCCACAGCAACTGATTCTTCACCATGACTACTCCATCCTAAATCTATTCTGGAGTAGTCCCTATCTACCATATTCAAACGCTTCACTAGTCGATCATTCAAACGATTATTAAAGGGCTTAGCATAATGTCATACTTCAAACACCATAGAGTAAAAAAAAAAAAAAAAAAAAAACCGAAATTAATTGATGGTCATGTTATGTATATGTTAATTTATATTCACAATTTATAGTAACTATATGTAGTCAATTATTTCATAAAACTGAATGTCTAAGTTAAGTACAATATTTTTAAAGATAGTTAAAATTTGATAAGTAAGCTTTTATTTAATAGGTACCTTTAAAGGTTATGTAAAGGTTTAGATTTTAAAACAGTTTTTAATTTAAATTTTAGATAAGTATTTGTCATTTCAGGAAATGTAAGTATAGTGTAAGGCTAATCAAAACATTTAGTGAAATAAAGCCAATAAAGGAAATCAAATGTCATGTAATCAATTTTATAATGAAGATCCAATCATTGAAATTTGTGCACAAAATTCAGCATGTGGATGTAATTTCGATAAGAATATGTATTACGTATATATATATATATTTTATATATATAACATATATATATATATTATATATATATAGTATATATATATATATATATAATTAGAACCCATTTTAATTTTTTTTCTTTTACCAGCAGGTTAGCTTCAGGCGTAATATGTACGTCTTACAACTCGTAAAAAAAAAAAAAAAAAAAAAAAAAAAAAAAAAAAAAAAAAAAAAACATGTGAATCTTAGTAGAGTCAGGTTTTCTCCTAAGGTCTATTTTATCCATTGATGATTCCCCCCTTTTTTTTTAAAAAAAGCGTGCCCAACGAGCGGAATAATTAAAAGCTTACTGGTATTAGGTTAGCTAACTGCACCACACTAGAGGAGACGAGCAATGCAGAAGAAATTTATGAAATGTTCGATGGATATGTGAAACAAGCTAACGAAACAAAAAGAACGCATGGGATGAAATTTCTTTAAATAACTTCGGTAAACAGCAGAAGTTGAGCCAACTGTAATCGCTGTTAGTATCAAAAATGCAAATTGGTATAAAAGTTGGGTTTACACTAAACTATCGGGATTATGACTTGGGTATTTAAGCCGGCTGTTCATTTTTGAAAACTCATTAGTAAATATTTTCGTAAGTTAGATATGAAAAAAGAAAATCGTATTCGGATCACGCCACAAAACTGCCTGAAAATGAGCGCCTCTCCCGAAGCTCAATTTCTGGATCTAATTTGTTTTTACATTACAATTATTACTTATTTATTAATTAAAGATGTTGCTTACGATAAGATGTGCAAGGTGGGCGATATATTAACCGCGTTAATTCGGTTTTCATATTTGTGAAGCAAACAGAACTAGAATTTATGTGAACAAGCAGTGGAATACTATACTTCTGATGAACAAGGCATAATTGTCAATATGTTTTTGATAATCAATTCTAATTAAACAACAAAAATACTAATTATAAAAATCAAAGGCTTATCTAAAAAAGTATTCTTATTTAGCCGTTAGTCTTAACACAATCCTTTAAAAAATATAATTTACGCTATTTATTTGGTTGCTTAACAGGCGTCTGTATTCTACAGTGTTTGACTTACGACTAATCTCTTACCTACCGGCAGACTCTTTTCCCAGTGTGGCTACTTTACAATCACTAGTTAGTGTTGCCACTTTATATTTCTTACATTCTTATCAGTTTCTCTCCTATGGCTTGCTACACTTATATGGCTGTCAGAATGAAAATTGTTGATCTCTTTATTGTATAAGGTGAACATAATGTATGTCTCATCACAACGATGTTTTTGATGGGAAATTCGTCAGTGATTTTGGCGCAACATGTATTTCGTGCCCGTTTGATGGTCACCCGGCATCTACTGGTCGTTCAATGCGGAGTCTAGCCGTACTGGTGTTAGAGAGCGGAACAACACGGGACCGAGAAAGCCCTGGAAGATTTCGTACCTCCCGTTAGGGCGATAATATAGCTGCCTTGACTGAAAAAAAATCATGAGTTACGAGGCGCATTTCGACCTATGTAGGACGTGAACAAACAAAATTTGCTCTTCTAGAGCACTGAAAATCCGCGAATAATGTCCGAAGAGTCGTTACATCCACTCAAAGCTATTGCATAGTGTTTACGATGTAAATGCAATTGAACGGAGCAGGGCAAACGGTAGCTATGGATGTTGAGCGCTACAGATCCAGGATCAATGAATTTTTTATCTCTCATATGGATGAATTGGGATTGGAGGACATGTGGTTTCAGCAGGGCGGTGAACGGCGCATAGGGTACAAAAGGGTTTTTTTATGATTTTTTTAAACGGTAAAACCGAAAACGAGGTATATTATTGTATATATTAAAAGTATAAAAAATATGAAAACAAAATAATAAATTATGACAGATTTGTAGTTAATTTAATAAGCACCTTGCCGGTGCAGTCTTCATTCAGCAGAAAAAATTCAGCTCGTAATTCTTGACTCAAAACAAAAAACCAAAAACATGTTATATTTTTATATAGGGTTTTCTAATAACGACTTGACAACTTTTTTTTTAAATAAAAGGCAGACCATTTGATATATTTCAAAAACTTTTTACAATCAAAACATTTATGAATGGAACTCGACTACGTTCATATGGCCACCGCGGGCACGTTTGCAGCGGTCGTTTCGTTGGACATAATTTTCAACAACTCATCCACACATTTCGGCCGAAAGGGCCGCTATTTTGCTTTCAATGTTGGCTCTGAGCTCTTCCAACATCGCCGGCGTGTTGGCATAAGCCAATGACTTAACGTAGACCCACAGGAAATAGTCAAGCGGCGTTAAATCGCACGAACGAGGCGGCCAATCGACTGGCCCATGTCTTGAGATAACACGCTCACCATACTTACTCTTTAATAAATCGATTATAGCGTGTGCTGTGTGGCTTGTGGCACCATTATGTTGAAACCACATGTCGTCTAAGGCCATTTCTTCCAATTCGATCCAAAAATAATCTGTGATCATGGCGTGATAACGTCACAGTAACGTGACGATCGTTATCGTCAACGAAAAAATAAGGCCTAATAACGCCGCTGGCATGCAAACCGAAACAAACAGATATTTTTTTGAAGTAGCGATTCATGAAGCACATGTGGATTTTCACCCGACCAATAACGCATATTTTGCTTATTGACGAACCCATGAACCCAGTGAGCTTTGTCACTGAAGATGATTTTGGGATGAAATTAATCATCTTGGCGCATCTTCTCCAGAACCCAATCGGAGAACCTACGTCGCTTCAAATGGTCCATCGGCTTCGATTCTTGAGTCAGCTTGATCTTGTATGGGTGTAAACCAGGATACTTACGCAAAATACGCCATAATGCGGTCTGAGCAATGCCCAATTCTTGAGAACGCCGTGGAATTGATTGATTTGGATCGTTTGCTACGGACGTCTGAACGGCAGCGATATCTTCGACACTTCGACCAACCCGTTGTCTCACTGACACGGCAACATCACACAACGAATATGTAGACTTAAATTTTTGCACTAAACTTGTTATTGCCTGTCTACTAGGGCGAGAATTACGACCGAAAATTGGAGTTAACGCTCTTAAAGTTGCAGTCACCGACTCCGAAAATCTGTAGAAAATTTTTATAATTTGCAGACGTTGCTCGTTAGTGTATTTTACCATGATAAAAATGTTGAGCCTACTGAATAAATTGACAGTGACAGTTTGATTATTAGTGAAAAAGTGCGTTCACAAATTAAATTTAAAATTGTCAAGTCCCTATTGGAAAACTCTATATATTTTACTTCTGGATGTACTAAAAAAAAGCGAAAAAAATCGTGAAATTATAACTTTTCTCGTATGGTGCTTTAACAAGTCTTTTTGACTTACTTTTTAGAAGTGAATTCAATACTGAAGAAAAAACACTTCCAGTTAAATCTAATAAGTTCTTAAGCTATCACGCCTGTTAATTTAAAAAATCGTGAAAATAAAAACTGGAGAAAACTGACTGAAATAGTAAAAAATATCTGCCAATCAGCTATTCTAGCCTATTCTTCTACGTTTTCAAAAGCAAATGTGATGCATTTGCTGAAGTCTTTGAGATGCACGAGCTTCCTCCTCTTTCTCTCGATCCGTCGAGCGTCAGAAAATATTTACCCCTCCAGCCAATACTCAAATTGAGCAATTGCATGACACTCAAAATCGCAAAATATCCATCGCTGCATGTCGAAATGTAAGCAGCAATTGCAAGGATATTTTGACCCTAATTAAGATATTTTAGACTGATTAGCCAAATGCTGAGTTGAACGACTTATTGGAATTTTGCGTATTTTTGAGAATATTTAGAATTTGCCATCTGAAGCTATGACTTTTTCCCATCTTTCTGGCAAAATGTGCATCCCATCCCAAAAGAAATGCGCCGGCTTGGCAGCCAAGAATGAATCACGCCAATTTTTGATATTCTGCTCTGATGTGAACCGTATTTCAGTGAGGGCGTTCTGCATCGACCGGAACAAATGGTAGTCAGAAGGGGCAAGGTCCGGGCTATAAGGCGGGTGGGGTAAGACTTACCATCCAATGATTTCCAAATAGTTCTTAATGGGAATAGGGGCCGAGCGTTGTCATGATGGAAAATTTTTGCCTAGTGTCTGGTGGCATATTCCGGGCGTTTTTCGGCTACTGCTCTCTTCAAACGGATTAATTGTGTTAGGTAGAGTTGTACATTGATGGCTTCACCCGGTTTTAGCAGCTCATAATAGAGCACACCTTTCTGATCCTACCAAATACAAAGCATTACCTTCGCGCCATGGATATTCGGCTTTGCCGTTGATTTGGCTGGTTGGCCGGATTTCACATATGATTTCCAGCAGCATTTCGGACATGCAAAGCCGCCTATCGACGTCTCTCGGTTTGAGTTCATGTGGAACCCAATTTCCTTGCTCTTGAATATATCCAGCTGCTTTAAAACGTTTTGAAATGGCTGCTTGAGTGACACCCAAAGATTCTGCGAGACCTTCTTGTATTTGGCAACAATCTTCATAGAGTAATGATTCCAGTTCTTCATTTTTAAACTTTTTTGGCCTCCCAGGACGTTTATCGTCTTCTAAGCCAAAACCAGCACTTTTAAATCGTGCAAACCACTTTTGGCACGTTCGCTCAGCTAGCACATATTCACCATAAACTTCCACCAAAATACGATGACTTTCGGCAGCAGTTTTCTTCCTATTAAAGTAATGAAGAAGAACTCCCCGCAAAAACACATTTTTAGGCACAAAGTTCGACATATTTGAGTGAAAAAAAATTATTGTTGTTTACGCTTCAAATGAGTGACATATACTGAAATGACGTACAATGACAGTAACTTTCCAACGCATGTTCCAATGGAATAATACAAGTTACGCCATTTCTTAGCAAACCGCACGAATAGACCAATATCAAAACTTTGTGAACTGAAGGGGACATGTAATACCATGAGTAATTTAAAATATACATCTTTTCTGTATCTAACACGTACTCTTTAAATTTTATTAAATTGATTACGTGTGCACTTGAAATTGTTTGTAAGACAACTAGAAATATGTTTATCCAACAATGTATCCAACAATGCAAAATTGTTGTTAAGTTTCGAAGAGTCATTCTGAATTTTTATCATTTTTTTAAGATAATTAAATTTTTTTATAGTGGCACTACATACGAAACACTTTTGTGCAGAACTTGTTTCAGTAACAGCATTGCAGACTTTGCCATCAATCATAGTTAAAAGAAGAACGTGACTAATGTGAGCTGTAACCCTTTCGCCAATACTCATTTCCGATTTCTCCAAATTATCAATTTAGTCTTAGATATAATTCTTCTTATTCACAGTTACTTCTTTGAATTCGCGTACATAACTTAACCGGATTGGTCTACAGTATCTAGTTGAAGAAGAGTATGGATTTTGCTAATAATCACCTTTTGTGCACTCTCTAACCACAAAGGTACAAAGGATGTCAAAAGAAGATTCTTATCATTTTCCATGCAGTTTTCTCCAAATGTCTGTTTATAACGACTTTGTCCAGCACTACCGTCGAAACCCCACATAGAAATGAGTTTTAAACTCTGAAGCTAATTTGAAGTTAACCGTAAGTTAACTTCCTTTTAAACTTCTAGTAACTGGCTCACAGTGTGATTCAAAAGCTACTGCAATTTTACCTCACCACAGACATCATTAATTATAATATCACTGGGGTATGCTTCTTTTTTTGTCTGCTGCACTGCATGAAAATTTAGGTTTCTCTTTTTTCTGAAAAACATTAAACTGGGCTCTTGTTCATTTAGCTTCGATTAACATAGATAAAGCTTCTTCACCAGATAGTTTTGTAACTACTAAGTCGCTGCTAGCACATTTTATTGCGCTTCTATTTACAACGGCGAGTGTAGTTATGCTACCAATTTGGATGCATCTTAATTCCCCACTGTTCTAAACGACATCTGAGTTGCATAAGCTAAGACTGGTAATGGATTCATAGTTCGGCTGTTTTTTTTTTTTTTTTCGTTTGGTCTGCTCTGAACATTAACCGAATTCCACCTCAGGGGTGCCACTCTTATTGGTAAATGAAAATTGAGGAAAATATTGCATACCGTAAAGCCACTCTCTATTCTTCTGTAAGAATTTATTGCGTTATCGATAGCAAGCAATCCATTTTAAACTCACTTGAGAAGTAAAACGCGATAAGGTTTTATGCAAATTTGTTAAATAGTGAGGGGAGCAGTTGGTTAATTTTTCCATTTCTGCTTTTAAATGACGGCATTGTATATCATGGTCAGTTTAATCAGCGCTGTTCATAATTTCGAACGGGTACCTTCGAGTAACGGCCAACTTATTGCAAGTTTCTAAAAACAATGTTAAATATTGGCTAACTGTTTTGGTAAGATGATCACACAAATTGACATAACCACGAAGTTGAAACAATCACATTTAAACAAAAACAGAACAACAATGACGATTGGATTTGCACAATTCCACATTATACGTAATAAATCGACAAAATAACCTAGACTCACAAAATTGCGGATAACTCCGAAAGGTGCGAAATGGTGCAGTTAATTTTTTTGTCCCAATTAGAAGACATCTTAAGGTACAAACTAAAAAAAAATTTATCATAAACAAATCTTCCATTTTATTTTGTGTATTTTGTATTTGTTCAGCCAAACCTTCAGAAAACGATTCCTTTTCAAAACCTGTCCAATTAGCTTTCCAAAAAAACAAACCACGCACAAATATTTTATGTTGTTTTTCAAGCTTTGCAAACTACTATACATACGTGATCTACGAAAAACATTCAAATTTGCAATGTCACTGTGGCTAACGGGTTTGACAGATTGACTTTGTCTTCGTTTTTTCTGATAGCCACGGTATTTTATTTGAAGTCTGCATACTTTTTTTTCTTGAAATATAAAAAAAAAATGGGACTATGCCATGTGGACTATGCCCCTACAGACAAAAAAAAAGCCTAAATAAGAAGCCAGTGATCTTAGGAACATAGTTCCCGTGCTCGCGAAAAATAAAACGTCAAAAACAATTGGTGTTTCGCAAAACCAGTCGCGGTAAAAAGTGACTAACATAAGCCAGTGACCTAAAGTAGCTCTCGCGCTAGCGTAAAACAAATTCAGTGAGTGTACGAAGGAACGTAACTATAAGGGCCAGGCAGCAGTAGCAAGGAGTCAACGAGGTATCCCCAGTTATCCTTTGGGCAAAGCGGAACAAATCCCATTTACCGGCATGGTGATTTTGTAAGTTAGTTTTAAGAAAGAAAATAAAATCTCAAAAAATTCAATTTCTGACAAAAATAAACAACTTTTTTGTTACAAAAGTTGTTACCACTTAATTCTAAACATTTGAATACAGTTAATTAAATTTGGAAAACATTTGTAAAATTGTTTATCTAATATAAGCATTGAATAAGATAATGGGTTTAACAGAGCAGGTACCGGTTAATCCCAAGAGCCTAGCCAAGGCCAAGGCCGAATTCCCCAAGGTGCAATTAATAACAACTTATAAACTAATCCCACTTCTTCTAACGTCACACATCCTATATTCACATCCACGAGTAATCCTTTAACGATCTTCCTTTAACGGTCGGCAAGCTTCACACAGCTCACGCTCATTCCGCTAGTGGCAATGACCACAACTGCTCATTTGATTCGAGCGCATCCAAGCTTCCAATTCAAGAAATTAGATCAATCCCAGAATTTGATGTTCTTGTTGCTTCCCTTGTATCTAGAGTTTTAGAACAACAAGGAAGACAGATAATAGAAAGATTACTTAATCCTCACGTTCAACGTTCTCCTAATGTAGATCAGGTCCTTTTTCCCCAGCATCAGAGTGACATGGATGGTTTCGAAAAAATTCCTGACATCATAAAATGTCTTCATACCTTTTCAGGAAAAGTTTGCGAGTTTTCTTCATCAAAAAAGAGTGTTGAAAGAGTGCTGAAAAAGTGATGAAACTCTATGAACACAAGAAGGGTACCACGCAATATTACGGAATACTTAACGTTATTCGTAATAAAATAATTGGTCAAGCAGATGCAGCTGCAATTGGAGCAGCATTTCCAACTGCCTTACAATGCATAACGTTGACAAGCGAGACGTTACGACGTTACGGATTTCCAGATGTCAACCACGGTTCAGGGTAACCAATCTATTCAACAATTTTATCAGGCAGTAAACTCACAATTAACCCTAATAATTAGTAATATTTCTTGAATGGACATTTGCCCGGAGTCACTGAGGTTATTGACTCGAACCTATCGCTATAAAGCATTAGATACGTTTATAAGAGGGCTTAAAGGCTATCTGTCTGATTTTCTGGGTATTAAGGAGCCCGCAAATTTGCCTGTAGCTCTACTTTTCTGTCTATAATATGAGAACCAACACTTTAGGGCAAAATACGATAGGAATAATTAAGGAGCAATTAAAAAGAGTTTTAATCCGCATTATACATAATAGGGTCCACAAAAAGCTTAATCGCAAGGAAATATGGGTCCTCCTAGGAACTCAAACCAGCAACGATCCTTTCGCCCGATCCACTTGAACCAATGACATAACAACAACCGGAACAACTGCCAACAAAGAACTTCGGAAAATAATCATCAAAACAACCAACCTGCCAGAACCCCTCCATCAGGGCCGAATGTGAAGCAAGAACCTTTGACACAAGGACCTAGTATAGTACTCATGCTAGAGACATACACCAGCAAAATCGACAAAATTTCAATTATAGCTCAAGAAGACCTGATGCACCTCTACCTCAGTGACGGAAAAGCCGAGCAACCCTTCGATGAATACGTCGAAAGCATAGACGTGTCTTTCAATACCAATAATTTCCAAATCGAAGAATTGGAATATGTCGACATTAATTTTTTAGTTTAAACTACTTTTTCTTACCTTATTTTGAGAGTTAGTTGAAGGGGTACAACAAAAACTCTAAACTCCACCATAAATAACTTTACAAACCTTCTCCGTGAACCCAATAAAAAGTTGACTTTTACTACAAAAGTTTTAAGATAAATTCATTTGGACTTAAAAACGCACCATCCATCTTTCAAAGGGTACTTGACGACATCTTGTGAGAACACTTAATTAGGACGTGCTATGTTTATATTGACCATATAGTCATATTCAACAAAACCGAAATTGAACACGCCCGGCATATAAATTAAATTTTCCAAATGCTCTATGACGCAAATATGAAAGTCCATTTAGACAAATGTTATTTTATAGAAAAGAAGTTGAGTTTCTCAGTTTTATCATCTCCTCGATATAAATAAAAACTAACCTCGCAAAAGTTGAAGCGATAAATAATTTTTCATTTCTTCTAACCTTCAAAGATCTACGTTCTTTTCAGAAAACCATTTGAACTCACTACGGACGCGTCTAATTTCGCTCTAGACCAATTACATTTATTTTCCGAACGCTTGGACCAACCGAAGAAGGTTACGCAGCTAACGAAAAGTAAATGTTAGCAATAATATTGACATTGAATTCCTTGCATAATTACCTGGTTACACCGACCACCAGCCTCTTACCTATGCTCTTAGCAGCAGAAATAACAACAGTAAAATGAAGCGGTTGAAAACAATTCTAGAAGAACATAATATCGAATTGCACTATAAACCAGATTAAGGTAATGACGGGGCAGACGCACTGTCACGCCCTCCTCAAACGAATTCGCAAATAAACTCACTTAAACCTTCGGAACAAAGCAATGATAGTTCATCCCAAAACCCTATACAAAGTGTCGAGGCTCCATTAAACGCATTCAGAAACCAAATTTTTCTGCAACTTAGCGCAACTTCTTCCAAAACTTTCGAAATAATTTTCCCTACATATTACAGATACGTATTGACGGAACCTAATTATACTCAAGAGAAACTGAAGGTGATCATCAAAAAAATCTTAAACACCTCAATCATAAACTGTATTAAAAGCTCCGAACAAATAATGGGCATGATACAAACCACATATGCCACCCATTTCAACAATTACAAAATTCGTTTCACTCAATTACAGATCCAAGATATAACCAATGAGACAGATCAAGAAAACATTAGCACACATCAGAGAGCGCATAGAGACGCAAAGGAAAATAGAGCTCAAATCTTAAAAAAGTGCTATTTTCTAGGTATGATTAGAAAGGTTAGAAGGGTTACAAGTATGATCGCCACCCTAACAAACCCGAAATTCAGCTAACTGGGATACCCGAATTTCCCGTCCAAATTGCGCATGTCGAGATTTACTTTATTGACGGTAAAATAATTTTGACTGCCATCGATAAATTCTCCAAATTTGCTTTTACAAGAATCTTAAAATCTAAAGCTTTCGAAGACATAAAACAGAAGCTTAGAGAGCTCATATTGGCCTTCGGCGTCCCTGAAACCAACGAAACAACAACGAAAAACTTTAAGTTCAACCGCCATATCTTTTATGATAGAAACCGTTTTCAATATTAAAATATTCAAGGTCCCCTCCTATGCCAGCTCAACTAATGGAAAAGTAGAAAGGTTCCATTCCACACTTTCTGAGCTAATGTGTCAAATCCAAGAAAATCCATCACATTTGCAGAATTATTAGATACGATACACATACACTTCACGACAAAAAAAAAAAAAAACAATAGACGTTGTTTTTGGAAAAGGAAAACTGAACAATCCAGAACAGCTAGAATTAGAAAGGAGAGAAAACGTTGAAAGGATTAAAAGCAAACAAGTCAGTCTTAAACTACCACCACAAGAATAAGACTCCATTAAATAATTATTCTGTATAAGAAACTATTTATGTTAAGAATAATAAAAGATTAGGTATTAAACTCCCCCCAAAATACAAAATTGAAACAGTTTTAGTATCAGTTCAGAAAACAGAACTTCAAGCATTTTAACATCAGGAAAAGTTGTCCATAAGTCCCTAATAAAAAAATAAAATTTATTTAGGTTCTGGGTTGCACCTATCACTGCGGATGTAAAGGTGATCGATTATTCCAATTCCTAACTCATATCCATAAGCTCCGGTATTGCAAAAGTTCAAACGGGAACTTTTAAATTGATTCATGTTATTGACGTCCATCAGTACCAACAATCCATAAAGGAAATAGACCAAAATATACAAAAATTTTCAAGTATTCCCCATCCGATGTTTCCATTCCTGTCCAACGTAGTTCAACAAATCCAAACACACTTTGACTGCCTTGTTACCAAGTTCAAAGCAAAACGATCTCTGGATTTCTTCAGTTCTGCATGGAAATTGATCGCCGGAACACCGGATAGGCATGATTTTGAAATAATAGGAGAAAAAACAAACAATTTTTTAACTAATAACAATCAACAGAGAATTGTTAATAATCTATTTTTAAGAAAAATAAATAAAATAATAGAAAACCTAAAGAGTAACGACAAAACAAAATTTGACCTTTAGTTAAACTTTAAATTTAAGCCTGATACTTTAAAAGAAAAAATAACTAGTTAGCACTTTTATTCTGTCAACAATCGAAATAAGTTTGATGCAGAACATAATAAATAAAGATGACATGCCCTATAGTAATGTAAAATAGCTCAAAATAGCCTCAAATAATACAATGTTACTATACACTTTAAGCTTTCATTAGAAATGATTAAAGAACTGGAAGCGAATAACACCGCTTACTTCCAAGAACTAGAGATTAGCAGTCGCAAGAAGACTATGGTTATAGTATGTTCGTACTATCAACGCTAACAATTCTCATCATCCTGTTCATACTATGGAGAATGATAAGGAAAATGTGGAAACCATTCAAATACTGGAAAATAGAATCGGCGAAAGAAGAATCTAATGCGGATGAACTTGTTTCAAGAACATCGAACTCAGCAGCAGGCACCCCAATGCTCAGAATAATTGGGGTCGAAGAGCTTTTAAAAACAATTAAGTCAATGTTATCGAACGAGGGCGTTCGTTTTTAAAAGGCAGAGGAGCTAACAACAAAAATATTTAGAAGCATATAACAGCAGCTCCAGTTCTCAACCTGAGCACTCTCACATTCCAACACGTTCGTAGCAACAACAGGTAACATCAGAACAAACATGCGAGAAACATGACGACCGTCTCTCACCTATCTCAGCACATAATAAGTATTAAAGCTATAAATATTCTTATGATTTTGTTCTGTCTTTATTCTAAGGCAGAATCGCTGCCAGTCTGCTTTTTAATAAATAAGGTTTATCTCTTTTTTTTAAAACCATTAAATAAATGATTGATTAATTTGCACATGTACATTAACCCACATAAAAAACATAACAGACAATAGTTAGTGTGAAGTGTGTGCAATTTAATAGCAATAAAAGTGAGCTAAGGATTACACAGGAAGACTTCCAACATTCATTCAACCCAGACGTCAATTTTAGAGTTTCAGAATTCGCCATGGTATTGGATTTGAACTCAAAACAAAGGGGTGAGTAGAAAATAAATAAGCATGTGTTGTCGAGTTTGTTAAAACAACTTCAAAAGTAAATTGTCAATTTTAGTAAAGCGGGTCAAGGTAAGCGTACCACAAATTACTTGGCAGGTCGTTTGTCTATTTTAGAAAATACTATGGAATCAGCCACTACACCATTTCAGAGTCTACTTAGTGACCACGATTCCAAAAACCTTGAATTGAAAAAATAAAAGAGAATTACTTCGACTACCGTACCAGCATACTAGATGCCATTATTAAATTCAGCCTGTGTCAAAAAAAGAGGACAGCAAACCCCTAGAAATCACACAGACAACATCCAGAAGGGTGGACAACAAGCTTCCGAAGATCAATTTGCCAATTTTTTCGGGAACTTATGAGACATGGCGAGACTTTCACGATCTGTTCGTCTCGTTGATCCACCACAACCCAGTGTTATCTAAAATTGAAAAATTACATTATCTGAAGTCAGCAATATTTGGCGAGGCTAAACGGCTCCTGGATAACCTGGAGATTGACAAGGGAAACTACGCCGAGGCTTGGAGCATCCTAAGTGACAGGTACAACCATACACCCATCCTCGTCAACACAGAGCTAAAGTGGCTCTTCAACCAGCCGTCAGCGACCCAGCAACGAGCGGAGTCCATCAAAGAGCTACTGGATAGTCGACAGAGGTTGTTCATAGCTTGAAAAACTTGAAGGCGCCTGTTGAGCACTAGAATGTGTTGCTCGACTTCGTTGAGCAACTGATTTAAGGGGGATTCAAGGAAAAAAGCAGAGAACTGCCAATGTTTGCGGAATTCAAGCAATTTCTGGGTACTAGGTTTCGCACTTTAGAAGTTGTCACACGTCAGCAACCCAGATTGTTTTGATACTTTTTATCTGATCGGTAATAGAGAAGTTCACTCGAAAAAGAATAGTAGGTTTGATTATATCAGCAGATATGTTTCAAATATATCACAAATTTTGGCAGAGAAATAAGATTTTCGGAGGTTACATTAACCTTGTGCTCATGGCCCATATTTGTATAAGCACGAAATACACTATTTTCTAAAAATCTGTCCAACACCTGTCATATGCAGGCGATATAAAAAACCCAGCATGTCATCAATTTTGACCCAGAAGTAGAAGGAAAAGAGCAAGTATTAAGAGCCAACAAAGGGTTCTATTGGGTATATATTTTAATTCGTGCGGTTTTTTTTTTCAAAATTTGAACGTTTATTTAAAAAAAAAAAATGTTCACTAGTATTATTCAAAGTATTGCCCATCTGAAGCTATGACTTTTTTCCATCTTTCCGGCAATTTGTGGATCCCATCCCAAAAGAACTGCGCCGGCTTGGCAGCCAATTTTTGATATTCTGCTCTGATGTGAACCGTATTTCAGTGAGGGCGTTCTGCATCGACCAGAACAAATGGTAGTCAGAAGGGGCAAAGTCTGGGCTATAAGGCGGGTGGGATAAGACTTCCCATCCACTGTTTTCCAACGTGGGGCCGTGCATTGTCATGATGGAAAATTATTGCCTCGTGTCTGGTCGCATATTCCGGGCTTTTTCGGCTACTGCTCTCTTCAAACGGATTAATTGTGTTCGGTAGCGTTGCCTATTGATGGTTTCATCCGGTTTTAGCAGCTCATAATACAGCACACACATTTGATCCCACCAAATACAAAGCATTACCTTCGCGCCATGGATATTCACATATGATTTTTTGCGATTGGATCTATTTTTCATCACCAGTAACAATCCGATACAAAAATGACTTCCTTTTGTGGCGTTCCAGCAGCATTTCGGACATGTAAAACCGCCTTTCGACGTCTCTCGGCTTGAGTTCATGTGGAACCCAATTTTCTTGCTTTTGAGTATATCCATCTGCTTTTAAACGTTTTGAAATAGCTGCTTGAGTGACACCCAAAGATTACGCGAGCTTCTCTTGTGTTTAGCAACAATCTTCATAGCGTAATGCTTCCAGTTCTTCATCTTCAAACTTTTTTGGCTGCCCAGGAGGTTCATCGTCTTCCAAGCCAAAATCACTACTTTTAAGTAGTGCAAACCACTTTATGATGCACCAAAATATGATGACTTTCGGCAGCAGTTTTCTTCATATTAAAGTAATGAAGAAGAACTCCCCGCAAAAACACTTTTTCAGGCACAAAGTTCGAATTCGATATTTGAGTGAAAAAAAATTATTGTTGCTTACGCTTCAAATGAATGACATATACTGAAATGACGTACAATGACAGTAGCTTTCCAACGCATGTTCCAATGGAATAATAACAATGGAATAATGCAAGTTACGCCATCTCTTAGCAAACCGCACGATAAAAATTAAACTTCCAAGTATAAATAATAAAAAAGATTGAAGACATTCAGTATTTGAATAGAGGTATAAAATAATGTGGAATGTCAAACTAGATTAAATTAATTCAATTAAATTATTGGGTATAGTGACCCTTAAAGAATTCATAGTTGTATTGAAAAAAAAAATAATAATTAAATATTACCAAAATCATCAAACTATAGTAATTTAGAAAAAAGAAAGAAAATGGTAACGAGAAGGAGAAAAAGTGTGATTTAACCAACATGTTATAAATACAAGATTTTAAAATATCATAAATAGCCATATATTGAAAAATGTTATAAAGATCACCACAAAGATAATAATGAGAAATTAAATTAAAATTACAATTGCTAGACATTAAAAAGAAAAATCTTAAAACCATGACAAACCGCGAGAATTTTTATGGCACAAAACAAAGGAAAACTAGGATGTCTAAAAGATTTACTACTGATTTTTCTCAGGACATACCTGAGAGTTTCGGAATTTATTCAGAAAATTAAAAATACAAGTTTATTCATCTAAATCTATATTGTCCCCTTCGAAGTAATCTCCATCGACTGCAACACACTTATGTCAGCGCTTGATCCAATTCTCGAAACATTTTTTGTATTCGATTTTCGGTATGTCCATCCGTAGTGGTTTCTTAACTCGATTAAACAGAAAAGAGTCACAGGGAGCCAAATCAGATGAATTTGGTGGCTGTTGAATGGTATTTGTTGCATTTTTCGTCAAAAATTACGAATAATGATGGCACTGAGGGTGCTTTATCATAGTGCAGAATCCACGAGTTTTCTGCCCACAATTCTGGTCTCTTTTGACGAATTGCTTTACACAAACGTCTCATAACGCCCAAATAATACTCTTTGTTTTAGTGTCTGCCCTTCTGGCAAAAATTCATGATGCACGCATGATGCACGTTGTAATCCATGAAAACCGCGAGCATTGTCTTCTTATTTGACTGAAAACGAAGTGTTTTTTTTTTCGGTCTCGGCTCATTTGGTGGACGCCACTCACTTGCCTGATGTCTAGATTGCGTGTCGTACTCATAAACCCACGTCTCGTCTCCAGTAATGATCCTTTTGATGAATGTGGGATCGGATTCAGCCTCGCAAATCATCCCTTTTGCTATGTCAACACGTTCTCTTTTGCATGAAATTGAGGTCTTTTGGCACCAACAAAGCATTAACTAAAACATTTTGGATGGATCCATAGGCAATGTTCAAGTCCTCCGCTATCTCTCTGATGGTTAATTTGTGGTTATTAACCAACATTTCTTTTTCTTCATCAATGTTTTCAGCGGTTTTCGATGTAAATGTTCTGCCACTGCGTTCATCATCTTCGATTGATTCACGACCACTTTTGAACCACTCGTGCCACTGGTAAACGACCATTTCCTTTAGAGAATCGTTGCCGAAACACTTTTCCAACATTTCCAACGTTCGCGCACCATTAAATCTTTTTTTTTCTCAAAATGTAATACAATTTTGTTGTTGCAAATTTAAATCCATTTCTAAAATTGTAAAAACGGATGTAACAACTTAACAAAAAACAGAACTCAAATCGGAACAATGGGAGCGGCACACGATGGTTATTCCGTGATTAACAGGGTTGCTGCTTCATTAGGTATCCTTTGGATACGCGTGAATGAATGCAACTTGCACCATCGTGGAAAAATGATGACCAAGCAGAATACAGTGCTCCCTGGCAACGATTTTTAATATGTCTGCTTGGATGTGTGGCGTGTTAACTTTCATTAACTTTCTTAACATTTATTACTACAGTTCTGATTCTAAGAAAAGGAAGGAGACGAAAAACAGGACAACCAATACCAGTCGGATAGTTTGAATGTATTACACTCAGTCGGGTGTAAATAAACAATAGCATTAAAACTTTAGGTACGAAAAGGATAAACTGAAAACCATTATCTTAGTTTTTGAGCGTCTTTCTAGATTTTGTTCAGCAAACCAGAGTCTAAAAAGACTAAGATATCAGTTAACTTCATAATATAGGTCCAATAGGCTGTTTAGGCCATAAGTGAAGTCAATTTCGACAGCTAAAGCAGTTAACGAACCCTTGAAACTTAAAGCAAAGAGAGAATTGATATAAACGAGGAACAAAATTGGAACTTAAACTGAGCTCCTTACCTCGTCAAGTTCTATTTTTTGTGACCTGTTTTTAAGTTATAACCCATACTATTGGATCGTGAAGCCCCGAAATCTATTGTTTTCTAGTTTTCTAAGTAGAATATTGTCGTTGACCATGAATGCTTTAGTTATATCGATAAATAATCTTGCCGTATATTTTTGCCCATCAAGGTGAGATATTATTTAAGTACAAAACTGTAACAACAGTCGATTTGCGTCTTAAAGAACCACACTGCGAAAGGTTAAAAAACATTGTATTATCTATGAAACCCATTATTCTATTTTTCATAAGTTTTTCAAAAATTTTACTAAAAACCGAAACAATTAAGATGGGCCAATTTCTGTAGCTGAACGTTTTATATGTAAAAGAATGACGTCTGTACGTCTAAAGTCTTCAGGAAAGACACCATCAAAAATATCCGGACTTCTTCGAATTGGATAAAGATCGAATAATTTTCAAAATTTCGGAAAAGGAAATGGTTTGAAAAGCAAAACTATTATTATGCAAGGATTCAACAAGTTCGCATATGGAAGGATAAGTACAGCAAATTGAAGGAGCAGAAGCCGATTGTAAACTGCAACCAATATTAGGAAACGATTAAAATCATCATACATATGTATGACGATTAAAATGTCATACATTTCAGAATTGTCAATACGTAAAACAGTAAGTTTTTTAGAAGCAGAAGATCTATTTAGTATATTATTAACTACCTGCCTGTTTGTCATCTCGGCAAATAGGAATCTGTTTTTTTTTTTTAGAGCGACACATCTTGTGACACTTGTATCTTTTTTTAAGACCCCAGTTATAAGGATATCTTTTTGCACTTAATTCTACTATAAGTCTATTTTTGGCTTTGTTTAACAATGTCCTTTTTTTTGAGGGAAATTAAGAAGAACAGGATATGATGTGTTTACATAGAATATGAATGAATATTGAATAGGCGGTTCAAGATGGCATAAAGAATATTTTAATTTATTGTTGTCTACTATACATTTTTTAGGAAAGAAATTAGAAGATCTGCAAACTGTAGATATAGGGGTTAGGAGTCCTGTCACAATGTAGTAAGTAATTTTCAGATTAAATACTAGGTGAGGTGAAAAGTAACCTCCTTGGGAATGAAAAAAAAATTTTTTTTGTTAATGTTTTTTTTTTTTTTTTTTATTCAATATAGTCCCCTATTAGTTTGATACACTTATTCTAGCGATTTTCCAACTTCTTGATCCCATTCGAAAAGGCACCATAACCTTTCTAGCAGTAGCAGCGTATTCTGGCGGTCAAGGAGGCTACTTTTCACTCCACCCACACGTTAGGCACACATTGAGAGCAATATTTCTTAGACGAACATAAATATGAATCAGACCTAGTGGGCTGGTTTATAAAACATGTTAGATTATGTGAAGCAAGTAAAGCCAAGTAGTAAGAGACAGTTTCATTACCATCTAAAATATTTATGTTGAAATTTACTAATGTAATTAAATTTTTTGATTTTTCCGTTGTTTAGAGCTTGAAAACTCATTTATGTTATGAACGTCACAACATTGAATATGTGCAGTCTATAAACATATATGTTACACATAAACACATAACAATTCATACAGAACATGGTTAACTTCAACAAAAACTTTTAGATCATCTGCACTCACATAATTAATATAGGAAACATCATGAATTACGTGTTTCTCTTTCACAAAACAACAAACTCCACCGGCGGCGTAACATTCATTTGTTTTCAAAATAAAATTGAACCCGGGTGTGACGTAATTATATGAGGTATGACGTAATAGATGTCATTGCATAGTTTTTTCCGAGATCCTGCAAATTTTTGTGAGGCGCGTAGATGTTGAAAATTCTGGGTTGTTCATTTAACATAATATATTCTATGTACTGCCAACGCAGCACCATCTAATAAAATATATTATAGAAAACAGCTGGCGACCATCTATTAATTTGACGTTTTGTGGAGAATTCGCCAAGCATTTTGTCCACCTTTAGACGAATTGTAGTATCTTATAATTTCTGACTTATTTTTCCCACCAACAATTGTACTATTCAAGTGAATTGGACAATGAAACCATTTTCGGGAAACCCAAATTCACTAGAAAAAACAACACGCCGCACGGTCTTTCAATGGTAGACGCTGTGTTTGTACCAGGTGGGCCAAAAGTCCGACTAAAAGCTATTGAAATAAATTGGAAATTGAAGTTTGTTTCATGAACATTTCTTTTATTATGGTATGTATGGAAACTTACATCGGCCGCCATTAGAATGCAGGCACTCATGGGCTTTTTTGATAGTACTTTCCATGACTTTTTGAAGTGTTGCCGGCGTAATTTGCACGATTTCTTCTCGAATGTTGAGTTTCAATTCCTCTATAGTATGTGGTCTAAAGCCCACAGATCAGTCTATCGCGGTGGCCATTCAATATTACCGTTTTTTTAGGTAATGCGATTTGGGTAGCTCCGTCTTGCTTAAACCACATGAGCTCAACATTGTTGTCTGATTGCATGAGTGTTGAACGACCTGAATATATTCGGCCGATGGTCCATAAAGGATTCTACCGATTCGCCTTACATCGCCAACGTTCCCATATTGCTCAAATTTGGCCATTATTGTACAAATAGTTGGAGCTGTTGGAGTATTTCGAACCCCACAAAATTGCCGGTAGGCACGTAGAGTGTAAATTATTGACCGATTGTTTTTCCAAAAATAATACGACAATTTGTGTTCGCTGTGCGATCGCGTAGTGCTTCATGTCAAATCTCCCAAGACTTATGTCTGCAACAAAAAACAATTACTCAAATATATCTACAAAAGTCATTATTTTTTTACATATGAAAAAGACTTTTGGCTCACCCAGTATATATAGAGTTTTCCAATAGGGACTTGACAACTTTGAATTTAATTTGTGAACGCTAGTTCTAATCATCAAACTGTCACTGTCAATTTATTCAGTAAACTCAACATTTTCATCATGGTAAAGTACACTAATGAGCAACGTCTGCCAACGTTCTCCGATTTGGTTCTGGAGAAGATGCGCCAAGATGATGAATTTCATCGCAAAATCATCTTCAGTGACGAAGCTCATTTTTGGCTCAATGAGTTCGTCAATAAGCAAAATATGCATTATTGGTCGGGTGAAAACCTACATGTGCTTCATGAATCACCACTTCATCCACAAAAAATAACTGTTTGGTGCGGTTTGCATGCCAGCGGCGTTATTGGGCCATATTTTTTCGTCGACGATAATCATCGTCACGTTAATGTGAATGGTCAGAGTTATCGCGCCATGATCACCGATTACTTTTGGCCCGAATTGGAAGATATGGACTTGGACGACATGTGGTTTCAACAGGATGGTGTCACAAGCCACACAGCACACGCTACAATCGATTTATTTAAGAGTAAGTATGGTGAGCGTGTTATCTCAAGACATGGGCCAGTCGATTGGCCGCCTCGTTCGTGCGATTTAACGCTGCTTGACTATTTTCTGTGAGGCTACGTTAAGTCATTGGTTTATGCCAACACGCCGACGACGTTGAAAGAGCTCAGAGCCAACATTGAACACGAAATAGCGGCCGTTTCGGCCGAAATGTGTGGCCCAATCGTTGAAAATTGGTTTAGAATCTGCATAGACACATACTTGCATTTCAAAGTGTTTTCCAGAGGTCTTTGGTATGTTCGTCATTTGATCGGGATTAGTTATTAGTTATTAGTATTCCTAGATATGCATCAAATTCTTCTATACTTACAGATTTCCATTCTCTACTGCACTGACTGCTACTGACTGTTCTCATTCATCTTGTCATATTAATTTTTCTGATTTGCGATTTGTTCCCCTATAATTATGTCACCCATTCCGTCGGTATATTTGAAAGCTTGCAGCGCTGTCAAATTTCGAGAATGTGGACCTCCATTTTACCTCATAAAATTATGCGCGAGAAACAAGGGAGGACTAGATATTTTTTATTACACTCAGTTCTGTCTCTTGCGACATATATATATTGCAAATCACCAATTTCTTTATTTTATTGTTTTATATTCGTACAAGAAATTTGTAACCAAGAGATATAATGCACTGAACGTGCTGCAGTGACTCAACTGTTTGTCTGCAAATCACCAAGAAACTGCAAATGTTCTTGGGGGGTGGCCGTGGTGTAGTGGTATATGCATAGACTCCTCAAGCAGAGGGTCGCGGGTTCAAATCCCGTGCGAGGCAATTCTCTGAAAAAGCTTTTTCATTGAATTTGTATGTAGTTATATGTAAATCCCGTCGGCGTCAACTCTGACATGAAGGCATAACAGTGATGTTGGAGTGGTTGCTGGATGGGCTAAATGTAACGAGTTAACAACTAGCACGTACTTAAGACCCACTGGTTGAGGATGCACTGGCTCCAGTTTGACAACCACCTCTGGAAAAATATCAAAACTTAACCTAAAAAATTCAGCACGAGCTGTAATCATTATCACCATAATTTTTACATTTGAAAATGCAAATACATACCCAGGTATGTAGTATTGACACAAGGGTTAAAGCAGTTCATAAAAAGGTCATTTGCCACCATATGTTGCTCAAAAGTTTTACCTTAAAAGATGTTATATAAATCTTCGCTAAGTATATGGTGGTTAGCCTACGTTAATATCTGCTGAAAGGATTTTTTTGTGAGGTAATTTTTATACTGAAACTCCTCTTCTTTGATCTGTACAACTTCTACATGTTAGTAATACACTTGCGGTCATAAAAACCGCACCATTCAAAGTGATTAAAAAATTGTTGATAACTACGATAATAATTTTTATAATGAAATGAAATTTCTATCTAATTTCGATCTAATTTCTATTTATTAATTGAATGTTTGAAAAAAGATATTAAAAAAGAAAGAAAAACCAGTTAATTTTCTTATTTTTTTTAAATATTTTAATACAGTCATTGGTTAACAAAATCAAACGATGCATTTTTTATGTATGTGTATATAAGGTGTTTAGATATGCCACTTTTACCAAAAAAATATCAATACCTAGTTGCTCCTCCTTTTACGGTTATAACTGCTTTTATTCTAGAAGGCATCGAGTTTACTAGAAGCTCAGTAATATCCCTTGAAATTTCAGTATTCCTTAAGTGTTCCAGAACTTCATTTGGCGTTTTTTTTTTACGTTTAATTACATGCCACAAGTGCTCGATTGGGTTTAAATCGGGCGAATTAGCTGGCCAGTCTAGTCTGGTAATACCGAGGTCATCAAACTTTGTCTTGAGCTGAAAATTATTGGAAGACTCTAGTTACTTGTCTGTTTATTATTTATAAAGCAGACATCTAGAAGTTGATTTATAACACTTTACTAACGGATTTGGCGCGGTGGCAAGGTGCAGAATCATCTTGAAAAATCCACTTTGCACTCGTCCTTGAACCTTTCACCTGCTGACCGTCGTACGTATTGCAAATTTTCGGCACAGAACAATTTAATTTAATTTCATCGGACCATATCACACATCGCCAATCATCCTGAGTCCAATCTTCATACTTTTTTGCCCACGTCAAGAGAGCTTTTTTAATTTTTGTGGTCAGGAGAGGTTTTTTCGCTGGTCGTCTTCCATATAAACCTATCTCCCATAACCGTCGGCATATGGTTTCGGCGCTTAGATCAACTTGTTGAAATTCACTCAGCTCTGCTCTTATACGGACAGCACTTTTAAAGCGATCTTCATGCTAATTCGTTGCAATATATTTTTCGTTTTCTGGGTTGTTTTACGTTTTCGTCCCGAGCCTTTTTTCCTTTCCACTGGATCCAAATTTTCTTTTTTCTTCATTAGTCGTTGAATGACAGCATCTTATTTTAAGCGCAATCTCACGATATCCAAGCCCTTCTTCGACTAAAGTCAATATTTGAACTTTTTCGTCCCGAGTCAGTTGAATATATTTACCATACATTTCACTTTTTTTTACTTGTCACCGTCACAACTCAATTCAAACTGATTTTTTTTGCACTGAATACGAGGCGGAACTCCGCTATGGGGAATACCCTTACGATCTGATGTAATTAGGCATTTTTTGAGAACTCATTAGGTGGTGCGGTTTTTATGACCGCAAGTGTATAAGATTGACACTTTCTAACTGGAATATTATCCCGATCCATATTAGCGCGAAATTTTCATTTCATTAATTTGATAAAAGAATTTTCATTTAACATGTTTCTCAATGAATCCCAAATCTGACAAACAGTGGCGAGCTTATAAATAGGAAAATGATAATCTCTTAAAAAAAAAAAAAAAAACAAAAAACATCGGAATGCCAGATTGATTGCAAGAAACTATATTAGTTGGACACATGAACAGTGCAAAAATGTCATATTCAATTAATGAATCCAAATTAGTTGTGGTTCTAATGATAAAGCATATGTTCGACGTCGTAAATTCGAAGATTTCCACAAAAAGTGTTTAAAACCAAGAGTTTAGGAAAGTGGTGAGTCTGTTATGGTATAGATTGGTACTTTTGTAATGTGTTCAGTTCCCATTTGTCGAATTAATAGTATCATGAACCGCTATGTGTATGTAGACATATTAGAAAATAACCCATTCCCTTACGCTGCTGAGCATCTTTCCCAAGACTGGATTTTCAAGATAACGACCGGAAACAAATTTTAAAAGAAGCTCAAGAATTTTTGGAATACAACAACGTGAATGTCATGACATAGCCAGCTTAATCTCCGCACCTTAATTCAATTAAGATGCTTAAGAATAACGTTAACAAAATTATGAAAACACAAAACAAATTTATTGAAGAATGATAAGGAAACATCTCGATTGATCGAAACACTCGGCTCATTGACTCAATGTCGCGAAAATATGAGGAGGTAATAAAAATCAAAGGGTTGTGACTAAGTATTAAGATTTTATAAAGTTTAATAGAATTAATTAAATTGAAAACTAAACATCATTTTTACAATGTTGCCGTTTCATAAAAAAATTATTTACATGCGAGCAGCATTTAAAAAGGAACAACTTTAATAAAAAAAAAACGGACTAAAAGGATGAATATGCTTGTTTTTCAGTTTTTAAAAACGATACTGTTCTATACAAAAATGTATTTTTTCAACAATATTTCTTTATAAGTTCACCACTGCACATATAATCAGACATATTTTCTTTTTACGCATACTACGAATTTGCTTTAAGTTTGTAATTTGAAGAATAGAGCATGCTTCGAAGCCAAATTATCACTACCCGTTATATATAATATATAAAAATATAAGTTATATTATTATTTCTTTAGACTTAAACATTTTTACAGTGTTTTTGCGAGTCATGGCTTTTTTAAAAAAGGTAACATGTAACAATACAAATAGTTTTTTTTTAAAATATAAGTGGGCGGGCTTTACGAGTTAGAAAAGTTCTGTTTAAATTTGCTACGCTACGAGTATATGTATATACTAGACTTTGAGGGAACAATTCTGCTTTTAATGGCTTTTTAAAAAAACTAATCTTATTGAAGGAAGAAGAGAAATAATTCTGTAGTTACAGATGTCATCAATGGCACCTTTTTTATGAAGAGGGATTACATCGGCACATTTCAGGGCTTCTGGAAATACCCCATTGAAAATACTTTGAATAAAAATATGTTCCAGAATGCCTATAAAGTATACAATATTTTTGAGCAAAACAAAAACAAACTATTTCATGGGAGGATAAGTTTCTTAAGGAGTAATTGTTTTTAAAAGCCTTAATATAGTTATTAGCTCAAAGAAACAGGTGTCGAACACAGCTGGAGGGTGAATTCGTTGAAATTGAAACGTATAGTTGCAGATTGTTGGCAATTGACATGAATTAGTAGTTGAAGGCTTCATCAACAGTTTGTTTATTTATGACAATGGAACCATTCAAACGAAATGATATAAGATTTTTAGAGTTTGGGGACTTATGCAAAATATTGTATTGTTGACTACCTTCCATTCCTTTCTGAAATTAGCTATCCCAAGTCTAGCCCTGTAAAATTCATTACGGCTTACTTTTATTCCTTGTTTTAGGGAGAATGACACTTTCTTGTATTGCTTGAGATGATGCTTTTTACGCTGAACTTTATTTGACTTTTTTTTTGTTACCAAGTAACTGCATTAATTTGCGTATCGTATGCCTAAGACGGATTTTGGTTCCATGTAGGCAACCTGCCAAGACTCGCAGCAACGATTTGAGGTAAAGTAAATAGATTTTGATTGCTTTGTCGTGTTAATTGGATATTTTTATAGCTTTATTTTTACAGGAGTCAACTATCAAGGCAATCATGCTGTGATCGGAAATGCCATAATAAAAACAGACATTTCGAAAGAATGGATTTAAATAATGATGAAGCCACCAAAATTATGAATCCAGAATTTTCCAGATGTAGGCTTGGTAGGTTCATTATAAAAGCTATTATAGTAGTCCATATGCTGGAAACGTAGCTGAATCAAAATCATCTAATATGTTCGGATTGAAATCATCAAAAATAAGCAAATTATTTGAAGATGAAACTTCCCTAAAAAATAATGAGAGATTAACAGCATGTTAACATAATGTAACCTATAAAAACAAACAGCAACGAAGCCTTTTTTGTTTATTTCCAAGGGCAATCCAATAACATCGGCACTTTTAAAGGTTAATACAGAGACACCTAAATCGTAACTTTGCTTAACGAACACCCAATGCGTAACTTTCGTTTGCTGCAGGCAAAAAACCAAAGCCTAACATATTATAAACCTCTTTCTCAATGTCGTAAATCCAGATCTCAGCAATAAAATTGGGAAAACGTGCGAAAGAGATACAAGAAATTTAAAATAATTTCTCAAACCACTGATGTTCTGGTGAATAAAAAAAAGGTTTTTACACAGTAATCATTTGAACTAAAAACCTCTTCAAACATATTTTTTAGCGTTTGGTTTTTAACTGTCAAAAAAATTACAGGAAAATTGCAAAAGTGTTTTAACTTTTGTTTGAGTTGATAAATCAATTGTCCCCATTTATTTTTAAAGATTATTTCATGTAAATGTTGACTACGACTACATTTTAGGTGGTCCATACGGAGAGTCCAACTTTAAATCACTTTTTTAAGCATATTAGCTGGCATCTCCCTTATAACACGTATAATTAGTATCAATGAAATCGAAAGTATTATTTAAAGAGATTTATTATTATCTGGATTATTTGATCAATTCGAGATCCTCAAAAGATCTTATCTTAATGGGACTACTACTTTCGATCTTCCTCATTAAAATATAATTGTTATTGAACCATACAAATGTATACTGTTCCTCGCCAAATCATAATAACGATGGAATATTCGTTGGAATACAGCCGGTAGATATTAAAAAAACACTCAGATATTTTTTCTCCTTTCTTGTGTAAATTTATTAAACTCAGTCTGATGCAGGGAAAAATTCTGAAAAAAACTTTTCCTATTTACAAAGGAAGTGTTAAAAGTCAAATCGGCAATTATAGACCGATATCCATACTGCCAGTCATGGAAAAGTGTCTAGACGACTAATTAGCTTTATTGAGAACCACTCCCTTATCTACCAAAGTCAGTGTACTTTTTCAGAAGCAAAAAAGTACTGGACAATTGCTTGGAGAGTTTGTGAATTGAGTCAATTCACATTCAATCCTTAAATGAAAATTATCATATTTTGGTCATGTTTATGGATTTAAGTAAAGCATTTGATACACTAAACCGTGCAGAGTTACTGGGAGCACTGGAACGGTGATGAGTGATGGCGGACTGGCTAAGAGATTACCTACTCAACAGGGCCTTTTATGTAAAAATCAAGGACGTTTACATTGAAAGTAAGCATGTACAATATGGAATTCCTCAAGAGTCGAAACTAAGTCCAATTGTTTTAATTTTGTACACAAATGAACTTCTTCGCAGTTTCAAAATAAGCATTCCATTTGCTTACGCAGATAACACCGCGATAGTTGTGCGCCACAGGTCTCTGGAGACGGCAACAAGACTAATGCAGACAGCGTTTAATATTGCAGTCAAATGGTGTCACAACAATGGCTCAGTAATCAACGCAGTGAAATCAAATATTATGCACATCCGAAGTCCACATCATAAAGCTACGCATGAGCGAGTATTTTTTCAAAATGATTCCTACCTCAAATCAAACAAACACTTAATTGATATCATAGAAAGCTTTGAATACCTAGCACTCATCATTGATAGCCATTTCATCTGGGGCAAGCAAATTAACAAGATACGCACTGATTTAAAGAAAGCTTCATTTGCATTGGCGCATCTAATAAATCATGCAACACCACAAATTTTGAATCTAGTATACTACGCCTTCATTGAATCCAAATTAAGGTATGGAATACTGGCCTGGGGTAACACTTCCAAAACACATATTGAGAAACTGCAAAATCTCAAAATATCTGCGTTGAGGCTAATGAAGATTTAAGGTACCTAAAATGCAAAATATTTTGAAGATGACTCTGGTACTGGAATACTATAGTGACATCCGCTTTCAAAGACCAATCGAACATGAAATCAATCCATGAATTACCTGCTGATCTTTAAAATATTGTAAATTTTAAAAACAGAAAAAAAAAACTATTAAAAATTTTCTTTTAAATTCATAAAATTAAATTTAAAATAAATAAATTCATAAAAAAAAATTATTAAATCATGTACACAAAACTTAGCTTGCTCATTTTAGTTTAAACTTTTGAAAAGCAACCTTCTGCAGAAAAGCCATTAAGGTTTCGCAGAAAATTATATAAATTGTTAGGAAACTTTCATGCAAATAAATATGTTATATACGTATATATTATACATATTGAGTAGAAACAATGGGCTCTTATGGAGAAATCCGAAATGTAACCTCAGGCGTTTCCGACACTTTTAATCGTAAAGCGCGTCGCACCTTTGGCAGCTATCGACTATCAGCCAACATTACGCTATATGTTTACTTGTTCGATACAAGATAGGTTATAGTGTAGTGTATTTACTTCGAATGGTAAAATCTTTTTGCCATTATTTTTTATGGTTTTCTTGCACAAAATATTAATTTGAACTATGTATTTGTTGTTTTTTGTTTAATTTATTTACTAAAATACATTGTTTGTGAAGTTAATCCTCCTAATTAAATTTTAATATAAATAAGAAGAGTACATATCTACTCTACCTCGTGCAACGAATTCACATACCATATTACAAATCTGAGAAACAATACTTTATCTGTCAGCTCAACGCCAAAGCTACATTACGGATTGCAAATTTCAAGTTCGTGCTTTTGACGTTGATTAAAGTTCTAATGAAGCGTACATTAAGTATGTTAAAGCGGGACCGAGCGACCGCGACATTGTGATTTGACCATGGAAAGTGCTCGAGTGTAGTTGGTAAACGCATCATTAATTTGGAATTGGAATTCTTTCTTTTTCCATTGCCACGATCATGGCCATTGCCATTTCCAAGAGCAGACGAATTTAAATTCTGCCTCTTGTTTAATTTCTCCTTCAATATCCATTCCTTGAGCGAGCGGTGTGAGAGTTGCGCAAAAGGACTGAACTCTTTGTTGCGGGAGAATTTTTTTCCATCAACTATTTTATTCTTTTTTCTCATTTTCTTCACATAACATTTTTTGATTTGGTTTAGTTTCAGAATTCTCTTCACGCAAGATAGTTAGCAATTGCAAATAATCTTTATTAACATCTTCAATCGCTCGATGTGACAAAAGGACAATTGTGATATGCAGTTTCTTCTTCTATTCTGCTCGTAGAGCTCACGAACGGCTCTTGCTTCTTGTTAAGTTGCGTGTATTTGTCAGCATTTTTCATGAAACCAGGGATTTCTTTTTGAGGGTGAAAACTGGCGTCTCTGATGGCAGATTTGAAACGTTAACATTGATCTTCTGTATCTTATATATATATAATAAAGGAACCGTGTGCTTGCTATAGTGATATTTCATCCCGCCACAAATGCAATAAGCAAATATCCATTACCAGACGTGTTGTCCTGAAGGCTATGCTTGCCAATTGTTCTACCAAAGATGTCCTCCTTTTCTACCCTGATGTTCAAATCGATTTCAATTTCATACTTCGGAAATTGCACATAAGTCATATCGAGCTGCTCGTAGAAATATTCTTTGATGGTGTCGTCGATGTCTTCCGTAGAGACATAGGCGCATATTAGGTTTATCTTAGCGAACTTAGCCTTAATGCGGATTATCATAAGACGTTCGCTCACGTACCAAAAGCTCAAGACTACTTGCCTTAGTCTGCCGCATATGACAAATCTGCATCTAAATAAGCATATAGCAATCACCGTAATATACGATTATATCAGAGTTTTTCATCCTCCGTACTCGTATGCTCGTCCACTCCCATTAAAGTTCCTGCGTGGCGGTGATATCTTTGTGATAGCAGTCAACGGCCTATGCTAATTGTGGGTTGCACGTAGCTTATTAAAGATCCGAATATTCCTGCTGCAAATCCGAAAGACGTTGTCTTTTAAACATTTGCAAAGGACTTAAATAACAAAAGCACAGGATTAAACGCAACTTATAAGCTATACACACTGAATTGGACAATTTCACTCCCATCAAAAACTGTAGTTACTTTTGTATTTGTTGTAACAACACATCAAAGCAGATGAATTCCACATCAAAATAATATAAGCGCTCATGACAATATCAGTCACGAAAATCGTCCTTATAAGTTCGTATTAGAAGAAGAAGACAAATTTTGGTATGGTTTCAAGAAAAATCATTTCAGTTTTAAGTGACGTGAAAGTTTTAATCTGCAATAGAATAGATATATTGTATTATGTGAGGTTCTATTTGCACACGAAAACAGAATTCTCTGCCTGCATTGTTCATTTTCCTTGTCGTCACAAAGAAACAATTCAATTGGGGCAAAATCTACGAAGTTATTTATATTAGAAAAACACTCAGTTTTGAATCATGTACATCTATACAAGAACAACAAATTATATTCTTAATATATGAGTTATTAATTTGTAGTCATTTTAATATCAAAATAAAACTCTTCTTTTAAAATTTATTATAGGTTTATTGATTATCGCTTTACAACGGTCACTTTAAATCTAACGTTTATTGTTTTATTGCTGATTTCCATTGTATCAGGTTGGCAAATTAGTAATTGCTGGTTTTTTTATATTCATAAACAAAACCCTTTTTTTTAATACAAGGAATAAACTTTAATCAGTGATATATTTTCTATTTTGTTCGATGACCTTTTGCCACCTTTCTGGTAACTTCACGATCGTAGAACTTCTAACCTTTCTTGGAAAAAAACTGAACTCAGTGCAATTCCACAGCGTCATCTTCATTTTACCATCTAAACAGTTTTGCAAAAATCGAAATAAATGGTAATATTATGAAGCAAGGTCGGAGCTATGGTGGATATAACGTCAATTACCAACCAAGCTCCAATTCAGTGGGAAGTCTAGAAAGTGCATCTGCTACTATACGTAATTTTCTTTACCCGATATGTACGATATTTGATTTCAAAATTGTATTTGTTCAGTAAGGTTTTCCACCGTTGTAACGTATGACTAGGCTATTTTAATGAACATTGCCACTATAGTGGTCTGTTTGGATTGTGAATTGTTGACCGAATGGATATGGTCTGAATTATTTAGTTTGCCATACTATTACTTGAAATTATGTTACAGAATAGTTTTGTAGGGCTTGACTGAGTGTTTTGCTTGAGAAGTAAATTGGATATGTTTTGGCTTAGTACTGCTCCCATGGCAAAATTACTTCTACCTGTTTTGTATAGTCGCGTTATATTATACCTTGATAAAAAAAAAAAAAATAACCACCGTGTGGCGCTCCCATTGTTTCGATTTGAGTTCGGTTTTTTTTTTTTTTTTGTTAAGTACATCTGTTGTTGACATTCCCTCTAAATCTTAGCATCATAGCTTGACATTTGCAAAAGTTACGTAGCCAAGAGTACATCTCTCTCTGTGTGTGGTGGCGATTTTTTACAATTTTAGGAATAGATTTAAATTTGCAATAACGAACTTGTATTAAATTTTTTTCGTAAAAAACAGATTTAATACTGCGCGAACGTTGGAAATGTTGGAAAAGTGTTTCGGCAACGATTCTCTAAAGAAAACGGTTGTTTATCAGTGCCACGAGCGGTTCAAAAGTGGTCGTGAGTCAATCGAAGATGATAAACGCAGTGGCAGACCATCGACATAGTAAACATTGATGAAGTAAAAGAAATGTTGATCAATAACCGCAAATTAACCATCAGAGAGATAGCGAAGGACTTGAACATTGCCTATGAATCCGTCCAATAGTTGGCTAATGATTTGGATTTCCGTCGAATAGCAGCAAAGTCGGTGACAAAAGACCTCAATTTCATGCAATAAAATTCACCTGATTTGACTCCCTGTGACTTCTTTCTTTAACAATCACTACGAGAAACGCGTTTCAACAGCCGAGAGGAAGTAATGGAAATATCGCAGGAAGCACTAATGGACATGCCGAAAATAGAATATAAAGAATGATACGAGGATTGGATCAAGCGCTGACATCTCGGTCACTACGAGAAACGCGTTTCAACGGCCTAGAGGAAGTAATCGAAATATCGCAGAAAGCACTAATGGACATGCCGAAAACCGAATATAAAGAATGATACGAGGATTGGATCAAGCGCTGGCATCGCGGTCACTACGAGAAACGCGTTTCAACAGCAGAGAGGAAGTAATGGAAATATCGCAGGAAGCACTAATGGACATGCCGAAAATAGAATATAAAGAATGATACGAGGATTGGATCAAGCGCTGGCATCTCGGTCACTACGAGAAACGCGTTTCAACAGCCGAGAGGAAGTAATCGAAATATCGCAGAAAGCACTAATGGACATGCCGAAAACCGAATATAAAGAATGATACGAGGATTGGATCAAGCGCTGGCATCGCGGTCACTACGAGAAACGCGTTTCAACAGCCGAGAGGAAGTAATGGAAATATCGCAGGAAGCACTAATGGACATGCCGAAAACCGAATATAAAGAATGATACGATGATTGGATCAAGTGCTGGCATAAGTGTGTTGCAGTCGATGGGATTTAAAGGGGACAATATAGATTTAAATGAAAAACTTGTATTTTAATTTTCTGAATAAATTCCGAAATTTTTTTTAATCAAGGTGGGATAAGCACTTGGTCTTGTGAAATTAAGTTGTTGATGCTTTTTCAGCTTTTTAATAATATGTTTTTACAGAATATCGTGTGTCTTATGTGTCTTAAGAATTCTGTTTGTTTTTCAGGAATTCACATTTGTCAAGTCAATTTTCGAGTTTACATTTTCAAAAGTTTGTAGTACTTTATTAATATCGAGTCTAAGTGCTTAGTCAACATTAAATAGGCAATGAGTCTCTATTTGTTCACCTAGGACTTCGTTCATTAAAGTCTTTCGAACGTGGTGGGTTCGGTCTTTTAAACGAATGAAATTCGAATGAATTCAAGTGATTAGTTTTTCTCTAAGTCAAGAAATGTAAAATATTTATATTGACTAATTTCATTTATTAGCGAAATTGGAAATTTATCATTTATAGTGCTAACGTTCTGTTTTGGGTTACAAATGACTATTCTTCATTTTTTTTTCTTCATTTCGTTGAATTTGCTCAAAACTTTGTGTAGTTTAATTTTCTCGTTTTCACTCAAATGATCAGTTGGTATGTTACTGTCTGTGGTCAGGAAATTATTGGTTTCGCCCGCGCCCGTAAGTGAAGATACGAATTTTTGACATGGATACAAGTATGTCTATGCGCTGGGGGCCAACATTTTTTTCTGTACATCAAAATTCTGTGGAACGTTTTTGTGTTACTCGGGATCAGTTTACTAATGAGGCAAGTGACTACTTGTAAAGATTTGTAAAATTTGCTCTTTATTGATTGTTACTGTTTTTTTTTTTTTTTTTTTTTTCTACAGGGATATCTGCTTCGAAATTTCTGAGAATTTCTATACCTAAAGTGCACCAAGTTAACGTATTCCGTTGTACATAAAGAATTTTAGAGTGTGTTGTGTAGTAATATCTAATAAGGTTTCTAACAGAAATTGGTGAATTCCAATTTGTTTTGAAAATTTAGTTTTGACTGCAAATTCTTTTTTTTTTTTATTAAACTAAATGACCTGGTTTAGTTGTTGTCCAAGCCATTTCGAGTTTGGGACTTTTTCGAAACTTGTAATTGAAAATTTTTATCAATTTCCATAATTAGAAATTGTATTTTGTCTGGAATGAGCATACCGTTGATGTGATTAAAATGAATGAGGTATGTCCTATTTATATTAACATTCTGAACCTTATTTTTCTGGAAAGGTTGATTCTTTGTTTAATAAATTTAATTTGGTTAAAGGTCTACTGTACATGTCGTTTTCTTTTAGTGCTATAAAGACTGTCTGTACGGTTGTGGCATTTTTTCTTTACCATTTTTTTGTGGTGGTTCTCGGATGAGGTGTTTAAATGATGCCTTTGTGCATGTATTTTGTAATATTTCAGGCTCAATAGGTTAGGTTAGGTAATAATGGATGTGCTAGTCCCTAAGGGATAAGCATACACGAAGGTCTATTTGTCTATTGTAATTCCCTGTTGAATTATTATTATTATATTGTATTATTATTTCTATGGTGGGTCCTAGCTAGCTTGTGTTGGCTGAAAATGAGCCAGAGCCTTTAACAAATCTAATATTTCAAGTTTCTATGAAATATACCTTAGGTGTTTGGCAATGCGTATTTAGAGATTACGGCAGTCGCACAGCTTCTATAATAATCTTGTGAACCAGCTCCTATTCTTCTAATCACCCTGCCAATGAGGCAGTTGCTAGTTATAACACCTGTAGCAATACGGTTGTCCACTTTGTTAAGTTCAAAGAGGATACTTGTTCTCATGTTGTCTAAGCTTGGCCACAAAAAGTGCGAGATGACACAGTCACTCCTGGAGTTGCATGCTTTGTTGGTTCGTTTTATGGCTTGGTATATTTAAGTCATTGTGTTTGTTACTCCTGTAAATATAGGCTCCCTCTTTTGCGCCCGTATCCGCTTTTTTATTACCTTTTACTTTTGTTTGTCCAGATACCCAGCAGATATCTATTTGTTGAGATTTGCAGACTCTGCCTAGAATTTAACGACATTTTTATTCATCTATTAATTTAGTGGTTTTACTCGCCAACGATTTTATGGCCACAAAAATAGTGATCTCTGATAAATCAAGTTCCATGAGTAGTAGTGCCTGTGCAACTTTACGAATGGCAAATATTTCTGCCTAAAAATACTACATTCGTCCAGAATCTTGGAGGAGTCCTCAGTCTGTTCCGTTTCATAATAGGCTCCATGCCCAGCACCTTCCTACATTTTGGAGCCTTGGTGTAGAGGTGGAGAGGTGATGTAGAAATATTCTTATAAAATTCCACTCTTGGCACGATACAGTCAGTTTTGTTAGTGCATACTCCTGTAATACAGACGCATAATTTAAGTTGTATTCCGTCCATACGCCTGATTTTTATAGTATGTATTTATTTTTTTTAGTAAACTATTATTATTACAATTCGTTTATATACTGTGTGGTCCGATTGGGGATAGAGATATCAAAGAGAATTTCGATGATAATACATTTATCGAATGAATTCTATGGACAGATGAGTCGTAGTTCACTAGAGATGCCATTACCAACTTCCATAACCTACACACTTGGAAGAATGAAAATCTGCATACAACAAGAACAACATCATGTCAACATCGATTCAGCGATGAGAAACGGTTAAATTGAAATAAAAATATTGACTGAATTGCATGAACTGATAGCAGTAGCGGCACAACATATAAAAGAGACTTTACCAACTATTAATATTACAAGAACAATTTAAAAACGAGCATTAGCTTGCATTCGGTCTAAAGGAGACACTTTGGGAAATTTTTGTATCATAGATTTAAAATAATGTAAGTTACGATTAGCAATAAGACTATTGCTAAAATTTATTAAAAAAGATTAAACAATTTTATGTTTAAAGACCAATATCTCGAAAGTGAAAGCATATATGGTAATAGTAATTTAGGTGTCCACTAATCTGCCCCCAGTTTTCCCCACTTCCGCAATATGCAGCCCCACTTTTTAAGGACGAGTTTTTAGATGCTCCCTTTACTTAAAATGAAGTAAAATCATTTTCCCTTTGAATTTTATAAGAACAATACAACAGAATTTTTATCCGCTCTTACTAAGGAATTTAGTAGAATATTCTATACGGCAAATTTTCCAGGATGCTTCAAAAGATCAATAATATTCCTGCTGCAAAAAAAAAGGCAATTATGATAATCCGACAAACTACAGAGGCATTTCCTTTTTGAACACTTCTGCTAAGTTGTTTAGTGCTATGATCTTCTATAGACATACGGAGTGGATTATGAACAAGAAATTATTAAATGAATTTCAAGCTGGATTTCGAAAAAATTACTTAAATTTGACCAAATATTCACCTTAGTTAACATTGCGGAGATCTTTAAGAAAAAGGGCAAACAATTACATAAATGACTTTTTTTTATTAAATTTCGGTAGCGTTCGACTTTATAGCGCGTGAATTACTTTTATATGGGGTAATTCATCGTGAGGTTCAATTTTCAATAAACCTGAGACTTTACATATCCCTAGAGAAAATAGTCCAAAGGTGTGATATCGCACGATCTAGACGGCCAATTTACCGTAGCATTTACCGTGATATTAAGTGCTGACCGAAATGATTTCTCAGCTAGTCCATTGTTTCACGCGCTGTATGGCTCATATCGCAGTCTTGTTAAAACCAGAGCTCACCGAGACCATGTGCTTGAATTTCAGGAAGAATATTGTCCGTTAACATTTCACGACAACGGTTACCATTGACGGTAATTTTCTGATTTGCCTCATTTTTGAAGAAATATGAACCAATGATTCCACCAGCCAATAGAACACACCATACCGTTGTTTTAAATGGATGTAATAGTAGCTCTTGGTACTCTTAGGATTGCTCATAAGATCAAATACCGAAATTTTGTTTATTAACGTATCCATTGGGCCAGAATGGATTCATCACTGAACAAAATTTCACGATAAAACAACGGATTTTCATTGAGTTTTTCCAGAGCCCATTCACTGAAAATATGACGCAAATTTAAGTCGCCTGGCTTCAATTCTTGCGCAAGTTGAATTTTGTACCTTTTAGGGCCGAGACCCTCCCGTAAAATACGCCAATTTGTCGAATATGCCAAGCCAAGCTACTGAAAACGACAACGAATGGATTCGTCATGTTCTTCGCGTACACTCTCAGCTACAGCTTCATGCATGCATTGATAGGTATGAAAAAGTGTCATGGTTAAAGACAGAAATGTAGGAGAAGTGCATTTTTGAAGTTTGCGGCATTCTGTGGTATATTCCCCGGTGGGGATTTATTGATTTATATGACATGATAAAAGTAAATTTAATTTCATGCATCAAGAAACTATTTAAGGGTACATTTTGTTAAGCTATTCGAATGTGCAGAAATGTGTTCGTATCTCCGGAGTCCATCTCATAGCTTCGTTAAATGCTACCTGAACGATTCGCTGTAATAGTGAGTCAAAATTACTGTAAATCACATCGGCGTTACTTATCATTGGTACTATAAGGGTCATTACAAGTTCCCGTCGGTCTTTAAAAAGAATGAAACCAGTTGTAAACCAGAGCTTGCGTAAGCATTCATAGATCTGTCTAACAGCAAGGCTTGCGTTATTAAATCCAGATAAACTAGTACTTATAGCAAATCAAAGATTCGTTACTGAGTTAGAAAGCCATAATTGCGACACAGAATCAGTATCAAGTTTGCTTTTAGAGATTTGGAGAACTTTCGACTTATCAAGGTTCAGCTACAGCCCGTTTACCACTGACCACTAATGGATTCTAAATAAATCTTCATTTAATTTAAGAGCAAGCTCTGCAATAAAACATATAGGATGGACTCGTAGTGGATTGTCGTCAGCACAACATTAATAAATGTGCAGAATAAAAAAAAAAAAACCCAATAATCGATGCCTAAGGTACGCGATTCCGTACCATTTTGAGTTCTGAAGATTTGTCATCAATAAGAACTTTTTGCCAGCTGTTGGAGAGATAACTTTTAATAACTTTTAAACAGCATAAGATTTTATGATGGACTTTATCGAATGCTTTTAAAAAACCGAGTAGGCAAAGGAATGTTACATAGCCTCTATAAGTTGGTTATCAATGGTTTTTGGTTCTTTATTTCAACACTTTTATTTTTCAAAGAAATACTGGACATGGTCTATATAAAATTTTATATAGTTCTGTGCAGTTCTTACACAAAACTTCTTCACTGTTATAGTCATTTGTAGTTCAAACATTGCGTTAGATAACAATATTCTCTTACTGGATATTTAACCCGGCCTATTTTTATGATTGCTAATTTCATTAATTTTTTAAGGCTTACATTATTCATTTCAAGGATAACATTCAACTTTTTCCATTTGTTTTTATTTTGAATGTATGAATTAATTTAATATCATTTTTGTTGAATTCGGAGTCCTGTTTCTTTATTTTGTCTTCTACATATTTTATGTTCCTATTTCTATAAAGTGATTCATCGTAAGATTTGATTTATAATGTAAAATAAAACAAATAAATTTGAAAGTGAACTTAAATGTTTTATTATCTGTTAAAAGAATAATTCATGGCACTTACTTCTTGAAAATAATATCATATAAATGTTGGCAACGACTACGTTTTAGATGGTTCATTCGGAAAGTCCAATTTCGGGCGACTAGTTCGAGCATAGTGACTGGTATCCGCAGATAACACGAGTAATGTTGGCTTCCAAAGCATCAATTGTAGCTGGCTTATTCCCAAAGACCTGAGACTTTACATATCATCAGAGAAAATAGTACAAAGGTGTGATATCGCACGATCAAAGCCGCAAATTTACTGTAGCAAAACGTGAAATTAAGTGCTAATCAAATTGATTTCTCAAGAAGTCCATTGTTTCTCGCGCTGTATGGCTCGAAGCGCCGTCCTATTGAAACTGGAGCTCATTGAGACCATTTTAGAAAGCACATAGTCCGTTAACATGGTGCGATAACGGTTACCATTGACGGTAACATTCTGATTTGCTCATTTTTAAGAAATATGGACCAATGATTCCACGAGCCAATAAAGCACACCATATTACCATATTAGATGTAATGGTAGCCCTTGGTACAATTCTATTTATTAACGTATCCATGAGCCAAAAATGGGCTTCATCACTGAACAAAATTTCACGATAAAACACCGGATTTTCATTGAGTTTTTCCAGAGCCCATTCACTTAAAATATGACGAAAATTCAAGTCGCCTAGATTAGACTAGAAAAGTATTTCTCACATAAAGCTGATTTTCGTAATATAGCTGAACAACTTGGAGACGCTCTTTTGATGTAATGTGATGACTTGCCAAACGATACTGAACAAAAATGACAAAACAGTTTAATAGGAGTCACGTGTTATCTGTCAAAAAAGCCTATTGAAAATCAAACCTCACGATGAATCACACTCTATTTTATGTTTCGTATGCGCTATGACTTTGTACTGATCCTTGAATTTAGATAAAATTTCATCTTTTAATTCCTCCGGTTGAGCAAGCCTTTAATTACCATTTAATTTTTTTTTTTTTTTTTTTTGAGGAAATCTTAAAATTTTTTTCTATTCTTATCCCATACATATCTTTGATTACTGCATTAACATTTTTTATGTACATCATATAGTCTTCACAAATGTATAAACCTCACCCTTGTACATGGGTCAAATATACCACTACTGTATGTGTCCAGCCCACTGCATTTAAATGTATAGTCGAATATTTTACGGCACACTGCTACACAACTTATAACCGATTCTCCTCGGTGCAGGGAAATTCGTCCCCGAGAACTAAGTCCACTGAGCGACTACTTTCTTTTGGAAACTTAGTACACATTCAAAAATAAGAAAAAGGATATAAGTTTCAACATTTAGAATTGGACGAAACATTGTAAAGTGCAGTTAAATATCACAAATTTTTAACAAAGTCTTAAGCTTATCTTTGATAAGTTCAGTCAATATAATTTATTATTAGTGAAAACGATGTGAAGTGAAGTTGTGCTTTAAAATATGGAAAATCGAATTGAATATATCACGGGTTTCAGGAAAAAATATACATATATAAAAAATTACACAAGAAATAATATTTCTTGATACAGGTGCTATTTTGATAAGCGTAGTAAGGGAAGCATAATGATTAATGAACTAAGTAAAGAAATAAAAAAAATGAAGCTAGTCATTCATATGAGAGCCAAGAAAAAAACATAAAAAAAATAAAAATGTTAAAAAAAATGAAGTTTCATTGTGTCAATAGACCTTTAAAGCGGAGGCTAACAGCCCGAAAGCTTTTTAAGAGCACAGTGAATATTAATTTTAAAAGTGTAAAAAAGGGACTGAATAAAATTAAAAATCAAAGCTTACCGAAATGCCCAATAAGTCCAGCGGATTTTTTAAAATCCTAAGAAAAAGAAATTTTTATGCAAAGCTAAGGGATTTAGGAACCAAGCGATAAAACACAGTTTTATCAATATAAAATTTTGAAAAATACACCATATTTGTGAGCAGAAAAATGACACATCTTATAGAAGAAGTGCCTGATACTTTTTCAAGGCTATATTTTGTTGATGGGACATTCATGTGATGCCTAAATCATCAGTAATACTTATTACTCTTCAGAGTCAAAACAGACTGACAACACTCTTTCAAAATTTAGTTTTCAAGACTCTTAAAATTGCGATTTTTTCAGAATATTGCAGATTATTTCAAAAAATTAAAAAAAATTAGTTCGCAAGGCTCTGAAAATAATCAAAGAAAAATATTCATTCAATAATCAAAAGATTTATCCATTCTTTTATATCTTGGCCACAAATAAGTCAACGAATATGTATAATCATTTATTCACATTTATTGACCGAAACCTATTTGAGTTTTATGCAACTTCATTAACAACCGACTTTGAGCGGGGTTTAAGAATCGCTTATAGCGATGTCTTTCCGAATGCTGCTATTAAGGTTTGTTGGTCTCACAATACCAAAGCCCAGATTTTTAAAGACGATGAAAAAAAAAAAAATACAAATATTTGCAACATTTTTAAAAAGTTTTTGACATTGCCTTTGTTAAATGTTGACAACATATGGTACACAAAGCATTGTCGTTTATTGAAAGCCAACACAATTGACTCGACTAGTTTGTCATTGTTTATAACATATTTTAAAAGACAGTAGATGTTGCAGGTAAACTCAGCTTTGAAAACTATGTGTGTAAATCAATTTTTAATTTTTTTTTTCTTTTCATAAATTATTTTCTGTTCACAATGAGCAAATGCAAACAAATAGTGCTCTAGAAGGTTACAACAGTCGTTTAGACAGAAAACTTTGTAAGAACGGGAATTTCTTTCAATTTATTGAAAGCCAACACAATTGACTCGACTAGTTTGTCATTGTTTATGACATATTTTAAAAGACAGTAGATGTTGCAGGTAAACTCAGCTTTGAAAACTATGTGTGTAAATCAATTTTTAAATTTTTTTTTCTTTTCATAAATTATTTTCTGTTCACAATGAGCAAATGCAAACAAATAGTGCTCTAGAAGGTTACAACAGTCGTTTAGACAGAAAACTTTGTAAGAACGGGAATTTCTTTCAATTCATAGATTGTTTAGTCGATGAGGAATATTACTCCACACGGAACTTTATGTCAGCTATGGATGGAGAAACATTATTTATGTTCGAATCCCCGAAACCATTTCTTGTTAAGAACGATGCATTTATCCATGAACTAATGGCAAAAGTCGCTACCAACAAAATAAATCTTTCGGAATATCTTCCTCAGATAATAATATATTTTTCTAATATAAGGATTAACAAGGAATTGAAGTTGAGTGAACAAGAAGATTCTCAGCCAGAAAATGTAGAAACTGAAAACAGTTAAGTTGTCGAAAGCACAGCGTTGTGTATTATTTGTTTTATTATTGCTCGTAATATTCTTTTTATGCCCCATAAACATAAAGATCTATAAAAAATTTTATCAGACAATGTCGGCAAATGCTACAACTTTGTTATTATGCCATTATTGTAGAACTATCGTTCAGAACTATAAGTTTTCTTATAAAATGTTTTTGTATTTTGTTAATTGGTATCCTAGTCTCATTTATTTTGTTTAGTACATGCTAACAAAAATTTAAAACTTGAATTATTTAAGTTATTGATTTTTCCCTTCAGTTTGTTTTAGATTGCATTACATATATTATATGTATTTAGATATATTATGTATATCTACATAACGAAAGTGGTTTTATTTCTCACTAGGGGGGACTTATTTTCCTGCACCATTCTCCTCGAATGGCTTTTCTGCACTTATTGCATTTATTCATTTTAATTTTTAAAATTAAACTCCGCATATACGCACATTCGAGATTTATTGAATTAACGCGCCGTTCTTGTTGCAAAGTCTAATTGTTATGAAATGTTTTAAAGCCATTATATATATTTTTCACTCTCTGTTCACCACCGGTTTTACACAGATTCAGATATTTCTTTAGTGTAGCTCGAGAAGGCCATGTACATACAATATATTGTCTTAATCCCCAATCTCCAACAGTTACCGAATGATCTTTAGTGTGTGTAGAATGTTTTTAAGTTCTTTTTTCGATGTTATGCTTCCCGAGCGTACTATCAAGAATGATATTTATATATTTAGCTTCGGATAAATATTGTAAGTTAACGCTTTTTAGATTTCATTTTCATCCATCCACCCATCCATAACCATCCGAAACTTTGCATGCGCAATCGACAATACTATATCAAACTTGATCCTCTTACGCGATTGGTGGTAAATATCTATAATAAAATGCATTCTGACATTGCATTCCAGCATTGCAATACAATACCTTCAAAACTGCAATGCTATCATAGACATTCTATCACGTCCTAACCACAAGTATTAGATATTAAGTAAATTTATGTTAGAATTTAGTCAGAATTTTTAGTCAGTAAGAAGATTCAGAATAATAATATTTTTTCTAGCTTTCTTTTTCTTGTGAAGGACACCAGATCGGTGTTTGATGGATGTATCCCTAAAGCGTTCTGTATTGTTTATTTTGCGAGTGTGTTCAAGGTCGACCCTATCAGCTCTCTGATCGTTGGAAGATTAACCGTATCAAAGTATTAAAATGAAACTACGTGAGTTTTAAGATTTAATATGGGTTTACTGAAGAGAACCATCATTGCTTTAAAACGGTCACCTTAAATCTAACAATTTAGTTGCGAACCATTATCAATAAAACCTCATACTTTGTGGTTTTAAGGTATGATTTATGGGTGCACATATAGGGATTGTAAAGGTTGTGCCAAAATTAACACAAAAAGTAATTTTGGTAGGAAACACAGGTTTATAATTCAAAATTTTAAGATTTTTATTGATTGATTGTGTACGTTACACAGTACAGGGTTATGTAAGGAATAGCACATAGGATAAATAGCCTCCACGGCTTCACTGGACATACGTACTCTTTTGTCGAAATTTTTGATGACAGTTTTGCATAAATTTGTTGAAATATTCACAATAGGAACAAAAATTAATTTACAAAATTAATTCTAAAAAAAATGCTCTAAATATTTATTTTCTTATACCACCTTAATCCAAAAATAATAATAACCAAAGTGTGGCGCTCCCACTGTACTGATTTGAGTTCTGTTTTGTTTGTTAAGTTGGTTCATTTATTGTTAACATTCACTCTAAATCTTAGCGCCAAAGCTTGACATTTGCAAAAGTTACGTAGCCAAGAGTACATCTGTGTGTGTTGGCGACTTTTGAAAATTTTAGAAATATATTTAAATTTGCAACAACGAACTTGTATTAAATTTTGCGTAAAAAATGGATTTAATACTCTAGTTCGCCAACGTTGGAAATGTTGGAAAAGTGTTTTGGCAACGATTTTCTAAAGAAAACGGTCATTTATCAGTGGCACGAGCGGCTCAAAAGTGGTCGTGAGTCAATCGAAGATGATAAACGCAGTGGCAGATAATCGACATCAAAAACCGAAGGCATTGTTGAAGTAAAAGAAATGTTGGTCAATAACACAAATTAACCATCAGAGAGATAGCGGTGGACTTGATCGGTCCAAGAGATTTTGGTTACTGATTTGGGTTTCCGCCGTGTAGCAGCAAAGTTGGTGCCAAAAGACCTCAATTTCATACAAAAAAGAGACCGTGTTGACGTCGCAAAAGATATGATTTGCGAAGCGAAATCCGATCCCACATTCATCAAAAGTACGACACGCAATCCAGACATCGGACAAGTGAATGGCGTTCACCAAATGAGCCGAGACCAAAAAAGAAGGCAATGCTCACGGTTTTTAGGATTAAAACGGCGTAGTGCATCATGAAGTTTTGCTAGACGGCCAGAGAGTAAACAAAGAGTATTATTTGGGCGTTTGACACGTTTGCGTGAAGCAATTCGCAGAAAGAGACCAGAATTGTGGGCAGAAAACTCGTGGATTTTGCACCATGATAACGCACCGTCACACACTGCCATCATTATTCGTAATTTTTTGACGAAAAATGCAACAAATACCATCTAACAGCCACCGAATTCATCTGATTTGTCCCCCTGTGACTTCTTTCGGGACGCGTTTCAACAGCAGAAAGGAAGTAATGGAAAAATCGCAGAAGGCACTGATAGACATACTGAAAACCGAATATAAAAAATGTTTCGAGAATTGGATCAAGCGCTAAATTCTGAAATTTTTTTAATCAAGGTATTATTTCATTTAAGAATGCTCTTTAAACGAACTCTGGCACTTTTATGAGAAATCTTGCTTTAAATTGTCATGGTATCAATACATGCAATTTCAAATAGGCGAAATCACTCCTTTGGACTTAGAAGCACAAAATGTTTCCTTAAAAGTAGCATGATATGTACATATTTCTTCAGCATCACGTGAGATGAAATATGTCATAGATGGAATCTACGAAAGTGCACACAGGCGGAAGAAGACCTTTATATTACGAGATCACTGAATATTACGTGTATCTACGATATTTATTTTTAGTTGTGTTCTTATTGTTTGATTGCATTTCACAATTTTCATCCTGAAACCTTGATCCATTCATATCCACATCCTTTACCACATAAAGTTGACGTGAAAATACAATATATATACATATGTACGTACTCTTATGTACATATGTATGTACTCGTATACCTATCATTAGAAGCTTGTGCAGTATCTGTGGAGGGATTCCTTTTTAGCACAAGTAGGATGTTCATGTTGACATCCTACAAAAGGATATGAATGGTACCCAAAAGATGTCTTGGGAAATTCAATTCCTATTGTAGTAAGTCGACACATCCTGTTGCTTATTTCGGAAATGAGAGACCCAGTCATGGAATTCTATTGAATATCATATTCTTATTGTTTGTGTGACATTTGATTTTTTATTTGTATAGGAGGATGTGCTTAACATTTCATTTTTGTTATTGCTTCATGATTATTTCAGTGTCAGTCAAGTTAACTATAAAGTAGAGTGAAAAGCTGATTTTGGTCTTTGTTCAATCAGGATTTTATTCGGTGTACAAGCCCATGAAAGTAATGAAGTTAACGAACTAACAATTTGGATTTTGAAGCATTTAAATTTGAGAAGGTACATTTTGTAGAAATGCTCTTCGCATTATTTGTACGAGCTTTAATATTTTTTAATAAAAATAATAAAATTTGATATATCCTAGCGATACATTCTCATGTACACAGTGTGCACCATCAAAGAGTAAATTGCATTTTCAGTTTTAATTAAGGTTTTGGAACTTCACTTTTGAATTAAAATCGTATTTTGCTACCAATATTAGGAATTTAGGTTATGCGAACAATCGAGATTTGGAGAGACTATAAAAACCCACGCATAAACAACATGCAAAAAATACGACGAAAGTCGTATGAAAGATGTATTTAAAAACATTTAACAAATCAAGTTGGAAATAACGAAAACGATCGAATTGCATCTATAAAATATTTAAAACAAGGCAATGCAAAAGAAACAACATAAAAAATTCGGGTACGAACTTCTTTCAAACGTTATTTAAATTGATTAATAATATAATAACGATAGCAGCAATGATAGTTTCATGTTTCATATATAAACATTGTAAAGCAAGGAAAGAAGAAATATATGATAAAATATGGTAAAGATGACATTACACAAATACTGGCACTTCTTTTAACTGCAGTTATATCAACCAACACAAAATATTGTTATGAAAAAGAGTACACAAATGCGGAGGCAAAGACTATAAATATAATGGAAAAATAGTAAATTTCCTTTTAACATTGTAAAAACTGTCATCGAAAACTATATGTACAACGTATAAAATGATTCCACCCAGTTTATTCGAAAATTGATTACGGGATTAATATTATTTTTTTTTTTTTTTTTTTAACAAGTGGCTTGTTTTTTTTTAATATACCACCTTGATTAAAAAATTCCCGGTGGCGTCACCGTGTGGCGCTCCCATTGTTCTGATTTGAGTTCTGGTTTTCTTTGTTAAGTTGGAACATCTGTTGTTGACATTCACTCTAAATCTTATGTTAGCATCATAGCTAAACATTTGCAAAAGTTGCGTAGCCAAGAGTTCTTCTGTGTGCATTGGCGATTTTTTTACAATTTTTAAAATAGATTTAAATTTGGAACAACGAACTTGTATTAAATTTTGCGTAAAAAACGGATTTAATGGTGCGCGAACGTTGGAAATGTTGGAAAAGTGTTTCGGCAACGATTTTCTAAAGTGGTCGTGAGTCAATCGAAGATGATGAACGCAATGACAGACCATCGACATTAAAAACCGGCGAAAACTTTGATGAAGTAAAAGAAATGTTGGGCAATAACCGCAAATTAACCATCAGAGAGATAGCGGAGGACTTTAACATTACCTATGGATCCGTCCAAGACATTTTGGTTAATTTTGGGTTTCCGTCGTGTAGCAGCAAAGTTGGTGCCAAAAGACCTCAATTCCATGCAAAAAAGAGACCGTGTTGACGTTTGTCCAAAGGACAAAACGTGGGTTTATGAGTACTACACACCATTCAGATATCAGGCGAGTGAGTGGCGTTCACCAAATGAGCCAAGACCAAAAAAAACACGTCGTTCTCAGTCAAAAAAGAAGGCAATGCTCACGCTTTTCATGGATTAAAACAGTGTAGTGCATAATGAATTTTTGCCAGACGGCCAGACAGTAAACAAAGAGTATTATTTGGGCGTTATGAGATTTTTGTGTGAAGCAATTCGCCGAAAGAGACCAGAATTGTGGGCAGAAAACTCGTCGATTTTGCACCATGATAACGCATCGTCGCACAGTGCCATCATTATTTGTAATTTTTTGACGACAAATGCAACAAATAACATACAACAGCCACCGAATTCACCTGATTTCCCTCTTTCTGTTTAATCGAACTCGTTTCAGCAACCGAGAGGAAGTGATGGAAAAATCGCAGGAGGCGCTGATGGACATACTGAAAACCGAATATAAAAAATGTTTCGAGGATTGGATCAAGCGCTAGCATAAGTGTGTTGCAGTATATGGGGATTATTTTGAAGGGGACAATATAGATTTAGACGAATAAACTTGTATTTTTAATTTTCTGAATAACTTTCGGGAACTTATTGATTCAAGGTGGTATATATATAATAAGTGCATGCTTACAGTGAATGCATACAGCACGCATGAAGGAAAGTGAGGGAGGGCAAATAAGAGATATAGATGTACGTTAGTCTTAAATCTTTGCAAGTTGTTATGACTAGTCAAGAAACAGCTCAGAAGGGCATTCCATAAGCGAATTGTACGGCTTAGAATAGACTCATGATATTTTAAATTACGTCCGAAAGTGTGCTTCAGCGTATACTCATGAGCATTGCGAGTGAGATGGATATTAAGGTTGAAGCTTTGAAGGGGCGAAAGGCTATTGTTAGTTTCGACGGAGCACTGGTCGTGAAAATAGCCATAACACAAAGTCGAGCAAGAGATATTACGTCGGTTTTCAGGGGTGTCAATTGACTGTGGGTTCACCTGCCCGAATGTGGGGGGTTGCACTGCAATTTTGTGTGGATAAATTCATTTTATATTGAGGTCAGAACAGAGAGAGAAAAGTATTTCCTACATCGATTGAGCAACATAGAATATCTGGTCATTCCAACGTTAGTTGTGATTGACACACATACCGAGAATGAAGAATTTTTCAGTTTCGACAATGAAAGTGCCATTCATAGATAATGGCTGGGTGCTCAGATTTCGCTTTAACGACAGCAAACAGCTGGAAGGATTAAATTCCACACTGTTGATAGTTTTCAAGTAATTAGACTGCCAATATCGGTGCCGTTTCCGTTCTACTTCCAAAGAGCAGGGAAGTGAATCTGTTAACGTATATGAAAAGTAGAGACTACTATCGTCAGCAAATGAATGTATTGGATTGGTAGTAGAAAACAAGAGATCAATGACGAAAGTTAAAAAGAGCAGAGAGTTGGGGACAAAACGAAGGCCTGGGCCACACCAGCATTTTTTTTTTTTTGTAGTTATCAAACTTGAAACCGTGTAAGACAACTTGGATTTAACGTTCCGAAAGGTAATTTCTAATCCACTGAAGAAGAGACTCATGGATCTCAAATGCACGCATTTTCCATTAAAGAGCCTGATGCCAGACGCTGTCAAATGCCTTGGAAATTTCAAAGGCAACTATCTTGATTTTGCCGAATTTATGTAGTTTTTGGTTTCACTTTTCAGTGAGCCATACCACCAAATAACCAGTAAGCCTATTGATACAAAAACAACTGTCAGTCATTAAGAAGTTTTTGTGTTTCGAGATATTTCATAAGCTGACGGTTTGTCAGCGTTTCCATGATCTTGCTAAGAAGAGACGTAGGAGAAAAGAGAAGAAGATTCGCTTTTCTTAGGGACGGGCTGTGCAAATCTTGTTTTCCATCTGATCGGAAAAAGTCCTAAAGAGTATGAAAAGAGATGAAAAATCTTACGCAGTAGTTTTGAGGGTGTGGAGGAACACATATTCAGAAGAAGGGGAAATATACCAGCGGCGATGTATATGTAAAGATCAGATTGGTCTTGTGTAAAAGCTGACAGCTGCATGTCATTGTAAATAATTTTTTAATACCTTTGTGACTTTGTAGAATTTTTTCCAATTATTCCTAATTTGTTTGAATTATTTTTCGGTTTTCCTTCATCTGGGTGGATTTCTAGGACCGAAAAAATGCTTCTCTAAACTTTACAGCTCGAATCGTACCATGCCTTTTTTCGGTTTGATACTCTTAATCCGACCATATCAGCAGCGTCTTCCACGTCTAACATAACATGATACAGCAAAATGCCAAAAACGAAGAGAATATTGCGGACTTACGAGAGTCGGTAAGGCAAGACAGAAATCATTCGAATCCGCACCATTCCCAAGAGCTGGGCATCTTTCGAACGTCCCTATGTCGTACCTTGCAAAAATACTTGGCTATATATTCGTATAAGATGTTTTTGATCCAATAGCTAAAGACAAACGACCAATATGCACATCGAGGTTTCACTGGCACTTATTGACTTTCTTAATAAATGAAATTGTTACATTTGGTCAATAGCCAAATGTATTCCAGCAACTATGTTTTTGTGCAGAGATGTCGTCATTGAAATTGGAAGGCTTAAAGGATATGTAGTTTCAACCGGGCGCCACTTGACAAAGTTCGTCTTCCTCCTTTCTGATGTGTCTTAACACCGTAGACTCTTTTCTTTAGAGCTACATTAAGTTTTGCCAATATGCCAGACGGCTTAGAAGAATCATACGAAGAATCACGGAAAATAGAAATTTGAGTTATATCATATTCCATAACTAATGGTGTCAACAGTGTAAGTCACTTATAAAACAAAGTCAGCACGGATTTCTAAAAGGTAGATCAACTACTACAAACTTTCAGCCCTAGAAAATGGCAACGAAATTGATGTTATTGCTACAGATTTCGCTAAGGCCTTCGATAGAATATCACATCATTGATTTGATCCTTTTCAAATTGTCTTCCCTTGGTTTTGACCCCATATTATTAAAATGGATAGCTTCTTACCTGGAGAACCGTTACTATAGCGTTCGATTTAGGTCAGCCATCTCAACCCTGTTTTAAGCCACTTCTGGTGTTCCACAAGGCAGACATCTATGTCCCCTCTTTTTCATTTTAACTATAAACGATGTTGAGAGGATCATCAAACACTGCACCGTATCCATTTACGCCGACGACACTAAGTTCTCCAAAACTATTTCTTCACCCCAAGACTCTATTCTCCTTCAAGAAGACTTCGATAGGTTTTCCATCTAGTGTCTAAAAAATTGCTTTGAGCTTAATGTCTTCAAATGCCAATTTATGACTTTGACTCGTAAGTCCGATCAATCCTCCTCTCGACTTAATTTTCTGCATGAACAACCTGTACCTCTGCTTCAATCCATTCGCGACCTTAAAATTTTATACTATAGAGAATTAAAATTCCGTTCGCATATTGATGAGATAGTCCTTAAAGCTAACTCATCGCTCGGTTTTATCAAACGTTAGTCTAAAGAATTTTGCAACCCTTATGTGACAAGGTCACTTTACATTACCCTTGTCCGGCCCCTCCTTGAATATGCCAGCCAAATGTGGTCCCCCTTCTAGCGCATTCATATATCCCGAATCGAGAACATTCAACGTCGTTTTCTTCGATTTGCTCTTTGTGGTCTACCCTGGAATGACCCATTTCTCTTACCTCACTATCGCGACCGCCTCAAACTTCTTAATATGAATACCCTCGAAAAACACAAAGATGTAGCTGATATTCTCTTTATTCATCGACTGCTCTCGGGTTATGTGGATTGCCCTTCCTTCACAATTCTATTTCCTTCAACACTTACCCTCTTAATTTACGCTGTCCTCGTATCTTCTATATCCCAACCCACCGCTCCTCTTATGGCTCTAGCGAACCAATCTCTCGTATGCTCCGTAAGGTCAACTCAAACCTCCCCCTTTTTGATTTTATAATGAGCACTTCTCGTCTTAAACTTAATCTCCTCCACCATTCCCTTACTTCCTAATCCTTAATTCTTGTTAGTTTTTTAAGTCTTAGTTTTAAAGTTAGTCTAAGCTTGCATCAAACAAAATAAATGGGGGCGTTAGTCTCTACCAAATTTGAATTTACTTAAGGTGACGCAACAGTCCGAGGTAGAGCCAATGCGATCTGCCACTAGGTTTGCACGCTACGCTGCCTTGTCTTTCGAAGGTGGATTCGAAGACTTTTCGGACTGAAGTATTGGTATGCATCCACGATACATGACGCAGCTTTCCCAAATGTTGGACCGAGACGTCGTTATTGGGTGTCCTGTCAGCTTGACAGCATATAATTGCTGTTGCCCCCGTTGACTGTTAAAACCATATTCGCCGCTTTCGTCTCAATTTATGCTATAGTGCCAGCGGCATTACGATGCTTTCTTCCGATTATCCGAATAATTGGACAAACTTTTAAAAGATTGTAACTCTTGTCACATGAGTTTTGGTAAATGAGTTTTGCGTTATTCTTTCATGACTTACGTTAAAAGAATCGCACGGCAGTGCATCGCCTTATCTAAGTAGTTTTTTTACTAACCACTTACCAAAATGAAATGGATCAGTTAGGTTGTTTACAAACGGCTTTAGGCCTTAACACCATACGGCAGACAGTATTTTATAGGCGATATTTAGAAGACTGATGCGTTTGTAGTTAGCGCAGTTTAGAGGGTTTCCTTCCTTGAGTATTGGACAATAAATACTGAAGTTCCATTTATCAGGCAAATTTTCATCCGATCATATTTTACAGATAGGGTGGTGTGTGCTGAAGTCATCACCTGTCACTTTTTTTTGTAACAGAACTTAACACTCAAGAGAGTGAGGCTACTCTTAAAATTGGGTTCAGTAGTTATTTTGCTCCATGAGTGACATACAACATTTAATGGGGCGACTAAATTATTATTGACTTGTGTTCATTTTGGGCAACCATTCATGTCATGAAGTTTTAGTTGAATGAAAAAAAGTCTTTGAAATGTTCGGGATATTTGGAGCCGTACCTTGACTACAACAAGATAATGGTCTGAGTCGATGTTATCCCCTCGCAACCTTCGGACAACCATAATACTAGAGGAGTGTCTTGCGTCAGTCGCAATTCTGTCAATCTGGTTGACGGTTGATTGATCCGCAAGTCTGCAAGTCCATTTACGAATATTGTGACGCGGAAACCGCATACAATGACCAATGTTTCGTCCCACCGCATAGTTGATTAGCCTAAATCCGTTATCGGAAGTGGTTCCGTGCAGGCTGTGGTTTCCGACAGTGCCTTCTCTTCCTAGCTTTGCATTAAAGTCGTCGAAGACAATTGTGATAGCTCGTGAGTCTTGTCCAAGAACTCTTTTCGGAAACTCAAAACTTATTGCCTAAGTCTGTTTCTAACACTAAGTCCGAATCCAAATAGGCTCTGCTTTTGCCGTCAATAACAGTCTCTGTAGTAGATGTCGCAGTGTGTCATCCTCTCTTTCAGTTTGCTTCCACTTTAAAACGATTTTCAATCTCGGATCCAAAAACACCTCTGAATTGAGCAGATTCAGATTTTATAAAAAGGAACATGTTTTTTTGTAACCACAATTTTGAAGAAGGTTGAGATATGTTTCACAACTTTTTAATTTTTTAGCAATATATTTGGAATTTTCTAGTCTGGATTCAAATCATGTATCGCCTTTACCCTCATTAGCTTTGATATCATATCATATGGACTTTAAATAATCACCAGCCAGTGTGCTTTTGGCTTAGTTATTTAATTGCGAGTGTTTGAATCGACATTTGTTCGTGTTCAATGCACTGAATGTACGAACGTGTTAGAAAAACACCACTAGCTAACCTATCGAGTGAAAATTTCAAATTGTAATAGTAAAAATCTACAACATTCAATTCCTGACATTTGAAATAGTTCTTTGATAAAAAAAAATTCCTGCGACACATTCAAAATAAGTTGTTACTCTGTCAATATTTTTAAATCCGACTAAAAAGATTGTATAATGTCAATAGAAACGGATAAAATTTGTAAAAATACGAGTATTAGCTACATTTTCGAATTCATTGTTTTTTTCTTCCTAAAACACAAAATCCATTCGTATGTGAGGTTGGAAGCTGTATTACGCGAATAGCACTCGATCTCTAATGAGAGAATATTGCGCCATTCGCAGCTCGATAACGATACCAAATGTGTACTTCTCAGTTACGAGTAGCTCGATCACCTGTACATTAATCCCCAGCTTAACTTTGCTTATTTCTTCATAAGAAACGAACAAAAATTTCCCATTCTTTTAAAAAATTTAAAATAAAAAAAATTTGTCCATGAATTTAATTGAAAATAAAATTATTTCTTTTTGCTTATAAATGTTTTTAGTTTTTTTTTTCTACCGTCTTATATAACAACCGTATTTCGTCGGTTCAAAGTTTCAAGTCATTAACTAACAAAATAGAAAAAAGAAGATAATGTGATATAAAGACATTTTTGGGTATTGGGTTTCCCTCACCATCATTACAAGCGCCTTCCGGCTTCGAAATAATTTTGATGATTACTACTAGTCTAATCTACTACTAAACTAATCGTCGTTATTGTAATTTTGGTAGATAAAACGCTTTTTCTAGTTATATATTCGCAATCACTTTTATTTGGTGTCGGGTAAAATATTTATTTTTATTTCTTTTGTTCTTCAGCATGGCTACTTTAAGCCAAAAAGAAATACCCTATACTCACTATTATACAACATATAAGATACCGATAACGATAAATTCGAAGATATTTTAGAGACTGAAAGTGAACGACAGACGTTTTAAGTGATTCTGACGACGAACCTCTTCAAATGCCAAATCTTTTTCACCGCAGCCGCTATCGTATCAAATCTTCCGATTCTTCAAATACTTTAGATGTGCACTGGTGAATTCGGGTGAATGAAAACCAGTACCTCGACTCCTATCCACTAATAACCTGAGAAGCATGAACGGTGACAAGTGGTCAGCAAACTCATCCCAAGCTAGCGCTACCCGAACTCAAGTTAGAAATATCATTCACATTGTTCAGGGACCCAAAAATAAAGCAGAAAATCCAACTACATAGGACCAATTAAAATTGTTTACTTCCAATTAAATAATGAATATTGTACTGCACACCAATACAGAAATCTGTGCTAAAAGAGCAATTACTCGGATAAAACAACTACCATTATTGATACTTGTACTGAAGAAATAAATGCCTTGATATAATTGCTTTTATTAGCTGCAAGAAAAAAAGATAACCATCTCCCAAACACAGAGTTATGTCCAAAACTGCATAGGTTAGATTTTTTACTGAACTGTCTAAGATTCTATGATAAATTGATTGAGCCATGGTTGCGTCGTCGTTCCAAAGTACCAACTTTGAGGCGTTAAATAAAAAAGAATATTGTTGCCATTTTAGGTGTTACTGTACCAAATGTTTCAGTAAATCCTGAAAATCAACCCAAAGAACTTTGCGGTTTCTGCTCTCTTTAGAGAGAGTCAGAAGAAATAGAACGCAGCCTGATTTGGAACACTTTCATTAATTTTTTTTTTTTTTTTTTTTTTTTTTTTTTTTTTTTTTTTTTTTTTTGTAGTTTTCACTGTTGCAGCTGTCAATCTTTTCACTTTTATTCGTCAAAGAAAAAATTATCTTTAATTGAAATTACTCAGGAATTGCCTGTTTATTTTGATACATCTAATAATTGGTTGAGTCAAGAAGGTTACTCTCTTTATATTGCTACAAAAATCCACCAAATGTGTTGTGTTGATTAGATTGTTAACCAATATGCTTGTCTACACTACACGTTTTTCCATTTAAATGATGCCATATTTAATAGAAGGCGGGAAATGAAAGTTTTTCCTTATAACTGCTATAACTCGGATGGGTTCCTTAATTCTTGTATTTTCTCAAAATATTTGAAGAAGTCACCCCTTAGTTGGTGACACTTACTTAGTATTACCCTGAGTATTTATTAACAATTTAGTTATTACATTTAATTGACGGAAAACTTAAATTCTTGACAAACTGTCTAAAAAAGGAAATATGTCTAAATTAAATGGTAGCTGTTGATTTTTTGAAATTGTTGTGTGAAATATGTCCCTTATCAATGTGATCACATGCAGTCAGACCTCCTGCCGTCATCGTTTATTCACATTTGCCCTCTTCAACCGAAAATATCAGGATAACAAAATTATGTTTGTACCAACACGAGCCACCAAATAGATTAGAATATGTCTATACATGTAAGTACAGGACATCTACTAATATACATACATATATGATACATATAAAAGTATAGATGGTCTAATCTTACCGTGATTTGCACTTTCGATTCCAATAGACAGCTACATTTGAATAATTCATTTCCATATACTGCGCTGAATTAGAAAAATTTTCAGCACAACTGTCATCGGTCGTATAACTCAGAACATCAGATTCTTATTTTACGGAAATATATTCACATTTGGTTTTCCATTTTTGATTAAAGGTGATCAATGAAAAACAAATTTGATTTGTTATTTTACAGAGCGGTTGAGTGAGTAATGTCCGAAAATATTAACACTAATGTGCAGATAAGCCTACGTTCTCCATTAGATTATTTAAACTTATAATTTAAACCAGGAATACGACTATTTAAATTAAAAAAAAAAAAAAAAACACAACGCGCTAGTGCAGTGCTACAGTATTAACATTTACAGTGCGGCCACCTCAAACTCCCTGTCTCTGGTTAACTATTGCTTGCACTCAAACACAGCCGTTGCTGTGTTAAATTGTCATACGGCCCGGGCAGTGACTGAGTGTATGTAACAACCGATGGATAGCGAGTTGTAAGTATGAAATTTGTTGGTATGCTGTTTCCTATTCTTTTAAGGGCATAACACCTACAATAATTTGATTAGGTAAACCAACTCCAAATTCTTACTTCACACCTCTGCTTAGTACCGTCGGTGTTTGTATTTTTTTATAATGCCTCAGGAATTTAGAGTGGATATAGCAATATTCGCGGGCTAAAAAGTAATCACTTTCCTGCATTCGTCCAGTCTGTAAATTCAGACCAGCTGTCTTAGCACTTAGTAAAACATAGGTAGATTCCAGTAAACACTTCTCAGATCACTCTGAACTGAAGCTACCTGGCTACGAACTGGTGCCATTATTCTTCTCTCTCGTCAGTTACGTGCGAAGTGGTGTAGCTTACCAATCTCCACGACAATGTAGCCCGTGTTCCAATCCGGAATTCAATTTCATGAATGGTTAACATTCTAACTCGGTAAGCAAATTATCCACAATTCCTTTATGTACAGAAGCTCCAAACTGGACGGCAATTCGACATTTAACGAGAATGATGCGCTGTCTGACTTCATACAAGCAATTGTATCCCTGTATCCTCATACTGAAATCGTGATTACGAGCGATTTCAATAGACACAATTCTGGGTGGCTTCAACATGCTGGACAGACAACACCAGAAGGACGGCGTGTTCGCTAACCCAGCTTGTAAATGAGCCCACATGAATTCCAGACGTTGATTCTCATACCGCTAACACCCTGGACTTGTTTTTAACCTCTCACCCTGATAAGTACACCGTTAATGTGCTCTCCCCTCTAGGCTCGTCGGACCATTGTGTTATATCAGCTAATTTCTTGTACTCCCACCGCACAGTTAGAGAAAATGTTCCTAAAAGAACCGTATGGCAATACGAGAAAACCATTTGAAGCAGTGTAAACAGTTTCTTTAGAAACTTTAACTGGTCGTTATGTTTCCTCGATAACGACGTGGACGCCGCTCCTGATATGATCCCAGACACTATACTCTTTGGAATGAGATCCTTTATCCCTTATCAGATGAAGAGTATCAAGCCAAAAAAAGGCATGGTACGACTCGAGGTGTAAAGAGGCTGTCCAAATGACAGAGGAAAATATAAAATAGTTTAAGCGACCCAGGAATGACTGCAACGTCTTTCTTAAACGTAAAGTAGTAGTAGTAGTAGTGAAAATTTTTAGTCGTTCGTCGAAAATGTTAGATATTATGTCTCATCTTTTATCCTAACGCTCATTTACAATGACATTCCAGATGTAAGCTCTTTGGACAGGGCCAATCTGCTTACTGCACACGTTGCGCCTAGTTCAACATTCCCAGATTGTGCTTTGTCACCGTCTACACTCGCGGTCCGTAGAATCTTCAATGGAACAAATCCACTTTCGCTGGCTGAACGACTCCGTAAGCTTTTTCATCGATCCTACTCTTTAGTACTCTTTCCGAACAGGTGAAAACAGCATTTGTCCAGCCCTTCCCTAAAAAAGGCTAAACGTGTTCTCTCTTCTCCTGCAGCCCCATTGCAATTACGTCCCTTCTCTTCAACGTCAAGGACACGCTGATAAACCGTCTGCTCACATATCACAAAATACAAAAAGTTCGCAACAGGTTAACAGGTGATTTGTCTCACCGAAAAGTGTAAACAAAGCGTACATCAATCTGGCGAAAGCAAGATAGTTGCACTTGATATTTTTAAGATATTTGACGGAGTTTGACGCCAGGCTCTTTTGTCAAAAATGCGTTCTTTTCAGATCGATGACTCTGTTCCTGAATGGATTAGAAAATAACTCACGGAACATTCAATTCAAGTTGTTTTGAATGATTTTAAGTCTGATGGTCACAAAATAAATGCTGGTGTGTAGAATTGAATGCTTAAGCAAAATTTAAACACTCAGCCATTGTCCATGAATGGCACTTGCATCGTCGGAACCGAAAAAAATTCCATTCTCGGTATATGTGTCAATGACAGCTTACGCTGCGAAATGTCTAGAACTTCTCAAGCGATGTAAGAAAAACTTTACCCCCTCTGATCTGACCTCAATATATACGGCATTTATCCGCCTGAAATTGGAGTACAAAGCCCACATATGGTCGGGTGCACCCAAAACATCTCAAAACCGTGTGATAAAACTCATAGGTGATAATAATATCACTCAGACAATGCACACCCTTGAACACCGACGTAATGTCTCGTATCTCACTCTGTTTTATCGCTATTTCCACCATTAGTGCTCCATCGAAATTGCCTGTAGCATTTCGCCCCTTCGATCTTTTAACCGTAACACCCGTCTCGCTATGAAGGCTCATCAGTATTACCTCAAGCCCGCTTTTGAACGTACTCTAAAATATCGTGATTCGGTCCTTATGGAATGCCCTGCCTAGCTCTTTAATTCCTAGTCATAATAGCCTTCAAACAAAACCAACTTTTATCGGCACCTCTCTTTCAATCCTCCCTGATTTACCTTCGCTCGCGCTGTGTACAAGCATTTTAAGGTTACCTAAATCCCTTGAGCGCGCGCAAATAATAAAAAAAATCTGTGTGTGTTTGGTGCTTGGTTTCCTTTCACTTTAGTACAGCTTGAAAAGTTCTAGAAATCACGGCAGATGTTTAGTTTTAGGTAATGGCCTTTTATTTGTTAACACAACATGTCTTGACAAAGTTACGCAAACTTGTGAATCTCCACTCATTGCCATGAATGAATTTCTTTTTTTTCTGTCAAAAAATAACACATATGGTAATTAGTGCATTATTCATTATCGGTAATGATTTATGCTTTTTTGGAAATTTGTAACAGCAACTGCACCTGGTGTAGGTGTAAAATAAATTATTATCACCTTTAAAGCAAGTGTCGCAATAGTAATACCACATATCCCTAAAACATTTATATGTGTAGCAAAAGCGAAGTATAGTGTTGAAACCCCAAAATGTAACCTACAGTTTTTCCAGCTGTGGAACAGCCAGAATACCGCTGAATTTCTGAAAACCACACAAAAATGCTCTTTACTCTGCATGCATTGTACAGAATTATCTCAACTACGATTGTGCCTTTAAAAAACCTAAAGGTTAGTTACATCCTTAATCGAGTGCTTAGATAGTCCCAACGCAGATTCAAGTCCAAAATCCGACCATTTTCAGAATTTTTAAATCAGCTTGAAGGTGGTAAAAGAATCCAGTAAAGCTTAAAACTATAGCTTTGCAATTGCTATAGACACAGATGCTTCTACACTTCTTTCTGTCCTTCATAACGTAACTAATTATCATTAAGAATAAACTCGGAAAATGATCAAATTGATGATGTCCCAAAATCTGCAATTATTCACTACACCGCCTTACTCTGGACTATTGCTTCGTGAGTTTGGTTATATGCTTCTTTTTTACATATTTCCGTCGAGCAAGCAGGTTCGCTCTCCCTTTGCAGCTACACCAAAAGGCAGGGGGCTTACGTGTATGTATAGGGTTTTCCAATAGGGGCTTGACAACTTTGAATTTAATTTGTGAACGCACTCTTTCACTAATCATCAAACTGTCACTGTCAATTTATTCAATAAGCTCTACATTTTCATCCTTTCAAATTATAAAAATTTTCTACAGATATTCGGAGTCGGTGACTGCAACTTTAAGAGCGTTAATTTCAATTTTCGGTTGTAATTCTCACCCTATAATAAGTTTAGTGAAATGTCTACTTATTCGTTGTGTGATATTGCCATGTAAGTGAGACAACGTGTTGGTCGAAGTGTCGAAAATATCGCTGCCGTTCAGACGTCCGTAGCAAACGATCCAAATAAGTCAATTCCACAGCATTCTCAAGAATTGGGCATCGCTCAGACTATATTATGGCGTATTTTGAGTAAGGGTCTTGGTTTACACCCATACAAGATCAAGCTGACTCAAGAATTGAAGCCGATGGACCATTTGAAGCGACGTCCGATTGGGTTCTGGAGAAGATGCGCCAAGATGATGAATTCATCGCAAAATCATCTTCAGTGACGAAGCGGTGGCCATATGAACGAAATCGAGTTCCATTCATAAATGTTTTGATTGTACTTCAAGCCAATAATAAAGTTTTTGAAATATCTCAAATGGTTTGCCTTTTATTTAAAAAAAAAAAAAGTTGTCAAGTCGTTTTTGGAAAACGATATATATATTTCTTAATATATATTAAGATTAGTACATCAAACATATTTGCTTAAGACCAGGTTGAACTTAATTTTGTTTGTATTCGATCAGGGGTATTTCTTTTGGAGCTCACGTTTAACCGAGTGGAATCTCTCCGCCATGTGTCGCAGCATTACTTCGTTATGAACGCTCGGCATTCTTAAATTAAACCTTGATATACTCAGAACCTCTGTTCCACTGCGCTTCGATCTTGACGGTGGAAGAAGTGGTAATTTTTCTCTCTTTTTCAAAGGAAACCTCTCAAGAAAGCAACCTTTTTCCGTTTTCAAGCTGAAGTCAGTATGCAGCCTGTCATCTAATTTTGACACCTCAGCAAACAACTGCCATTCATCAACCATACTCAGAAAATTGGGTCATCCAATATAATTCGACTAGGCCAAATGGTGTAGTTCCAGGTGACCACCACATTAGGCCCCCAACGACAAAATTCCAGAAAATAAAAAAGATTAATAAATAAATAAATGAATCTAAATAACTTATGCATATGGTATATACACCAATGCATATGTTATAGATATCCAATAAGTAGAACTTTAGTTTACCATGTGGAGTGAGTTTTTTTGTTTCATTCAACCTTAACAGCAAATGTGCACACATCGGCTGGATATCGATATATGGTATATATATGTTGATGATAGTATATGAAGTCTTAACAAATAAGTCATATCATAAATCGTCTTAATAATGATTATGATTTTTTTAATAATAATGAACACTGAGCTAGATGTGATTTGATGCACATCCGTGTTTATAAAGGTGTTTAGTAAATTTGGATTTTGTTTAACTTTTTTTTTTAAATTAATATAAATCTGCATTCTGTTTAGACGATAGTACAAGATCTATTTTGTAATCCAAAAGTTTTAATTTGACGAAAGCAAATACATGTAAACTAATTTGACACAGTAGTAAATTTTTTAAATTTATTTTGTTGATATATACATAGTTAATATGATTTTTTTTTTTTTTTTTTTTTTTTTTTTGACGGGAAGATGTGAACCTCGGTGAAGAACAGGTTGTGATGTGCTGAATAGTATGAGCAATAGGGGCTATGTTCAAGAAAAGGCAGAACATAGCACGGTCGCGGAGAGGAATTGCCTCTTTGGTGGAAGAGGAATAGCCCAGGTAGCTACGAAGGCTACCAAAGACAACAACATCAGTGTAGTTTAGTTTTCGACGAAATTTTGAGTATCCTTTTATTCGTTTCCGCGAGTTTCTTTTTTGGCACGATTATTTAATTTTAGTAGTATAAAGCAACAAGTTCCCCCCATCCGAGGAACTGGTGCCTTGCCTTGACAAGCATGCCACCGCTGCTTACTTGGGACATAACACATTCTTCAGGTTCCCAAGGATTTTCCGAAATCAAATTATTACAATTGCGAATATCTTCTTTCGCAAGATATATTTTACTCGATATTAAATAAGTTTTGAAGCATTTCCTGAAATTTCGAGTACATTTCTTTGGTTACTCGTATTCTTACCAAAGTCAGTATTGACTTGATACGGCTTTATATTTCTGAAGTAACCTACCTACCTACCAGAGTAGGTACTTGTATTATTACATAGGCCGCCATATCTATAATATCTCCAGTTAGTTTGCAACTGTTCCATACATTATTTCATTGTAAAGGGTAAACATTTTTTTTTTAAACTTAGATCTTCTAGTAGGTATAACTTGCATACAGAAGTTTCTTTTTAACGCTTCTTTGATTTACATCGTCTTGTGGATAAATTTCGTGTCACATTAGAACTTAACACTCACACATAATGGTATGAATACACTTATAATGCGTCAGCATGTGTTAAGTTTTGGGGAAATAGGATGGACACAGAACGAGAGATATTTTGGCTCAGTGGCTATTTCGCTCCTTGGATGGCAGCCATCATTTAATTACAATTACAATTACAATTATCTTTATTTAGACTTTAAAAAGGCAATACAATTATTTTTTGTACTTATACTAGATTGTTGCCGACTTGTAGAATATACAATATGCCTGGCCAAATAGAGTTTAGGAATATATCTTCGTAAGCTTTTCAATCAATATATATACTCATTCATGCATTATTAATAATAATGATTTATTTCCAGTATACTTTCTCCAGACAAACTTTAAAAAAATTTTAATAATGACTAGATGAAAAGATCCATTTAAACCAAAAAAAAAAAAACAACAAACTGGTGTCTAGTGCAATCAATTTAAATATTATTTAATATATATATATAAAAATATGTGTCTCTCTACACTTTAGTGTAAATTTCAAATTAATCTGCTTAGTGAATAATATTGTATATACCATAATTGCTTTTATAATCAAAAGCTAATAATTAATTTGAAACTAAAGCCTTACGCAGTATACATAGAACATATATTTAGTGTGAGTGTGCGAGCATATTTTTATGTTTTTAATGATAATTATGTTGTCCTCTCAAATTAGACAGTGACGCTATCACATAAAAAGGTAACATAAGGTAACATCTTGTTCGATATGATCGATAAGATCTCTATTTCATTGAGGAGATTAAATGGTGAAGGATAGTAATTGTCGTTCAATCCCTCACATTTGTTGTATTCCGTTTTTTATCTGGTCTTCTCTACTTTCCTCTAAGTATTCTTCTCCCAGATTTATTCAATTCTATTGCTACTGTGGGTGAGATAATGGGGGACAATGTTTTCGACTGCAATAAGGCTTTAGCGAAGCGGTAACAGCTTTAGCTTTTACTAAAGTCTTTCTAGCATGTTTGTTAAAAAGAAACCTATAGTGGAAGTATACGCCTAAGTATTCCAATTCCGACCTCAAGGGAATGGAATTGTCACCGATTTGCAAAGTCAACGTTTTGCTTTCTTCCACAGCTATCCGATGTTTTTTTCCACAAAATATGTCACATTTATCTGTGTTTATTTTTAGCCCTCACTTTTTAAAGTAATAAATAACGCAAAGCCAACAAGGTATGTATGTGCAGGAGATACTTTAGGCTCTATGGGTAAGTATAGGATCCGCGGTTACCAATTTGACAACGATCATATTTTAGCCTTTAATCATCCACCATGTCGAAAATTTTATGCAAAGATCTATTAATATCAAATATTTTTTTTGTTATATATCTATTTATATTTGTTATTCATTTCATATTACAAATTTTTATTTTAAGTTTAACAATATTATAATGTTTTATAATATGGTTAATGAATGAACATAGTAGTAGTTATATAATTTAAAGAACAATTGTTCCAAATTAGTGTTAAGCAATACTTGAATAAATACAATATAATAAGCTTTAGGATGTGGGGTAACAATCGGAAAGTTTTTTTTTTTTTAATTCAAAATAGTTCAAAACAAGAATTCAAGAATAATAAGCTAATTACAAGAAGAGAAGAGAAATTTAATATATATGCTACATATATTTTGTGTAACTTTAAGGCAATTCAATGTTAGCCATATCAATAGTAAATAGCCAAAAATTTTCTTAGTACTTTAAAGATGTGGATAGTTAGCGAGCTTAATATTTCTTTGCAGTTAAAACCGGTTTAATTGTACCCCAACTACTGATACTGTATTGCAACTTCGAGTGTGCAAGACCACAGTAGACCTTACAAAAAACTGTTTTGGAGTAGTAAGGCTTAATGAGAAACAGCTGGATTTATGTGAGATTTTAATGCATGAATATGATCCTCCCAATTCAAATTGTGGTCTTATTTTGAATACTACAAGTATGCATTAGTAGCCCGTATTTCTTACAGTCAGGTGCATGAAAGTAGAGATTAAGGTCAAATAAGTAATTTCCAGATAGTTTGAAGTAAACTAATTTTGTTTTTTCACTTACAATCAGTTTATGAATAGCAAACCAAAGTCTTAATTTTTCTAAGTCCTCCCCAATCTTAGCAACGCATTCAAAAAGGTTTTCAAAACTATATATGAAGGTAATATAATCAGCGTATGCCGTAGCTAACCCATTTAATTGTTGTTTAAAAATCTAATTTATGTAGATTAAAAACAAAAGAGGTCCAAGCACCAAACCCTGTGGGACACCATTTTTAAGAACATGTGATTTACTGAAAATGTTGTTTAATTTAACCCTTTGCACTCTGTCTTTCAGGTATGTTTTGAACCACATATATATTAATCCTCTGAAACCAGCATTATACAATTTACTGAGCAGTAGGTAGTGATCAACCATATCAAAGGCTTTGGTCATATCTATGAATAATGTCATTGTAGATTGGTTTCTACTAAGCCCTTCGTGTAACTGACAACATACTCTAAGAATGGAGAACGGAGAAGAAATCATAACGTGCTAAAAATTGTATTGTAACTCCTAATCATTTTCTCAAAAAATCTTGTAGCAGCTGGTAGAAGAGATATAGGTCTGTAGTTGGATACAGTTTTTTTAACCCCTTTTTTAAATAGTGGAATCACTCCAGCACATTTGAGAGATTTAGGAAAACAACCACATGAAACTACTTGCAAAGCAATGTTTTCCACAAGATGCTTGTTATACCATCACTTGTGCATGAGTCTTTATTTTTTAAGGCCATTATCAATCTCGACAGTTCACCTCCACTAATAGGAATATATACAAAAGTTTTTGTTTGCAGAATATCTCCGATAATGTTGGTAGACTGGGTGCAGTTACAGGTGCAGTGTGACATCAAAACAGGCTTTAGTTGTTCAGAGACTTCAGTAAAAAAAACTCTTTAAATGTATTTAAGTTGCTTACAGGGTCAGATATTTGGACCTCACCCAGCTTTTATTTATTTATTTATTTTTTTTTTTTGAATGTGCTGATTTTGTTTCCTGAGAATATTATCTACATTCATCTCTACTAATACCGCTTGCTCTTGTAAACATATCTAAGTTATGCTTATTTCGTGCAGTTTGAACATTCTTATGTATTTGTTTTTACACAATTTATTATAGCACAAATTTAATCTTCTATTGTGAGGATACTGCCTGATCTTGACTGCGTAGTATTTTTCCTGCAATATTTGTCTAAAGAGTGCATTTGTCATCAATGGCTTTATGTATCTTTTTCTATTAGAAATCTGTAAGATTCACTAAGGCAGTATTTCATATGTTTTTGCAAGACTGTAGAAAATTTTCCAAAGGCCATTGTGGGATCTATTTCAGAATATGCAGGTTCCCAAAATTCGTAAGTAAGTCTTTCTCTCAGCGTACTATAGTCTATCCGTTTACCTCGTTTTTTGTGATTACGATTGACTCCTTCATCAACCATTTGGAATCTTAAACTAATCATATGAAGATCTATAACTTTAAGGTCATAAGCTAAGCCACTAAGAATATAAATATGTATGTTATATGAGCGATGCAACTAGATAAAAAATCCGTAACCCGAGTTGGGATATTAACCATACTTTTGAGTCAAAATGATGACATAATAAGCTCTCTGTGTCGTTATCAGAGTGATTAAGTAAGTTTATATTTATATCACCTAAAACAATTAAGTTTATTTCCTTCGTAGTACATAGTATATGTTACCTCTCAAGTTTTTTATAAAAACTAATTTAGTTACATGTTGTAATCTATATATGCACAGCATAGACGTGTGTGTGATGTTCAATAATGATCAGTAGTTTTAATATTTGCTCTGAGTCTTCTTCTATTTTCTGTTCAGTAATCCAATTTATTAATAACCGGGATAAGTACTGTCATTTGTTTTAACCACACTGTTTCCATTGCGCAAAAAACATTGTAGTGTTCCATTCACTTTCTTTCTAAATTTGTCATATTTAAACCTACACCTAAAAATTATATATTGAGTGAAATGTCATCGGGAATTCGTACAAAAATGGCTCAACAACCTGCACTGAACAGCACTCTAACGAATTGGAATGCACTCAGTGCAACCGAAATTTGGAACCGTATTGAAAGGTGTTTTAATCTTTTCTCTGAAGAAATGAACAGTAAAATCTCAAAGCTGTTACTTATTGAACAGAGCATTCTCCACAAAATTGGCAAAGATTAAGTTAAATAAGTCAGTAAAATTAACAAACTGCAAGGCCACTACAATGAACTAGAGTCTCGTTTTGATGATCTTGAGCGGAAACAACCTAGTGGTGATGCTGGCTTAGTGGGAGTGCCAACTGCCAGCTACAGAGAACGAAAACCTCCATGAAGTGCTGAGCAAAGTACTCGTATGCACTGCAGTAAAGATCAAAGTTCCAGCAATGAATAGAATTTTCAGAGTCAAGCCCTGCATTCCAAGTAGCAAACTCTCTTCGCATGATAATCCTATCATTATGAAGTTTTATGATCCCCATGAGAAAAATATCTTGCTCAGAAGCTGTTTAGCTAGGTATATAACTAGGTTTTTTTTTTTTAAAATATGAACGTTTATTTAAGAAAAACATGTCCAATAGTATTACTCAAAGTATTGCCTATCTGAAACTATGACTTTTTCCCATCTTTCTGACAATTTGTGGATCCCATCCCATCCCATCCACTGCGCTGGCTTGGCAGCCAAGAATGCATCAAGCCAATTTTTGATATTCTGATCTGATGTGAACCGTATTTCAGTGAGGGAGTTCTGCATCGACCGGAACAAATGGTAGTCAGAAGTGGCAAGGTCTGGGCTATAAGGCGAGTGGGGTAAGACTTCCCATCCACTGTTTTCCAAATAGTTCTTAACCGCAATAGCAACGTGGGGCCGAGCGTTGTCATGATGGATAAATATTGCCTCGTGTCTGGTCGCATATTCCGGGCGTTTTTCGGCTACTGCTCTCTTCAAATGGATTAATTGTGTTCGGTAGCGTTGTCCATTGATGGTTTCACCCGGTTTTAGCAGCTCATAATACAGCACACCCATCTGATCCCACCAAATACAAAGCATTACCTTCGCGCCACGGATATTCGGCTTTGCCGTTGATTTGGCTGGTTGGCCGGGTTTCACATATGATTTTTTGCGCTTGGGGTTGTTGTAATGGATCCATTTTTCACCACCAGTAACAATCCGATGCAAAAATGACTTCCTTTTGTGGCGTGACAGCAGCATTTCGGACATGAAAAACCGCCTTTCGACGTCTCTCGGCTTGAGTTCATGTGGAACACAATTACCTTGCTTTTGAATATATTCAGCTGCTTTTAAACGTTTTGAAATAGCTGACTGAGTGACACCCAAAGATTCTGCGAGCTCTTCTTGTGTTTGGCAACAATCTTCATAGAGTAATGCTTCCAGTTCTTCATCTTCAAACTTTTTTGGCTGCCCAGGACGTTCATCGTCTTCCAAGCCAAAATCACCACTTTTAGCACGTTCGCTCAGCTAGCGCATGTTCACCATAAAGTTCCACCAAAATACGATGACTTTCGGCAGCAGTTTTCTTTATATTAAAGTAATGAAGTACTCCCCGCAAAAACACTTTTTCAGGCAAAAAGTTCGACATATTTGAGTGAAAGAAAATTATTGTTGTTTACGCTTCAAATGAATGACATATACTGAAATGACGTACAATGACAGTAGCTTCCCAACGCATGTTCTAATGGTATAATACAAGTTACGCCATCTCTTAGCAAACCGCAAAAGTTAAGTTATCCAAACAGGTTGGATTGACACTACGAGATATTGGTTTGGACTCCGATCAGAGAATCTACATAAATGAGAGTCTGACGAAAAATGATTTTCTACTTCAACGTAACGCTCTGAAACTTAAAAAAGAGAACGTCGTCTCTGCGATACACATCAACAACGGGCAAGTGCATGTACGAACAACAATCATCAGAGATGAAGACTTGAAGCAGCTCAAAAGAATAAAATGACGCATAGTAAACAAAATATTGTAACACTCATAAAACTTTCTACTGTTAATTTTTCTATCTTTGTGTATATTTCTTACTTTCTCTTAAATTTTCTTTCTTTCCACATTCTTTTCTATTCTTTATTATTTTCTAAAGTAGGATTATCATAATTGTCAAAAGTCACTGTCAGGTTAGGTTTCTGTCATTCATATTTTTGTTTATTATTGTTATTAATGAATGTTCTCTCTGTACTCGGTTTATATGAAGGTATCTTATTTTTCTTCTTCGTCTATCATGCTCACGTCAAACACGAGTGTATGGGAGAGTTCCATAGATCTTTGGGGGAGTTGCATGGATAAATCAAAGGCGCTTTTATATTATTACGACTAAATTTGGAGAAGGATTACAAATATGACACGTTAATTTGCAAAGCATAAGGCATAAAATTGATGAAATGCGTTATCTTTTTGGAGATGGCTGCATGGATATAGTTGGCGTTTCTGAAACTTAGACTAAAGCTAATATAAACTTAGACTTATTTGAAATAAATGACTTTAGAAAGTTTCGTGCTGACGGAATTAAAGATAGAGATTGTGGCTGAGTGGCACTTTACATAAAAAATGAATACAAATGTAGAACTGTCAAGCAATCTACTGGAAATGATGAGACTGAGTTCGTAGCAACGACACCAATCTTTTAGTGGGCACATTCTTATGGCCCTAGATGTAGCTTGCTTCACTCATTTACGAGATATTCTGCAGGAGTTGGGTCCACTATATCCTAAAATTGTTATTTGTGATGATCTTAATTTGGACACTCTACCTAACAAAATTAAAACTTTCCTTGATATGTTTGATTCACTAGGTTTCCATTACAAATACAAATAATCACACACACACTTTTTTCCAAATAAAACCCCCTCTCTTCTTGATGTTTTTCTTCTCACTCAAAGCGAGTTAATATCACAGTATGACCAAATTATATGTGCTGGTCTTTCTCACCGTGACTTAATCGTTCTATGTCTGAATGTTTTCCCTCCTAGGGGTAGAAGACTTGTTCAACAATATCGTCACTTTCCGTCAGTCAATGTATTGTCCTTACTTGATGATTGTCATATTCCCAGCTGATCTCATATGTATTTATTGCATGTCTAATGTTAACGAACAAGTTTCTATTTTAATAAGTGAAAACAGTGGTTCACGTCAGAAATAAAAAATAAAACAAAAGAACGCGGAAGCTCTTAACTCCCAACGATTGGAAAAATGGAAAAAAAGTACAAATTCCCAAATCAAATTAAACTGAATCTGGGCCAATTACAATTCTTCTATTTCTGAGCAAAGCCTTCAAAAAACTTTTAAGCAACCAAATGAAACAGTATGTTGAAGAAATGAAACTCATAACGGATTTTCAATAAGGGTTCAGAAGAAAGCATAGCTGCATAAGAGCATTAATAAAGGTTAGTGATAATATACGTTCTGGTTTTGATAGGGGCTTGATGTGGGTAATTTTTTTTTTTTTTTTTTTTTTTTTTTTGATTTTTTAAAAGCATTTGACTCAGTTAACCACGAACATTTTATGCTTAAATTCAGGAATCAATTTACTTTTAAGAACTCCATCTGTCAGCTCATTACATCCTACCTTCATAACCGAACTTAAACAGTTTTCTGTGAAGGTAAAGTCTCAACGAGTCTAAATGTCGTATCAGGTGTGCCTCAGGGCTCCGTCCTTGGTCCGCTCTTATTCATACTATTTATAAATGACATACCGAAGTGTACCAAAAGATATGAGCATCATATTTATACAGATTTTAAAAAGTTTCAAGAAATCTGAATAATTAACTGCAATGAATGAGTTGAACGGAGATGTCATTGCTGTCTACACCTGGTCCAAACAAATTAATTTAAACCAAAATCCGTTAAAACCAAATCTATGTTCTTCAATAGAACGTCTGTAGATATTACTTCGTCACTTCTTCAAATTAACAATACTACCATCGAATTTGTGAAAAAATTCAAAAATCTGAATATTTATTTTAATGAGTTCATAAATTGGAATACTCATGTAAACTACATTGTTTCCAAAATATATTGTTATTTCAATATATATTAAGTCCCACAAAGCAATATCTACCTATCAAAGTTGAATTGAAGCTTATTAAGGCATATGTTTCACTTATTATCCTTTATGCATGTGAAATCTTCTCAAACCTGGACTCTGTATCCACCTGAAAGCTAAAAGTCGCCTTTAACAACTGTGCATTTATATCTTTAATATCCGTCGCTGTGATCATATTTCTTCTTATGTAAAACAAATCATTGGCTGCTCCTTAGCCACGTTTTTAAAAACTCGTACTGTCCTCGCATTTTTTAAGATTATAAGAAGCAAAACACCATATTACCTATATTCAAAAATAAGCTTTGTGCAGTCCGAAAGAACATTAAACTTAATACCGCCAAGATACAAGTATTTAATTAGTAGCCGCGAGTTTTTTATTCATGCAATTCATCTACGGAATAAACTCCCTTCAAGTTTAAAAAGGCTGAACACAGAGAATCGTTTTAGAAATGAATTATTTGAACTCTTAAGAAGTAGTATTTAACCTGACATTGACTTACTCACATTTCTACTTTCTTTCTTCTTTCATATTCTCCTCTATTTCTATTCCTATTTTTTCTCTCTGTTTGTATAATATTTTAAACTATGTATAATTTGTATGCATTAAATGCAAATTAAAAGTCGATTATAACTTAATATTGTACATACAATAGATAAATAAAAAAAATACTGAATAACTTATCATGGTATTCAAAGGATAATTTTACAACGACAGCACTTGAAATACTAATTTTTGAAAAACTGGACGTATAACCTTCTCTAACATAAACCATTAGCCCCCCTGCAGAATAACTCTCATTGCAGTTACCAAAAGGAGCAAAGTATAAAGTATACAATAGATATCAAGATATATAACATATATAGATATAAATTATTAAAGTATTAATATAGGGCTTTCCAATAAGGACTTGACAACTTTGAATTTAATTTGTGAACGCACTCTTTCACTAATCATCAAACTGTTACCGTCAATTTATTCACTAAACTCAACATTTTCATCACGGTAAAGTACACTAACTAGCAACATCTGCAAATTGTAAAAATTTCCTACAGATATTCGGAGTCGGTGATTGCAACTTTCAGAGCGTTAACTCCAGTTTTCGGTCGTAATTCTCGCCGTAGTAGACAGGCAATAACAAGTTTAGTGCAAAAATTTGAGTCTACATATTCGTTGTGTGACGTTGCCGTGTCAGTGAGACAACGGGTTGGTCGAAGTGTCGAAAATATCGCTGCCGTTCAGACGTCCGTAGCAAACGATCCAAATCAGTCAATTCCACGGCGTTCTCAAGAATTGGGCATCGCTCAGACCACATTATATCGAATTTTGCGTAAGGATTTTGGTTTACACCCATACAAGATCAAGCTGACTCAAGAATTGAAGCCGATGGACCCTTTGAAACGACGTAAGTTCTCCGATTGGGTTCTGGAGAAGATGCGCCAAGATTATGAATTTCATCGCAAAATCATCTTCATTGACGAAGCTCATGTGATTCATGAATCACCACTCTATCCACAAAAAATATCTGTTTGGTGCGGTTTGCATGCCGGCGGCGTTATTGGGCCATATTTTTTCGTCGACGATAACGATCGTCACGTTACTGTGAATGGTCAGCGCTATCGCGCCATCATCACCGATTATTTTTGGCCCGAATTGGAAGATATGGATTTGAACGACATGTGGTTCCAACAGGATAGTGTCACAAGCAACACAGCACACGCTACAATCGATTTATTGAAGAGTAAGTATGGTGAGCGTGTTATCTCAAGACATGGGCCAGTCGATTGGCCACCTCGTTCGTGCGATTAACTATTTTCTGTGGGGCTACGTTAAGTCGTTGACTTATGCTAACACGCCGACGACGTTGGAAGAGCTCAGAGCCAACTTTAAACGCGAAATAGCGGCCGTTTCGACCGAAATGTGTGGCCGAGTCGTTGAAAATTGGGTGCAACTAATCGACCGCTGCAAACGTGCCCGCGGTGGCCATATGAACGAAGTCGAGTTCCATTCATAAATGTTTTGACTGTACTTCAAGCCAATAATAAAGTTTTTGAAATATCTCAAATGGTTTGCCTTTTATTTAAAAAACAGTTGTCAAGTCGTTATTAGAAAACCCTATATATGCTAACAATGATGAAAAGTTACTTCAAACACTACGAATATTTTGATGAAGACAGACATCATAGGGAACATCGGGATATTCACATGCAATTGGAAATGAACTAGGGACAGAACAACCACAATTCATAATTTACTGAAATCAGCTATGGAAGCATTATAGATTTCAACTGATTGATTGATCTTATATTAAAACAAGTTAATTTTTTGGTTACACTCCTTGTTCTTCGTTTGCAGCTCCTTTATCTGAATTTTTTAAATATCCTTAATTTCAAGATTCTCAGAATCTTGTTAAGAGTGGTTTCCAGATGTTCATGTTCGTTGCTGTGAGAATTTGAAGCATTCGTATTATTCGTAACTTGTGGTGTTATGTTGGTTGTTTGTTTTGATTTTTTTGTAAAGATTTGTTGACTCCACTAATGAGAGATATGTCACGACGCACATGGAAGCACAATTTACACATTTCCATACTTTGTCGTTTCGTTTTAAATAATCCAAGTCAACCGGCAGTATATTTACACACGAGGCGTGAAATATGTTATTGCAGTCGCAGCAGACTACTCTTATATCTAACCAAACGACTTTAATATGACACGATTTGTAAGACATTTTAAATATTTACTTTTGTTTTAAGACAGAACCGACACAAATGCACCCCACAACAGACAGAACTATATATTTTTCTTTCATCCAAGAGTTTTGTTTCTGTAATACATACTCTGAAGAAATATATTTTACAGATAAATTACTTTTTGCGCTCAATTAGCAATAAGAATAATTTTTGGATGTTGTATTTGATTAAGCTGACATGCTAAAAGAAATAGATTACTATATCTCGGCCCATTGAAACGCTGTTAGCTTTCGTTAGCCCGGTTAGCTTTCGATCGGGAGCTTGACTCACAGTCTCGATCCGAAAAAAACACGCAAAGCACATTGCAGACAGATTTTGCACCAGTGTTTATTGACATAACTTAAGAGCCACCGATATCCTAAAAGTATCTGAAAAAAATGTGACTAATTAAGAATGCTGATTACCAAAATATTGGCTGCATGACTAAGGTATGTACCTACTTTGAAGCACGGACATAGAACAGGAAGCCGTACGAGCTGTATTTTGAATCTGGAATGGTTCATTTGCATACAATGCAAGAGCCACAGCAGATATTAAAAACACTTCAAAATGGAGACCATACCAAATTCTTTCAAAATGTCAGAGCCTGCAACAGCGCTTTTCAAATGGCATCTTTTGGAAAACATTAAGTACATCAAGACATCACTTTCAAAATCCAAAGACAAGTCTACTATCTCATCGGCTCTCTGGTAACCACAGACATGTCAACATTTCTGCAAATAAATTTTATAGCTGACTACGCTGAGCAAGCTAACATTAGGAGATAACACATTCTGAGCTTGGACTTCGATCTGCGACAAAAGAGATATTATCCTGCGCACGCATGATGATCGTTTCCAAAGGCTTAACAAGATGTATCGCGTTTGTGATTTTCTACAGCATCCACTTATATTTTGCCATAGCGAAGACGGATGTAATTTCGTAGTACATATTATAGATCCTGAAACAGGCAACAATTATAAACCATAATGAAAAGATATCCGCGATGCAATTTTATAGCTATTTGATTCATCGCTATTGTTTGTTTTTTAGTCAGTTTCTAGCAGATCAATATACCAAACTTGAATGAGAACGTCTAATAATAATTCAAACAAAATAGAAAACAACTTAGATTCAAAAGACGATATACAGCATTACGTTAACGCAGATAGGGTGTGTAGAATGATAATTCTCCCTTCGACTTTCATAGGATATATGAAAATATGGCTCACCATATTTGTTTATCACCATCACCAGGAATCCCAAGTAGGCTTAAATAATAGGGAGAACTTCTTCCATGGAAAAATCCTTACGAATTGATGTCAAGGGTACTTCAGTTGGAATTAAGACGTCTGATGATGGATCATCTCACAAAAAAAAAACATGTTTAGAGCGACCAGCTGCTACATGTAGGTATTCATTGTAATGGCAATTCAAGCCATTTTTTTATACTTCAAGTCATTAAAGTATAAATTTACAATGAACCTAAAGTAAAATAAAAGTGGCTTCGAAAGAAACCTTTTTTGGCAGATGCAAATGCGATACCTCAAAAAAATTGATAGTAAGTAATAAAAAAATTAGGAACTTCACAAATGACGTTTTGTTAAATGAATACATAAATAAAAAATTAAATTAAAAAACTCCACGTATAATATTTACAAATAAGGTATATACAAAAAGATTTTAAAAATAATTATTTTTCAAAGTTAAAAATAGAAAATATTAATTATAAGTAGGAAAAAATTGTGAAGAGTTTTGTTAAACTGATTTTTTTATTTGTAATCTAAATCTATTCTTCGATCTCTTTTAACGTATTCTGCAAGAACTTTTTTATAAAAGTTAGGTCTACTTCTTATTTTTAAAAGGAGTCTCTTTTTTACCGATAAAAGTGCTAAATCAGAGAGCCTGTTTTCTCCTTGAGAATTTCTTAAATATATATGTATTCTTTTCAGAGTAGAAAAAGATTTCACCACGGAGGCAGTAGTTATTGGTAATGTTAAAAATAGTGCACTTAATTTTAAAATTTGGCGAAATGTTTCACTCAATATTTCGCTTCTCAAATGTTTATACAGTGATAGAACGTAAAGTTGTTGGAGTGAAGATGCAGTATAGAGAACTTTTAGTTCGTTTTTTAAAGCTGTAAGTTCGAAAATTCCAGAAAAAAATTAATTAGAGATGATATTTTATCATCTGGGGTTGATAGCACAAAATGACTGTATTTTGATTTATTGAGTAAATCTAAAAAAAATAAATCCGTAAAAGATTTATATCATGTCTTAATAATGACGCCATTAAAAGTGCGTCATTATTCCATTCTTTTGGCTTGTCTAATATTTGGTTAAAATTTCAATAATATCTAACCTACAGTTGAAAATAACGTTAAATATTCGTGAATGGTAATGCCAGCGAGTTTCTGGTACTTCCGGCATGCGTCGGTTTGTTATTTGTTTTAAAATATTTGAACGTTTAGTTGATTTATTAAAAAATCGTACTTCAGTGTTTATATTGCCAAAGAAAAAACTTTTAACTCTGGTATATTTTCTTTGAACATGCATCGATGACTTTTTTTTAACACCACCCATTTCCCCGGACATAACCGCTATATAATCGTAAGATTGCCCAATTAACTTTTCCTTGCAACTGTATACATTAAGTATATTAAAAGTGTGTCTTGAGAGCTCATCTGCATTTCGACTCTCACTCACGTCAAAAAAACCAAGAAACCTTTCCTCTATTCCTTCCTCCGATAAGTAACGCAATACGACACTTAATTGTTCCCTATGGCACCGTCTATAATGTTAAATAAAACACATAAATTTGAAAGTGAACTTAAAATTTTTATTATCGGTTAAAAAAATAAATCATGACATTTATTTTTTAATAATGATATTATTTAATGTTGGCCACGACTATGTCTGAGGTGGTCCATTCAGGAGGTCCAATTGTGAGCGACTCGTTCGAACATATATCTCTCGCGGATAACACAAGTAATGTTGGCTCCCAAGGCATCAATCGTAGCTGGCTTATTCCTGAAGACCTGAGACTTAACATATCCCTAGAGAAAAAAAAGTCCAAAGGTGTGATATCGCACGATCTAGGCGGCCAATTTACCGTAGCAAAACGTGAAATTAAGTGCTCACCAAAATGATTTCTCAACAAGTCCATTGTTTCACGCGCTGTATGGCTCGTAACGCCGTCTTGTTGAAACAAGAGCTCACCGAGACCATGTGCTTGAATTTCAGGAAGAACATTGTTCGTTAACATTTCGCGATAACAGTTACCATTGACGGTAATATTCTGATTTGCCTTGTTTTTGAAAAACTATGGAGCAATGATTCCAGCAGCCAATAAAACACACCATACCGTTGTTATTAATGTATGTTATGGTAACCTTTGGTACTCCTCGGGTTGCTTATCAGCCCAAATACGGTAATTTTGTTTATTAACGTATCCATTGAGCCAGAAATGGGCTTCATCAATGAACAAAATTTCACGATAAAACACCGGATTTTTATTGAGTTTTTCTAGAGCCCATTCACTGAGAAGTGAAGTCACCTGGTTTCAATTCTTGCACAAGTTGAATTCTGTACGCTTTTAGGGCGAGACCCTCACGTTAAATACTCCAAGTTGTCGGTTACGCCAAGCCAAGCAGCTAAAAACGACGACGAATCTACAGCTACAGCTGCTATAGTCTCTTCACTACGTACTGGATGTGGTCTAAACGGTCGAGTATCATCCACTACTGTAAACTGGGAATCAAATGTGCGAATGGAATTGGCAATAGCGGTATAAGATGGTAGATTATTCGCACCGAATATTCCTCAAATCGCACGAAAAACATTTCTTACAGAACGCTGATTTTCGTAATACAGCTGAACAATTTGGACACGCTATTGTGGTGTTAGTCTTTCCGTAATGACTGGCCAAATGATACTGAACAAAAATGACGAAGCAGTTTGATAGGAGTCACGTGTTATCTGTCAAAAAAGCCAATTGAAAATCAAACCTCGCGATGAATCACCCCTTATAAAACGTTCCATTAACTTACGATTTCTATCAACTTTTTTTTTTGTGAGCTACAAAGGAATTACCTAAGGAGGTTTTATTGCGATTAGTGCCGAATCCGTGCAAAGATAAACAGCTACGAATATGTTTTTCCGTTTTGACATGTTTTTTTTTTTGCCGAAATAACTAAATTGTTTATGTCAGCGTAACCCGTGCGGCTCGAAACACTAGGATAATTTGAAAAAAAGAAAACATGGAAAACAAAACATTTTGTTAAGTTTAGAACTACCAGTCAACCAAGTATATTTTTGGTATATGGATGCATTGGAATGCGAAACAAAATCATAATAGAGCGTCCTATCTCTATAACTTCTTTTTTTAAAAGAATATTTAACTTATAAAAATCATTTTCTTCCTCCAAAGCCAAATCTACCAAACAATAATTTACGGTTAATAATGTCATTTTCTTCTAATAATTATTTTAAGTTAGCTGAATCTAACTGAAAATATCACAGTTTAAGCTTTCCACACTTTTTGCTGTTATTAATTTACTTTTTATTGCACAAAAATAATTACACTCAAAATTACTTTAAGTAACGCATCGCAATCTGCTTCATAACTGAATTTTTCAAACAGAAATAATCTACTATGGCGTTTTCGTTTGGGTTTTTTTCTGTGTTCCGTAGAATAAAAGTGACGTAATACCATTTTCCCTCATTTTTTCAGAAACAAAATTTTGCTTCTCGTTTTCATTTGAGAAACAAAATTTCTCTCCTGCATTTTATGTCAAAATGTATAAACGTCGAATAGTATTGTATGTCAAACTAGCAATCAAAACTGCAATCGCCTGGGTTTTGGGCAATTTATTATCCTTAAGTGTTCAAATTAATTCGCAAGCATATACATATATTTGAAAATTGAAAGAAGATAATAATTCAGAAGATCTTTTAAATGTTGTTTTGGAAATAAAATCGAAGTACACAAATTGAGAGCTTCTGACTGCCCAAACGAAAACGCCATAAAAAATAATATACATACAAAATTTACCAAATAAGTCGAAGAAAAGCATATTATTTTTTTTTACATAAGAAAGCGTTTATTAAAGAAAACCAATTTGTTCTAACCAGCCAAATATTTTATAACCCGACATTTTTCTAGTTACTATCAGGGTTGGGAAAAAAACATGTCTTTTTTTTTAAACCTTCACGCACGAATGTCATCGACCCAAACACCATGACGACTTCTTCCATTAAGCCACCGCAGATTGACTCCATACCGAATCGACCAATCGACCATCGACCAATAGCTCGCCGATTGGGATTACATCCTCCACTACCACGTAATGAAATCCAGATAAGGGTGATTACTTGTTTTTCTTTTTCTTCTATTCATTCCGTTTGAAGACGTTGATTAGTTTTCTATTATTACAGGGATCGCATGATATATAGGAAGATGACAATTATGACTATGGCCAGGAAATCATCAATCCTGTCGACATGAGTCAAAGAGATATACAATAATATCAAGACGTTATTCATATCATGGCCGTACTTTTTCAACTTCGTATCTACATCATACCTGTTGTCTACTATGGCAAGTATGAAGTAAATATGCATTAGAAATAAATAAAAACATGAATTTAATAGAGCAAATTGTATTTCAATAAATGAGTTACATTAGTAAAATTAAACGTAAGTATACTGCTAAGACAATTCGCCTTCACCGGTGAAATAATACATAAATTCTTTTTGTATTTGTTTTGCGTCTTTTGAGTTATCTCGCACTAGTTCAAGAGAATGCAATGTCGATGTAATTGGTTCGGAACGCCACTCACCCCGGATGGTCACATTGCCCTCATCATCCACTTGGTCTAACGAATTAGGGGGAGCGTAATGTACCTCATTAGTCGTCATTAGCACCACTTTCTTCTTTCTCCGAAAACGCGCAGACATGATGCCAAACACATTTTCAATAATGCAACGCGCACGACTGAGCCGATAATTGAATACCCGCTCCGGCAACGTTAGACCTCTTTGCGCATATGGTTTCATTATGTTTGGCCTCATCGCAAATGCGTCGTTCGCGACGAGTACGTATGGAACGGCAACATCCCTGCCAGGTAATGGTTTCGGTGCAGGCAAGTGCAGCCGATTGTTGTCTAATGCCTGGCCGTCTGACTTTCTCCCATTACGGCCGACGTCAACGTACAACAATTTGTAATCGGCATCTGCGACTGCCATCAAAACGATGCTGTGCGTGCCTATCGAAATAATTTACGTTTAATATTGCAATTGTAGTCCATTGTATTCAATTATTTCATACCTTAATAATTATAATATATGCTACCGGCATTATGTGGTGCGACCATCACAACGTGTTTGCCGTCCGGAGCACCGATACAATTAGGAAATTGCCACGCCTCGTCGAATCGCTTCGATACTTCCTCCCATTCGGCTTCATCCTTCGGAATCCATGCACAAACACGATTTCAAGTTTTCCGTTTCCACTATACATGTACACACACTTATCTTAATAAAGTCCTTGACCAGAACCGTGTAAATAGCTTAGAGAATTTCTGGAACGATTGCCGAGATGGTTGGCTGAGGAATTCGGAAGAGGTATTGCAGTAAACGAAAATTTTCTCCAGTGGCCAGGTAGCGCAGCACCAATCGATCCTCTGCCGAAATGCTTTCCCGCATATTGGTGTCTTCTTTTTGTATGATCGGCTTCACCAAAGCCAGCAAATGGTCAAATTGAGTGGATGATATACGTAGGAAATTTGTATGCAAATATGGTTCCTCAGTAAGGAGCTCGAGCAGCAACTTTGAGCAAAAACCTTCATTCGCACGACGCATCAACCACTTTTTTGTCCACACGGCACAGCGCTTTCGTGGTGTGATCAAACTATCGTCAAACTCGTCGTCGGTGCTACTCTCCAACAAATACGCCGATAAAATGACACTTTCGAAATCTCTTTTCGACATTTTATATAAGGGGATAGGGATTTCACGACAAAGTCAGTTTCCATTAAAAAAAAAAAAAACAACAAATTGTCATTAGTGTCATTAGTGTCATCCGTGCAATTAGAGCCATCTCGTGTGATCACCTGTCATCCAGCTATGTCATCCAGACATGTCAACCGGATGACACTGTGTGATCGGGTGTAATCTAGCGGATTACACGCTCGCAACCGAATTACAAAAGTTCTCTGACGTCAGCATGTCATCCGAATGACAAGTTTGGATGACCGTCTGATCGTACCTTTAGACAGTGTTGTCATTGATGAATCCTGACTCTTCTCAGTTGTTAGTTTGACATTGACATTGACATGGATTCCATCTGCACCGCAGCCTAGGAACAAAGAAACTTATAAATGCCCATAATAAATGTACTCTGTAAGCTACATGAGAAAAATAGTTTGTGTATGTGTAGTTTGCGTTCTCACATATATGTAGTGTATGTGTACATATGTATTTAAACGTAATATAGTGTGTAGGTACTAAATTGCATTTATAGGCTAGGAGTTTTTGTGACGTGGAAAAAAAAAGCAAATAAACGAGAATCATTAAAATGGATAAGTATATATATTTGCTTTCTTACCATCATCACTTGAATCATTTTGTAAGTCATAGAAGATTTTTGATGAAGAGGTTGATGCATTCAAATTTGTTGATGCAAAAAGTGGACACTTTCCCAAATGTGCCCTCATACGAGCATTCAGACTCACCATGTTCGTCCTGCAATATTTGCATTGTGCCCTAGGTGTTTTTCCGCCATACCCAGTCCTAGCTGCTGGAATTTCTACAAAGTTCTTCCAAAGAGGGTCTTTTTTCGCCCTGTAAACATATTAAATAATATAATAACACCAAACTATAAAAAACAATATTAATCAAAAAAGCGCGTGTTGTCAATACACAACCAAAGAACGAATGAATTTTTTTTTTAGGATGACAAATTGACAGATACTGGTGCGTCATCTATCGATGATAAGTTAAAAGTGTAGTAGAATGTAGAGTTTTGCGGCCACCTAGGGGCCAATTGTTGTTATATGTTGTCAGTTCACATATCAAGAATTTATATTATAATTAAATCATGTGTGTTTTTTTACCATTTTAAACATGGTTTGTTTATTTTAAGTATTTTATTCAGAGTTTTAAACATCTGTTTAAAACAATCGCCTCGCCATAGAAATACATGTAGAATTTTATTATTTCCAAATGTGATGGCTGTTTAATACAACTGAAGGATTTAAATAAACTTGCTTAGTGGCCTGCTAGGTACGGTGACTGGCGACTAACTCGTCATCGTTCTGTTCTATATGTTCTTATGGTAAAGTGTTCGTGGTTCGACCCGACTGAGGGATTCCACCGCTTCATATACTCAGCTACCGTCGTTGTAGTTCCTGGTTCTTCATGGTTCCCGATCTTGTGCACGTTATATCTTCCATGATTGAATAATTTTGTCACCTTGTACGGCATGCAGAATTTGGGTCTCATCTATCTGCTCTTCGTTCAGCCTTTCCGAAAGGTCCGGATACTCGGCAGTACGCATAGTCCTGTAAGTATCCTGAATAGACAAAACTTTGTGCTCCTGGGTAGCGTATTATTAAGTATTTGCTGAACACAATCAATGTGCTTGTACCAGTTTTTGGAGTTATCGGCACAAGCTTTGGAGAACTTTGGCTTTAGATCCTTTGTGCGTTGATTCCATTCATCCGACGTGGTCTATGTGGTATGTCCCTAAATGCTTATCTTATTTGTCGATGGGCTTCAAATAGCCTTCCTTCTTGCAACTCTTTGACTCTGCGATGGTTCCGACTATGTTCGCTACCTTCGCAGCCAAACTGAGGATAAAGAACCTTTTCTCTACCAGGTCTTGCGTTTTCTTGAAGGAAAAGTGTCCCTGCTGGTGCGCAATGCTAATTATCTCCTGTTCCATTGCTGTAGGTATTACCATCAGTTCCTTTACCGGATCTATGTAAAGTACTCCAGCCTTAATGAAAATATCTTCGCACTCTTCCCTCTGGAGGATTTTCCTCGCTGCCCAAATCCACTCGTCCCTTAACTGTGCTTCTCGGATGCGATGGTTTAATGACTTCATGATCATCAGACACGATACGAAGAAAATCTTCGATTGTTTATTCAGCAAAAACGAGGAGAATTAGAGTTATTATGTCTTCCTTGCCACACACAAGCCGTAGAAAGAGCAGTCAAAGCTGTGACTGAAACTTCAACTAAAACTTCTGCCTCGCTGCAGAAGTGAACGAGTTTTGCTGTGGTTGTCGTATATTGGATTGCAGTAAATTTGCGTGCTGTTCAGCCCTTCAGGTTGGAGCTGTTTGTGTGTCGGGGAATGGAATGTCTGGTAAGTATGACCAAAGGACCAAATATATTAACAATGGAAGTGTAAAGAAAAAAAAAACGAGCGCGTTGTAAGGGAACCCAACGAGGTTTGAAAATGTTCTTACTGGGGCGACAGCTGAAACCTCGGTCTATGAATTTCAAACACAGTCAGAGAAAATAGACCAGATGTACACGGGCTTCATTAAAATAGACGATGAGTTAATTGCCTTAGGAGAACACTTGTCAGATAGAGAAACTTTAGATTAAAGTCAGAATATCTGCGAATAATAACCGAACGCATTAACACACCAATTCAGTCTGTTGATCCGTTGCTGAGCTCAGCGATGTGTGGTAGTGACGCGTTCCAAGAATTAGTAGAACACCAAAATTACTTCTTGGCACGGTTGAATAGCAACCCTTTAGGCAGCCACAACAAAAGCGATGTAATCCAACGTTTGGCGTATTAACGCCCAGACATCTGCATCGGCCTCTAGTTGCATGGAAGAAACTCGCTTTCTACAACTTACCCTGAAGACGTTTGATGGAAGCTATGAACTGTTCAAATCCTTTTGGGATAGTTTCCAATCCTCCATCTACAACAAAACAAACATTTCCAGTATTCAAAAGTTTGAATATTTGAAGGGTTTACTAGTAGATCCATTATTAATGGTAAGTAAATCTTCCTGTGACTGAGAATACCTAAGCAGTGAATACACTGAAGGAACGGTATGGTAAGCCTCGGCATGTTTTAGACTCGCTTCCTCGACATTCAAAAATTGGAAACGTCTATTGCGGCACTGCTTCGCTCAATAGAAAATTAAATTGACCAGTTCATACGTGGACTGGGAGCTATGGGTCCACAAGCTGAAGCACGGGATATGCGGTTTAATCGTATTGCACCCATTCTAAAAAATATAGATTGTGAGGGCCACAAAGCGTAGGCAGCGGAAGTAGTAAATAAACAATATACAACTGTTGACAAGCTCTTAAAATTTCAAAATTTGAGTTGTTATAAACTAGAGATAGGACCCCCTACTATTCCCAAGGCTGAGAGCACCCCTGTGAAGCAAAAGTCTAGTGGGGCCTGTCCGAAATGCTAAGGGCATCATTATCTGTCTTATTGTCCACTATACGTAGCAATCGATGTAACAAAGCGAAAGGAATTCATTTATCAAAAATGATTATGCTTCAACTATCTTAGAGCTAAGTACTCTGTTGCCAAGTGCACTTCCAGACACACCTGTGTGCAATCAAAGGAAGGCATCACTCTAGTCTTCATGTCAACTATAAAACACGAAAGCCTTGCTATAATAGCACTCATGCTTCTGCCCATGCTAGCACACCTGAACGCGAGAAAGAAAGTGACCTTGAGCCTAGATCTTCTGACGCTAAGGTGAATCCTATGACTCCCAAATTAAATACTCTTCTCAGCCATCCGCATTCAACGTCCAACTTACAAATAGATATTCAGTTCAATACCTTGCTGCCAACTGCGAAGGTTTACATCAAAGACCAAATGGAAAATCTAATTTATTGCAATGTTCTTTTGGACTCGGGATGTCAAAAAACACTGATATCAGTTTCCTGTGCCCAACTACTAGGACTACCCCGTCTACATGCTAACGTAAATATACGAGACCTTTCAGATACTAAAGTTGGTGAACCTCCATGTATATTTCCTTTAAACTCAAGAGCCATGTCTGAAGGTTTATGCGCTGGTATTCAAAAATCTAACCAGTCTCGATTGTCCAAATACGTTCTTTGAATTTGGCAGATCCAAACCTCAACAAGCCAAAGGAAATTGACTAGGGGTAGACTACTTCTTTTCTGTTATTAGGAAGGAGCAAGTTAAAAGCGATGGCGTTGTTATAGTGCAAAATACAATTTTTTTCTGGGTAATTTGTGGGCCTCAATTAGCTGATAAGGAGAGTTCTTGCAATATATCTACTCAAGCTCCTGACCAAAATCTTAATGTTATTTTGCAACTCTTCTGGAAAACGAAGAATTGCCAACTGTAACGATGGGGCTTAAAAAGGAAGAGATTCTAGCAGAAAAAATATATCTGTTCACTTACAAACGTGACGCTGCTGGTAAATATTCTGTTAATTCTGTTAAGTTACGCTCTAATTTGAAACACCTAATCATCTGATTTTAGTATATATAATGTTTCGAATGATGGAAGTTCAGCCATGCAATCGGAATAACCAACGATTACTCTTGCGTGAGTCTCCTAACCATGAAATTAAACACTTCCGACTTACAACAATCACATATGATACCTCCCGAGTTCCGTTATTGCCCATAAGAACCCTTCAACAGCTAACAATTTTTATGTTTTATGATTGTATGGCGGGTGCAAATACGATATGAGAGGTGAAGAAGCTCGTTTCATAGCTAAACGACATGCTCATGGCTGGCGGTTTAAATTAAGAAAGTGGACTTCGAATAACCCTGAAGTTATTTCTCTTATCCCAATTGAGGATAAAATTTATTCAGTTGTAGAAGCTCCAAATGACTTTAAAATCTGTCTTTTAGGAATATGATGGAACCCAGTGTCAGACTGCCTTTTGTTTAATGTGATGCAACAAACTGTTGATATAACCACCGTGGCATTGCACCATCATAATTAATCAGGCACGAGCTTTGGTGGAAAGGTCCTGCATTGCTCTAATGATTACAAGAAAATTGACCGAATACTAAAGCTGCAATCTATAATACAGAAGATGAAAAACGTTCAACTCAACAGTTGGTACTTCAAACTTCAACACTCAAATCTGGATTAGTAGCTGATCTTATTGCACGCATACCTGAATGGAGAAGGTTAAACCGCATAGTTGCCTACTGTTTTCGGTTTTATTATAACCTAAAGGGCAAATCTATTGATAAGTCCCCTCTACAAGTATCACTCTTACAAAAGGCAAAAAATATTTTATACAAGCAGTACCAACAAAACTCTTAACTAGAGTAGACAGATTGTCGAATGCGGTATTGTACAAGTGTTTTTTTTTTTTTTTTTTTTTTTTTTTGTAAAAGAAAGAACAGTAATTTTCCAAACCAAGTAAATAACTTTTTTATTTCAATATTATTTTCCTGATTCCAATTTCAAATCTAAACTCTAAACTTAGTCTTCCAAAACAAATATAACTTACCGCCTTTATGGCGGTAAACAATAAAAACCGGTTTGATGGGTTGAATGCGAACGATCATATGCAGACCGGTCCTACAGTAAAAAAGAAAACAAAGTGTAACAACAATGATTCACAAGGTCAGTGGCCAACGCTAATGACGCACAAAACTATAACTGATAATTCACGCTTCATAATAATAACGAATTCCCTAAATGATACCGATAAAACACCTATTGCTAAAAGAAATCCAATTATTATAGGAAAAGGAATTGGTGGCGTTACAATAAGTTATAAAAGTATCAAGGCACTTAGAAATGGTGATTTGTTAATACAGGTTGATAATGCAAAATTTTGGACATTCCCAGTTGAAATAAAATATCATCGGTCTCTTAATTCTAGCCAAGGTCGTGTTTATTCATAAAACATAATCGCTTTTTCAGAAATTGATATCTTAGATTCCCTAAAAACATGCGGAAAATATGAAAGCAACGGGTGCTGCAATCCTTACCTTCGACGCGGCAAAACCACCAAAGGGAACTTAACTGGGTTGGCAGGTATTAGAAATAAAACCTTATTACTCCAACCCAATATCTTGCAGAAAATGTCAACATACCAAAAACCACTGTAAGGAAACCCAAAGCATATATCCAACCTGTGCTGAAGTTACTCCGTATACAGAAGAATGCAAGAGAAAATTTTGTGTCAAAATATGAAAGCAACGGGTGCTGCAATCCTTACCTTCGACGCGGCAAAACCACCAAAGGGAACTTAACTGGGTTGGCAGGTATTAGAAATAAAACCTTATTACTCCAACCCAATGTCTTGCAGAAAATGTCAACATACCAAAAACCACTGTAAGGAAACCCAAAGCATATATCCAACCTGTGCTGAAGTTACTCCGTATACAGAAGAATGCAAGAGAAAATTTTGTGTCAATTGTGCGGTTGAGGAGCATTCATCAAATTACCGTAATTGTCCAACTTTCATTAGAGGAAAAACTATAATGATTATAAAAACCATGAAACATTGCGCTGTTAAGGAAGCCAAAGAAGAATACGTAAAGTCAGGACATCTTTACACACCAAAGGTTTAATACCAGAGACCCATTAAGTCAATAGCCAAGATAATCAGAGAAAAGATCTCTAAGGTAACCCCTTCTTCCACGCCGTTAATTTACAATAACGCTATTTGATCTACTTCCTATCAAAATAAAACTTGGGTTTCACCCAGTTCAGTGACGAGAATATGGCAAATAATGTCATCGCCAATGAAAGGGAACTTCCCCCATTCATTTCGAAGGAAGAGCTCCAAATGATCTTAGACACAATCAGAAGTAAGAAATCTGTGGGAATCGATGATATACCGAACATTGTGCTTCAACATCTCCCTCTAGAAGCGGTGGACATTTATACCACCCTGTTTAACAATGCAATGAATAATGCACATTATCCGACGCATTGGAAAACTGCGGTGGTACATCCCATCCCCAAAAGGGATAAAGACACCTCCAATCCGGCGAATCTCCGGTCGATCAGTCTCCTTCCAAACATCAGCAAGGTTTTCGAGAAGGTTATCAATAGGGTTCTGACTAAGTGGGTTGAACACAAAAATATAGTTCCGGATAATCAATTCGGTTTCAAGTCGGGGCATGATATTATTCACGCCGCGTCTAAACTGGTTTCCGATATCCAATGGAACAAGCCAAGAAACAGTGCACTGATGCCTGCCTGATTGACTTGGAAAAAGCCTTCGATACCGTATGGTTAAAGGGGCTCTTCTACAAACTGAACAGGCTGGGCACTAGCAGACCATTGCTGTATATTGTTTTCAATATGTTCACAGATAGACAGTTCATCGTGAAGAATGGAGATGTGACTTCTACTGGAACTTTTCATGTTAAAAACGGTCCCCAACAAGGCCCGTTTAATTCGCCGATTCTTTTCAACATTTACACAAGTGATTTGATAGGTTCACTTCAACATGCCATAGCGTACGCAGACGACATAATCGCGTACAGGTCAGATCCAAAGATTGAGGTCATAAACATACTCTTGCAACGTGACTTCGATAAAATTAAACAATATTGCGACGACTGGAAGTTGAAGATCAACTTTCAGAAGTCGGAAACCATTCTTTTTAGGACGCCTTTGTCTGGGGCCTCTGCGGATACCAGAAAGAATTGGCGAAAGTTTCAGATCGTCGGACAGTACGGTCAACCACTTGCTTGTCGAAATGTAGTCAGATACCTTGGGATCTGGCTGGATCAATATCTGTATTTTAATAAACATGTAGATGTTGCTCTTGCCCTTACAAAGAGACTGTTTTATAGCAGACAACTCGATGCGAGGATAAAGGTGATCTGCTACATGGCCCTTATTCGGCCTATGCTAACATTTGGTAGTCCCGTGTGGTTCAACGTGAGAGCAAGTCTTTTGGAAAAGATTCGGGTGTTTGAGAGGGCTTGCCTTAGGGCTTGTCTTCGCCTTTACAGAACACCAGAGTCTGAGTACATAAAATTCTATCCTAATGAAGTTTTGTACAATAGGGCGAACCTAATAAGAGTGGACAATTTTGTCATTAAGTTGATTCGAAGACACATTGCAAGAGCAATGACCTCGTCGAACAACCTGATCTCTGGGGCTTATTACTCCAATTATATGTATCACGAGAGAGTTTGCCTTGACGGCTTTATTCCACCAGAAGCGTTCCTCTATCTTGATAAGAAAGGCTTGATCCAGGACAGATTAGCGGTGCCGTTAATCTTTCACGTCGCTCGAACAGCTGCGGAAAGGCGACTCAACTACGACAGAGATGTCACACACGGCAGTGCGGAGTGTCTCCGGTTCAGTAGAGCGGTAGGGAGTCGCGACATGAGAGATGTTGCTCGGCAGCACCAACAATTTTGGTGGCTTATTGAAGAAGAGGATGCTTCGTCGTCGAATTCCTCAATTAGTAGGTAGCTTCCTCGAGGGAAGCAAAGTTGGCCAGCCTATTAGATTTTAGTCATGGCCGACTTACAAAGTTTTAGATAGGATTAAGTTAGATTTAAGAAAAAAAAAAATAAAAAAATATATATAAAAAAAAACAAAAACAAAAAAAATACATATATATATACATATATTTATATATTAAGTATATATATATTATGTATATATATATATATAAAATATTTAACTTAATTGTTTATTAGATGTAATTGTAGATGTAGGTTAAGTATATAGATTTATTTTAGGTAGTTTGTAAGCTTTAGTTTTAAGTTTTATATTTCAACAAAAAGAAAGTCCATTTACTAAATTTTTGTTGAAATCTGTTTTCTTAGTTTTAGGCTTAATTCATGCAAATGTTAAAATAAGAATAGACTGTATGATACGTCGAAAGACATAGATTAAGTGTTAGGCTTATCTTAGAGTGCCCGCATGGGGCCAGTAAGTTTAAGATTAAGATAATTTTAAGTTAATTAAGCTAATTTTTAAGCATTTTTTTTTTTTTTTTGTTTAGCCTATAAGAATTAATATATAAGAAAATAAAAAATGCATTTAAACTGAAACTGACTGAAAAGAATACTATAACAAGTTCTTTAAATGTCTCCAATAAATCAATGGTTTCAACGTTGCATTCAACATCGACATCAAATTCAACATTGCCGATAAAAAACTTTTTCTTTTTTAGCTCCTGACAATAATAAACCCTTTGCATAACATGAACAGACAAAATAATAAAATTAAACTTTAAATATTACAGTGGAATATTCAAGGATTTTTCAACAATTTTCCATCCTTGGATATTCTTATTCAAAAGTACTCACCTAGTTAAAGTATTGCAAGAAACAGAAGTGTTGGTAAAAAATGCTCCAATTAGATATAAAAATTACGTAGCGTATTTAGCAATAAACCTCACTTTCGCAATAAGGATGGAACAGCTTTAATACTTAAATCAGGGTTTCCACAGTCGCACTCGAGCTCACCAAATGCAATTTTAACCCAAACGCTTACAATTGAACTATCTAGAACGATTACATTGCGAAACATTTATCGACAATCAGATAATATATCACAACAGGAATATCTTAACCTTACAGCAAATAATTTTCCGTACAACATTGTGGTTGGAGATTTCGACGCTAACAACTCTTTGTGGGGGTCCCCATATACTAATAGTGCCGGAGCTGTCGTGTAGGGGTGGCGACAGAACTCGGATCTGATTTTATTATATTATGAATCTCCCACTTACTTTTCAACCAAAATACTTTCACCGCAATAGACCTGTCACTGTCTTCGTCTGCATTCGCACCTATTTTTAGTTGCAAAACCCACAATTGTTTAAAAGGCAGAGTTAAGATGTAAGAAAAATATATGTACACATTAAGATTAGGAAGATAAATAATCCATGCATATTGACATTCAGATCAGAATATATGGCATGCCTATGTCAATATTCAGATTAGAATATAAGTACCAATAGAGGTAAGACGAAATGTTACTTATAAGTAATATAGACAGATGGGAAAGAAGTATAGAAACAGAATAGAATTAAGAACAAGTGTCTAATGTATAGTCAGATGTGTAGCCGAGAAGAAGCTATATGCGGTGAAGCTATATTCCAAGTTGTGCAGTGAAGTTGTACAGTGATTAGTTATTCAAATAACTAAACACCACCTTCAAAGACTATAAAATTATTCCAATTAAACACAACAGGTTAATTAATTACAGCGACCAGTTTCCAATTATTATTGAAACCTTGGCCACTTATACAATTCCAAGACGTTTCCATTATCGTTTTGTAGAAACTAAAACAAACTGTTCTAAATTTGCATAAAATATTCAGCAGGTAAGCCCATCCACTTCAATTTCGGAAAATAAAAATAAAGAAGTAGCCAACATCAGAAAAATTATCAGACAAGCAGCAACCACATCTAATATATTCCTACTTCGCATCTGTCTTGTACTTCTTTCAGCATATTTGGTTAAATTCAAATTTAAAGAGCTTAACTAAGCAAAAGCAAAAGCTTTGGCGGCAACTTAAAAAGGACTTGAATACAGAAAAATGCTATTGCATACCGACGAATAGCAGCAAAGGTAAAAAGAGAAGTACGGATAGCTAAAGCGGAAGCCTGGACAACATTTTTGTCGACCCTGAATCATTCAATGGAAGCCAAATCTCTCTGAAGAAAAGTTAAAGCAATAAATGGCTATCATTCCAGAAGTGGGATAATCGCAATTAAACATAATGCTACTTCTGTTATTGATACTAATGATATAACAAACCTTTTTGCAAACAAATGGGCGGGATACGGTTCTGACAAGGATTTTTCAGATAATGTCTCGACAAAAAAAAAAAAAAAATTTCAAATCAGTTCACTCCTCCAAAAGACTCAGAATTCTGAAACCTTACCGACAATCAGTCTCCCAGAATTCATTGAAGCTCTTCGAGGTACCAAAGGATCAACCCCCGGTTCTGATAAAATATCATTTAAAATGTTAAAAGAAATAATAATGGGAACAATGTTAATACTTATTAGATTGTATTATAACATTTTGAAAGAAGGCATCTATCCTCACGAGTGGAAAAATGTTCATCTGACTCCAATACTTAAACACAATGCTTACCAATACTTATTTGATAGCTACCGTCCGATCCCCCTCTTTTCCGTCTACAGGGTCAGGTGGACAAAAGACAATAAATTAAATAGTGGAAAACACGGCTTTAGGACAAGAAGAGGTACGCACACCCTACTCCATGTCCTAGATCGTACTGCGTATGTCGAATTAGCCTTACGCTAAGATTCGATCCTTCTGTCCATGGATCTAGAGTAAGCCTTCGAACATTTGACTGCTTATAGGGCAATTAACCAGCTTAAGAACTGGGGAATTAAGAAATATGTCCTACAGGTCATATACTCCTTTATGTCAAACAGAACAATCATCGTTATAGCCAACGGATATTTTTCAAAAACCACTACCATCGAGTAACGCATATGTATACGCGCTCCTTTTAAAAATACAAACGGAAGCATCAGCAACTAAGACAGTACTTACTTTTGCAGATAATATTTTCGTTTTGGCATCGGCTAAACCAGAAGAAGTAAAAGATGTCTTAAAGTTAACTGTTTCAAAAGCGCTAAAATGGTGCGCCGACTCTGGTGCTAGGCTTTCAAATACCAAAATAGAAACGCTACATATATGTAGGGAAAAAAATGTTCAAATACAAACATACCTATCGGTGACGCGCCGATTCTTGAAAGGGCCAGAATTCTAGGACTGATATGCACCAAAACATGGAAATGGCACGCTCATGCAAAAATAGTCTCACAAAAGCTTGGAAAAATTCAAAATGTCATCGAAATAATTTGCAACAAACATAAGGGTCCGCATATCAATACTTCAATAGAGATAGCGAAAACACTTATAAGATGGGCTACGCAGCATGGCCTAACCATATTCTCTCATTGGACTAAACAAAATGACCAGCAAATCCAAGATAAAATGAATGCAGTCGATCGGAGCACTACCATTAACGCCAATTGATGCCTTACTCGTAGAAACAAATACGGTCAGCATCAAAGACAGGAAAAAAAATTGCGCAAACTAATATTATGGCAAATAGCTTATTAGATTGTACCCACCAAAAACATGAATCTTACAGGTCAGCTTGGTTTTCATCCGCATTTTCTTAGAACAGGAACGCTATTTTTACCTCTATCCGCAATGACTGGTAGCCATTATGAAAATAACTTTCCAGGAAGCAATAAGCTATGATTATATAACACGTTGGATGTTTTCTAAAAATGTAATAAATCCTGGATTGGACACAAAAAAAATCAAACACCAGCCAAAATAAGTATATAGAAATAAGTTCGCTGAAATTTTAGCTCTTGGCAAATTTGGTTGTATATTGTACACTGATGCTTCCTACAAGGATAGTGTAACAGGTTACTGTGTTTATTTATAGACTTGACAGCACTAAGGTTAAAACAACTGATCAAAATTCATTTATTGGAGAAGTTTTGGCGCTGGTAAAAGCATTTGCTTTTGCTCAGCCCTTAAAAACAAAATCAGTTATCTGCAGTGATTCCCTTAGTGCACTCCGTGCGATTCAGAACAATAAGTGTAGAGTCCCTATCATACAAGTAGTGCGAGCTAAACTCTATTCGAATTCACCTGATATGGTCAACAGAACATGTTGGTATACAGGGAAATGAAAAAGCTGACACTGGTGCAAGGGATGCCATTAACAAGCCCTTGGAATACAGAATTCCGCCCTTTGCGAAGTCAATATGGATCCAAGTAGTGTACCAAAGAATCAAAACGCAAGTGGGATCAATCTAATTCTTTCTAAGAAAGAATTTTATTATATTTTATTAATATTAACTGCATTAATTAACTGGCATATAGGTAGACACATATTATAAATATACTGCAAAACATTAGAAAAAGATTATTTGTATAAACTTAATAATTGATATTATGTACCTTATCTATTTATAACAGCCATATGGGCATTGTACCCCGATGTATCGTATTGTATCCTCTGAAAATAAAATAAAATAAATCTTATACAACCATTCACAGGAGAAATCATTTCATAATGATATTAAGGCCTTACGACTGACACAAATTGTTTCAGCTAACAGTAAACTTAGAAGACTAACTTCGCACCTTGACTCAAACGGGATTTTGAGAGTAGGGGAATCTGGACTCGCATATGATTCAATCCGTGATTCTACATAAAACTCATCCTCTTACTAAGAAGATTGTTACTGATTTCCATTTTGAGAATCAATATGCTGGAATCACATTGCTTACTGCCATATCACGTCAAACGCTTTGAATTATTAGTCTACCTGTAATCGTCATAGCAAAAGGACTACTGAACAAGTTATGGACAAATTAAAAAATATCGTCTTAAAAGGAATCTACCACTTTCATGATACTGGTTGCAACTATGCAGGTCCTTTTATTTTAAAGCAACATAGTGGCAGAAAAGCTGCTTCATTTGTCTCACTACAAAAGCTTTCCACTTTTTCTGCTACTAATCTAAAAGCAATTTTACTTAAATTTTCAACTTTTTCCTTTAATTGCAAATCACTTTGAAATGTCAAAAAGCAGCAGAACAGCCACAGATGGAACAAGACTGGGTTCTCTCAAGATATTTTACAATAACCCAAATGGCAGTGTTGCCTTTCGTAACAGACCCGGCTTTAAAAAATGTTTTTACCTAAGGGCTTTATAATATGTTATTAAATAAATTGTGTCCACTGGTAGAATGTACAGCTTCTGCACGGAACTCTTTAACTTGCTGGTAGCCATTTGCAAGATGACGTTTCGGACCAAACCGTCCCGGCATGATAATAGTTCGCTGTATCTTGCCATTGCCCAGCTGGTTGGTGGGAAGTTATCGCTCCTAAGGACCACCAATTGACCAACCTTCAGATTCTCCTTCTCCTTACGCCATTTCTTGCGTTCCTGCAAGGTGGTTAAATACTCCGATTGCCACCGTTCCCAGAAATGTTTTAACAACCGTTGCCTTTCTTTCCAGAGTTTAGTACACACTATATTTGGCTTATCGTCTTATCTGAAAGATAGAGGTAAAATTAATGGTCCTCCTACTAGAAAGTATCCCACTGCCTCCACTGCATCCGTCCGTTACTATAATTCATCCACTTCCTTTCCTCCTCTTAACCATTTGTACAATATTCCTGTTTTGTACAATACAATACTATATTCTTTACTTACATATGTTAGCACTTATTTCGATAATCCAGCTCGCGATGGACCATAATGTTCCATTCATTTTATTGTGGGGAAAAATGATTTCAAAAAACCACACATTTATCAAATTTCCTGTTCGCTTCGAACTGGAGCTCTACCTGTTCCACAGATAGAACGAGACTGAGTTCTCTCAATATATTTTAATAACTCAAATGGCAGTGTTGCCATTTGTAACAGCAACTTTCCGCACTAAATCTAGTACCTTTAAGAGGCCTGTAACGAAGATTTACCTACTACCAATAAATTGAAGGAACTTCAAGTCTGGCGAAATGTATACGAACATTGTTAGTTAATATTACACTTCTATTTTATTATAATAATTCTATTAAAAATTTATTACCGTAAAACTGTATTTAACTTAATTTATGTTAATACTGATTTCAGTTCTTGAAGACGGCAGCACTGTTATTGCCATAACTGCATATTATGTATTTTGGATCTTGCTATGTAAAGATCCATGCACGCCACGCAACCAATCTGTAAATTTGTCTTGTACATAATTTTCAATTTAAGAACGAGAACAGCTCCTGTTTTTTTCTTATATGGTAAACACACAATCTTCATGGCCTCACCTTTTGTTTTGTGCTGTGCCATGAGTCATTTTGTATTAGAACATTGAAAAGAGCAGTTGTACTCTTAAAGTAAATTAAATAAATACAGTCCATTAAAAAAATATATATATTTATCATGCATCTATTTAATCCGGTGTATTTATTTTTTTCTTGTAGGCACCTTGCCCATATGACCCATCATAGCCCAACTTACTTTGTAATGTAAGAATTTTTGGAATTGAAATTAATTAAATAATTCCCCCTCACTTTTGCTTTATAAAAGCCGCCTTGCAGTATACTGTATGATCCATCATGTCTTGAAGTTTCAGTCTAACTGGTATTTCCGTGATTTCGTAATTTCCTGAAACTGTCTCTTTTTTGGCAAACACTTGGTCTTGACATTCCCTCTAAATCTTAGCATCATAGCTTGATATTTGCAAAAGTTACGTAGCCAAGAGTACATCTATCCCTGTTTGTGTTAGCGATTTGCAACAATTAAATTTTTATTGAATTAACTTAAATTGTATTATATTTTGTATAAAACGGATTTAATAGCACGCGAACGTTGGAAATGTTGGAAAAAAGTTTCGGCAACGATTTTCCAAAGAAAACGGTCGTTTACCAGTGGCACGAGCGGTTCAATCGAAAATGATGAACACAGTGGCAGACCATCGACATCGAAAACCGATAAAAACATTGATGAAGTAAAGAAATGTTGGTCAATAACCGCAAATTAACCATCAGAGAGATAGCGGGGGACTTGAACATTGCCTATGGATCCGTCCAAGACATTTTGGTTAATTTCAATTTCATGCAAAAAGGAGACTGTGTTGACGTCACAAAAGAGATGGTTTGCGAGGCTGAATCCGATCTCACATCCATCAAAAGGATCATTACTGGAGACGAGACGTGGGTTTATGTGTACGACACGCAATCCAGACATCAGGCAAGTGAATGGCTTTCACCAAATGAGCCGAGACCAAAAAAACCATTCATTAAGTGTATTGGTGATTGCTTCTGAACCTGTTATTAGAATTCCATTATCTTCCAAAACATTTATTCGTTCAGACTGTTTATATTTGCCAAGAATACTATCTATGGTATAACTCTCTATTCTTTTCTGCTATTTTCATTTGCTTTTTCAAATAAGTTTAAGTAATAATTATTAACGTGCTTCTTTAACTTTAAAATTAACCATTTTACAAAACTTTTTATAATATTTATTCAACCTTTTATTATGAGGATATCTATCATGTTTGTTTGCATAAATATAAGATTAAGAAGATGTTTTGTAATTCAAGGTTTTAAGTGTTTATTTCGATTTACTATGGTCGAATCTTCTGTTGTGCGAAGTCTTTTATACTTGTGTAAAATCTATAAGAATATCTCAAATGAACTGGAAGGATTATTTTCATTGTAAACCGAATCACAAAATTCGTACTTGAGGTATTCTTTAAGCAAGTGATAGTCTATTTTTTGTGTCTTAGGGTATTTCGTAATTCCAGATATGAGATGGAGTCATTCACACCATAGATCGTTCACCTGCATTCTCGCTTATATAAAACTATAACTGAATCACTTAGGTAAATAGCTTGCGTCCGATAGTCTTATAGACACTCTTAGTTCTAGGTCTTCTGAAAAGATATCAGAACGTGTTCGTTCCTCTGTTTTCGAACCGTCAACCAGTTTTTTGATCCGTAAAGCAAGCGATGTTAGGTTCAGAAAGGTGTCCAATACGTTCGCTCTCGTGCGGCAATAGTTTTGGATATTGGGTATCCGCAATCTTATATGAAAAATGATCCACAATTGCCAACCGTGTTTTTTGCAGAGCAAACGTACAAGTAAGTAGATCGCGGACGATCTACCTCCGTATCGACTTCAGTCAAGTCGCCTGTTTTTACGAGTAAACACATTATGTGATTACGTCGGTTCCATCACTATCAAATTATCACGCTATCGTAAGGCTAAGATATCCAAAGCTTATTTAACATTATTTGTGTTCATGGCAACCAAAGCAATTTATCTCGAACTGGGGAGTGACCTTACAACCGATGCTTTCTTCGCAGCGCTATACATATTTGTTTCCCACACTGTCTATGACGACAGTGGTACAAATTTTCATGGAGCTCTGTGTCTCAGAGAAATGCACAAATTGGTAATGACACATAGTCACAATGGCTTAATCTTTGCTGCGCTTGCATACAGTGGCACTTAATTCCCCCATCCGCGTCACACTTTGGTGACCTGACGGCGTCAAATAAGTTAATCTACATCTGCGTCGCGTAATTAGCAACTCTGTTTTAATCTTTGAAGAACCATGTACTGTCCTTACACAAATTATCGTCCTCTGTATTCTATATCTATTTTTGATTTGAACCCGTTAATCCAAGCTCATTTTATTAAGGTCAACCCAAATTGCTGTACCTAAGCCTAATTAGCCAAACATTACCTCTAATCGCCAGTTGCATTTAAATCCTATCCAGAGTACGAGTGTAATACAAAGGTTCTGGAAAAGATGACATGCAGAATATTTCCTTATTCAGCAGGGGCGACTAAAATGGCGACAATCTACAACAAGCTTCAAGCCTCGAGACCTGGTGGATATCAAGGAACAAAATCTACCCTCTTAAAAGTGGATACTGGGAAGAATCGAATCAGTCAATCCTGGCGCAGATAAACACTATAGAGTCGCCACTGTTAGAACAACATCTGGAACATTTACTCGACCTATATCCAAGCTAGCGCTTTTGCCGTTGTCTTGAAACTACATATATTACAAAACTCAACAAGCTGGACTCTTCCTTGAAAAATTCACTCCACCTCTTTGAACCTTTCCCCTTTTACCAGTTGTTCTTCCGAAATCCTGAGAGGATAATGGGTAGCTATGGGCGCATCAGCCATCGGTTCACCTTCTCCAGTAGCAAACGAAACACAATACAGAAAAAAAAAAACAACAAATTGTACAATGAATAATAGCATAATCAGTGTAAAAAGTGGGACGCTATCTTATATTCCTTTTCCCCGAAAAATCTGCACGGAAGTCCACCGGGTCCACCTTTCATAAGTGAACTTAATTTGAGAGAAGAAGAAGCTTCCTTCTTCCTTCGTCACAAGGGCTAAACACATTTTTCGAAAGTTTTAACCTGAGATTCCTAGATCCATACTTGGTTCCTCTTTCTTAGTCTCAAATGAAATGAACTTTCCTTGTTACTTTGGAATACTTCAGGGATCAATTTCGGGGAAAGAAGGGTAATTTGAACCCAAGACAATTCAGGGGAAATGTTCACTCAGGCCAAAGGAAATCCCCAAAATTCGGAAATTTCCCTAAAAATTTGGAGAGTCAAAGCGGCACACTTGAGTGCAGGAAAGAGCAGTCTAGCTAAGCCATGGTAATGGCTGTATATATACCATATATATATGTATATATACTAAGTAGATACAGGGTGAGTTTTTTAACTTGAGACATCCAAATTACTCGAAAATTACGAAATGTTTCAGACAAAAGTCACAAGGTTCTGAAGGGGACATAAGGTGGTGACCACGAGTTTGACCTTGAGACCCATTTTTAAGGTCAAACGAAGGTCACTTATGATTTTTCAAATGATAATTTCTGATTTTCAGGGCCGAATCAGGGCGTCCTGATTTCACGTTTATAACGTGAAAAAAAAAAATTACAAAAGAAATCGTGATCTAGGACAAAGTGACCAAAGAAAGAAAATTAGCTTCAATAAAGACAGGAGAAATTTAACAGGAAAATCAAAAAAAAAAAGTTTTAAGTGGAAGGTCAAAGGAAAAGAGGACAGGATCAGGGAACAACAAGAGAGAGCTAAGAAGACGAGGAAAGAACAGGACACGCGACTCGCTAGAAAATTTTTCTTCTCGTTCAGGAAGACGGACGATAGCGGCCCACTCTTAACCGGTTTCCACTACGGTAGTTTTAACTGCCACTTGATTTAATTTAAAATTTTTTTCATACCGCTCAATTTCTTTTCGCATAAACATTCCGATAAATAAAGCTCTCTTTATAACTTGACTTTCGCTTTTGGTTGTTTTTTTCTTCCATCCTTTTAAGGTTTCGCAATTCATGTTTTTAAAAGATTGCGTGGCGCCTACGGATACATTGTGTATTTTTTTTTTATTTTTAACATTGAGTACTTCCTTGCATCACATTATTTTTTTTTTTTTAACATAAACCCACCCCGAGCTGAGCAGCCGAAATTGGTAGTACTCAACCTGGTGTCCGTTGCAAATTTCCCTTTTTGGTTTTCGTTTTCGGCGCTGCAGTCCGCCATTACCGATACAACCACCACCCGTGTGGTTTGCGATCGTTTTTTTTTGGAGTTTTTTGCCGGCAGACCGGCTCCCAAATAACAAATTAGTTCAATTCCGGAAAGAAATAAAAAAAGAAAAATATATAAAAAGAAATTTTGCAACGTGTGAGGCTAGTAAGAGTTCTAATCATCTAGGAAGTGTGTCGTTTTTTTGTTCTTTGTTCTTGTTTTTTTACTTTTGTTAATTTTTACAGGTTTTAGTGAAGATCAGGCAACAAAAATAAAGGAAATTAAATTCAACATCGGAAATTGTATCTTGTTGGATTAGGGAAAGGAGAAATATAACAACGAGGGATTGCATTGGACTTACCCCAGGTCGTGAGATCCAAGTAGGTTAATTGCTTTGTGTTTTTCAACGTTGCTTTCATTGGCAAAAAAAAAAAAAAAAAAAAACGCCAATATTTATTGGACATTTTATAGAGTTATATTTACTTGCATATACTCCTATACTGCATATTAAGTTACATATTAAATAAAAACACTTTCATTATTACATTTTACAAATTACATATTTATTTTTCATATTTAATATTAATATGTCTACGTTAGATTTTTATTTTTTAATTTTTTGAAAATATTTACGTATTGTACATATAGGGTGATTCATTGTGAGGTTTGCCTTTCAATAGGCTCTCTTTGACGGATCACATATGACTGCTGTGAAGCCAGGCGACTTGAATTTGTGTCATATTTTCAGTTAATGGGCTCTGGAAAAACTCAATGTAAATCCAGTATTTTATCGTGAAATTTTGTTTAGTGATGAAGCCCATTTCTGGCTCAATGGATACGTTAATAAACAAAATTGCGTATTTGGGCTGATGAGTAACACGAAGAGTACCAAGAGCTACCATTACATCCATTAAAAACAACGGTATGGTGTGGTTTATGGACTGGTGGAGTCATTGGTCCATATTTCTTCAAAAATGAGGCAAATCAAAATGTTACCGTCAATGGTAACCGTTATCGCGCCATGTTAACGGACTATGTGCTTCCTGAAATTCAAGCACATGATCTCGATGAGCTCTGGTTTCAACAAGACGGCGCTATGAGACATACAGCGCGTAAAACAATGGACTTGTTGAGAAATCATTTTGGTGAGCACTTAATTTCACGTTTTGCTACGGTAAATTGGCCGCATAGATCGTGCGATATCACACCTCTGGACTATTTTCTCTGAGGATATGTAAAGTCTCTGTTCTTTAGGAATAAACCAGCTACGATTGACGCTTTGGAAGCCAACATTACTCGTGTTATCCGTGAGATACCAGTCGCTATGCTCGAACGAGTCGCTCAAAATTAGACCTTCGGAATGAACCACCTCAGACGTAAACGTGGCCATGACCATGATATCATTTTCAAAGAGTAAATGCCATAAATTGTTTTTTAAGCCGATAATAAAAATTTTAAGTTCACTTTCAAATTTATGTACTTAATTTTACATTATAAATCAAACCTCACAATGAATCACTCTATATATACATATACATATACAAACATACATTGTTTTGCGAATTTTTTTTTTTCTCATTTTACCATATGTGAAACATTTATTTCCAATTCGAGTCTAAGGATATAGTTTCGATCTTGTCATTTTGTTTTGTTTGGATTCCATCGCGTTCTATTGATTTTTTAGAGATTGCATTTTTTTTTTTCAGAATAACTGTCAGCGGTGCGGAGATTTTTCTTTTGGGCTTGTTACATTAGTTTCTTTTCTATCGGACTATTTTCATTGAGTGTGTGTTGATTTATTGTGTTACAGGTTGTGTGAGAACGGAGTGTAAGAATAATACTCCCTTACTTCATTATGTCGAAGATAGAGATAAACCGGCTATCTGCAGATAGGCTATGAGATCCTGGCTCGAGGGTTGTCGGTCTCAGTAAAAGGTGGGGTAGATGGTATGAGGAAATCGCTTAGGGTGGTGTGGATCCTTGAGCGGAGGGGCTCAATGGAAGCAACAGACTCGTCGTACCCATTTGCATTCGCAGAAGATTATGGTGCAGTGAAAGAAAAGATAGGAGAGATTGGAGATCTTCTGAAAGACCGTTCTCGTAATCCGAAATCATCGGAATACTTGACTAAGATTGAATGGTCATTGGCGAGACTAGATCGATCAAAACCCGAAACCAAAGAAAAAGTAGCAGGGCGGCTGACTCTTAAGAATGAGCTGATCCTGCTACTAGAAGAACTGATCAAGGACGAAGAAGGAGGTTTCAGAACACCGATACTTTCACCAAGATCTTCTGTTAGGGTTCCCCCTAAGCTGCGACAGCTACCCCTTACACAGGAATCTCTAGTCATCGAGCACACCACGGAGCGAATTGATTAATGGAATATTGAGTTCACTGCAGTGAACTCATTTCTAGAAAGGGTCGAGGAGCTTTTGTGAGGCACGCGGAGTCCTGGAATCACTGTTTCTTAGGTCAGCAATGGATCTTTTTAGCGGGAAAGCTTTACTTTGGTATAGGGCGATTAGTAAAAATGTAGGTATATGGACTGAATTCGTGAGGGAACTTAAAATAGAATTTGTACCACCAAACTACGACAAGTACAAGTGGTGCTGATTTTTGGGCACTCTCAATAGTCCCGAATCTAAGATCAGGCATAAGGAGTTTTTCAGGCCAAAAAGAGGTGGCAACACTGGTATCGATACGAGAAAAAGCAGACTTGGAAGAGACGGAAGAACAACAGCTGGAAGAAACACTGAGTAACGCTTTTAAAGCAATGCCATATGGCTTAGGGTACCACGATTGGTAGAGCACAAGATTAGGATGTCGGCAAAACCTATCAAGTAGAGGTATTATCCTGTTTCGCTTGAGATGCAGGTACATATTGATAAGGAACTACAGGAGATGATGGACGCGGGAGTTATTGAGAAATCTAGTAGTAAACTTCGGGACGCACAATATCTGTCCTCCCTAGACACAAAGTCAGCGTACTGACAGATCCCAGTGAAGGAAAAATCAAGACCATTCACCGCTTTTAAGATACTAAACAGGGGTCTCTTTTAGTTTAAGAGGATGCCATTTGGCTTACACAATGCACCAGCGACTTGGCAGAGGTTCATCGACAGTATGTTGGGGGTTGATCTCGAACCGTTTCTTTGTGTACTTAAACGATATCATCATCGCCACAAACTCATTCCAAAAACACCTGGAAATACTGAAGGAGATCCTCAAACGGTTTATGGAAGTTCTTAGGATATGTAGTTGACTGAAACCGACTGCATGTGGATCCGGAGAAATACCAGATACCAGTACCCAAAAACGTTAAAGAAGTTAGGAGTTTTATAGGGTACAGGCGTTTCGTACCCAGTGTCGCTGTTTTGGTTAGGCCCTATTATAAGAGCGCAAGGAAAGCGCTATAGATTTTGGCTATTTTGCAAGGGTCCAGTACGAAATAGCCGACCCTTATCCCAAATGTTGTTTTGTCTCCCCTAATGAGTAGTCTCCAGTCTTAAGTAGAGCGAAAGCATCCACTTCATCCTTCCATCTCCAAACCCCTTCACTCAAGCTTGTCTATTGTCCGTTGTCGCTTTGGAGGAACGTATTTGCAAAAAGCACCTGTGGATTCTTCCAATCCCGGACCTTTCTGCCTTTACGCTCCTCAGAAGTGACAACCAATAGGTTCACCCGGGGAAGGCAGAGCCAGTCGGACGGCCTGGAACACTCTGAACATATGGCGGACGGTCATATTAATTGGGCTACACACCTAGAGCAAGATGGCTGGTCTGGAACCTTCTGTGAAATAAAACATCAATAACCCGCACCAGTTGCAAAAAAAAAAAAAAAAAAAAAAAAAACTATTGTTCAATGAATAATAGCATAATCAGGGTAAAAACTGGGACCCTATCTTATATTCCCTTTCCCCTCAAAATCTGCACGGAAGTCCATCGGGTCCACCTTTCATAAGTGAACTTAATTTGAGAGAAGAAGAAGCTTTCTTCTTCCTTCGTCACAAGGGCTAAACACATTTTTCGAAAGTTTTAACCTGAGATCCGTAGATCCTTTAGTCTCAAATGAAATGAACTTTCATTGTCACTTGGTCTTACTTCAGGGGAAATGTTCACTCAGGCCAAAGGAAATTCCTTTTCGCATAAACATTCCGATAAATAAAGCTCTCTTTATAACGTGACTTTCGCCTTTGGTTGTTTTTTTTTTCTTCCATCCTTTTAAGGTTTCGCAATTCCTTTTTTTAAAACATTGCTTGACGCCTACGGACACATTGGTGTGTTTTTTTTATTTTTAACATTAGGTTGTTCCTTGTATCACATTATTTTTTTTTTTAACCATAAACCCACCCCGAGCTGAGCAGCCGAAAATGGCAGCACTCAATCTGCTGTCCGTTGCAAATTTCCTCTTTTTGGTTTTCCAAATTCCGTCATTACCACCCAGCAGACCGACTACTAAATAACAAACAATAACTTTTAATTTGTTCAATTCGGGAAAGAAATAAATAAATGAAAAAAATATAAAAAAAGAAATTTTGCAACATTATAATTCATGTATAATGTTTCATATTTTCTTTTGTAATTAGAATCATTCAAATTTATATCAATGTCAAATTCAGAATTCAATCTAAGCTAACGGCTAATCACTACTATCACTTTGTACTCCTATCAATCACTGGTGTATCAATATCCAATCTCATATGAGCGTCTCTCTACATAGTATAATGCTTTGACTTGTTTTCTTTATGCTTCGGTTCTTAAAATTTTTATTTTCTCGATCACTTGGATTTAAACCACAAGACGTATCTACCACATCAGGAAAATACTAAGTACCAACATATAGACATATTAGTTTACTCGAGCAATAATCAACACAATGTAGATCTAGAGCACATGCTTTCGTAAAAGCTGCTTTTTTAATATTCTGACACAACGTAGGAAACCTAAATGAGAAGAGATTTCCGCTCAGGTTGGTACCATTCCCTTGACGGAAGCCGAGTAAGAGGAGCAGTAAAAAGAACAAACCAGGAGCATAGGCTACATACGCTTCAAAGGTAAAATTTCTGAATCGAAAATATTAGATTCAAATGTCTCGAGCTTTTGTTTAACAAATGTTGGGAGGCGATCAGAATGTAACGACAGTTTTCATACGCCACTGTTCCACTGTCCAAAAGCAAAGTCTACTAGGTGGGGTTAAATGTAACCTCCTTGGGAAAGAAAAAAAATTTTTTTTAAATGTTTTTTTTTTTAATTTTATTCAATACAGTCCCCTTTAAGTTTGATACAATTATTCTAGCAATTTTCCAACTTCTTGATCCCGTCCGAAAAGTAATTTTCCGGAAGGTCTGTAAAATACTCTTCCGTGGCGTAGATGATTTCCTCGCGTGAGCTGAATTTTTTATTAATGAGCCATCTTTTGAGGTTTGGGAAGAGATAATAGTCCGAGGGAGCCAAATCGGGCGAAAACGGTGGATACGACAGCCATTGAATCCGTAAGTCATTGATTTTAGCCATGGTTGCGATGATCTTGTGCGCCGGTGCATTGTCTTGCAAAAAAAAAAAAAAATAAAATTCGCTTCATGTGAGGCCGTTTTGCAGCGATTTTGGCCTTCAATCGCTCCAATAATGCACAATAATACTCGCTGTTGATGGTTTCTCCTTTTTCGAGGTAGTCCACGAAGAATATGCCATGACAATCCCAGAAAACTGACGCCATAATCTTTCCGACGCATCGAGACTCCCTCGACCGCTTCGGAGCACTGGTGCCGGCTTCAATCCATTGCCGAGCACTCATTCATTCTCTGGTGTTCAACAGTTACCAATCGACGCCAAAAGTGAGTATGCGCGGCACCCAGCGGCAGGATAACTTTTTCATATGCAGAATATTGCCCAAAATTTGGCGTGTGCGCTCAGTACTAATCTTTGTGGTATCTGCTAGCTAGCGCACCTTCACATTGTCCCCTGTAACCGCATCGGAGGGCCTGTCGCTGCGGACTTGATCGGTAGTGGAGTTGCGCCCACCACGACACTCTCGAAAAATTTGACATTGTAATCTGATGGAGCATTAGCCCCATAATATTTATCCAACTTTTCTTTTGTTTCTTTCGCCGTTTTGCCTCTCAAAAAATAAGGTTTTATGAGAGAACGAAAATCATTTTTGTCCATACTCAACATGATGCCAAACACGTCAATAACAATCAGATGTCAAAACAAAACTAAAGACAGTATCGCACTGAAATTTGGCATCTGTCTAAATATGAACTGACTTCAAGGTACAATACTATAACCTTTTTTGCAGTAGCAGCGCATTCTGGTCGTCAAGGAGGTTACTTTTCACTTCACCTAGTACACGAGAAATTACAGTCACTCCGGGTTTGTGGTATGCAAATTATTACTTTCTCTTGTGTTGTTTTTAAAAAAAAAAATTGCTTAATTTAAATAGTTTTAAACCACAAGGGAACTTAATTGCTGGAATTTGAGTTAGATCGGACCACCGGATTCTCTTGCTAGAAGTGAACTTGACATTGAAGGTCCTAGAGGGATTTATGGTATTGTATTATACCAACGGAATGGAGTAATCCGAAAGGTTGACATTGACGTGATTCAAAGTATACGAATATTGATTATAATGCTTCGAACGATATACATACATTCATTTTATTCATCGACTTGAATACGTGAAAAAAGCAAGTGATCGAGTTCCCACAGATTTCATAAGGACATCGCCATGATCTCAAACTGTACCCGAGACATGGTACACCGTGCATATGGTGCATTTGACTTCAAAACGAATGCTTAATGAACAGCTGGAAAAGTGTACTATACAAAGTTTACAAGTGTGCAAATTAATACATAATCTCCCTCGCGACTCAGTTTGAAAAAAAAAATAAACTTTATTAGCGAAATTTTTTTTTTTTTTTTTAAATATCACCGAAATGATTGGTTGAAGTTACAAAATAAGACTGAAAAACTTATCTAATTTGTGATTCTATCTATACTAATGGATTGTGATGAATAAGTTTGCATGGGTTTGGTGTCTTGTTGACATCAGTCTGCGGCTGCTTCTTGTTTACTGAAGAAGAAGAAGAACTTCCTTTGCTTTGTTGAAGTTATCTTATTATTGCAATTATGCAGTTTTTGTCATTGATGCTGGTGATGATTAAGGGAGTTATCTTTTCTATAATTTTGTCTATTGCAATTAAACAGTTTTTTTTTCCATTGATGTTGGTAATGATTCAGGGTGCTTACTCCCCCCTTTCTAAATAGAAACGCATCGTTTCTTGAAATTTGTTTGTCATATCTTGAATTCTTGAATTTCAATTGTTAAAAAGGATGATCTTGCTGCGTTGTTTCTTTTGTATAAATGAAATTTTACAAGGAATTTACATGATGCAAATACAGTTAAAGCTAATATTATTAGTATGGTTAAAGTCGTATGATTTTCAATGTGATTTTTCATAGAAGATAATATGTTTATATTTTCAAGTTTGAGTTCAATGTTTTCGGACTCTATGTAATTTATTATGTCAAATTGGCTTACAAAATTTATTTTTAAATAGTTTAAAATGTCTGTTGTTATATCATCTATAACTGTTTTATTTTCAAATGTTATTAAGTACAATATATACCATCTAAGTTTATCTAGCTTTTTGTTTATTTAATATTTTTGAGAAGCATGTTTCGTTTAAGTTTAATTCACAATATTGTTTTTTAATTCTAGTTTACAGTTTTTAACATTATAAACATTTTCTTAACATTTTATTATTTCTTTTTCAATTAAAAGTTACCCATCTTGTTGGTTTATGGCTTTTGTTTCGTAAAGGTTACATGTTTCCTTTATTAGAGGGTATTTAATATGAATAATAATTACATCTTCATTTTCTATAATTTTGAATTTAGAAACGTCTTTTGTTAATGTTTCATGTTCGTGTCTTATTTTATCTTCAAATGCTTTCGTAATTTAAAATGGCGGGGTTTAAAACGCCTACTTTTAATAAAGCTATAGTATTTATTGTATTCTGGAGTTCTATAATTATGAGTTCATTAGTACGTTTTATACTTTTTTTCTAATGCGTGTATGGAATTTTTAATTTGAGTAATTGAGTTAAAAATTTCAAAATTTATTGTAAATTGTTTATTACTATTTTCTACTAACTTCATTATTTGATTTATAATCAAAACTAAGTCGTCGTGGTCTGAGGATCCTGCTATCCATTTCCATAATTTACCTTATTCATTTATTCCACGCTTGTTTCGATAATATGTTATTTGTAGGTTTTTCAGTAGAGTTTTTATCAAGTTCGTTTCCAAATAATTGCTTATATAGGGTTTTCTAATAACGACTTCACAACTTTTTTTTTAAATGAAAGGCAAACCATTTGAGATATTTCAAAAACTTTATCATTTATAAATGGAACTCGACTTCGTTCATATGGCCACCGCGCGCACGTTTGCAGCGGTCGATTCGTTGGACCCAATTTTCAATCTTTTTCATATTAATTCTTGTATAAGTTTGTTGTATGATAATTGTCTGGTCTTCAGTATTGGAAATATCTTAAGGAAAGTTTTAAATATATAGAAACCGATTACTAAAGATTTCTTTTAGTTTCTTTTATGACGTATAAGTTCTCTGGAGTGCAATGTATCGCAACAGTACCAGGTTGTAAAAATTGATCAAGAATTATAATTAAATTTGATCATGTATCGAATTCTATAATATGTCAAATTAGTCATTTGTTGGTTTACCATACATACCTAGCTGGGTTTAGTAAAATTTGTTGCTTAAATTGTTTTAAAGGTTTTTTAGTTTCTTCAATAGTATTATTATCGCTGTTTTAAGCGGAGTGTTGTGTTGCCATATTTTTTAGAAAGAGTTTTGTGGTTTTTCCTGGTTTATAAATTATTTTAGGTGAAAATTCTTCAATAAAGGCATGCCAACGTTTCATTTTGGCATTAGGATTACGAGTTGAGACTGCGAAAGTCAATGGTTGATGATCCATATGGATCTCAAGATCCGTAACATCGTAAAGATAGTTTCTCATATTGTTCAATGCCCATACAATAGCATATAGTTCTTTTTTATTAGTGGCATAATTTTGTTTTGTGGAATTTAGGGTTTTTGAAATGAAGGTTATTGGCTTACCCTATTGAGTTAAAACACCGCCTATTGCGTTGTTTGAAGCATCTGTAGTTAAAATAATTTTTTTGTTACAATCAGGTTGTACAATTTCCACTTGATTAATCAGTATTTTTTTTAAATTATCGCAGGCTGAAATTGCCTTTTCATCTAGAGTAATTTGTATTTTTTTTTCTTTTTGAAATATGGTATTTTTTTGAAGCTCTGCCGTTTTCTCCGGCTAAAAATTTGGTTAAAAGTTTTGTTATAAAAGCATACTTTTTCTATAAATTTACGATAATAACCTGTCATGCCTAAGAAACTTCTTAGTTGTTTTAATGTATTGTATTTGTAATCGGAAAATCTGAAATTGTTTTGATTTTATTAGGATCGGTTCTGATAATATACATAGTGCGCAACCACAAATTTTGATTTTTCCAATGAAATCTTCTTATTGGCATTTTTCAAAGTTTCTATAATAATTTTGATGTGCTCATTGTGCTCTTTAATAGTCTTCGAATATATTATTATATCATATATATAAATATGAAATATTTTTCCAATTTGATGACGTAAAATATTGCCCATTGCACGTTAAAATATACTTGGTGCGTTCTTTAGGCCAAAAGGCATTATGAGAAATTCGTATTTTCCGTTGTTTATGGAAAATGCAGTTTTTTCAATATCAGTGGCTTTCATTTTTATTTCGCGAAATCCGGATTTTAAATCTAGTGAAAAAGATTTTTGGTTTTTCTAGATTTGATAATATGACATTTATGTCTGGTATCGGATATTTATCCGATATAGACTTCTCGTTTAATTTCTTATAGTAAATTACGCCATTTCATTTTGGATTCCATCCTCCATAAATCCTTTTTTAGGTACCACCCATATTGGTGAATAATAAAGACTCCTACTTGGTTGAATAATTCCGGTATTTAACATATTTTCAATTTCTTTATTTAGAAACGTATTGACTGACAAAGGATAGGGATATTGTTTACTCCATATAGGAGTTTCAACAAGTGTTCGGATTTCTGCCTCAACATCTGTTCTGAATAATAAATTCAAATTAATATTTGAATGGGTTTCTTCTTTTGGTCTATAACTTCACTCGTGCGGTTTGCTAAGAGATGGCGTAACTTTTATTATTCCATTGGAACATGCGTTGGAAAGCTACTGTCATTGTACGTTATTTAAGTATATGTCATTCATTTAAAGCGTAAACAACAATAATTTTTTTTCTACTCAAATATGTCAAACTTTGTGCCTGAAAGGGTATTTTTGCGGGGAATTCTTCTTCATTACTTTAATATGAAGACAACTGCTGCCGAAAGTCATCGTATTTTGGTGGAAGTTTATGGTGAACATGCGCTAGCTGAGCGAACGTGCCAAAAGTGGTTTGAACGATTTAAAAGTGGTGATTTTGGCTTGGAAGACGATTAACGTCCTGGGCAGCCAAAAAAGTTTGAAAATGAAGAACTGGAAGCATTACTCTATAAAGATTGTTGCCAAACTCAAGAAGAGCTCGCAAAATCTTTGGGTGTCACTCAAGCAGCCATTTCAAAACGTTTAAGAGCAGCTGAATATATTCAAAAGCAAGGAAATTGGGTTCCACATGAACTCAAGCCGAGAGACGTCGAAAGGCGGTTTTGCTTGTCCGATAACCCCAAGCGCAAAAAATCATATGTGAAACCCGGACAACCAGCCAAATTAACTGCAAAGCCGAATATCCATGGCGCGAAGCTAATGCTCTGTATTTGGTGGGATCAGATTGGTGTGCTGTATTATGAGCTGCTAAAACCGGGTGAAACCATCTTAACCGGAAAAGCAACGTGGGGCCGAGCGTTGTCATGATGGAAAATTATTGCCTCGTGTCTGGTCGCATATTCCGGGCGGTTTTCGGCTACTGCTCTCTTCAAACGGATTAATTGTGTTAGGTAGCGTTGTCCATTGATAGTTTCACCCGGTTTTAGCAGCTCATAATACAGCACACCCACCTGATCCAACCAAATACAGAGCATTACCTTTGCGCCATGGATATTCGGCTTTGCAGTTGATTTGCCTGGTTGTCCGGGTTTCACATATGATTTTTTGAGCTTGGGGTTGTCGTAATGAATCAATTTTTTACCACCAGTACCAATCCGATGCAAAAATGACTTCCTCTTGTGGCGTTCCAGCAGTATTTCGGACATGAAAAACCGCCTTTCGACGTCACTCGGCTTGAGTTCATGTGGAACCCAATTTCCTTGCTTTTGAATATATCCAGCTGCTTTTAAACGTTTTGAAATGGCTGCCCAGGACGTTTATCGTCTTCCAAGCCAAAATCACCACTTTTAAATCGTGCAAACCACTTTTAGCACGTTTGCTCAGCTAGCACATGTTCACCATAAACTTCCACCAAAATACGATGACTTTCGGCAGCAGTTGTCTTCATATTAAAGTAATGAAGAAGAACTCCCCGCAAAAACACTTTTTCAGGCACAAAGTTCAACATATTTGAGTGAAAAAAAAATATTGTTGTTTACGCTTCAAATGAATGACATATACTGAAATGACGTACAATGACAACAGCTTTTCAACGTATGTTCTAATGAAATAATAGCAATGTAATAATACCTGTTACGCCATCTCTTAGCAAACCGCACAAAGTTATATACCCAATATCATATATGGTCTCTAATGTATTTTTCAGAAAGTATATAACGCTATTTTTATTTGTCTATATTACGCAAACAATACTAGTTTTAGGATATTGTTTTAAGCCAAAAAATAGGAAAATTAATATATGTATATATATCTTACAATGTAACGTTGAGTTGATCAACCTGATTTCCTGTTGATTGATGCTTCTAGTTGTTTGAGTCTTCAAATTTGTTTGATTATTCACACTTGTTATTATTATTTTTTCAAAAGATATATCTTCTTTTTTTTCACTTCCTAGTTGTAATTGTACAATTTTTTGATGTTTAATGTTTACTATATTTCTTTTGTTTAGATATTTTGTTCTTTCGTTTAATTTGGATTCACAATTATTTTAGTTTTGGATTAAATTATTTTAACCCTAAGCACTTGTTCGAAAGAAAAAAGTTCTCCTCTAACGTCGAGGATACGAGTACTTATATGTATGTTCTTGTATAACAAAGAGCAGTTTATTCTTCGTAGCTTAGTATTTTGCACTTGAACCTGTTTTTTTAGGATTGCTTTACTTAAGGCTTTTAATGTGGGCAAACACATTGGACGCTAATTAATAATTTCCTTCGCGACTCGACTTAAAAAAACAAAATAAGACTTAAAAACCAATCTAATTTGCGATCATATTTACTAGGTGGAATGAAAAGTAACCTCCTTGACCGCCAGAATGCGCTGCTACTGCAAAAATGGTTATGATGCCTTGAAATCCGTTCATATTTAGGCAGACACAAATCAGTGCGATACTGTCTTTAATTTTGTTTTGACAGCTGATTGTTGTTGACGTGTTTGGCATCATGTTGAGTATGGATAAAAACGATTTTCCTTCTCTCATAAAACGTTATTTTTTGAGAGGCAAAACGGCGAAGGAAACAAAAGAAAAGTTGGATTAATATTATGGGGCTAATGCTTCGTCAGATTACACCGTCAAATATTGGTTTCGAGAGTTTCGTGGTGGCCGCAATTCCACTACCGAACAAGTCCGCAGCGGCAGGCCCTCCGATGCGGTTACAGGGGACAATGTGAAGGTAGCTAGCAGATACCACAAAGATTAGTATTGAGTGCACACGCCAAATTTTGGGCAATATTCTGCATATGAAAAAGTTATCCTGCCGCTGGGCGCCGCGCATACTCATCCCTGACTAAAAACACGAACGCGAGAGCACTTCAAAAGAGTGTTTGGACTTGCTCATGAGGAATCGGGCGGACTTTTGGCGTCGATTGGTAACTGTTGAACACCAGAGAACAGAATGAGTGCTCGGCAATGGACTGAAGCCGGAACCAGTGCTCCGAAGCGGTCGAGGGAGGCTCGATGCGTCGGAAAGATTATGGCGTCGGTTTTCTGGGATTTTCATGGCATATTCTTCGTGGACTACCTCGAAAAAGGAGAAACCATCAACAGCGAGAATTATTGTGCATTATTGGAGCGATTGAAGGCCAAAAAAGCTGCAAAACGGCCTCACATGAAGCGAAAAAAAAATTTGTTTTTGCAAGACAATGCATCGGCGCACAAGAGCATTGCAACCACGGCTAAAATCAATGACTTACGGCTCCAATTGCTGTCGCATCCACCGTATTCGCCCGAATCGGCTCCCTCGGACTATTATCTCTTCCCAAACCTCAAAAGAGAGCTCATCAATAAAAAATTCAGCTCACGCGAGGAAATCATCGACGCCACGGAGGAGTATTTTGCAGACCTTCCGGAAAATTACTTTTCGGACGGGATCAAGAATTTGGAAAATCGCTGGAATAAGTTTATCAAAGTGAGAGAGTTGAGTTGGGCGTAAGGAGCAACAGCACCATCGATGTTCCTTTCACTTTCTAGATAAATCAATATCATTTTAATTTTCTCTTGAATTGAAATAGACTGCATTATTAATAATCAGTTCCTCAAAACAAATATCGAACTTCTAAATGAAGTACAGTTCCGTTCAAGTAAAAAAAAATGGCAGAGTGCACATCATACACTCTCAGATAAGTTTAGGACAATTTGTCTCTATCTAAAATTTCTTTGAGTCTTAACTTCACTCGGGTCATTAATGACTTCCTCAAAACAAATGTCGACCTTCTAATACCCTAACAACGTTGGAAACCGATTAATGATTTAGGCGTGCCAGTGCAGTGGTATCTAACACTAAATGAATAAGACCTTTGAGACAAAGTCGTATGCCCCATTGGGGAATACGACTGAGCAATGAAAATCAAGAATTATCATTTGAAAAATCAAAAGTGATCTTCGTTTGACCTTGAAAATGGGTCTCAAGGTCAAACTCGTATTCACCATCTTATGTCCCCTTCAGAACCTTGTGACTTTTGTCTGAAACATTTATCGCGATATTTCGTACTTTTCGAGTAATTTTGATGTCTTAAGTTTTATGGCGACCTCTGACGGGAAAAGAACGCATTTTTGGAAAAAGTGCTCCATATAAAAGAATTGTATTTTTTTACGCAAATTACGAATCTGTCAAAGAAATGGGGGTTCGCATTAAGAAATCAAAAGTGACCTTCGTTTGACCTTGGAAATTGGGCTCAAGGTCAAACTCGTGGTCACCATCTTATGTCTCCTTCAGAACCTTGTGACTTTTGTCTGAAACATTTTTCGCGATATCGCGTATTTTTCGAGTAATTTAGATGTCTCAAGTTAAAAAACTCACCCGGTTTGTACTTAGCTAGCTTGTGCGGCTTTAATGACGCAAATACTCCTCATTATTTCGTGACAGCAAAATGCGATTAAAATAAAAAGTTTTGTTATTGGAAATGACAATGTTGTTACGGCTGTTAGAGGGTGTAACAAAATGTGATCGAAATGTTTGCGTAATAGCAGAAATTGCAGGCTAAGCAAATCAGCTGTTTTAGTCATGCCCAACCGAGCTAAAGGAGAAACAAAAAAAAAAAAAAAATATGGGCACTCAAATGCAACCTTCTGGTGTCATTAACGAAGTGGTCTAAGCTCAATGAATTTAGCCAGCCCCACAATCCGCAGTAACAATGCTGACACGTAGCAAAAATATAATATGTATGTATAGTTCGAGAGCAGAGGTATCATTAGTATTTTGTGGATTTTTACCTCACTCACCTTTCACTTGTGTGTAAGCCGCTTTTATCAAATAGATTCTACAGTGATTGCAATTCAGATTGTTTATATTATTTTTATTATCATCGTTGTAAAATACCAAGCTGATCTCGCCTTTTACTTACCATAATTTGCTTTTACTGCATAGGAATTATTCCAACATAAAAATAATAATATAGACACCGACTACATTAACAGCGTGCTAAATGCCAACCCTTAACAAACAGTTCAAATGAAAATGAATTTTAATACAGAAGCCTTCATGAATATTGAAGGGCTTTAATTTAAAAAAGAAACAATTTTAAAGTGTCATGCTCCTTTGAATCAAATAACATGTCCATTTATGCGGCATTGCAACAAAGTGTCAATTCATTCACATAATTTTCTTTCAAGGGGTTAGGCTACTCTACAGGCCGTAAAAATAGGCTTTTTGTTATTTTTCAGGAAATATATAAAATAAATCTAGTTTACAAAGGTAAAGGTACAAAGAAATTTGTTGTATGTTACATATAATTGACTGTAAAATATAATTTTAATAGAATAATTTAATTAAAAATGGCGGCTGTGCATCGTTTCTTAGATGACCTTTCTTTTTTCGAAGAGTCTACGGCCGCACCCACAGCTCCTGTAAATTTTGAATTTTTTATTGTACATAAAAACAGCTAAAGAAGTACGTAGGATTTTTTAATATATCTATTTTTGGCCAAATGGCGCCACAACTTGCATAATTCGCAGAAAAATCGCCAAAAAATTGTTAATAGCGAATGAACTATGCCTATACAATAGGTAAAGTATTTATTTGGACAATATATTTTTAAAATATAGTTAAAATTTGAAGTGAATTGGTTGAAAATTGTTCAAGTTATGGGTCCGGCTAACTTGAAAAATGCAGTTTTGAGATAAACGCGTTTAAAATTTTAAGTTATTAAAAGTCATACCTGGCATCCTTGTACTATAGTTTGAAAAAAAGTACTTCAAGATATTTCCTGACCATAATCTTTTGAGATATCGTTTTTGAGGTTCTAAAGAAGCATTGAAAGCAATAATCGATTTGTTGAAAATCCTACAGTGGCCTCATCTGGCTACATAGAGTAATGAATATTGGCGAATATGTACTTGCTAACTGATCATAAATTAAAAGCCACTTGTACTTACAAAAACGTTTTGTTTGTTTTAAATTATTGAACTTGCAAAATGTCTTCAAATCATCGTTAGAAGTTGCATAATAAAATTTAAACCGGCAACATCAGTGATTAATAAGAATTAAAAATAAGTGTCTATTTTTACCCATTTTGGAATTTCAAAGAGAACAAACTCAAATTTGGATAGTACATATACTATAAGTATTCCTACTCTACTGCCGAGGATTTATTTCCTACATTAATTGTTCACCAAATGGAATAGGAATATTGGCGTCGAATAATATTGCAACTTCTATTCAATTCATTAAACGAAGAACTATTTAAGTAGATCATGTTGTGGGTAAATTAATTGGCACAATACATCTAGATTAGGAGCACATTTATATATGCAATGACAAGTGAATTTCACAGATTCAAAGAAGGAATACGTAATAGGATTCTATTGCATTCGAAGTTTTGATAACAATACGATTTGTTTGTCGATGAAACGTTTTTAAGAGGATTCTTGTTGAGAGGCTCTTAGATTTTATTGCAAAACGATTGCCTAGATTAAGGTCAGACATTGAAAGAGGATTAAGTAGAATATATTAGGCAAATAAATTATTTTTCATGAGGGATTTGGTTTTCATCATGATGTTCGTTCCGAATTAAATCAAATTAATGGATTCTCGAAATAAGGTTGAAGAAATTTCAGTGTTAATCGTAGTTTTTCTCATAAGAACAAAGAAAAGAAAGCACTACATCGATAAGAATATAAAGTAAAATGTGATTCCTCCTTAACAGTTCTCCTCCATGTTTTCCTTGAACGACCCACTCGTTTGCTGGATCAGGTTAGTGGAATTCATTACCTGGCACATTTCGCAATGGAACTGTTCTTGCGCAGTTAAGTATGAACTATCTACTCCAGATATCCTTCTCTGAATATTAAAATACTTAGTTTAAATCAAGCTTTTATATATATTTATCTTTAATCAAACATTGACCTTTTTATGTAAAACCAGCTGTCGAACACTTGTTCCGGTTAATAAAGATCCACATCACGTTTATCTGCTGAACATAGCGTGTTTTTATTTTTTCTCTTCCACTCTCATCGAGCATCTTTAACAAGCCTAAGTCGTGGGCCTAGATTGTTTGTAAAGATCTGAACTGTGGAAAACAAAATTTATTTTGGCCATCTGATACATTTTTGTTGTGATTTGCTTTTGGCAAAAATGATTGTTAAATGGCGAACAAAATTATTCAACTTGGAAAGTCAAAATGGAAGAAATAATACATAGAGGCAAATATTTAAAATGTGTTACTGAAACAGAGATAAGACCCACTGAAGCTGGAGATTCGCAAGAAGCTTGGAAAGACTAGGACAAAGATGCTAGGACTGAGTTATTAAAAGCGATGAAGCCCGCGATCGTACAAATTTGGATATTCTTGGTGGATAGGTATTGTCGGAAGAGGGTGAGACAGAAAGCAGAAGAGTTCCGCAAACTAATCAATATTCGGAAGAATGTGTCGCATTCAATGGATCAACGTGAATTTAATTCTATTCTTTCTCGTTTAACAAAATTAGATGCGAAGCTGGATGATGGTCTGGTGGTAGTATTATTGCTGGAAAGGCTACGATGTGCAGGCAGCTTTTGACACTCAAAAGGAATATACCCCGCTAAATATAGTACGAACGCGGTTGCTGGAAGCTGGGGATAAGAGATGGGATTTGTCAAACGGACACAATGCGAAGCAAGTTAAACATTACATCAGCAATCGTTATAAGCAGAAAATTGAATCGAGATATCCACAATAGCCTCAAAGGCCATCATCGAGTTTCTTTCGATACAACTGTCGACGGTGCGGTTAAAAAGACACATAGCTAAAAATTGCAGAGCCAGAGAGAGAGAGCGCTGAATGTGCCTTGCACAAGCCAGGAACAAGGTTTCATCCTGCAAAAGTATTTGCATCGTTCATTAATAGAGTACCAGAGTGTCTGGATACCACACTCGTGGCAACTTCACACATGTTTAGCACAAAGGGAGCTCTCATTGAATTGTCAAATAATCAGTGCATGGGGTATGTAAAACTGGCAACTAATCAAAAGGTAAAGATAATTGGAATTGGTACGATTTATTGGAATATCCAGTTAGATAAACAGTCTCAATTTGTACAGTCTCGTTTTGTACCTGTATAAAACGCTATTTTTTCCAGATTTGAAAGAATTGTATTTCTATTGGAAAGGCTACGGACCGTGGCGGACAAGTTCAATTTAAAGAAAACATGCTGTTATTCTTGATAGGGATGGATGGACTTTATTGGAAGCAATTACAAACTCAAAATATGATTACCGAATTACCCCCATTTAAAACTAATACTCTTGGCTTTTTCTCCTGTATTCGAGCAAAACAGAAACGCCAGCCGTTTCCCGTAAAGGAAAAAAAAAATTCAACAAGACGACTAAAGCTCGTGCATAGCAATATACGTGGCCCTATGCACACGGAATCACTCAGTAAGTCACTTTATAATGTATCTATTAGGTCAGAAATGGGTCTTCAAGTCCAAGGAAAGGAGAAAAGCAAGATTGGTTGCAAAAGGCTATACTTAGATGTTTGGAGTTTGGACTCTTTCAACTAGCTCTATGAGACTTTTATACGCTTTATCTGTAGAAATGGACATGGACTTACATCACATTGATGTTTATAATGCATTTTTAAATGGAGATCTTAAGGAGGAATTACTGATGGAGCAAACGACTGGTATCATAAGTCTAGAAAACCAAAATAAAGTGTGTAAATTAAAGAAAGCTTCCTATGGATTAAAGTGATTGGACCGCCGTGGAATTCTAATCTTGATCAGAAACTTAAAGAACTGGGTTGTACAAATTCGAATTATGACAGATGTATTTATTTTAAAGGTGAAACATGCACAACTACAACAATAATTGTTGTTTATTTAGGTGATTTGATTGTAGAAACAAAAAGGTCGAAAGATTATGAATACTTAAAATTTTCTCTAATGAAATTTTTTGACATCCGAGGTGTGTAGGTTTGAAAATAGAAGGGATTCGTACGGAAGGCTGGTTGTCAATTGCACAATCGGGATAAATAAAAAATTTACTCATTAAGTATGACTTACTGAATTGTACTAAAAATAAATTGCCTATTCCAGCTAAATCAAAACTTGAAAGGCAACCGTCATTCGAAATCGGAAACCAATCAATAATGGGAAAACTATTACATTTATCTATCTATACTGTCCAGATATCGCTTGTCCGGTAAATATGCTCTCGCAGTTCTCACAAGATCCTAGAAGACAGCATTGGAACTTCGCTGAAAGAGATTCAAACAGCCAAAATAATCTCAAATTGGGCAGAAGATACAAATAATAGGAAATCACAATCGGGATTTGCTTTTATTTATTCAAATGGAGCTATATCGTGGGAATCGAGAAAGCAGTTGCAACATCTAGCGCGGAAGCAGAATATGTCACCTTGACTTCTGCTGCAAAGGAAGCTGCCTACTTTAAACACTTACTAACCGAAATAAATGTACATCCAAGAGGCAAACCGATAGTTATATACAACGGTAGTCAAAGTGCTCAATTCATTTCACATTATCAAGGGAGATACTCGAGAACTAAGCATATAATTGCATTCGACAGGCAGTAGCTGATGGTGTTGTGGAGCTCCACTATTTACCTACGAGGGAGATGCCGGTTGATGCACTTACAAAGGCAACGACGGCAGCAGCCCATTATTACTGCTTTAAAAGTTTGGGTAGGTAATTTTGAAACATGAATTTTTATTGTTATTGCTTTTAAGAATTTGGGTATAAAATGGGTTAGGGTTGCTGAAGTGGAGGTGGTGTGTTGAGTATTAAAATACCTAGTTTAAATCAACTTTTAGCAACGACACCTGTTTATCAAGCTTTTACATAAATTATTGATCTTTAATCAAACATTAAACCTCTCATGTAAAACCAGCTGTCAAACACTTGTTTCGGTTAATAAAGAACCACTTCTCTCTTATCTGCTGAATATCTCGTGTTCCACTCTCATCGAGCATCTCTAACAAGCCTTTCAACAGGATGTCTGGTCCGTTCCTGGCCTGTAATCGCATAAAGAAAATAGGTTGTGCTGAAATTAAGAATGGGGTGTGCAAGTAAGCTCGGACAAATTAACATGGAATTTTTATAATTGTATAAATCTTAACACTGTCGCACTCTATTGCAAAATCCGAATTCCTATAGCACTCAATCGTTGTGTTGGACGTGATATTTATCACGAGTTTTTCTGGTATACCTCTTTAACGAAAAGCAATCTATGTAGCGTCTCGATTCAAGCTTACTCGAAGTCAATGAACGGCAAGTACAGTGGAGATCTTTACTCCCCGCATTGTCCCATAATGATCCCCAGTGTGTTAATATGGTCGTTGCAGGAGTATCAAAAGCCTCCTTTCACTTGTTAGGTAATTTGATAATCATTCAAACGCTCATCAGGGTCTGCAATTCTCTGGTCTCTCTCTCAATAGTTTTGTAGATCAGCAAAGTGATCCATTCATCTGTGTAGTCATTCCTCATGCAAAGTCAATAGTTTGCTGCCTCAATCTTTTGCAAGATGCTGTTTAAAACTGAAGGCACGTTCATTGATTATGTTGAAGATTGTCCCACTGTGATATTACACTACGCTACACTACCTTCTGTCTTATGCGATATTGAACGTCCAACTTGTTATTGTCTTCTACCGATGCAACGATGGTGTCTGTTCCAGGTGAAAAAACATTATTCACATATAAGTTATCACCTTACAAGTTTACGTTGCCAAATTCCATTCCCACAGAAATCATGCAGGTGCCGTTATTAGACACCCAGTATCATCATACAGAACGTTTCCCAAGCTGCATTATTGCTGACGCTATGTCTGCACCTGAGCAAAGAGCATTTCGCACCTTATAAATAGGAACATTTATAAATAAGTATTCAGAGTTTTAATTTAGTCTCCAGAGAGTGTAAAACGTTTTGTTTAAATAAAAGTTGGCATTTAGCCATAAGGAAAAAAATTGTTATTTTTATGATTTTTATTAAATAAAAATTTAACTGGCGCCCGAGCAGGGACCACAGGGTTACATTCGGTAAATCGTTACAACTAAAAGGTCCTCAAGAAGCACCAAGTTCGTGTTAATTCCGTAAAAAAAAAGTCCTCAAGTAGTACGGACGGAAATTTCGCGTGTGTTCTCGATAATTACCAAAATACCCTGTGGCTCCCCCGCGTGTGTGGTGAAAGTGATATTCACAAGGGCCCCTGAGTAATCGCCGGCAGCTAAACACTCGACCGACGAGGGAAAAGGAAGCGTTTGACCGCTAGCCGCACCACGACAACGCAAAAGTCAGGACCAATGTATTGCCTGCAGATTATAGTATTGCAAGTTTAGTTTTAAGAAACAATTAAATTAAAGAATTTAAAAATAGATAAAAAAAAATTTAATATTACACATAACCATCCTGTAGAAAAATAAGTCTAGATAATAAGCAACTGTGTGAACCGTTTAAAAATTTAAAGAAACAAATTAATTTAAGTGTTTAAATTAAGAAGAAAACCGTAATTATTTAAATCTAATCTGGTAATCTCTATTCTCTTTATTTAAACATGGCAAATCCCAATAATGTAATAAGACCTCCTGTTCTTAATGTTCCTATCTCCAATCCTGAAACCCCACGACCATCTGTAGCTAATATCGGTGGAGTTGTCACAAATGAGGCTCTGGAAGCCCTCATTACAGGTGTGGTAACTCGCGTTCTTCAAAACGAAGGACGACAACTTATCCAATCTGCTATAAACCCCTACCATGATCATTTCTCTGGCATAGACCAAACCATTAACCCTGAATTTAGGCAGAATATTTCTGATTTAGATAAAATACCCGATGTTGTTCGTTGCCTTAAAGACTTCAACGGTCAGCCAGGAGAATTTAACTCCTGGAAGAAAAGCGTAGACCGAATTCTGCAAATTTACGAAAGCACTAGAGGAACACCCAAATATTTTGGGATCCTTAATGTTATTCGCAATAAAATCGTAGGTCAGGCTGACGTTGTATTGGAATCGTACAATACTCCGTTAGATTGGCAATGCATAGCTCGTTGTTTGACAATGCACTATGCCGATAAACGAGATTTATCTACACTTGAATACCAGATGACATGCTTAGTCCAAGGAAACCTTTCGACGCAAGAGTTTTACCACGTTGTCTATTCACACTTATCTCTGATTTTAAATAAGATAGGTTGTATGGGAATCGGAAACGAATCGCTTAACGTTCTCACTCAAACTTACCGAGACAAGGCATTAGACACATTTGTCAGAGGTTTGAGAGGCGATCTGCCAAGACTTCTTGGCATAAGAGAACCAACTGACCTTCCCCAAGCTTTACACCTCTGTCTAAAGCTTGAAAATCAAAATTTTAGGACTCATCACGCCATATCCCACGCTGGACCATCTCGTGGATCTCAGCAACCTCCCATGCCTCCACAAAAACATTTTTCTCCCAGAAACCCTACAGGTAATAAAGCTCCATTTTATCCTCAGTTAGCCCACATACCGCAGCCTCAATTCAGCCAAAACCATTTTGGACACCGAAAAAGACCTCATTTCAATCAACTTAATAATAACTTTCAGCAACAAATACCTCCGCGTCCAATGGCACCTAAGCCACAACCACGACCAGTTCCAATGGACATCAGCGTCCAAACAGGAGCGATTAATTACATGAACAGGCCCCAACAAGACCGTAACATTACAGGTAAAAGGTATGCACCCTCAACACAACAAGTCCAGGCACCCAACAAACTCCAGAGAAACTTCCATATCCAACCTCAGGAGACTGAAGCTCAACAAGCCCAAAATTCGTATCAACAAGAGCAAGCAAACTTCCATATCTAACCCCAGGAGACTGAAGTTCAACAACCCCAAAACCAATATAACCAGACACTAATGCAGTACGTAGCGTCATATGGAAATCCAAATGACACTCAAGAACAACTAATTGACTATACAGACATCCATTTTTTAGAATAAATCGCTCTTCACTGCCTTACTTTGAGTGCAGGACGAAGAGTGGAGAAATTTTGAAAATTTTAATAGACACGGGCTCCAATTAGAATTATATTCAGTCGGCACTCATCTCGAAACCCCTTCCTAACAAACAGCCCTTTTACGCCAATTCTATAGGCGGTAATATTAAAATCAGTCACCACGCAATGGTGAACTTATTTGGTATTAAAGATACGAACATTAAATTTTTTCTCTTACCCACGCTCAAATCTTTCCACGCTATCTTAGGAAACGATAGCCTAAAAGAACTCTCTGCAATAATCCATACTGACGAAAATTTCATGATAATAAAAGACAAGGTTAAAATTAGAGTAAAGCAACAAGCCTACACGGCAGTCAACAAAATCGATATAAGAACGGACCATATGAATGTTGAGCAAAAAAACAAAGTTAATCGGTTAGTTCAGGAATTTCCGAATTTGTTCACAGAACCGGATGAGAAACTAACATTCACTACCACTGTAAAAGGTGAGATTCGCACAACCTCTGAAACTCCTGTGTACTCAAAGTTTTATCCCTATCCGATGGCTCTAAAGGATGAAGTAGGAAAACAGATCAGCCAGCTATTAGCGGATGGCATTATAAGACCTTCACGGTCGCCCTACAACTCTCCTATATGGATAGTACCAAAAAAAACTTGACTCTTCTGGCGAGAAGAAGTACAGGATGGTTGTTGACTATCGGAAACTGAATACTGTCACGATTTCAGATAAATATCCGATACCCCAGATTAATGAAGTGCTGTCGCAATTAGGCCAAAGCAAATTATTTTCAGTAATCGACCTTAAAAGCGGATTCCACCAAATACCGCTGAAGGAGTCAGACATTGAGAAAACAGCCTTCTCAGTCAATAATGGTAAATATGAATTTACAAGACTTCCTTTTGGTCTCAAAAATGCACCGGCCATTTTTCAAAGAGCCCTAGACGACATTTTGCGAGAACATATCGGCAAAATATGCTTCGTTTATATTGATGACATTGTAGTCATCGGAGAAGATGAAGCTACGCACTCTAAAAATTTAAGGAAAGTCTTTGAAACGCTAGAAAAGGCGAACTTAAAGGTCCAGTTGGATAAATGCTCATTTTTCAGAGAAGAAGTAGAATTTTTAGGATTCGTTATTTCTGCGAAGGGAATCAAAACGAATCCTGCAAAGGTAAAAGCGATAGTGGATTTCCCTTGCCCAAAAACATTGAAAGATCTTTGTTCTTTTCTCGGTCTTTCAGGGTATTATCGCCGCTTCATCAAGGGATACGCAGATCTGTCGAAACCCCTTACATCCCTTTTAAGGGGGGAAGGAGGACGAATTTCGAAAAATTCTTCAAATAAAACTCCAATCTGTCTAAACGACGACGCATCCAACGCATTCCAAAAAATAAAAAATTCACTTATATCAAATGATTTGCTCTTAATTTATCCCGATTTTAACAGGGAATTTCAACTCACAACCGATGCCTCCAATTACGCAATCGGAGCTGTATTGGCACAGAACGACCGACCGATAACCTTTATCTCCCGTACTTTGAATAAGACAGAAGAACACTATGCTACAAACGAACGAGGAATGCTAGCCATTATTTGGGCCTTAAATACACTAAGGAACTATCTATATGGTACAGCAAAAGTTCAAATATTCACGGACCACCAACCGCTAACTTATGCTCTAAGTAGCAAAAACAATAACAGTAAGCTCATAAGGTGGAAAGCCATACTGGAAGAGTACAATTACGAGCTTAAGTACAAACCAGGTAAAATGAATATCGTAGCAGATGCTCTTTCTAGACCCCCAAAATCATCAATAAATTCACTCACGGGTACTCAACACAGTGCCGAAAGCTCAGGTCAAGATTTAATTCCAGCCACTGAAATACCCATCAACGTTTTCAAAAATCAATTGATAATCACTACAGGTACAACTAACTATGGATTTAGTATTCCCTTTCCCACTTACCATAGACATATAGTAACTCAACCAAGGTACACTGAAGACGACCTCATCCAAATTTTCAAAAAATACCTCAACCCAAGTGTAGTTAATGGACTGCAGACTACAGAAGAAATCATGGGCCAGATCCAAAACATTTTTCCTACACACTTCAAAAATTACAAAGTCCGCTTTACCCAAAAAAGAATAGAGGATTTAACAGATACAGCCAAGCAAGAAGAGGAAATCATTAAGGAACACAGAAGAGCACATCGCAACGCCCGCGAAAATAAGGCTCAGTTGCTAGAAAAGTTCTACTTTCCCAAAATGAACTCAAAAATATCTAATCTAATAAAACAATGTGTCACTTGCAAAGAGCAGAAGTATGACAGACACCCAAATAAACCCGAGTTAAAAGAAACCCCAATTCCTAATTTCCCAGGAGAAATAGTACATATAGATATCTATACCACTGAAAAAAAACTAGTCCTTACAGCAATAGATAAGTTTTCCAAATTCGCACAAGTGAAATTACTAAAGTCAAAAGCCATTGAAGATATCAGAGATCCGTTACGCGAAATAATCTTTGCATTTGGCGTTCCAAAAATTGTAGTAATTGATAACGAAAAATCCCTGAATTCCCCATCCATAAACTTTATGCTAACCGACCAATTAAAAATTAAAATTTTTAAAACTCCCCCTTATAGCAGCTCAGTCAATGGACAAGTGGAGAGATTTCACTCCACCCTTACTGAAATCATGCGTTGTAAAAAGGCTGACGAAACATATAGATCATTTCCCGAACTCTTAGACATAGCCGTCTATGAGTACAATTTCTCAATTCATTCAACAACCGGTAAAAGACCGCTCGAAGTATTATTTGGGAGAGGTGTTAGTACCAATCCAGAAGACTTCGAGAAAGCAAGGCTCGACAACATTAACAGACTTAAACAGAAACAGGTAACTGATTTGCGATATGCCAATAAAAAGAAACAGCAAATCAAAGATTATTCCCCTGGTACTACAGTATATGTCAGAGTAAACAAACGAGTAGGATCAAAATTATCTCCTAGATTTAAGAAAGAAACAGTAAAACAAAACTTTTCTAAAACCATCCTCACGGAGTCAGGCAGAACCGTCCATAAGAATAATATTAAGAGCTAAAATCTTTTCTTAGATGGCTTATAGCCATTTGTCTTGCAGAAATTCAAATTCTGGATTATTCTAACTCAAGAGCAATTACACTTAATGTAATGGAACACTCAAAATTATTCACGTAATCAATCTGGAAACCTATGAAGAAACTATCTACGATTTACAACAAACAACTCAGCACGAGGTCGATCCAAGCCATCCAATTTACCCATTCCTCCTTCATGAAATCAACAAAACCTTATACCTTATTAACCAATTGAAACCCCGCACTAGAACAAAAAAATCTTTGAATTTTATTGGAAGCGCGTGGAAATGGGTTGCAGGTAATCCTGACCACGACGACTTCGAAATAATTAGATCAAAAATTAATAATATCCTAGTAAATAGTAATAAACAAGTAGTAATAAATAAATCAACAATTGAGAGAATAAACGAAATTACCAATATTACAAATAGAATTGTTAAAAACTATCAAATAAATGAAAAAAATAACATTGTCAATCATATTAAATTTAAGCTAGAACTAATTAAGGAAGAAATTGTCAATATTGAATATGCCTTACACTGGGCAAAATCCGGAATAATAAATTCCTTCATTTTATCACTTAATGAAATAAATATAATAAAAGATTTTTTTTGAAAAAAATTATATAGATTATATAAACATAGAAGATGCAGTTGATTTTGCTGAAATAAAAATAGCAACCAATAATTATACCATACTTTATGTTATAAGTTTACCAAACACAGAAAAAGAATCATGTAAAAATATATTAATAAAACCTGTAAAACGAGGTAAAATTGCCTCAAAAATTATATATGAAAACATTCTACAATGTAGTACTAAATTATATGGAATAAGAGATAAATGTAATTCAAATAATAAAATAAGCATATGTAAGAAAAATCAAATTGTAGATCTAAGCGAATCTTATTGTATACCTAATTTGCTCAGGAGCCGACCGTCTAACTGCACAGAAATAAGCAACCAACACATTGCAACAGTAGAAGAACTTTCCCCAGGAACAATACTATTAAACCAATTCAATGGAACAATATTCGTCAATAATGAACCAACAAATCTGATCGGCAGCTTCATTATACAATTTCGCAACACAACAATTACCGTCAACCATCAATCCTACATCTTTAACGAAATTACAAGTACTCAGCCACTTCCTCCAATCTTGCACCCAGACTCCATCTCGGGACCATACGAAGAAATCTTAACGCTTCAAACTATGAAGGAATTACACCTTAACAATACCGAACACATAAAACTGATCGAAGACCAAAATCAATCTAGCTTCCTCATAAACTTTGGCCTTACCACCATGACGATTATCCTCTTGACAGGACTTATGATTATGCGGTCGTTGACATCCTGCAAAAATCAATCAATAAGAAGTACTACGGTCATAGAAGCAAAAGAAGTTCTGGTGCTCAATGTGAGACCAGATTATCAAACAAGGTCACCAATGTCATCGCAAGAATTCATCAGGGCCAGTCAAATACCCTTCTTCTGAAAATGAGGACATTTCCATTTAAGGAGGGAAGAGTTATCACCTTACAAGTTGACGTTGCCAAATTCCATTCCCACAGAAATCATGCAGGTGCCGGATGCACTGCACATGCCGTTATCAGACACCCAGTATCATCATACAGAACGTTTCCCAAGCTGCATTATTGCTGACGCTATGTCTGCACCTGAGCAAAGAGCATTTCGCACCTTATAAATAGGAACATTTAGAAATAAGTATTCAGAGTTTTAATTTAGTCTCCAGAGAGTGTAAAACGTTTTGTTTAAATAAAAGTTGGCATTTAGTCATAAGGAAAAAAATTGTTTTTTTTATGATTTTTATTAAATAAAAATTTAACTTATATACGAGTATATATATAACACACATGTGGGTATGAATACGAATACACTTATAATGCCCCAACTTGTGTTAATTTTTTTTGGAAAATGGGATAGAGTTAGAACGAAAAGTGTTTGGGATCAGTGGTTATATCGCTCCTTGGCATCAAACATTTAACGGAAAGACTAAGTTCTTAGTGGATGGTGGTTTTTTTTGTTAATTTCTAGTCAACTATTCATCTTACTTAATTTTCGTTAGCGGAAAAAATTAATATCTTTCGGGCGTGGTTTGAATTCGAACACCGAAACTCCCAATTTGGAAACCAGTCCACTACCACTTAAGCCAGGGCGAGGATTTGGTTCGTTGTTTACTGTCTATCATTCGAGAGCCAACTGATCTTATGGTAGTCATCGTGCCTAAACATTGTGCCCCCAATGACCAGAGAGTTGACGTTGCAGGAGTCAACATACCTTCAGCCGTTGTCATTTCTGATGTTTTTGAGGTGGTGTAGTCCCATCACATTTTCAAGCCTTATGTTGCCTTTTCCTACCTTCGCATTGAAATCGCTCAACATCTTCGCATTAAGCATTGCTTTGATGGTGATGCCTAGTTGGCTGTAGAAATCATCACCAACCTCGTCGTCCGCATAGGTTTTTGGAGAACAGGACGATGTTAAAATCGGTGGGATATGAGGCTACCATGGGCTTTTGGGAGGCACAGAAAGTCGTACTTAGTAGTAACGCTGAGACAATGTCTGCTGTGGTCATTTGGTAAACTAGCATAAATTGGCCAATGCTCTTTCTGTGAGGCCCGGTAGTAATCATTTCGTACAGATACATATACAGATGCATTTCTGCAGTTAATTGAATCTGCTAAATTGCTTGCTTTCCAATGCATTGCACCAAGAACCGTAATTGAGGGAGCCTCAATTAGCAGATTTAGTCAATTAATTACTTGATATATCAAAATAATCATGTGGCTTGTAAGTAATTCTAATTATGATAGTTTGATTCTCGAGAAATCTCTAGAGGTACGTTCTGAGAGGTTCAGAGAAGAAATCGAAAAAACTGAAAATAGGTAGGTAGAAGTTACATCAACTCAAACAGATCAACCTCTGATAGATTTTTTTACTGTTTTTATTTTTCTTGAAATAAGCTGAAGTGAAGGAAGACTTTTGGAATTCGAAGGTTTTAGCTTTTGTAAATGGAAGCAACCTGCAAAAACGCCTAGGTTAGTGTATTTTCGCGCTTCTAAGTTTTAACTTAAACCGATGCCTAAATCAGAGTTACATTGCAGTTTGAATGAAAGGAAATTGGAATTTGCAGGAAAATCAACCTCTTACAACACCGCAGAATGTAAAAATCCATGATCATGATCTGGCAATACTTGAACGTAGATTTTAAAGTTAAGGGCTTATGTCAAGTATATTACTCTGATGAAAAGATAAACTATCTTAAGACTGTTTTCATAGTTTTCAGGAGAGCGAAAAAAACGAATAAAAATTAGATCTGAAAAAACCCTTTAATGATTATCACTGATATAAAAGCTTTCTTGAAGTGAAATTTTGTCTTCTTTTTTCCAGTTACTTTTTAAAACTATATTTTTAATAATATTATCGAGTTATAAAATAATATCTTTTGTGTTTTTGCTTCAAAAAATCTACAGTTGAGATAAGATACTTTAACCAATCTTGTAGAGTTTCAATTTCAGTTCTAAAGTCGATATAAGATGAAGTACAAATGTCAATGCTTTGTTTAATGAAACGTAAGATGGTTTGTACTCTTTTTTATTCAAAACTTTAGTTTTATAAAATCCATAAATGTTTGAAATGCAATTTCTTCTTTGAAATAAAAACTAATATCTACGAGCTCATAAAATAAAATGAATTAAATTAAATTAAATTACATGCATTACACTTTCAATGTATTTTAAAATTTTAGTAATAGGTTTAAGTACTCTCATCAAACTCATCGCTTAAGTCAGGGTGGATATTTGGCTCATCTTATCTTGGCAAGTTAAAACAAAAACGAAGATAATTTAGGTTTATTAGACTTAACTTATCCACCGCATCTTTCTTCTTTGCTGAAGATGCTTTTAGGTCGCTAATTGTTAAATTGTTAATTCCTCTTTTTTCACGATCAATATTTTTAATTCCTCATCATTACTTAGTCTTATAAACGTCCAAAATCTTTAAAATATCTCAACCACTTAACAGAGCTCCATTTGAATATTTCGCCATCCTGATTGGATTTTTTCCAACAAAATTTTTCTTCCTGCGCAGCTAAAAAATTGTAAAATATTGTTTGGTCCATTTCCATTACTTCAACATTGTTTTTTTTTACGGAAGAAATAAACAAATACCAATCTCATGGGTGATGTTTTTTGACATGTGTTCTTTTCTTCTTACATTCTATAATGGAGTGATCAACGTCACATTCCATATGAGTGTGTCCTGGTATAAGAAATTAATGGTCAATTGTTTCTATTGTTGTCTTACTTTGCATAAATTTCGTGAACATATGAATCGCTGTATAGGGTAAGGTGCTTGCAATTGTTTCGAATGTTTTTAAAGTTTAGTTTAGTTTAGTTTAGGAAAGCTAGAACAGTAAGAATGAATCTTATTATTTTGTAATAGCTAGTTACAATACCGGATGAGTTTTTTAACTTGAGACATCCAAATTACTCGAAAAATACGCGATATCGCGAAAATGTTTCAGACAAAAGTCACAAGGTTCTGAATGGGACATAAGATGGTGACCACGAGTTTGACCTTGAGCCCCATTTTCAAACGAAAGTCACTTTTGATTTTTCAAATGATAATTCCTGATTTTCATTGCTCAGTCGTATTCCTCAATGGGGCACACGACTTTGTCTCAAAGGTCTTATTCATTCAGTGTTAGATACCACTGCACTGGCACGCCTAAATCATTAATCGGTTTCCATCGTTGTTAGGGTGTTAGAAGGTCGAGATTTGTTTTGAGGAAGTCATTATTGCCTCGAGTGAAATTAAAACTTAAAGAAATTTCAGATAGAGACAAATTATCTTAAACTTATCTGAGAGTGTATGATGTGCACTCTGCCATTTTTTTCTATTTGAACGGAACTGTACTTCATTTAGAAATTCGATATTTGTTTTGAGGAACTAATTATTAATAATGCAGGCTTTTTCAATTCAAGAGAAAATTGAAATGATATTGATTTATGGAGAAAGTGGAAGGAACATCGATGGTGCTGTTGCTCTTTACGCCCAACGTTTCCCAGACCATATACGATCGCGCGCTTCCTTTTATCGGGTCATCCAAGAATTCACTGGTGAAGGAAGTGTGCAACCAACGAAAAGCAATAGGTCAGATAGGGTGGCTGTTGAGGACAATGAAATAGCAGTGTTAGTTGCCGTTGTACACGATCCTCACATTAGCACTCGCCAAATAAAAAGTAGGATATGATTACGAAGGCTATGAAAAAGAACAAAAAAAAAAAAATATATATATATATATATAAAATAAGTGCTACAGACAAAAATCAATTGTCTTGACATGACAGAAGATGCTGTGATTCTTTTTTACACTTGTGTATATCGCTTTGTGCTCTTATAGGGTTAGGTAGTGAATTCCAAAGACGGATGATATTGATAAAGAACTGTCTTTCAGATATTAAGTAACTATATCTCGGTATAATAAGATAGTTGAATCTATTTGACGCTGAGAATTGTAAATTATTGTGGAGAGATAGATAGCAGAGTGTGAAATTTAAAATAGTTTTCAAAAGGCATACCTAAAACTTTTACTGAGACATTTGACACATGATCATATCTTCTTCGCCAATATATGTATCGAATGGCACTGTTGAAAGCAACTTATAAATTTTAGTGTGCATACTGAATCACATTTTCCGTATAATTCACACCCATGTACAACGATTGGAACTAAAAGTGATTTTACCAATATGATTCGCGTATCCAGTGGTGTAATTGGTTGAGTTTTCCACAAGGTTCGTAAAACGCCATAAGCCTTCCCTACGATGATGTTAATATGGCCGTTCCATGCTAAAAATCTATTTAATATAACACCCAAATCCTTTGATGTATCCACAAAATCGACGAGGGAGTTATTTAAAGTGATTCGAGGGAAATATGACAGATCCAATTTTCTTCTAGATATACCCAGGCATTTGGACTTATTACTGTTGAGTGTCAGTCCATTTTGCAAAGACCAGTCAAAAATACTATTAAGATCCTGATTAGTTTCAAGGTAACAATTTTCAATGAAACCTAGAGTGCAGCTTCGATAAATTTGTTCGTCATCAACATAAATGTGTGTTAAGGAATGTGTGTCTAGATCTGGTGTCTCATTTATTTATAGAGAGAAAAAGAGAGGACCAGAATTGATCCTTGAGGTACCGCTGGAGTTGAACAAAGAAAATCAGATGAGATATTATTAAAAAAAAAAAAACGGCTTGTTTTCTGTTGCTTAAAAATTATGAAATCAATTTAACAGCAGAAGGAGAAAACCCAAAGTTATTGTTTTAGTTTCTTACAGAGCAGTGCGTGGTCGACAGTGTCGAATGCCTTAGAGAAGTCGAGAAGTATCAAAAAAGTTACTTCATCTTTATCTAAACTAGATCGGATATCTTCAACACCTTAAAACAACTGTGTTTTGCCCGGAAGCCTGATTGCATATGGGTTATCACTTTATTGCTAGAAAGATACTCGTCAAGTTGCCTTTGCATTATTCGCTCGCATACTTTGGAGAGGAATGGTAGAATGGAAATTGGACGAAATTCGTTTTCAATAGAGTTTTTTGGCAAAGGTATTACTTTAGCTATTTTCCACTAATGTGGAAATGTTCCTGTCGTGCTTATAACATGAGACACATATGGTAGGATCAACGGTAGAATGGCTTTGATAAAAACTGGATGAATTTTATAGACCCCAATTGCACTGGACCTTATAGATAAAAAGCTTCTGACTACGTCTACACATGCAAAGCTAAATGGTGATTGCACAACCGTGGCATGCCGATTATCTAAATTAAGGTTGAGGTTTTCTGTTTTAGGTGAATCTACAGATATAAACTGTGGTTCAGCACATTGCTGTTACACATTGGTGTTAAGTTTACATCATTATTAGGTCTGTAAACAGTGCCCAGCAGTAAATAATTCTTATCACTTCCAATATTAACGAATGCATAGCCAATAAGAGAGCCAGAAGAAGAGAAAGGGGTCTCTATACATTTTAAGCCATCTCTTACATATACTGCTACATCCCTTACATATACTATCACCCCTAAAGAGTCTGTATCCACTCAACTTATAGATTTTATTATAAATGTTTAGCTTAAGCCAACTTTCTGAAATACATATTGTATCTAGCCTTGATTTTTCGAAAACATATTTTAACTCTTCGATTTTAGGAAGAAAACTTTATGCATTTATGTGGGCTACCTTAAATCCTTCTCTACGACTACGAGAACAAAAAACATTTAACATAGTTTTTAGCATTCCTTCACTGCCATCGTTAATGTCCATGGAATTAATGTTATACCCATTAGAATGCATCTGAATGAGACACAATCTTTACAACAAGAACACAAGCGACATACATACAGAGAAGTCAACGTATAATAATAAAGGATGATTTATCGTAAGGTTTGATTTCCAATAGGCTTTTTTAACAGATTGCGCATGACTCTTATCAAACATGTTTAGTATCATTTAGCAAGTTATCATAGATAAACTCACACTATAACAGCGTCTCAAAATTGTTCAGCTGTATTACGAAAATCAGCATTTTGTGAAGAACTTACGGTGCGCACTATCGACCTACTGAAACCACTATTGTCAATACTATTCGCAAATTTGAGTCCGAGTTTACATTAGTGGATGATACTCGACCGGTTAGGTCACATCCAGCATGTAATGAAGAGACTATAGCATCTGAAGCTGAGTGCACGCGAAGACCGTGACAAATCGATTCTTCGTCTTTCTCAGCAGCTTGGCTTGGCGTATTCGACAACTTGGCGTATTTTACGTAAGAATTTCGGCCTTAAAGCGTTCAAAATTCAGCTTGTGCAAGAATTGAAGCCAGATGACTTGAATTTGCGTCACATTTTCAGTGAATGGGCTCTGGAAAAACTCAATGAAAAGCCGGTGTTTTATCATGAAATTTTATCAGTGATGAAGCCTATTTCTAGCTCAATGTATATGTTAAAAAACAAAATTGCCGTATTTGGTCTGATAAGCAACTCGAAGAGTAAAAAGAGCTACCATTACATCCATTAAAAACAATGGTATGGTGTGGCTTATGGGCTGGTGGAATCATTGGTGCATATTTCTTTAAAAATGAGGCAAATCAGAATGTTACCGTCAATGGTAACTATTATCGCGCCATGTTAACGTACTATGTAGTTCCGAAATTCAAGCACATGGTCTCGGTGAGCTCTGGTTTCAACAAGACGCTGCTACGAGCAATACTATGATTGACGCTTTGGGAGCCAACATTATTCGTGTTATCTGCGATATACCAGTCGCTATGCTCGAAAATGTAGCCCAAAAGTGGACCTTACGAACGGACCACTTCAAACGTAGTCGTGTCCAACAATTACATGATATCATTTTAAAAAAGTAAATGCCATGAATTGTTCTTCTAACTGATAGTAAAAATGTTAAGTTCACTTTCAAATTAAAGTACAATAATTTATTTTACATTAAAATTAAACCTCACGATGAATAACCCTTTACATACAATTTAATTTTTCATAGCATACGTTTAGGATACCTACATACAAAATGAGCATTTTATTTTGATTTAAATGAAAGAAAATTTAAGCTGATGGTTGTGATGATACTTAAGTATCTCAAAAGGCAGGACGGAATCTCGTTTCCTCTTGGCAATACCTTCGTGCCACATCAAACAAACTGGCTTTCCGGTAACACAGTCATGGACAGTCAAATTATAGGTCCATAAAGTCTTTACTGAAACTGATGTTTCCAAATACTGGTATGGCAAACATACCATATCTGTAAATCAAAAGTAAGCAGCTTACAATCCGAATCTGTTTTATCGACATTCTTAGCTTTATATGCGTCGTCTGTTTCTTATGTTGCTCCTCTTGTAGTGCTTTATTTCTCCATTTTTCGTCTTCATTTACTGATGAGTCAATTTTCATTTTAAAAATCTCGCATTTATTGCAGCAGTCCGTCTTAGGTTTTTTTTATTTTAATACCCATGCTGGAAAATATTTGCGTATACTTGGTGTATGAAACCGGATATATATAAGATTCAGAGTACAATTTATACATTTTTTTTACGCTTAAGTCGCTAGCTATATATTTTTGATATGAGCATGCACGAGTATAGTGACGTTCATAGGAAGTAAAAGTATTGATGTGATCACGGACCTCATTTGCTTTTTTTTACAGAATTTTGTTTCGAGGATTTATGTGACTCCTTTGATCAGTTGAAATGAATCCTGAATTAGATTCTTTTTATAATTTGTTCTGTTTCACAAAATGTTTTTAAAAAACATTTTTGACAAACGTTCGTTCTTTTTACTTGACATTTCAAAAAGCAAAGATTTGAATGGTCCTGCTTCAATTTTTTATTGTTCCTTCCTTGCAAGCACTCTGATTTTTAAGGGTTTGATTCAATTAAGCCAGTTAAATATTGAGCTCTGATCTTATGGCTTTTAAGTGCCCAGTACTTAACTTTTAAAATAAGTTTGTTGGTTCTCAGGTGAAACTCGGTCTTTACATTTACGGTAATTTTAAAGTTGCTTACATAATTTTTCCCTAACAATATTACCACTTTTGGTTACATATCCCTTACCAAAATTTTCTTTTTTTAGATGTAGGTGTGTCATTTTCTTTTGCGTCCATTTCAGTAGAACATGGACAATATTTTGGGTCTCCAATATCATCATCAAATACTTCTTCTGCTAAAAATTCCAGTTTATGAGTTGAATGTGCTTCTGAGACTTCTGCTTCTTTCATGCAATTTTTATTTTCAATGGTCGAATTGCCGTTATTTTTCCCCTTTCCTCTTGTTTTTTAGCATTTACTATTGGAATAAAGAGTGTTTGGATTTGCTGATGCAACAAAATGAGTGCCCGGCAATGGACTGAAGCAGGCGCGAGTGCTCCGAAGCGGCCGAGGGACTCTCGATTAATCGGAGAGGTTATGTCGTCGGTTTTCTGGGATTGTTATGGCATACTCTTCGTGGACTACTTCGAAAAAGGAAAAACCACCAACAGCGAGTATTACTGTGCATTATTGGAGCGGTTGAAGGCCGAAATCGCTGCAAAACGGCCTCACATGAAGCGAAAAAAAAAAACAATGCACCGACGCACAAGAGCATCGCAACCATGGCTAAAATCAATGACTTACGGCTCCAATTGCTGTCGCATCCACCGTATTCGCTCGATTTGGCTCCCTTGGACTATTTTCTCATCCCAAACCTCAAAAGATAGCTCATCAATTAAAAATTCAGCTCCCGCGAGGAAATCATCGACGCCACGGAGGAGTATTTTGCAAACCTTTCGGAAAATTACTTTTCGGATGGGATCAAGAAAACTAAAAGGTGACTATATTGAATAAAATAAAAAAATATTAAAAAAAAAATTTCTTTTCATTCCCAAGGAGGTTACTTTTCACCCCTAATATTGCCTTATATGATAAATATTAATACAAGTTACCGTTATAATCAATATGTATGGTCTTACAAAAACTTTTGTAAAAATACGTTGCTGAACTGGTTTAAATTTGAGGCTCTGGTATCACAAACACTCTTTATAAAAACCATAGAAACCAATCTGACTCCCGTCTGGACTGCACTGAAATAATAACTTAAGTTCAATATTATCATATTTTTATTTAGTAAACGATCGGTTGATACACCCATCATAGTCTCTTATGTCGACATAAATTTGAGAATATATTTTTTGGAAATTTGAATATCCTCCTTAGTAGACTTAAGATGATTTACCCTTTCACTTGCATTTCATCTTAAGTCGACTTAGTATTTTCCTGGGAGAAAACTATCTTATATCGACATAACATGTTTTACCTTTTCAGGAAATGCCAATTATTTTTTGACCAAAAACATCTTAACTGAGCTTATGCGTTTTTTTTTTACAGTAGAATATCATATGTAGACATAAGATTTTTTAACAAATGTTAATATGAATTTTTTAGACTTAAAATGAACAACATTTTTGAATAAATTGGGATACAAGTTTGATGCAAACACGAGGACAGGATACAAATACGCGTATTGAAATGGCGAACGTGCAATAAAATGTTAGGAAATCACTTAAGTCGACTTAAGAAAGTTTACCTTTTCAGCAGAGATTTAACCATTTTTAACGAAAATATTGAATTGAGTTCTGAATTAAAGGACTTCAAGTGTTTTTTCACTAAATTTCCCGATCTTCTCGTTATGGGTGCTACAGCATCAAACTTAAGAGCAGGTGATCGAATTAAAAAAAAAAACTTATGATCAACAAAATTATACCAAAATAGACCAAAATAAACAAACATATACACAAACCAAGTGCTATTAAAACTTTTCTAAAAAATCTACAATCCGAACAATGTTGCCGCTGCCTTGTGCAAAATCTTGACTTAATCGAGCTCCTCTTCCTCGAGGCCGTGATTCCTTTAATGAATCAAAAGAAAGAGTCAATAAAATAGAATTACCCTAAGCCGGCAGAAAACGAGAAAGATTCAACGCTGATGGGGAATTGTTATCAAGAAATATTTACATCCAGAGACGAACAACCAAATTAAACTAACAATTTAGGGAAGACCGTGTTATCTTCCAAAATAACATCTCTTAGGTTTAAACGATCTTCAATAACCTTAGCATAGACTACAACTTCATCATTTCCCGCCAACTTCCGCCTTCCAACTGTAAGATCAACAAATGTTTAAAATTATCAACAACTGTACCCACTGATTAGGAGAAATTTCGCCGCTGGAATAACCAAATAAAATTTCGAAGGAAAAGTTTCAATGAATGATTAATCTACTAAATTTATCTTATCATAATGCTTCTCCAACTTGTCATAGGATTCAACGTAATAAATCTATTGGCCGCTTCCCCAAAAGTTTAGTTGCATTGTTTGAGACGATTGTTTCAAGAAAATGTTTTAACCATGCCAATCTTTATGATAGCTATTAAAGAAAGGTACTACAAGCTGTTGAAAATGCATAAATTTGTGCGATTTTGGTGCTTCAAGTTTTTGCAAAAAGTGCAATGGCTAAGTTTCGATAGTTATATTTCGATAATAGAAGTAACGGTGAGCACCGAAGGTGGATTTGAAACGTAAGTTTTACATTGGGTCATTCCGATTATTGCAGGATGTCAAATATTTGTCCTCATACACAGCGTATTTGGGTTACGCTGAATCAAAATCAGATCAAGCTTCCTTTAGCTTAACTAAATGAATTTGTAAAGTAGCTAAAGTAGTTAAATTGTCAATAGTTTCCGAAAATGCGAATTGATTTGTAAGCGAACATTGCACAACCCCACCAACAGGCAGTAAATTGCGACACGTTCATAGATACTTATATATGAAGGAAGAAAAATGTCAGAAATGACAGCCTGTCGACCGAATTTCCTACTTTGCTTTTTTCAAATATCTAGAGTATTAACTTCATACTTGAGAAGCCAAAATCATCCTTTACACATATAAATACATGTAGGAAATTCAGAGAACACAAAGGCAGAATGAGAAAATCAAATAGTTTGTAAATATGTATTAAACATAACATTGAGAAGAAACTACAATAAAAATGAAAAAATGAGAAAAAATAATAATTAAGTTCAATTGTCTTCCACTTCTTCTGAATTACTACTTTGAACTAACTGTTTTCTCATTTCTCTTCTGCTGATCAGCCAAAAGTTTAACATGCAGATTAAGCGATGTCCGCATTCCACATACATACATATCTATGGCAAATACAAACATTTTCTTGTTTTTTCTGTTTGTATTGTAGTATATAAGGGAAGTCCAAAAATTCAACAAAAAGGAATTTTGATAGAGAACACAGGACTCAAATTAAAAATTCTGAATTTTTTATTGATCCATAAAGTATATAGTTTATGGTTATGTATGGAATAGCATATAGGGTATATGGCTTCCACGGCTTTGCTGGCATTTTCTTTTTTTTCGAAATTTTCAGTTTAGCATGAATGTATTGGGTCCATAAGCGTAATTGAAGCGTAAACAATAATAATTTTTTTTCACTCAAATATGTCGAACTTTGTGCCTGAAAAAGTGTTTTTGCGGGGAGTTCTTCTTCATTACTTTAACATGAAGAAAACTGCTGCCGAAAGTCATCGTATTTTGGTGGAAGTTTATGGTGAACATGCACTAGCTGAACGAACATGCCAAAAGAGGTTTGCACGATTTAAAAGTGGTGATTTAGGCTTGGAAGACGATGAACGTCCTGGGCAGCCAAAAAAATTTGAAGATGAAGAACTGGAAGCATTAGGATTGTTAATGGTGATGAAAAATGGATTTATCCATGGCGCGAAGGTAATGCTCTGTATTTGGTGGGATCAGATGGGTGTGCTGTACTATGAGTTGCCAAAACCGGGTGAAACCATCAATGGACAACGCTACCGAACACAATTAATCCGTTTGAAGAGAGCAGTAGTCGAAAATGCCCGGAATATGCGACCAGACACGAGGCAATAATTTTCCATCATGACAACGCTCGGTCACACGTTGCTATTCCGGTTAAGAACCCACCTTATAGCCCAGATCTTTCCCCTTCTGACTACCATTTGTTCCGATCAGAGCAGAATATCAAAAATTGGCTTGATTCATTCTTGGCTGCCAAGCCGGCGCAGTTCTTTTGGGATGGGTTCCACAAATAGCCAGAAAGATGGGAAAAAGTCATAGCTTTAGATGGGCAATACTTTGAATAATAATATTGTACATGTTTTTCTTAAATAAACGTTCAAATTCTGTTGATACAGCGCTTAATTTGCTCCTTCAAGATATGGGTTATCCTAGTCTTGTTGACATAAAAACCCCAACGATAAAAGTCCATCGACCTTAAATCAAACATCTGATCGGTCAATTTGGATCACCAAAACGGGAAATTACACGATCTGGAAATGACTCATGCAGTAATTAAATTTTTTTTATGACTGTATGGCATGCAGCACCGTCTTGTTGACAATATATATCATCCGTATCCATATCATGCAATTTAGGCTCAAAAAACTGGATTGTCATATCGCGATAGCGAGCACAATTAAAAAAATAATAAAAAAAAACTATTAAATTAAACTCATAGCAACTTTGGCGATATTGTAAATGGGACTTTGGGAACAATTATAAAAAAAATAAATTATTCCTAGAGAATGGACACCAGAATATCAACCGATAACTACGTTTTTAATGCGAAGAGGTGCATTATATTCAGTAACTTCTCTGAGTGGAATTTTCTTTACAAATTTTTTCTTCGCAGCCAGTGAAGAAAGAAAAGATCCCCGTAGCCAGCAAAGTCAAATACATTTACAATAGGCAGCGAAGATGCAGTTTACTTCCTGCACACAGCAGTGCAGGAAATTCCTACCCCAATGCCAAAAACCAGAGCAACTACCAAATGCTTATTTAAAAACATGTCACAGTATCCCCTATGACTAACTCTGAAGAAGAAATTAATTTGACAATCTGGAAACAAAACAATCCCAGGACTTATCCTTTCAACTGAAAGAATTATGCGCCCAGTTGGAAGCGGCAACAACATCTGTCACCACTGAATGACAGGATTATCAAGGTCTCGAACTGTTACTGAGCCAATTACAACCAAAGGAAATTGCTTCCACCGCCGCTGGATCTGTTTCAAAAAAGATGTCTCTGCTACTACATCATTAACGGTTACGTTCTTTTCCACCGCTATGCTTACCATCTCAGACATGACCAGTTACGTTACACCAAGCTTTTCAACCATCGTTGCACACATATCAGCTCATGCCTCGACATCACCAGATGTAACCCCCAGCAAGATTGTCTACTAGCACATGTCATCCCAAATCTAATTGTCCTATTCAAAGCTAATTAAAAAAGGTAAATGAGATCAGACAAATTTCAGAGGATAAACTATAGCTTTTAAATGCATTTTAACAATCTGTCTTGAAGCTGGCGGCTTATACGATATATCTTGCTAATCCCACGCTAATAGACGAGCTAGTGAATAAATAGCAAATGAGCAAGAGGTTGGATTGGGCGTAAAGTAATGTCAACATACAGCCATTTCCCACCATTAAACGTTTTAGTAAAGTGGTTGAGCCACATAGCTTGTCTTATTTGCGTCGTCACAACGACTCCATTGCCACTACCCAATTAAAATAAAGGTGATTCGAGGTCTAAGAGGAAGAACATTTTACATCCCATGGAGAGCTCGTCGTTAACAAATGGAGCAAATAATAAATGCCAGCACCCCAAAGGAAATTGTCGTCCTATTCAAAATGCAGTAATTTTGTCAACTTATCATAAATGCTCTTGCCAAATGGGAATTTCTCAAAAGAAACAAATTATGCTTCGGTTGTTTGAAATATGAACATGGACTTAGAACGTGTAGACTTCGACGATCGTGTGGAATAAATACATCGTTAGGTTTGATTTTCAATAGGCTTTTTTTGACAGAGCACGCGTGACTCCTATCAAACTGCTTTATCATTTTTATTCAGTATTGTTTGGCAGGTGATCATGGAAAGACTCACACCACAACAGCGTCTCTAAACTGTTCAGCTGTATTACGAACGTAAGCATTCTGTGAGAAATGTTTTTCGTAGGATTCGAGGAACTTACGGTGTATGCCCACCTACTGAAACCACTACTGTCGATACCATTCGCAAATTTGAGTTTCAATTTACATTAGTGGACGACCGGTTAGACCACATCCAGCACTTAGTGAAGAGACTATATCAGCTGTAGCTGAGAGTGTACGCGAAGACCGTGACAAATCAATTCGTCGTCGTTCTCAGCAGCTTGGCTTGGTGTATTCGACAACTTGGCGCATTTTACGTGAGGATCTTGGCCTAAAAGCGTACAAAATTCAATTTGTGCAAGAATTGAAGCCAGGCCACTTGAATTTGCGTCATATTTTCAGTGAATGGGCTCTGGAAAAACTCAATGAAAATCCGGTGTTTTATCGTGTAATTTTGTTCAGTGATGAAGTCCATTTCTGGCTCAAATACGTTAATAAACAAAATTTCCATATTTGGGCTAATGAGCAACTCTAAGAGTACTAAGAGCTACCATTACATCTATTAAAAACTACGATATGGTGTGGTTTATGGGCTGGTGGAATCATTGGTCCATATTTCTTTAAAAATGAGGCAAATCAGAATGTCTATGTGCTTCCTGAAATTCAAGCACATTTTCTCGGTGAGCTCTGGTTTCAACAAGATATCGCTAAGAGCCATACAGCGCGTGAAACAATGGACTTGTTGAGAAATCCTTTTGGTGAGAACGTTATGCTTCGTTAAATTGGCCGCCTAGATCGTTCGATATCACACCTTTGGACTATTTTTTTCTGGGGATATGTAAAGTGTCAGGTCTTCAGGAATAAGCCAACTATGATTGACGCTTTGGAAGCCAACATTCCTCGTGTTATCTGCGTGAAACCATTCGCTATGGTCGAATGAGTCGCTCAAAATTGGACCTTCCGAAAGGACCACCTCAGACGTAGTCGTGGTTAACATTTACATGATATCATTTTCAAAAAGTAAATGCTATGAATTGTTCTTTTAACCTATAATAAAAATTTTAAGTTCACTTTCACTTTCAATTTATGGCTCTTCTTATTTGTAACGACAATGCAACAAAAAATATTCTTTTCCGAATATTGCCAGTTAGGATCTACAATAATGGCGTGATTGTACGAACTTTCACCTTCATGGGTGAAGGATCTTCTGTTACAATGATGAACTTAGACCAAGCCAAACTATTACAACTAAACGAAATACCAACGATTTCAGTCTGAAGTGTTTTGGTAACGAAGTGCTGAGTTAAAAGACATTTGTTGTTAATATTAAAATCATAACTGATTTCGATGAGGCTAAAAAAATATGAAGTTAGTGAAGTACAAGCAGTCGAAAGGTTGTGTCTACCTCTACCTAATCAAACATTAAATGCTCCCAAATTGAACACATGTAGCACGGTGCCATTATTAGCATATCACAATGCCAAAAATATGTTCCGATTGGACTATGGAACAGTCGCTTGGGGGCTAGTTGTAAAATTGTAGCACAGACAAGACTTGGATGAGTTGTGTACGGTTAGTCATATATTAATGGAAGATTTGAGTGACAAGATGTTGTCGAGTTTTGTAGCAATCAAAGACATTCATATTTACATCAGATCGTTGAGGATTACTTTCGCATCGAAAGTGTTGGTGTGAAGATACCGAAAAGAAGCCAATTTTTAATGTGGACAATGGGGCATTGAAAGTTCTAGCGGCAACAACAACAAGGCGCAACGGTAGTATCCAAACTGCTTTGATATGGAAGAGGGATAATAATATCATTTATCCGAAAGTTATTCTTTATCAAAAAGAAGATTGCTTAGCCAGGGAAGCCAAAGGATGCAAAGGGATTCTTACTTTGCCGCCCAATATATTGTATGTTCAAAGATTATTGGCTATTAACAAAAAGGAAGATGAGCGAAACTGAAGCAAAGATAACTACTCCAAAAACTTGGCTTATACGAACTTCCGAGTCTAAAATTCTAACAAGCCATTAAACATACGACTAGTTCTCATTGCAGCGGCTGAGGTGAATAACACTTTTTTGAACTCCTCTTAATGAAAGGGTCCGAATGACAACAAGCCATTCATAAATATTTCATTTAATTTTCGACTACTTTCAATGCCAGTGAGAAGTGATAACTGGGAAATGATTCACCGAGTGTTGATCAGGTCAGAAGATAAAAATTTCCAATATAAAGGATCTGAACGCATCAACGTTTAAGCCCGAAAGCCGTCGAAGCTATAATAAATAACCACTATGTCGACGATTACATCGATTGCTTTAACTGGGTTTCTGAAGGTATCAGTATCACCAGGTATGTCATATAAATCCATCGTAGAGTAGCGTTTGAACTAGGATTTATATCGGATTCAGATGATCTGTTTTTTTGCAGAAACTGAAAAGGTCTTTGGGATGCAATGGAATTAATCAGAGTACGTTTTCATCCTTTGAATCAACTTCGTCCGTTAAAATGAACGATTGTTGTCGAATGAAAAATGAGGTATTTAGTATAGCAATATCGGTGTTCAACCCTTTTGTCATGATTGGTTAATACAATATTTTATTTATTTAAAATTGTTCATAAAGTCAATTTGGCTTTCTGGTATTGACTGGGATGATCTAGTTTCCGAAGAAGTATTTATTCGATAGCAGCAGTGGAAGTTAAAGGTACCAGTCCTTACGCAACTGAAGCTTCCAAGTTTCCACAATTACAACTTAAAGACTGCTAGCCCCATTGAAATTCATACACTTGTTGACGCCAGCGAGGAAGCCTTCAGCACTATTTCATATCTTCGAATCAATTTAGTTCGACGAAGACGTCCACATGCTATGACAAACTGTCAGCTGTCATCCTTGAAATAATGCTTAGCAAGTCTCACAGCCTCTCATTCGCCAACCGTATGTTCTGGAGCCATCCGAAAACTGTGCTCCTCAGGCTCCTATCCGATCCTAGCCATCATAAGGAGTTCGTGGTAGCAGAAATATTAGATAGCAGTCATATTAAACAATGGCATTGGGTTTCATCAAAACTGAATTCAGCTGATGAAGATATCCGAGCGTGTTACCCACTTCGAAATTAACAATGCCTGGAAAGGAGGACCATCTTTTCTTATGCTTGAAAAAACAGAGTGTCCAGAAATACCACAAGATATCCTGAGTCATGAGTGCAGGGATAAGGTCCGAAGCATGTGTTGTTGATGAAACAGACAAATGAAATCATTTTCTAAGCTAGTAAATTTTCTCCATTTTTTAACTTCTTCGGTGCAAGACTACAGACATATGGACTCAGATTTTCGTTCGGAACTTTACAATGGAGTACAATGGACTAGTTCTTTGTCTGAGTGCTCTGTTAAGACATTAAAAAAAATTAATAAATAAAAGTAATTCGCCCCAATGCTATATTGAAATATATCACTTATCAACGCTTTTTATTTATTTATTGTCTATAAAAATGCCACGAAAGTACACAAGGACAACACTGCGGGCATCATGGTCTGAAAAAACAAGGATGTAGCAATACAGAAGGCAAAAAAAAAATTGCTAGTGAATGAAGCAAGTAGGAAGTTCAGCATACCATCCAGAACCCTGAGAAGACATATTTTAAAAGGCAAGCCAAATAAGTTACTTGGTCTAAAAACTAATCTTTCGTTAGAGCAAGAAAGAAAAAAAAAAATAGTTGAAAAGATGTAAAGAAATCGCCTATCGTTTTGTCTTAAACGACGCTAAGGCTGCTATTAATGTTTGGCTGAATGGTTTCTTAAAGTGCAATCCAGAGATTTCAACAAAAAAATCCGAAGGTCTATCTCTAGCAAAAGCTCATGGCATGAATCGGGCCGACGTCAAAGAGTTTTTTGACAACTCTGGCAATATTTACAATATGGATGAGACAGGAATCCAAGTATAAAATAAAGCAGGAAAAGTTTTGGCTTCAAAAAAAGCTAAGGATGCTTACACACTCACAAGTTCCGAAAAAGGAGAAGCACCACTGTGATACTTGTTGCAATGCTGAAGGTAACTTTTAGCCACCGGTTCTAATTTTCAAAGTAACTTACACTAAACCTCAATTTTTCGATGGTCCTTCACCTGGGTCAGATGTGTACAAGAACAAAAAGTAATCTTATGTAAACACAGATCTGTTTTTAAAATAGTTGGAAGAAATATTTCTGCTCAAGATAGCTCCAGGAAAAACTTTGCTTATACTTAATGGCCACAGTTCGCATTCAAATAACATTCAGTTAATGGAAATGGTAGAAAAGATCGATGTTATACTACTATGCCTTCTTAACTACATGACTCACGCTCTACAACAACTTGATAGACGTTTTTTTCAAACCTTTAACAAAATACTTCTTCCAGGAGGCTAAAAACTGGATGATTAACAACAAGGATAAAAAACTATCTCGGTACGATGAATCTAAATTAATTAGATAAGCTTAGGGAAAATCGGCGAGTGTGCCTATTTCTGCCTAAAGTCAATAGGAATATATTCTTTCGACCCATCTGGACTTCAAATATCACCATTGAACATATTGGGAGAAGTTCAGCCGCAAGCCGGTCCATCATTAATCACTTCTTCAAAAATATTAACGGAAATACGTCCAGTCCAAAAAATACCGCTTATCACTTCAAAAAGAAAACAAAAGACAGTTGTACTTACATCACCAGAAGCAGAAACGAAAAATTATGGCTGAAGAGAGAAAAAAAAACAAAGAACAATCAAAAAAACCGGAAGTTAGAGCTAAAAAAAAGCTGAAACAAAGAAAAAAGAGGAAAGAATAGAACATTTTCTTCTGAAAGTTGTGAGGATGAATATGGCAACGAAATAAACACAAGTGAAGATGAAATTTCAGATGAAGCAAATAGTAATAAGTGCATTGAATGTACTGAAAATTATTACAAGACAGTTTCTTCAGAAGACTGGATTCAGTGTATATCTTGCAAGGGTTGGTTGCACGAGTTTTGTACCATGTACATACCAAATTGCAACAGGTGCGGCCACAAAGCGAAGTGACAGGCCATTTTACAAAAAAAAAAATTCTTTTTCACATAACATATTCTAATGATTTGTCCTACTTTTTCCTTAGGAGCGCATTGTAACTAATATGTCGAACTTTGTGCCTGAAAAATTGTTTTTGCGGGGAGTTCTTCTTCATTACTTTAATATGAAGAAAACTGCTGCCAAAAGTCATCGTATTTTGGTGGAAGCTTATGTCGAACATGCGCTAGCTGAGCGAACGTGCCAAAAGTGGCTTACACGATTTAAAAGTGATGATTTTGGCTTGGAAGACGATGAACATCCTGGGAAGCCAAAAAAGTTTGAAGATGAAGAACTGGAAGCATTACTCCATGAAGATTGTTGCCAAACACAAGAAAAGCTCGCAGAATCTTTGGGTGTCACTCAAGCAGCCATTTCAAAACGTTTTAAAGCAGCTGGATATATTCAAAAGCAAGGAAATTGGGTTCCACATGAACTCAAGCCAAGAGACGTCGAAAGGTGGTTTTGCATGTCCGAAGTGCTGCTGGAACGTCACAAAAGGAAGTCATTTTTGCATAGGATTGTTACTAGTGATGAATAACTGATCCATTACGACAACCCCAAGCGCAAAAAATCATATGTGAAACCCGGCTAGCCAGCCAAATCAACGGCAAAGCCGAATATCCATGGCGCAAAGGTTATGCTCTGTATTTGGTGGGTTCAGATGGGTGTGCTGTATTATGAGCTGCTAAAACCGTGTGAAATCATTAATGGACAATGCTACCGAACACAATTAATCCGTTTGAAGAGAACAGTAGCCGGAAAACGCCCGGAATATGCGACCAGACACGAGGCAATAATTTTCCATCATGACAACGCTCGGCCCCACGTTGCTATTCCGGTTAAGAACTATTTGGAAAATAGTGGATGGGAAGTCTTACCCCACCCGCCTTTTAGCCCAGACCTTGCCCCTGCTGACTACTATTTGTTCCGGTCGATGCAGAACGTCCTCACTGAAATACAGTTCACATCAGAGCAGAATATCAAAAATTGGCTTGATTCATTCTTTTTTGGGATGGGATCCACAAATTGCCAGAAAGATGGGAAAAAGTCATAGCTTCGGATGGGCAATACTATGAATAATATTATTTTACATGTTTTTCTTAAATAAACGTTCAAATTTTGAAAAAAAAACCGCACGAATTAAATTACATACCCAATATATAACAATATGCTAAGTTATTTTTGTATGAAAATGCCAAACCTACAAAAAGGACTGTTTATATTTTATTTAATAAAAGAACTGTTATTTTTGTTTAATTATTTGTTTTACTGAAGATTCTAAAAAAGTGGGGCGTATTGTATAGTTTTACTCTACATATATGTTAGTACAAGCGAGGCTATATTTCCTGAATCTCACGCCTGCACAATTTGACTGCGATCGTTGTCTTTGGATGGAGCTAAGACAGCAGAGCTGAAAGTCGTTCAGTGAAGATCGCCCACCAAACACATCAGCTATATTATTTTACAATTTAAACGTTGCTACTATTGAAATAAAATATAGGTATTGTACCTATAGTTATATTAATAATAAGTTGTTGCATTTAATATTCGTTAAAGACCAATCCCTATACTCGTATAGTTTGTAGACGGGCTCTTTAAATTATTGGAACCAATTATAATAATTATTCATCCTTCACATTTTCATGAAACTAAAATACATAAAACATACTCTTACAAACATACGTATGTTAATATATATACATAGATTAGTATACATTGTTGTAATGTATACTAATGAGTTGCTTCAATGCTTTTCAAGTCCCTCAGTAGACGAATACCATATGTATGCAAGTATAATAATCAATATTCGGACGTTTTTTAAGAACATTGACACATAGTGCAACTTGCAACACGTTGGGGGCTACATTATTCACATCGTCTAATTAATGTTATAAAAGTCTAGAGCTCAATTGCACAACCCTATTTACGCCTTTCAATCGAGCTTACCTGGGTAAACAGCTACCTACCCAACCAACAACTATTTTTCAAATTGCATTTACGTTTCAGAGTTCTCCTTTAACAAATTTATTACTACCGTTTTGTATCCCTTAACAGAATGTAAAATAATTTTAATGGTAATAAATATAATCCTTCGTGTCGAAGGAACAGTCGTCCTAGGTATGTATAGAATTACTATCAGGGCGAACATCATACCATAAACAGTACACTAACACCGACAACAACAACATGGCTCCAAATGAAATTTCATACTTAGGGGCCGGCAAAGTATATTTTTCCATTAAGTACGTAGCAGCTACTGTTCCTTTTGAAATTTCAAACTTTCCTTCTAAGCGTAGAAACTTTATACGATGAGTAAAGACAGACAGACGAGGAACAACAACAAAACTAGAACCATAAGCAAAGACAGACTAAAGAAAACTTTTACCTGACTCTAACCCTAAAATGCTGACGTACAATCAACCAAGATGAAGGCGGGAGTTCAGAAAACCATTGAGTTTCTTCGTCATTATGAGTAACCTTTGAAAATTATTGCAGAAGAAAGCAAAAAAACAAAGAAAAAAAATACATACGGAAACTTTTTCAAAATTCCTTTTGAGTCCTTTTTGACTTTGTGAATTTTGCAACAAGTAAGTTGAGGCTCTTGAAATATTACAAAACTAATTTTAAAGTAGCAGCCGTACGCCTACGTGTGAAATACTCTTAACCACTTCCTGAAGAATCCTGTTTGGAAAAATAAATCGATAAAGATGGTTCCGTTTTGCGTTAGTTCAAAAGTTGCTAACCCAATAATTTGAGGTATCTAATATCACAGTTTGCATAGCTTGTGAGGGATATCAACCCAAGAAAAGGTGAAGCTTACAAGTATTTTTGAGGTTGCAAATATGACACGCTTATTTCATATCATTTGGTATGAATGTTGTGAAAAACTCAAATAAGTGCATGGGTTAAAAATAAAAATAATAAAGGATAAGTTATTATATTCAAAGTACTGTATATTCAAACGTATACGAAATCAATTTCGTATTTCGTTTAAAAACGTTACTTTAGTATTTATAGTATTGTAATTTGTACAAGTGGATTTATTGGCATTTAGTGAAAGTGGTTTGTGTTTTTTTACAATGTAAATGGAGCGTAAGGGGTCTGCCCAGACCCCATATAAAATGCGTATATTTCAGGACAGGGGACGGGAGATGACTAGAGGTGTCTTAAATGTGTGGTTTTGTGTAAGCATATGGTGTTTATGTGAGAATATGATAAAACGAATATTTTAGTCCATTTGAAAAGGTGCGGGTACCTTAATTTATTACCAAATAAAAATACAGTATGAAAAGCATTCTAGTTTGCATTTTTATATTTGCATAGAATGTTCTTTGAGACATATAAGGCGATTACATATGCAGCAATGGTTTTGAAGAAGACGCGCGAAGATAGCATGATGAACGTGTGGAGGTTACCTCAGCCTATGGCTTTGGTGGAGCTGCGGATGTCAATGGGCGGGAGTCCGGTTCATAAAAATAACGAAATATATATTAATATATGGTTTGTTATGTTTCATGTATATTTCGAGTATTCTTACAACGACATTGAAAAGTTTCATTGCTTGCTTGATGTGAACAAACCTACGAATCAAGGGGTTGTTCACCCGAATCGTCATGTGTGGTATTACCAGCTGCTGACCCAATTTAATGACAAGTGAACGGCGTTTGTAGCTGTGTTTTGCTGGATTCAGTTCATCATAGATGATGAATGGGGCTAAGCCGGCGACATTAAGCATGTTGTAAAATATTGCCAACGGCTACCGATTCGTCGAACATTTAGAAGAATATCCAGTCAACATATGATCCATTTTTTCTAGGCCTTTTTTTCCCAGAGGCGGTTGTAAAACTGGACGGGACGAGCCAGTGCATCCTCAACCAGTGGGACTTAGTACATGCTATTTGTTAGTTCGTTACATTTAGCCTAGCCAGCAATGACTCCAACATCAGTGTTATGCCTTCATGTAAGAGTTGACGCCGATGGGATTTTCATATAACTTCATACAAACTCTATGAAAAGACTTTTTCAGAGAATTGCCTCGCACGGGATTTGAACCCGCGACCCTCTGCTTGAGGAGTCTATGCATAAACCACTACACCACGGCCACCCCCATTGTATTGTAATCCAATTTTTGATCCGGCTTTTATGATTTCAATGGATCGGTGTCACGACGGTAAGAAACGGTCGACAAAATTAATACTGGCTAATTTTGGCTTTTCGGCATTATTATTGTGAAAGCAGAAGCTGGTATTATTTGAGTTCAGCAATTGAGGGGGGATGAAGGTCTTGTTTTTTTCTAAATGTGCACACAAACACCATGTTTTGATTCATCAACATCTCTGCCAAATTGTTTGACGAAAAGAAGTTGTCAGCGTAAACGGTTCTGCCACTGGCCATGTATTTCTCCATCAATTTCGTGAGAACCCGCTCGCTTTGGTTCGTCTCTGGTTGGCTACCTGGTGGTTTTCCCATATATTTCCTTTCAGGATATAATTTATCACGGAATCGCAGACCCAGCAAACCTTTGTTCCGTATTTGCTGTTGTTGTTGTTCATATATGTTGAGTAAATCTAGTTCGTGAGTGATACGGCCACTTAGCAGTCCGGAGTATATGCTCTTTCAAAATTAGTCATCAGCATGAGCCATACATTGACTATTGCCGCAGATTTGCTTTGTTGACGCCTCTCCGCAAGAGTGTTCCATTATCGAAGCGAATGTATGTAGTCAAGTGCTTGAACCGATTGAAGGACATGATGGCTTTGCAGATGGGCATATTGTAACTTACCCACAATTCTTCTTCTGGCTGCGAATTGGCATGGAACACACTAGCAAACAGCAACATCCCAAGGAAGGCATACATTGCGCCCTCGTTGATCATCATCCAAACTTGCTGTTTTTTTTATTGCGATGCGCTTCGTTCCATGGTCGAAAGGATTCCAAGGCTAAGTTTCCCGCACGATAATGTTCACGATTTCGGGTGACAACAACGATTTGAAAATGGCTCGGTGATGCGGCAATATTCTTCGTAATGGCCTTTTATATATAATCGTTGGAATTTGCATTCCATATCTTGCCATCTTTCGAATGGTAAGCTTCTCTCTGAACAGGAGCAGCCACGTGGTCTGGTGTATCATCACTGGATAAGGGAATTGCTGTTGGTGCTTATGTGTATGATTCCTTCGCAGAATCATCATCGTTATCATCCAAAACGGCATCTAAATCAATCTCTAGTTGAATATCGGACGCCTCATCCACATTTTCATCTTCTTCTGGCACGTAATCTTCATCGTCCAAGTCGTCACCTGATTCTAATGGGTCGAATTCCGACCCCATAATTTGTCCAATTTGCTTCTCAAGTCGCTCTCGTTCTTCCGGATTCAAATTTGGTGCATTAAAATTCAATGAACCAGTAGATATTACTAACCTGCAATTTTTTCGATAGAAAACTAAATAACACTTGAAAATAATCTAATATCAAATTACCAGCCAATTTACTTTCGCTATTCGCGCTGTGAATCCTACGCATCAACTGTGGGTCTACTCAGATCCATGTGTGTATGATTCACGAAAATCGTTTAAAATGAAATTTTTACACTATAAATATGTAGAAAACGTATTGTTTACCGTTACTTTTTGTTCACCTCAACATATTTGATGAAGTCATGGACTGCTGCCACTCAGAAATACCAAGAAAAAAACTTAAGCACATTTCAAAACCGGTATGGTCTGGTAAGACCCATACGCTCATCGGAGGGTTAAACGCAACCCATGCTGTCCGGTCATTTTATATTAGTACTACAGGGTGGTTCGGTTTGGGATTTATTTTATTGTTTAATAAGTTCTGCGGTTTTTTTCTTGGAAATAGTGTTTATCGTTTCAGAAAATCTCTATGGGTACTATAGAGAGGGTTATCATTTACATTGATACGAGAATGTTTTGATCGGAAGTGCTTTAAGTGCTCAAAGTTTTTTTTTTTTTTCAAATGGAGGATAAGAAATTGCATTATCGGCATATGTATTGGGTATATATTTTAATTCGTGCGGTTTTTTTTTTCTTCAAAATTTGAAGTTTTATTTAAGAAAAACATGTACAATTGTATTATTCAAAGTATTGCCCATCTGAAGCTATGACTTTTTCCCATCTTTCTGGCAATTTGTGGATCCCATCCCAAAAGAACTGCGCCGGCTTGGCAGCCAAGAATGAATCAAGCCAATTTTTGAAATTCTGCTCTGATGTGAGCCGTATTTCAGTGAGGGCGTTCTGCATCGACCAGAACAAATGGTAGTCAGAAGGGGCAACTTCTGGGCTATAAGGCGGGTGGGGTAAGACTTCCCATCCACTGTTTTCTAAATAGTTCTTAACCGGAATAGCAACGTGGGGCTGAGCGTTGTCATGATGGAAAATGATTGCATTTTGGTCGCATATTCCGGGAATTTTTCGGCTACTGCTCTCTTCAAATGGATTAATTGTGTTCGGTAGCGTTGTCCATTGATGGTTTCACCCGGAACCCAATTTTCTTGCTTTTGAATATATCCAGCTTCTTTTAAACGTTTTGAAATGGCTGCTTGAGTGACACCCAGAGATTCTGCGAGCTCTTCTTGTGTTTGTCAACAATCTTCATAGAGTAATGCTTCCAGTTCTTCATCTTCAAACTTTTTTAGCTGCCCAGGACGTTCATCGTCTTCCAAGCCAAAATCACCACTTTTAAATCGTGCAAACCACTTTTGGCACGTTCGCTCAGCTAGCGCATGTTCGACATAAACTTCCACCAAAATACGATGACTTTCGGCAGCAGTTTTCTTCATATTAAAGTAAGGAAGAAGAACTCCTCGCAAAAACACTTTTTCAGGCACAAAGTTCGACATAATTGTTGTTTATGCTTCAAATGAATGACAAATACTGAAATGACGTACAATGACAGTAGCTTTCCAATGCATGTTTAAATGGAATAATACAAGCTACGCCATCTCTTAGCATCCCGTACGAATAGTTATAGACCCAATACTTTTTTTTTGAAAAAAAAAAGGTGTCAAAGTGATAGAGATGCAACGCGAAATTTGCACTGTGTATGGAGATTCGGCTATAAACGCTGACACATGTCAGCATTGATTTACACGCTTCCGTTCAGGTAATACAAACCTTGCTAATGCTGTTCGCTCTGAACATACACAAACCATAGACGATAATAAAATCTTGGCTGCATTTACCGTTGGCAGGTATTTGACAACACGGTAACGTCGCCCATATAAACGTTTCACTGAGACTGAAAAGGCTTGGCATTTCGAAAAAGGTGGAGGTTAGGGTTCTCACGAACTCAGTGAAAGAAATATTATAGATCGCGAAATAGTCTGAGAGTCTTTGTTGAGATGGAACTCGCTTGAGGCTTTTCTGAAAAGATGTGGTTGCGGGAGACGAAAAATAGGTGGCTTACAACAACATTTGTCATTAAGTATTTGGTGGGACTGGCGAGGTGTCCTTTACTTCTAGTTGCTTCTTCTATTGCTAGAGCATCCAAGCTGGGCTATTTTTTATAGCCAATTGATTAATGGTTAATTCATATTTAAACACTATTACTAAGATCCAAATTTTTATTTTCGAGATATTGATTTTCATACACAAATTTTTTTAATCTTTTTTAATAAATTTTTACAAAATCGCATTTATATTGGACAAGTGTGCCTATAATTTTTCATTATTATAATTTTGGTGTGCAACATTAAATACAAATTTACCATATAAAGTATTTACCTAGGGCTTACAGTTTCCCAGATATCTGATAAAATATGTATACCCCCAATTTAACTGTTGTTTTTTATTACTAAAAAATTACTCTAAAATAAGTGTATTTTCGTTTACCGATTTTTTTCTTTTTTGAGTGAGCATGTTCGTTGTATGCATGTGATGTTTGATGTATATGTTTTCGCTAGCTTGGTGTCTCCATCCGATTGGACCGATTCGACTGAAATTTTAACACAATATTCTACACATGAATGGTTCTGTTCCGTACCAGAATGAGATTTGTTTATCTACTTTCGATTTTAAACCGAAAAAAACAGTCGATTTTTGAAAAAAAAAATTACAAGGCCGCTATTTTGTTATTTTTTATTGAAATCTTTTAAATCTACATTTTCTACACATATATGTACGATAATTTTAACCATAGGTAGAACTAACATTCAATTGATTTTCTTATTAGAAAAGCTATATTTCCACCCTTTCTGTCAGTTTTATCTAATCGATAACATTTGTAAACCAACGGTAAAATATGAATATCTGATATCAACCATGTTTTCGTCTTTTAAACTTTTAAAAATGAAATATCTTAATAAACATATTTCAGTGCCTATGTGGTAAATACGTAAACAAAAGCTGAAATAACAAGAATACTTTACATTTTTGAAATATCTTCAAGATAATCAAGAACAAAAATAAACCGATTCCCCTTTTCAAAATGGAATATACAGTGATTTTGGTAAAGAGAAACCTTACCTGATCATCAAACTTGTCGAGTTATAGGGGCTGAGTAAGGTCAATGAATCTCGAGAAGTTTCTCCAGACGAATTCTGAAACCAAAGGATGCTTACCTCTCCTTTTCCCCCCATCCTCCCGAACAATCCTATTTCACATGGGCTGGATAAAGGTGTCATGCAATCCGTGTCAGTGATCAACCTGGATGAGGGCCCTGTATTTCTAAAAATAGCTCAGTCGCAAACGGGGTAACCGGATACCTGGCGACATCCGCATTAGCTAGTCTTTTCTGTAAACAGCGGATCTCTGTTCAGATGGACCACCCTTTCTCCGCTACTCGTGGGATCTACAATGGATACATCCTCTAAAAATAAAAAACCCGCGGCCAATACTCCTTTAATACCGGGCGGTAGAACGGTGACTGCACCGACAAAAGCTAATGCATTTGTTGCGGAAAACTTTTCCCGCAACAAGGTTTATCCTCTATCCTTGTTCATGTCCCTTCGTTCCCTATCCTCTTTTGAGTGGGTAAACCGAGCTCTGGCGGAGGTGGAAGGCAGCCATGGTCCCATCAGCCATTGGCCCATTGACCACAGTTCTTGGAAAGGAACCCACATAGGTATTCGGACGGTTTTCTCCTCAGAGGAGGACGGGGGGTTCTATCGGTGAAGCCCTAACGGACGTTCCTTCCTAGCCAGACACCCCAACACGACGATAACGGGTGGGGGAGGACGATCCCTGAAGCCTACACCCCAACGAAAGCCAACCAAACAAAAGCTTAAGAAGCATTACATCTCCCACTCGATGTGGATGCAGGTAGCCAGGGAGCTAGCAACGCAAATATTCGATGGATGAAATGATGAGGATCTTTTTGATAGTTAAACCCCAACAAGGGAGCTACGGAGGAGCAATGGTGGTGCGCAGGCGTACGGCCAACGTAGTAAAACACATCCCAACGGCGAATCAACTTTAAAAGTTCGGTTCGATGGGTGAAGAGACGACGACCCCTTTGAAGCAAGACCCCACAGATGGAGCACCAAGGGAGCAGCAAATGCATGTAGGCGAACAGCCAACTTATAAGACAGCCTTCAACGTAAAATTTTTAAAACATAAAACATAATACATAATACATACAATAAAACATGATATCAACATATCAACAACGTTTATATAAATATTTATTACATATGTTAGATCATTATAAACAATAACAACAAAATAAGATTAAACTATAACAAAACACCAGGAGGGCAGAAAGGCCCACAACGAAAAATAAAATAATTGTAAGGAGTGACATGCTAATGTTCAGTCCCCGTTCTCCCCAAATCTAAACGCCGATCCACCGGAGTAGGTAGGGACCCGCAGAGTAAAGTGGCACACAGGCATTTGTAATTGGCTTTTTTGGGGCGGCGAGCTAGAGAATGGCTAGATCGGGGTATAATCAGTTTGGGATTATATCCACACAACCTTCCTCCTTCTTCCTTCCTCCTCACACTCAATCTACGACTATCTTCGATAGCACTTTTTTTCTCCATCGAGTTGTTTTGGTTTTGGAATTTTGAGTAGTTCGATGAGGGAAAATAAACTGGGAATCAGAAGTAGATGAAACATTCCTTTTCGCAACTTTCCACTTAGTTGCAATGTCGAGCGCAATAGCTAGGCATAGGTACGATCCACGAACTTCCATAAACTCTCTCAGTGGAGTTCCCAGTGACGACTGGAAGTGGGAGCGAATTAAAATACTGAGAAGTTTAGTATGAGTGTGTACTGTTGGAATAATTTAGAGACATAGCGGGACACGGGTGCACACACTTGCAAAGTCTGCTAGTTGTGTAGCCTGGAAACCCATACGTTGGATTCGCTAGCGCCATGTATGAGATCGTGGAAACAAAAAAAAGAAAAAGGTAGAGTAAAGTAAAATCATGAAGTATTTTTCGGAGAGCAGAAGGAAAAAAGGGGGATCAAGAGAGAAAAACAAGATCGGAATAGAAAAAAGGAGGATCAGGACGGATAAGAAAGGTCTGTGCCATAAAAGGTGCAGAACCGCCAATGAAAAAAGGGCTTTCTACTGTGAAGTGAGATTCCGGTATTTCGCGCGTGCGCAATTATCTCGAAAAAAGACGAGACATGCGACTCGGTAACTAACGTTATAAGAGCCGTTATAACAAAATCTGTTTTTTTTTTTTTTATTTAATTCTTTTTTCGGTTAGAATTTTCTTCTTTTCTTATCAAGTCGAAAGTTTCGTGATTCCATCGAACAAAAATCACGTGGCGCTCAACTTCGATCGTTTTGTTTCCCAGATTTAGCTGCCTCTTGAAGAGCTACCTGGAGTTCGAACGAACTCAGTCTTGGAATTAGTCGAAATTTCAAGTTATTTTTGATTCGGGGCAATTTGACAGTTGCCGAAAATAATCATACCACATTTCCCAGAGGAGGTAAACCTGTGGTAGGTCATGATGCACCATCCTCAAAAGTCAAACGGAACAAGCCTAAAACCAAATCTTCAAGGAAAGGTAAGACTGTGTCAAGCCATGGTACTATCTATTCCTCCACCCCTAGCAGCAGCAAGTTTGTGGCAGACTACGGACTTGCCGCTGCTACAAAATATCCTCCCCCTAAGGAGTGATCAGGGGCTCAGGCGTATCGGCAAGCCCTGTCTAAGGCGCTTTACTCGAGACGCCAAAAGGCATTACGCAACCTTTGGATCTGTTCCGGAGGTGGAAAGAAGTGCGGGCATCACGAGCAAGATTCAGTGGGCCAACAGAATCTTAAATGACGGACTGTCCACTGCTCCTGCTGCTCTCAAAATGCTAAAGGACTGTTCTAAGTGCCAGAGATTGTTGGAAGATTTTTTTTTTAAGATTAGATTAAGAACCTTATTCACGCGCTTACTATCTATATACAGTTTTTATTTTTACCTGCAAAGCAAAATGCTTATCTGCAGGTGGTTGATAACATTGGGTTAGTCTTTTAAAGTGATAAAATTCTTTTAAATGAAGATCATATTTTATTATACTTATTCTTTAAAACGGTTTCATTTTGTGCATAGAAAGGTTTTAATCTTCCCAGGTTTTATTGACTTCCAGCGCCCCTTTTTCGCTCGTTGTTGTCGAAAAAGTGAAACCGTATTTTGGCTTTAAGATCATTTCGGTGATATATATTAAACGCTTCCTTTGGCTTGAACGGTGTTTGAATGTTCATTTCCTTTGTAATTAATAACTAGCCCTTAGTCATGGTAACATTTTGATATCGCATCGAATTCTTCTTGAATTATTTCCAATGCATTGTTAAAGTTTTTGTGTTTGACGACAAGTGCTATATCATCTGCATAGGCACTTTTGAATAAATGGAGAAGTTCATTTGTATACAAAGCGAATAGAATCGGACCTTTTTGGAGCCTTGTGGGACACCAAGTGCAATTGGCATTTCATTACTTAAGGTATTAAGCGCTCTAATTCTAATCTTTCTATCAGTTAGATAGCTTTCGATCCAGTTTGTCAGCACTCCTCTCACAACAGCTTGATTGATAGTTTCAATTAACTTTTTATGAATTATGGTATCGAAAGCTTTAATAAAGCCAATAAACAGCACAAGTACATGATGATTTTTGTTAAGGTCTACATTGACCGAGTTCGTAAACTCTCCTAATAGTAGAACCGTACTTTTATTTTTTTGAAAATCGTACTGGTTTGGATGTAATATTTTATGTATTTCTAGGGAATTATTAAAACGATTAACAACAACTTCATTCAAACACTTTTCAACCTTTTCAATTTTAAGGTCAATTGATCTAATATTATCCGCTCTAGGACCTTTGTTGTTCTCCAGGCGACACAACATTCGAAATAATTCTTTCTTCACTGGCTTCCTCTACGTAAATAATCTGCTGGAATTGCGAATTCTCATGCCTTGATGTTTTATTAAGATATTGTGCATGATTGTTGATGCTCTGTTTGAGAATTGTTCCGCAAACTTTTCCACAATACTAGCTCAGTTTTATCATTTTTGAAAAATTGTTTCTTATTACTTCGTCAATTGTGGTTTTTTTTCTTCCCAGAAGTTTATTTATAGTATTCCACGTTTTCCTTGGATCATTCTGAGAGCTTAAAAATCGTTACTTATATTGTACATGGACAACTTCATTAAGTTTTTCAAATAGTTTTTCAATAGCATGAGTGTATTTCTTTTCACCACTACGTGTTATTTTTAAATGCATGCCTTCATAGTTAGTTGAGTTCACTGGCATTATTTCATACTTAATTTTTTTTTTTTTAAATATATATATAGCGACACCACCACCTTTCATTTCCTCCCGATTAAAGAATTCATGTTCATATCCATCAATATATTACGAGTTTATATCATTTTCTCTTTTAGGATTATTTATTTCATTCAAGACTAATATGGCAACGTAGCATAAAACATTTTCGATTTCTGCCATTAACGTCGTTAGAAGTGCCGATGTGAATGCTTTCACAATTTTCGTGTTTCTTTGCGAGAACTTGTAGTTTCTTATAGACTCCCAAACGAATTTCCAGTTAAACTTTCTGACTTTCGCTAGCCAAAGAAGGTGTTTATTCGTTTGAGTAAGTTCCTGTAAAATCTCAACAAGATTTTTATTTTGTGTAGGTGGAATGTTTTTTTATTTAAATATTATTTTTATGTAATTGTAGTTCAAGTGTATTAATTTTGGTCTCCATCTCATTTAATAATCTCTGAAGTGTTTTATTATTTAAAGCCAGGCGCTGCTTGATACCTTCGTACTTGTTTACTACAAATTCGCAACTATGTGTTAATTCCAACATCCATAATGCATTTTACGTTTACACCTATAGCACGTAACAAGTTCACCATCTACGGGAAGGTTCGAAAATCATTCATTGCACGAATCTATTTTGTTGATTTGGTATAGTTTATATCTGTATACTCGTTTGTGTTTTTGATTTTTATATATTTATTTTTCTTTAATTTTTTCAGTGTAATAAATTGGTTTTAAAAAGGGTATTTGTCTCGAATATTCGGAATAATATAAGAGTAACCCTCTAGCGCAGACTAAAGGCATGATCCGGTTCGGATTCGAGGCAATACACTTTGGGGTTAATAAAAAGGATGAGCTGAATGCTGATAAGCAACCTCCTTCTCCATTAAACGAAATTACAAACACAGCCTTAGATCTGGGAGCGTCGATATATTTGCCCGAACTGGACGTTGACGACTTCAGTTCATCTGAGGCGACTATTAAGATGTCGGTCTCCACTTCTGACACTCTGTCGGAAATGCAAACCAATGATGAAGTAAAAAGAGATCCTACACGACCAGAGGAAGAAGATGAGCTCTTGAGTTCATTTCCAGAGTCGAAGGGCTCGAATAAAACAATCATGGAGGCCACTCTGAGAAGCAGCACTGATACGGTTTTTCTATATTAATCTCCACTACTCAAAAAAGGCTTTAGGCCCACTTATTCTGCTTTTATCAAAAAACGCAAAAGAAGTCATCCTAATCCAGGAACTATAGATTGTGGAAGGCGTGGTTCGTGGACTTGGGACACCTTTATACGCTCCACTCCATACAAAAGTCAAAGGTAAGCTTAGAACTTATTTACTAGTGAAACCTAGGCTCCTACAGGCTAGCATCGGCGTATCTTGGCCACGATCAGGTGGGCCCTCTCCCTGGTTATAACCTAGGAGTGCAACACCTCATCATCGAGTGCAACGCTAAAGCTCAGCACACAATATGGGACAGTACTGACATCAACGATAAAGGTGTGACACTTTTTGTTTACATTTAAAGTACTTACCTCATTGCTTGCAACATTGGCAATGAGCACACTTTTATAACAGAAAACCGACAGGAAGTGCTAGATATCACTTTTGTCTCAAACAATATCACCCCAATGCTAACGAACTGGATGGTATTGACAGAACACTCGTTTTCAAATCACAGATACATCCAATTCAGCCTGGGTGATGCTCCCCCCAATCAAACGTCATTCCGAAACTATTGAAAAACCTTAATGAAAAACTTTAATGCAGAGGAATTTTGTCAGAAATACTATCCTCTGAACTGTCAAGTCCCCCGCGAGACACTAATGAACTTGACATGGAATTCAGGGAATTCACCCTGTCTCTCAATCAGGCTATCGCTGCTTCTTGCCCTCTTATTCAATCTAGGGGCAAGTAAAAGCCGCACTGGTGAACTTCAGCACTAGGATCTCCTGCAGAAAATTTTTAAACCTTGCAAAGAGCACAAGAAAAGTGACTGACCGGGACTGAATACCGGATAATACCGGATGAATTACAAAGGTCCTCGGATATCATCTTGCCCACGCTAGAGAATATCATGAAGAGCTGTATAGAATTAATCCACATTCCACTGTCATGGAGAGAAGCTAATGTAGTTTTCATTTAAAGGCCAGAAATGAAAAGACCTCAGACCTCAGACCTATAAGTCTGTTATCTTTCTTTTTGAAAACTCTAGAACGACTGATTAATATCCATATTCGAGCTAAAATAGATCCAAGACTTTTGTCAACGGCTTAACATGCTTACTGTAAAGGAAAATCGGGGGAAACAGCTCTGCATTCACTGATAAGGCACATCAAATGATCCCTACAATACAAAGAGTACACAATGGTTGCTTTTCTAGATATAGAAGGCGCCTTTAACAACGTCAACATATCCGCAATCACGACTGCGCTATCACATCTGCAGGTAGACGACTTACTTGGGGAGTTGATCAGTGTTATGTTAAATAGCAGTATAATCAGCTCCAAACTGAAGGGAACTCAGCTAAAAGATGTGTTAGTAGAGGCACGCCGAAAGGCTTATATACTTGAAAGCGAGAGGGAGCAGGTTTATTGCGTATGCGGACGACGTTGCTATAGCCGTCTTAGGCAAACATCTTAATACCATCAAAGAACTCCTTCAACTTAATCTTAACAGATTAACCCTTTGAGCGTATCGCTGTGGATTGGGAATTAAGCCTTATAAAACTGATATTGTCCTCTTTTCCAGGAAATATAAAATTCCAACTATAGATCCTTCTTCAAAAAGCGCTACCAGTTTAAAGTTTTCGAAAACAGCAAAATTCTTGGGTCTCATTTTTAATAGGAAACTTAACTGGAAACCCAACATCCAAGAAAGAGTCAAGAAAGCTAGAGTAGCTTTATTCTTTTGCAAAACAAGCCATTGGAAACAAATGGGGCCTTCAATCTCGAATAAGCCACTGGCTGCATATCTCAGTCATAAGACCGATACTCACCTATGGTGTTGTTTTCTGGTGAACGGCTTTAGACATTGCAGTCAACTGCAAGAAACTAAGCCGAATCCAAAGAACAGCATGTCTATGCATAAGCGGAGCTCTACGCTGCTCTGCCTCTGCGGCCTTAGTACATGCGGCGACTGCAGCTATTCGCCTTAAAACAACTACACATATTCTTAATATATTAGGAATCCGCATAGAGAACATCAATTACACCATACTTGAACTTCGGTTTAACAAAAACTTTCATCCGACCTTTCCCTCTAGGTCCTTCTGGGAGGAAGATGCTTTCATGGAGGACAAGTATATCCACTTCTATACAGATGGATATTAAATCGAAAGCGAGTTTGGTGGCGATGTTTTCTCAGATAAGCTAAATTTAAGTTTCTCCTTCCAAATCACTGTAGCGTGTTCCAGGCGGAAATTTTGGCGATTAAGGAAGCCCTGTTCTAGCTGAAAAAAAAAACGTGATATCTACAAAAGATATCCGCATCTTGTCGGATAGTCAGGCCACTATCAAGTCCCTGGACTCGGTCTCACTAAATTCAAAAACCGCCTTTGAATGTAGGTCATCTCTTACGAAGATGGCAAAGCTGTTCAACCTTCACTTTTGTTGGGTGGCGGGTCACAGGGACATTCCACGGAATTCTAGAGCCGACGAACTCGCTAAAGTTGGAACCATTCTACATATTTAGCATAAGTATACCAATCGCTAAGTGCAAGGTATTTTTTAAGCTGGATGCTAATAAAACAACAGAACTTAGATGGACCGGTGGGCCAACATGTCTAGCGATTAAACAGATCTGGCCGAAGCTGAATCTGAATCCCTCTAACAGTCTATTTTTTCTATAAAATATATATATAATATATATATATTATATATATATAATGGCTTAAGTAAGATCTTTGAAAAAGTTCTAAAAGACTAACGTTTTCAAATCATAGAAAATAATAATATTTTACCAAACGAACAATGTGTATTTAGCCGCTCTCAAAGTAATTCTCATCAAGTCTTGAGTAATTATGAAAATTATGTAATTATGTAAAATATCAACGATCATTAAACATGTCCACGGGAATTATTTTACTTGATACGGAAAAAGTTTTTGATTGTGTATGTCATAACGGTTAAATTTGAGTTAAATTTTTCACCGTTTTAATGTAAATAAGTTCAATGTTTTCTCTTTTAACGTTTATCGGATTTACCCAACATTCCATTCTGCAAAGCAGCAATACCATAAGTGGTGTCATATGTATGTCGCATGAGCTCGCTCTCAATATTGAGACGAATCAATGCGATGGACATCTTGAACGATTACTACACAAAATAGAATATTAAACTATAAAGGGAAAAATTACAAGCCACCTTTTTTAATCGAAGAAGAAAAAACTTGCTATCTTCCTTCAAATCACTTACGAATAAATGGTATTTTGAGAGCCATACGTTAAGTAGCTGGAGAATTATCTTGATTTTAAGCTACTATTTAGATATCACAACACCCAAACTCTGAGCAAAGGTAAGATTGGTAATAGACTTTTATATCCCTTTATTAATAAAAAGTTCTTATTATCTCCAGAAAACAAAGTAATCATATAAAAAGTAGTGTTTCAAGCAATTCTGCTTTACGATTGTCAGGTATGCGAAAATTGTGCAAAATGTCACCTAAGAAACTACAAATCGAGTAAAATATGTAAATTGCGGAAAATTTTGTTTAAGCTCTACGTGAGATCTGCACAAAAGAACAAAAGTTAAATTGGTCTGGGAAAGAATATATAAGTTGAGTGCCAAATTCGCAAAAAGATGCACCAATACTGATAATCTCCTCGTTAATAATTTATTCCCTTAGGCATGTTTGGTATAATAATTTTTTTTCAATTAAATAATACATTTATCTTTGCTAGCTTATTTATTTACTTATTTATGTATTTATTTAATTATTTATTTGTTTCCATATACCATACGTTTATATTTATTTATTTTTCTATTTATTTATATTTTTTAAATTATTTATTTATTTAATTATTTGTTTACTTTTTATTTATATATATATATTTATCTATTTATTAACTAACTAATTTATTTCTTTATTTATATAATTGCTTTTTTTGTAACTAAAATGATTTTTATTATAATCATTATTTCTACTATTATTATTCTTTTCTTTCTGTAATGAAGTTATGTATCTATAGGGTTTTCCAATAGGGATTTGACAACTTTGAATTTAACTTGTGAACGCACTCTGTCACTAATCATCAAACTGTCACTGTCAATTTATTAAGTAAACTCAACATTTTTATCATGATAAAGTACACATTTGCAACGTCTGCAAATTATAAAAATTTTCTACAGCTAAATCTGCGTTATTGGTCGGGTGAAAACCAACATGTGCTTCATGAATCACCACTTCATCCACAAAAAATAACTGTTTGGTGCGGTTTGAATGCCGGCGGCGTTATTAAGCCATATTTTTTCGTCGACGATAACGATCGTCACGTTACTGTGAATGTCAGCGTTATCTCGCCATGATCACCGATTATTTTTGGCCCGAATTGGAAGATATGGACTTGAATGACATCAACAGGATGGTGCCACAAGCCACACAGCACACGTTACAATCGATTTATTGAAGGATAAGTATGGTGAGCGTGTTATCTCAAGACATGGGCCAGTCGATTGGAAGCCTCGTTCGTGCGATTTAACGCTGCTTGACTATTTTCTGTGGGGTTACGTAAAGTCATTGGTTTATGCCAACACGCCGACGACGTTGGAAGAGCTCACAGCCAACATTGAACGCGAAATAGCGGCCGTTTCGGCCAAAATGTGTTCCCGAGTCGTTGAAAATTGGGTCCAACGAATCGACCGCTGGAAACGTGCGATTCGATTCATAAATGTTTTGATTGTACTTCAAGCCAATAATAAAGTTTTTAAAATATCTGAAATGGTTTGTCTTTTATTTAAAAAAAAAGTTGTCAAATCGTTATTAGAAAACTCTATATAAATCTTTCTACGCAAGATAATTTGCGGCAATTCAGGCCAAGTTAATTGTTTTTTTTTTTTTTTTTTACTGAGCAAAAAATAAAACTTTCACTAAATTTTCATCACCATTATTCAAATTGTTGATATTGTTACTACATACGAGTATTAATTGGCAATATATTACCATCCCAAATGAAATTATAATTTTTAGTTTGATTGATTAAATTACATTGCCTAAGATGACCTTTCTGATTATGTTATTTGCAAATATAACTTTTTAACCTGCAGATTACGTGTTGTCTTTTGAGTTGATTGAAGGTTGTTGCTGTTTCTCACTGTTGTTCCGTGTCTTCCTCTCTCTTACACTCTGTATCTTCCAGTCCAACAAGTTAAGTCGAATTTCTTCGTTTTTTACGTGGAGTGTCACGGTCTGAACTATTTGAAGCAATCTTTCTAGTGTTAGAAATGAATCCTTTGGACTCTCCAAAAATAATTTGTCTGTTTTTAAATTTTTCTCTAACACTATGACAAATTTATTTCAGAGCACCAGGTTAAATGACTTCCGAAATCGCACTTTGTAGCTAAGCTTTTGAGCTTCTGAATTGATTTTTCTTCTCTTTTATGTGTTGCTCAGCAAATCCCAAAGAAGCTAGCTTGAAAGGAGCCTGCACTGTTTTATGAATTAAGTTTGTTAATAGCTTAAGAGTATAGTTGTGAAGCGATATCAAAAGTAATGAGATGTTTCGTTCACTTTCGTTAATTTTGTTTTCAATGAAAAATTGCTCGACCTTACACCTTAAGCATCCTTAACTCAACACATTTATTTTAACGGCAAATCGCCCATTAACGTCGTTTTTACCGTGCTGCCACTATTACACAGTGTGTTAAAATTCTTACATATTTTTACTTTAATAGGTATCAATAATACGAGTATGCTGTTCAGATGTTGAGTCTTCACTTTCGCTTTTCGATAAATTAGTTGAATTTATTATACGCTTTGCAGACGTAGGCCGAAAAGACGTGGTCTTACATAGCAACTTTTAGTTTTTGCTTATCTTTATTTTTGTTTTTGTATTTTCACACTTTTTATTGTTTTTGATAATGCCTTGCCGCCAATTTGTTTTGCGTCATGTGCGTTCCATAGATGACGGTTTTCACATGTTGTTACACATTTTGTTGAATTTTGTTTAAGAAGCGACTTATACAAAGAGATGGTCCGAACAAGACGCCCTCATAGTTTTATTATCAAGATTATTATGTATGGCATCCGGTGTTATTCTTACTAAGCGTAAATGCATATGCATATGAATATAACTTGTTTACTACATAACACATTATATGTCAAATTACTTAACATAAATGTACACAAATTTAGTAGCTAATTGTGCAATAACCTTAAATTGGTCTTTACGAGGTACGTTTAAAAAGTAAGATGGATTTATATTTTTATAAAAAAAATATTCATTTATTCATCAATTTTAATGTTCCCTTCAAAATAATCCTATTCAGATTTAATAATCTTGTGCCAACGCTTTTTTCAACCCTCGAAGCACTTCTCATAAGCACTTTTTGTTATATCATCGAGCTCTTCTAGCGATGCCGTTTTCACTTCCTCAATCGTAGCAAATCTCCGCCCTTTCACAGGTCTTTTCAGTTTTGCGAACAGGGAAAAGTCGCATGGTGCCAAATCCGGTGAATATGGTGGCTGAGACATGATTGTTGTATTGTTTTTTTTCCAAAAAATCTCTCACAAGCAACGATGAATGAGCAGGTGCATTATCATGATGCAAGAGCCATGAATTGTTTTTCCAAAATTTCGAACATTTTTATCGTATCGTATTCGAACGTTTTTATTATTACTTCTCGCATTCTCGCAAATGACGCATAGTTTGAGGTAATACTCCTTATTGACATACGACCTTGAGGTAAAACGTCCTGATGCACTACGCCAAAGTAATCCAAAAAAAACAGTGATCAAAACTTTGACATTTGATCGAACTTGGTGTGCTTTTTTTCAGTCTTGGCTCTCTTCGGTGCTTCCATTGCATTAGGACGATTGGGCTTTGGTTTCGACGTCATAACCATATACTCCTGATTCATCACCAGTTAGGATACTTTTGAGCAAGTCAGGATCATCAATGAAGTCATTCAAGAGCTTCTGAGCGACGCTCATTTGATCCAAATTAATAAGTTTCGGAGCAAACTTCGCTAACACACGTCTTATGTCCGAAACATCCTAAAAAATTAAATGACATGAGCCGACCGATATGCCAACATCCTCAGCAACTTTGCTAATGGTAATATTTATATTTTGTTGATGTGCTGAGGCGTACGCAACGACGTTCGTCATTGGCATCTTCTTGGCCAACTTTTTACTTAGAGGAGAGTCTCTCCTTATGTCACTTTCAACATTTTAAGTGTTTTAAAACATTTGATTCCATTTTTTATACTTTGCTCCATTTTTTGTAATAATTGAAAATCGCGATTATCGAACGTATGAGTGAGTATGTTGTCCGCGAAATTTCAAAAGTCGCCTTACTTTTTGAACACCCTTCATACTATCATAGTTTTATATAAACCTTGAATCGTACATTTCTATAACGAGTGAATTCAATTCGCCCAAAGGGAATAACTCAAACATCAAACATCGCTGGTGGTGGTGGTTGACACGTTATTTTTGTTGTTGTTGAGAAAAATCACGGGATCTGGTACACTTGATGCACCCTTGATGTTAGTTATAATTTTTTTGTCGCATTTATAAGCAGTTGTTTCTGCTCACGCATGCCATAACTATGGACTTATGGTTCTCATTACAATTTACACATTTGTGTTCAGTGCCATTATATCATTGAACAGTTCTGTGAGGGCTTACGCAGATAAAGCAGTTTTTTAAAGATTTTGCGTTGAAATGTGTTCATGATGACCAAATATCTGTTTTTATTCCATCGTTGAAAGCTCCAACTCACTTGAGTGTGCAAAATCGAAAGGATTTTCTAAACAAACCTTATAGAAAGTATCATATTATTGCAATGCTCATACTTTTCTGTCATCTCTTTTACTTTCTTGCACTTCAGTTCTTAGTTACCTACAATACATCTACACGAAAGAACAACAGCTTCGATAATAACACATATATCATTTTAATGCCCATAGGTATACACAATTCTGGGTTGCTTCGGTATTCTGAATAGACAGAACCCGAAAGACGGTGTGTTGAGATTTTCGCTGTGGAAAACAACTTGACACAGCTTATAAATGAACCCACGCAAATACTAGACTTTGATAGTCATACCGCCAACACTCTGGACTTATTTTTAACTTCTCACACTTATAAGTACAACGTCGATGTGCTATCTCCTCTTGGCTCGTCGGAACACTGTATTATATCACGTAATTTCTCGTATACTGACCACGCAGTTAGAGAAAAGATTACGTAAAGAACCGTACCGCAAAACGAAAGAAGAAACAATTGGAACGGACTGAAAACCTTCTTTAGGAATTTTAACCGGTCGTTATGATTCCTCTATAACGACGCTATTCTCTTTAAAATGAGATCCTTTATCCCTCACTGGATGAAGAGTATAAAAGTAAAAGAAAAGCAGTCGTGTGACTCTAGCTGTAAAGAGGCTGTTTGTATTAGAGAAATCTTTTCTCGGTCCCACAAGACCGAACCTGGAGTAGAAAACGGAAAAAGTTTAAACAAGCCAGTAATAACTGAAAAGTCTTTCTTAAACATGTGAAATTCCAATACGACCGAAAACTGAGGCAAAAAAGACTACAATATCCCAAAGGTAATAAAAATTATTAGTCCTTAGTCAAAGCTATCAGAAATTCGAACCCTCAACCGTAACACTAATCTCGCCATGAATGCTCATCAGTTTACCTTCAAGCACACTATCGGACGTACACTAAAATATCGTGATTTGATGTTAAGCCGCTTACGGAGTGCTCTCTCGAGGTCTCTATTTCCCAGTTATTGTAAAGTCGTACATCTGTACCTCTTTTTCGTTCCTCCCTACTTTTCCATCAATCGCGATGTGTGCAACCATTTAAAGGGTACCTTATCCCCCATGCAATAGTTTGAAACACCAGTGACTTTCATTAAACCGTGCACATATTCACAAGATTTACATATGTAGGAGTTTACTGTCACATCCAAACATTGCAAATGGCTCGAATAATTTGGATCCTTTTAATTTAAACGCATTTTAGAAATGGATTTTGTTTTTTTATCTAAGGTCATGATATCCTAAGGTCTTACGTTTTTAACACCTCAACGTTCACAAATGGACCTCGATCAAAAATTTGTCAGAAAAATGTATCAATTGCGATCGAAGCAAGACTCAGTTTCAATATTTTGGATGATGCTACCAGCATCAAGTGTAAAAGACATGTTGCATCATTTCAAGAAGCTATCAGAGTCTCCGCATCTGATGTGTTAGGTGTAAGGATGTTAGGATGATCACAACGAAACCCCTGGACTGTTAAAGAGTATCGAAAGGAACATGCATGCTTGGACGATGACTGACAAGTCTGTTCCACCTGACCAAGAAGAGGTTTTGAGAGCGGTATCTGAATTAATAAATTATATCTACTGGAACAGACGGATTCCCTGCCAAATTGTTTAATCATTTGAAAACTGTGATGAATGACTTGATAAGAAGCATACACCAGCTCATCTATAATATCTTGTCGGATGAAGGTAAGCCCAGTAAACGGAACTTCAGCATCATTTCCATCAATGCCAGCCCAATTCATACCCATTATCTGCTTATCGATTTCGAGGCAGCGCGTGGCGGTATTAACAGAGGCGAGCTATATAGAGCATGCCCAGTTCTGGCATCCCTGGCAAACTCGTACTTGTTTGCACAACTACTTACATACACTGACGACATTAACATTATAGAATGAAATATATAAATAATTACGAAAGCTACAATGGTCTACGTAGGCACTTTGCTTCGAAAAACCTCCACAGTGGTCGAAAAACTATTGGATTATCAAATTACTTTGCTACTTTGCTTTTATATTCAATGACGGTTTAACATCATATTAAAAATATTTAATGTTTTGGGAGTGATAGTTGAACCTCCAGTAAGAGATTACGTCGCTAGCAAAGATGAAACAAGACTACAATTAGCAGAGTATCGCCAACAGGCTGCCTCGAAAGAGGGCCGATCATCTCGAAGAAGAGCTTCAACAGCCCACAGATGCTTTCTGAAGAGGAGGAAGCTAAATTATATAGGAATGCAATAGCAGATTAGCTCTAAGTATGATTTTTATCCATGCAGATGTAATTTTTTTTTTCTTTATCTTGTATATGTTTCTCTATACAATGACCTTCCATTTTTTTTTATTGTATGAAAAATGTAATTTTGGCGGGCCAAAAATCATCAAATTTTCTTGAAAACTTCGACATTTTTTTTCCAAAACTTTGCCATTTCGTTAAATTTAATTTTATTTTTCATTGTATATTCATTATTTATACATAAATAATTCTCCATGTTTTAATACATTTGATGCAGTAGTTTTACTAGTTTTACTTTTTTAGATTACAAAAATCACCTTTTATTTTGCGGTCACACTGGGTGTGCCTTTTAACATAGTGAATTTCCTTTTTGTTGAGATAGTTCTCAAACAATCATCAAGTTTTTTGTTTGATCCTGTCAACTTTTATCTTTCCTCTTCCAAAGCAATTTACAGTGATTCATTTTGAGAAGATAAGCGTCTGACCGTTACGGAAGGTTTTAATTGCAAAAGCTTCGGCAGTTGCATTCGAATCATGTTACTGCGCTGATACGTAAAAGAATAGTCCTACGATTTTTGAAATTGTGTAAAATAGTACGTCTGCCTTGAAGAATGCATCTAAACTCTCTTTAGGTGACCACTCATCACTAAATTGTACATATTTAAATTATTCATTCGATTCAAATTAGCTGCACAAGTCTCTTATATATGCTTTAATAAAAATATATATAAAAAGTGTAACTGAACAACAAATTTACGGAAAAGATCGCTGAAATAAAAAAAGAAAAAATCGAAGAGGACTTGCACACCCATACATTCTCTAATTTATATTTTTCCTTATTCCCCGGGCTCATGCAACCGTTTTACAACTGATTAGAAATCGAGCTACAAATACAATTACATACATACCATATAATATGTTTTATCAAAAAAGTGTCTATTCATTTTCAAGTCGCGATAAAAGTATCTGATATAAAATATTTATTTGATGAAGGAAAATAGTACACCGTTCTATGCTTATAATATCATACTACCATATGATATGTGTACATATGTATGTATCTTTATCAAAATGACCCATTGTTAATTGTCTGTGACACAGTTTCGTCTAATGACCAAAGCACTTCCTACCTGTCATGACAAATTTCTCTTACCCCAGTCATATTCTAAGTTAATATCCATTGTGTGGATCGTATTACGAAAGCGATTTCACTCCTATCCCTATGTTCTGTATGAAATCTTAATTTTGTGGAAGCAGTATTTACAACTCATTGTAACGTCAATCAATATACACACAAACGTACCCAGTTCGGACAATTGGTTTTTTTTTTTTTTTTGCAATTTCATTTCGTATATTACATCCAATAAAGGAAAACACAGCATCGTTAAGCAAATTATGTCCAAGAGAGTCGCTTCTATAAACTCAACAGTCGTGTACCAAAACTAATTTTTTCACAGTACAAGGTTCATCGAAATCGTGCCAGTGTCAACAGCATGCAACTAGTGCTTTTGAAACACTGTGCCGTTTCCAGCAGCAACACTGTTTCGAATAGAATTCTTCCCCTGAGGACATCAAAAAAGTGGTCACATTTTTCAAATAGCTACTCTTTTCCATTCCCGTGTTTTTTTTTCATGTTTACTGAAAAAGGGTCGTTTTTTTCTTTATAGAGTTGAGAAAACGAAAAAAATAATAAATTATGTGTTTGGGGTTATATGTGGGAAAGAAAATGATGTTCGTAGCGGAAATTTCTTCATTTAAGAAAATCTTAAACTCTATAATTTGCATATAAATAGCTTTTGTAACAGAAACTCGCCCATAGGCCCTTTAAGAACGGACGAAGGGTGAAAAAAGATGAATTGTTTGATTTAGCCATAGAAGGTTGACTGGCTAACGGAGAAATTTAGGTTTAACATAGTTCTGCGAAGAAGCACTACACCCATTTTAGGTTCAAATAAAGTTCGCCTTATTATTCAAGTTATTAGCCTAAGTAAAGGAATATTAAAAAAGTTGTTTGCATTAAGAAGGACTACATTTTTTTTAAAAAGAGTTTAGCACGAGCTGCTTATTTGAGGGAGAATTATTTTAATTATTTAAATTTTATTTACAATCGCATATATACATATATATTTGCGTGGCTGGCATTATTTATAAAACCTTTAACTTTATCCTTTTTAGTTTTACTTTAATAAAAGTATCTTTTAGGCGAGCTCATATTTATCCGCCTTTTTTCTAATTTATAAAATTCAGAAAAATAATAAAAAATAAATTGGCAGTTGAATAATAACAAAGCCACCAATTTACATTAGCCATTGGATCTTACTTAAGTATTTAATATTGTAGATATCCAACTTGCTTAAGATCACTGCCTCGGATAGGGTCATCTTTTAGCCTTTCAACCGTGGGCGTTAATCTTCCAGTTTCCTCATCAACCATTTTTTTAGTGTTATCAAAATCAGTTGATCAATAAATTGGAGACCCGGTTCTTTTTTTATCATAGTTTTGAACAAGGTAATTGGGACTCAAAAACATTCTTAGCCATTTTAAAGTTCGCAGTTGTGAAGCAGTTTGAGGATGTTCTGTGAATATCTTCAACTTAAAATCGTGTAACTGCTCAACAACTACAATGATAATGTTAACTGGGGTGGCATCGTTTAACATAAATATGTATACACTGGAGAGCAAAAGTGTAACAATGATCTCTAAATTAAACAAACCTTAAAGAATTTTTACTAAATTCATTTTAATTCGCGCATTAAAACTTATTCTAACCTTTTTACATTTATTGATAAACAAAATAATTTAACAAATTGAAAATTTCAATGAAAAACGAAATAGTTAAAAAAAAAAACAAACAAAAAATAAGACAAGTCCAATGTTATAGTTTTGCATCGCATAAAAAAAATAGTTTTTAATAATCTGTACACAGTCTTTTTGCATTTATTAAAGAATCAAGCCGTCGCGGCTTGCTTTCGTAGAGTTTACGTACGATTTCCGACGAAATTGCGTACCATTCTCCCTGCACCCGGTCCCATAATTTCGTTATTTCTTTGAGCATGTATTGGTAACTTGCCAGCTGCCTTTTTAAATAAGCCCATAAGTTTTCGATGGGATTCATATCCGGACTCTGGGCAATCCATTCTATCGTGTGAAATTTTTGAAAATTTAGCCAATTTTTTACGAGTTTTGAGGAATGTTTTGGATCATTGTCCTGTGATCATTGTGAAGTGATCGGATCTTCCTCCATTCGCATTATATCCACATCAACTTGCAAATTTTCCTCCAAAATACTTAGGTACTGCTCTTTCCTCATTACGCCATCAAACTTGACCACGGGGCCGATACCGTTAGGCGTAATACACCCCCAAATAATCAAACAACCTCCTCCAGGTTTAACCGTGCTTGACTTGTTGTGGTTTTAGCGGACCTGAGAAGTTTGGTCAGAACCAAGAACGTCCACCTGACTGGAATCGGTTAATTTGGGTTCCATCAGATCAAATTACCTAAAAAACAAAAATTAATTTGCAACAAAAATGACAAAGTGATCAGAAATTTAGTATTACCCGTCTTCTATCAAAAAAAGTCCAGTTTTCATGTCTTTGCAAAGACTTTCCGTGACAGAACATTTTTGGCTGACAAGGCTGGCTTCTTCTTCTTTTCTTAAGCTTTGTAGCCGACTCTATTTAACGTTCGACTAAGTGTCCAAATACTTGCCTTATTCTCCAGTAGCGGGAGGCCGTTGTTTGTCACAATTATTTTACCTGCCATTAAAAGCTTCCCAATGTGTCAAGCTTCTCTATCCTAATTTTTATTTTTTTTTTTTTTGTCTTCCTTTTTTGTTCATTGCACCTCCTTCAAAATATCTGCATTTTCTTATCCTCGAGATGGACACGTGACTTATTTTTAATATTATAACGATCACTCTACTATTTTAGATTTCTCTTCTTTCTCTTTGTATATATTCAATAGTATTCTTGATTATGCGGCAGCATATTTAAATAGTGCTGAATCACTGGTTATTGTATTTTTAGCGCACTTCAATATTCGGCGATTAGGAGATGCGCCGAGCATGCAACTACTATTTCACGAGTGGTTAGGAGTTTAAATAAGATGACACAATGGCTAACAGAACTCCTACGGGAACAAGTTCAATACAAAACTATGGAGAATCAGCGAATCCGAAAATTTGCAACCTCCAATAGAGGCTGAAAACAATTTGAAAACAAATTAAAGATGCAAAGTGCAGAGGCTAAACAATAAAACAAATCGTTTTCCCAAAAAAAGATGGGTTGGAAACAAACTTTTCAGTGATGGAGAACACTTTCATCATGGCGCATTTGTGAATAATAAAAGCATGCATTACTAGTGGTTCCTTTAATTTTAACCAGGCATAAACAGTGACTGGTAAAGTGCATTACCGAATGATGGACGAGTTTCTTTTGCTGCAATTGAAACTGTTTTCCAAGTAAAAAAGCATAACACTATTTCAATAAGACCGTGTCACTCCACACAGCTCTAGAGTCTCGGTGGATTTAATTAATAATAAGCAAGTATATAGATATTCATTTCGCTTATATGTTTTGCTTAAGGTGACGCTACAGTCCAACAGAAAATCACCCGAAAGATTTTTTTCTTCTTAGCCTAAAGAAGCAGCGATTGACAAGAGTTCTTCTTCGTCTGATCGCAGCGCTAGTGTCATTGTTTGAATTGATAGCGGAGTCTGGGAAAGCAAAGTCCTAAACTACCTCAAAGTTATATCAGTCGAGGGCGAGACAACGGCGTTTAGTGTCATTTTTTGTTAACAGCATATACATCGTCTTACCTGCATTCACCGACATCACGCTGCTTTATTTTTGATTATATCAATATTATCAGTGCATGCGAGTAATTGGACGGACTTCGAAAAGATTGTGCTTCCTGTGTTGGTGCGTGAGTTTTGCTCTATTTTGTCTAGAATAATAAGAAAATCGTATTGCTACGCTCGCCTGTTCGTTTTTGACATCAGAGCTCTCGGTAAGTTCTTTCCTGACCTTGATGAATCAGCGTGCAATCTCACCGTCATTATGACAATCCGACGAGTTTGGCAGGGATACTAAAACTAGACATTGTTCTATATCGGATGTCTCTATAGATGCTGTCATACGCGATCTTAAAATCGATGTATAGGTTGTGTGAACCGAATTAGAGCTCATGGGATTTTCCCAAGATCTACCGTTGTGTGAATATTTAATCGATGGTGGACTTTTCTGGACTAAAATCACACTGAAATGGACCAATCGTGTTGTTGACGGAGGGCTTCAGGCATTTACACAATATGGCAGGAAGGATCTTGGAGGCAATGTTAAGAAGTCGGATGCACGTATATTTAGCCCAGTTAAGAGAGTCTCCTTTCTTAAGCATTGGACAAACTAGGCTGAAGTTCCATTCATCAGGCATACATTCGTCCGACTATATTTTACAGATGAGTTGGTGTATGCTCCTTATCAATTCATCATATACTGTGTCGAAGAACTCGGTCGTCGGGCCGTCCACTCCAGCAGTTTTGTTGGGCTTAAGCGTAGATATGGCTGTCTGCACTTTATCTAGGTCGGGTGCTGGTTGAAAGGTTCATTCTGCCTGGCAGCGGTATTTGGTTCGTCACAACCGTTATAGAGTCTGCAGAAATGCTTTTTCCAAATCCTCAGCATCTACTGCAACTACGCTACTACGTTCTGCTGTTTGTCTCTACAGGTTTTGGTTCGTGGTTGGTGCCGGTGGCATGTTTTTTTGCGTTTTGGTAAAACTTCCGAATCTCATTCCAATAATAGCATCTCTCAGTTTACTCGACCGCATGTTTTGTATGATTCTTGCTTAGCTGCTTGTGCTGGCCGGCACTTATTATCAACCCAAGGTTTTTCGTTGCGGTGGCCGAGGGAAACCTAGCACAACACACGCGTCATCTTCGATGGCTTTTTGGCAATTTTGCCACTGGTCTTCAATAGTTGATGTTGACCGCACAGGACCTCTTAAGAGACCCGGTCGAAAAATGGTTTTGGTGGTCTCATGCGATTGTAGCCGTCCAACGTCGAACTTCCTCACAGTATTAGCTTGTCTTTCTGATGTTCGGGATATCCGCAACCGTACATCGGCAAACGACATAGTAATAGTCGGAGTTGATGCTGGCCTCCCGAAACGTTCGGGTATCCATAATACTGAAGAAGTACCTGCTTCGATATCAGTGTGGTCAATCTTGTTGACAGTTCGTTGATCAGAAGATATCAAAGTCCCCTTAGAAATATCGAAATGCGGAGTGCTAGTTACGATAATCCAGAATCCTTTATCGAAGGTGATGTCGTACAGTCTATTCATTGCGAGAGTACCATCAAGGATGCCCTCGTTTCCTAGCTTTGCTTTAAAATCATCGAGGAATTTTTAATGTTACAGCTAGTGCACTCGTTAGTCTTGTTCAAAAGCTCATAGAAGCTATGTTTGGTGTCATCATGTTTCTCTTCTGTGGCGGAGTGCGCTCTTCTAAGGCTAATGACTGCAAATTCAGCCTTTATACGGAATATTACGAGCCTCTCGATAACACGCCGGAAGCTCAAGGCTTCTTGCTTCAGTCTGCCTCTAACAACAAATCAAAGTAACATCTCCTTTGCAGCAGTGAAGTGACTTCGCTAGTTGTTCGGCTCTACGGACCAAATACTCCACGTACAGATCCGAAGTTCGCTGTCCTTATTTTATTTGAAGGAGTTGTCAACAGTAGATCCGTTCGTATCCGAGGATTGCTGTTGCTTCCTAGATGTGGGTTTTTTTCTTCCATGGGCGAGAAGTTACCGCGGTAAAACAATCCTCAACTTTGAGGGGAAGTTCAATTACGGCGGATTTATGATACAAATGCCAGAAGTATCTAAATTAAAAATTTCTAATAGTTCCATAGTTTTAAATGCAAACGAATAATCCGCTAAGGATATGTCAGGCGGGGACGGTATCAGGCATGCACCTAACAAAATTTAAAAAAAGAAGTAATAAATTTTTTTTTTAATTCAAAGCCATAAATCTATTTTGAAAATATTAATTTTTCTTATATGTGTGATTTTTATTTTGTATTTAATTATTTACAAATAAATAACATAAAACAGTTATTATTAAATCCTCCGTCGTAATAGATTTGAAATTTAAAAGTGATTATTGGGCCGTTTGAGACCAAATCAGGTAAAAGAAAAAATCCATTCTGAGCTAAAGTCTAAACTTTCCGCTCCGAGATCCTGGTTCCATGCGCTCAAGGTAACCTAGCCATTTAATCCTAGCTTTTTTGATGAGGTGGTCAGCGCTGTATAGCCCGTTTATTTCGCGGATAAAACGCATCTTTCATTCTCCATTGATGCAAACAGGACAGAAACAATCAGAAGAATTTTTCTTTCAAAGTGCCAGAGAACATTTTCGTCTGTTTTGACAGTGTCCGCGCGGCTGGTGGTCGGTGTCTTTAATAATGTCTTTATGGTTGACCGAGAGAGCCCTTTACCAATCAGTTGCCTTATAAGCTCAAGAAGCAGCAATAAACAAAAATAATTCTTTGATAACGAAGCTCCTTACTACCTCAGAGTTGTAGCTGACAATCGTCACTTTTTGAGGGAAACGTTGTGTGTCCTTCTTTGTTTATAGCATATGTTATACTTCTTTTTTTTTTTTTTAACCGCTTGAGCCTTCTTTACCGCTTCTGGTTCAATAGCTATGTTTCGATTGATAGCTCGCTGTATTCTTTCTGCATATACGTGTAACGGAGAGGACTTTTAAAAGATGATACCTCTAGAGTGGACTTATAAGTTTTCCAAAATCAGGAACGATATTGAAAAAATCATATGACAACGCATCACCTTATTTAAGTCTTTATCTGACATTGTAGTTCTTGGTTTGGTGATTACCTACCTTGACGGAGCAGTATGCGCTCTCCATCGAATAAGCTTAGATTAGATGGCAAAACTAGGCATAGCTCTGTATATTGTATGCACTTCATCTCTATAGATGAAGCTTTGAAATCTATAAAGAGGTGGTATGTATCAATTTGGAATTCCTGGGTTTTGTCCAAGATTTGCCATTATGTGGTATTTTTTTCCTGGCCTGATTGAGCATGCTCTTTATGAAGGTTTTTGGATGTTCACATAATACTCTAGATAACATTTTATATGCTGTTGGTGCTGAGAAATTACCCATCGTCATCATCATCACCATAATGATCGTCGTCATCATTACCATCATCTTATTCATTAGTTGACACATAAATTCATATGTACATACAAAACGTTATACGTTTATAAATGTATAAACTAATTTGAAGGTCAGATTAAAATCTGGCGTTCTTTGAATACCAGTCGCCATATTTTCATTATTGTTGAATACGCTTTAAATTTCAAAATAACGTATTGTACTATGTGAAAAACTTCTGAACTTCAGACATTCGGTTGTACCTATGGTCTCGATCGAGCTTTTCTCGTGCTGTTTCTTTTTTTTTTTGATGAGCATATGTTCCTTCTTTCTTTCTGCTTGTAGAGCTTGGTAATCCATGTCGTTCTTTTCCGCATGGCCCCTCTGTAAATCCGTTGTTCTTCCAGATTTGCCTGTATAATTTCGTCATCGAACCAGGGTTTCTTAGTTGTAGCGAGTTGAAATGCAGTACACTTGAGGTTGGCTGCTCAACTGGGCTGCAACCGGCCTTCTATGTTTGATGCTGGCGGCATCCGCCTTGTGATTGTAACCTTTCGACGTTGGACTTTCTTACAAGAAAATGGTGCGAGTCGATATTAACCGTGAACATATGGACATCCAAAACACTGGAGAACTGAGTCGATCGTAATATGAATAGTTTTATTGACGAACTATTATTTAGCCGTCAGCAAGGCCTCTTGTCTTTCTATTAAAATCGACGAATTTTTCGTCTTGTTTAGGGTATTGCCCGTAGGTTTTATGGAAAAGCTCGTAAAAGCAGTCGTTAGTAAGATCATCTTATTGGGCATTCATGAGACTTACCATATATTGGCGAATTACCTTTTTATGCGTATGGTTGTCAGGCGTTCCTTTACATGACTGAAACTCAAAACTCGCTCCCTCAGTCATCCTCTTACTTCGAATACGCATCCAAATAAACGCTGCGACTAGTGTCCCTCTCTCTCGGATTGTCTGTTATGTTCTTCATATCAGATATCATAGTTTTTCATCCTTTTTGTCCGGTCCATCCAATCGCACTTCTGCATGACAGCTATGTCTGCTTTGTAGCAGTTGATGATCAGCGCTAGTTATTCCGCGTGCAGATGCAGAGATAGTTGTCTTTTAATCCGTTTCTCACATTTTTTATCTTTTCCGTATAGGACTGCAAGCCCTATGATAACGTAGGCCAGTATTATTCTACTGTTTGAGCACTCATTTGCCAATTTAACCTGTAAGATTAACCTCACAGGGGCACACTTTATATTAATTAGTTTCAAGTTTGTAAATTTGGACAATATATATTTTTCGCAATTAGCTCCGCTTTTCAAAATATTGTATTTTTTGTAATTTTCAATTACTCTTAGAAATAGAAAATGTAGTTAAGTGTGAGAGGTATGGAAAAAAATGGAATAGGATTGCGCTCTTGATATCCAAAATTTTAATTGGATAGTTTTGACAAATTGCTCAATTTTTGCAACAAATATCAAGGACATGGCTTAAATGTACAATACAGTTCCTTATGGCAATGTGTTGATGACATCAACAAAAAATATTTCTTTCATTTCTTTTCCTTTTTTTATTCGCTTTTACTGCTTAGGTAAACAACATTGGTTGCTTTATGTTTAGGTCAACATTTTTTTATTATTCTTAAAACTTGCATCTTATCGTGCTTAGGCTAGCGAAATTTTTGTATAAATTAAGTGAAATAAAGTTACCTCGGGTTAGTCTAATCGAACCAAGCCCTTTTACTTCCTAATGTGAGGCTGTATTAGGCGATTGAATAAAAAATATTAAAATTCTAAATAGTATAATTTACATTATCCTTCGAGCCGAATTAGCCGGAATAGAGAAACGTGTGTTGTAAATATTAGTACTAGACCAATACACAGTGACCAATTAAAATCGTATACTCCAGAAAAAAGTGAAGTGAAAATGAGTGAAATCGAAGACATCGCTTTGAATTAGACGAGAATCACGGAGGAAGTGCACCTATTATGGACTAACTTCAAGAAAGAAGGAGAATATCGATACTCAGTAGAGTATTTTGCAAGTAGACTCGATCAGTTAGAACAGCACTGGACTAACTTCCAAATAAATAACAGGTAGTTGGAAGATTTGCGAAAGACAAACCCGCAGCATGAGTACTTTGTGAAGAAACATTTTAGCCAATTTAAAACGAAGTATCTCGATATTAAGAGTATTTTCAAAGGGAAAACATGCAACCATCGCCCAGGCCATTACCAAGTGACGGAGGCATTCCACCTTCACGTATTTCTCCGGTAAATCGAATTCCAAATCCAAGTGCGGCAAATCAACAATCAACATTCGATCCAGAAGAAACTTAATAGTCAACGAACATTAAGAAGTGCCCAGCAAGATTTGCAAAGTTGAATCTGATTAAGAACAACTTTGTACGGACTATCGAGAGCTTGGATGTAACTCAGAGTGTACTTTACCTATCATTCAAATTGGATCAGTTTAGGGAATACTGGACGAAGCTGGTGGCAATGAACGATGAGATCATTTTCTCATTGGAAGAAGCCGATTACGAGCAGGAGTTCGTGTCCAACAACGAATTCATTGAGTTGGTGGAGATATATCAAGATGCTTATATCAAAATTAAAGAAGCAAAACAAAGACAGCACCAACCAGAGACAGTAACTCCACAAGCTGCAATACATCGGGAAATCAAACTTCCACCAATAAGTATACCATCATTCAGCGGCAAGTATGAAAAATAAGACATCATTTTGGGAACTGTTTGATCGATTAGTTCACCAGAACGAAACCTTGAGCGATATTGAACGAATTCAATACCTAAAATTCAATTTAAAGGGAGAAGCAGCAAAGATTGTTAACCATTTGGCAGCGACATCGACATTGCTAACGAACCGGTTTCGAAACTCAGCAGCATTGGTCAACAACTACATCCAAAATTTTCTTAAATTAAAAACAGTTCGACATGAAAATGCTTTCGATGTGAAAATGATCATGGATATGACAAGGGAAATCTTATACGGTATCAAAATTTTGGGATTTCTGGGATCTATTAGTGATTTAGTTGCTATGTCCGAACTTTACCCTGAATCAAGGAAACTACGGGTATATCAACAATCCAGAGAAACTTCAGGTAGAAATTCTTAAACTAAGCGACTTCTTCGACTTCAACGAGGCTAAATTCAGAGAATTAAACAGCAGTCGCGAAGCCAACCGTGAACACCAGTCGCAAGTACGAGGAACAACAACAAACGTTTTGAATACAGTCACACAGTCGAAATGCGTTGTGTGCAGCGAGTCTCATCATTTGTATAACTGCACAAAATTTTTAAACATAAAGATAAAAAATCTGTTGGACGTAGCTGTGTTTCAACTGTTTGCGTGACGGACATACCGCAAAGGAATGTGAGATGAAGACGTTTTGCAAAATATGCACACAACAGCATAATTCCCTACTTCATTTCCTTCCAGGTGAGAGTACAGGAGTTTCGGTAATAGGAAGAACATCCAGTGAAGAAGCTTCAACATCAACCGCTACCGCATGTCATAGTAATAGAATGGTACTACTAGCCACAGCCATGGTGAACATATGCGTTGGAGGGCAAGTTAGACTCGTGCGAGCTCTTATTGATGAAAGGTCTCAAGCATGCTTCGTGACAGCGCAATTAGCCAGTCAATTAAAAGTTCCGCTGATCAAGTATGAGTTAAAAATCAATGGAATCAATGGTCATGCTACAGAAATCATCGTAGCATGCCACCTTACCATTCAATCAATTTACAATGAAAAGGACAATTTGAAAGTACATAGATGTTCTAGTAATGCCAGTTATTACACAAAGACTGCCAGCACAATAAGTTACACACAACCAGGAGCTACACATCCAAGGGCTGATGTTGGCTGATGAGTGGTACAACCAACCGAAGGAGATTGAATTACTAATTGGATCAGACATATTACCGCAATTTTTGGCGCATGGACTAGTCAAGGGTCCAGCCCATACTCCAATGGCACAAAATACAATGTTTGGCTTGATATTATCGTGATCAGTCAGCAGCATGTTAACGTCAAGGAAGAAATCAGAAATTAATAAAATTACATCATGCATCAGTGCGTGCAGTAAAGATGAAGGCTTTAAAAGATTTTGGGATATAGAAAAAGTTCCAAGTGCAAAGATCTAGTCTACAGAAAACGAAATGTGTGATAATCACTACCAAATGACACACAACCGGGATGAAACAGGACGTTACATGGTAAAATTGCCCCTGATGAAGGATCGCATGGTTTTGGGAGATTCACGAAAAATGGCATTAAAGCGATTCTTTATGTTGGAACAAAGACTCACAAAAAATGAAAGTCTTTGGGATGAATAATCCAATTTGATTCAAGAATATATTAATCTTGGACACATGGAGGAAGTATCAAATGGTTATACTGGAAAAAGATATTATCTTCCATATCACGCAGTGATAAAGGAAAACAACACTACTACCAATCTGAGAGTGGTATTCGACGCCTCGGCAAAGACAACATCTGAGGAATCGCTACTTCGATGGAGGTCGTTTCCAATCGTCTTCACAGCTGACGTTGAAGAAATGTATCGGAAGATTTTAGTCGATCAAGAGAGAAAACTCCAAGAACCCGATCAAATAACACGTTCTCAAAACCGTCGCATACGGCAAACCAACCGCACCGTATTTAGATATTAAAACTCTATGCCAGCTAACCGACGATGAAAAACAAAAGTATCCACGGCAAGCAAAACCTAGCTTGAAGAACTCTATGATATGTGAACTATTGTCTGGGAGGCGCAAATTCACTAATAGAACGCCAATATCTTCAAACGGAATTAACGCAGCTGTAGCGGCTACGTAAATGTAGGTGGCGTAATTTAATAATTCATGCTACTGTTGGCTAGAGGGCGCGCAGGAAGAAAAAAGGAAAGAAATGGAGGAATGAGTTCAAGTCACGAAAAATAGTATTTAGATAGTTCACGATCAAGTATGAAGAAGGAAAGAGGTAGTTGTAACAAAGAAATAAATTAAGTTTAAATAAATGAATTAAGTTTATAAAGAATAAGAGTCGCGTATTAATTAATGTGGTTAACAAACGAATAACTACTTTGGTGACCCCGTACGTTTATGAAAAAGAAAATAGTACAATACATAGCTTCATTGAACTTTTTCTTTACAAACCATGATCTCAAGCTCACAGATCATTCGAGCGCATTACGCCATTTTCAAGAGAAGAGCATGCTTCCGCATCCAACAAAATCAACACCATCCTTTCTCGTAACCATTAACCGCCACTCGGCAATCAATCACAGCCGGAGGCGGGGTCGCTGGGGTCCAAATCTGGAGAATACGGTGGGTGGGGAAGCAATTCGTAGCCGAATTCATTCAATTTTGCCATCGTTTTCATGATTTGTACGGTCATTCGTATTTTTGTGGGCTTTATTTATGTTTTCATCTGAAACAGCCTCTTTTAGACGTGCACTGCGTGCATCATCTTCGGTGCTTGTATGACCACTTTTAAATTTTTCAATCCACTTGCGAATGGTTCGTTCGGCTGGTGCAGAGTCCGGGTAACACTTATCAAGCCATTTCCTTGCATCGGCTCCATTTTTTCCCATCAAAAAGCAATGATAAATCAACACATAAAATTGCTTTGAATCCATTTTTTTCACAATAACAAAAGTTGCTTCACTCACAACGCTATATCTCGAGAACTAATCGCCCGACAACTGTCAAATTCATACACGTATCTCTTGAACGTTGCTACTAACTGAAAATGGTATGGATTTAATTCAAGTGGTGCCCCCCCTTACAAACGGACTTTTCAGCCCATGTATTATATATAAGTAATTTAGATAAGTTTTACATCCTTTTATATATTATTCTAAAACGTATTCATATACATATATAGTATTACTTAGTCTCTTAAATTCATTTGTAAGACGAACGCCTTTCTTTCTCTCTCGCGTCACGCTCAATAATTCATAATGGTAGACGAATAGCCTCCGCTGACACAAAACCACTCCTTCCAGCCAGCACCAGAACCGACAATTGAAATAGACCAACAGTCATTATCCCGGCGAATTTATTACGAAAATTCTTCGACAGTCTACGCAGTCGCAATAAAACTACCCGAATTTTGGACAAAAACCCGCTATCTGGTTTATTCAAGTAGAGTCGCAATTCGCGATTAGGAACATCACCGCCGAATTATCCAAATTTCACTATGTCGTCCAAGCTCTTCCACAGGACCTTGCTGCAAGTGTGTACGACATTTTAACCCAGGATTCCCCTGCCCTTTACTCAAATTTGAAGAGATGGGTGATAAAAAACCATCGGAATTTTTTCGCCGACTTCAAACTTTGGCTGGACAATCCACGATTATGACAGAAAGTTTAATTTTCGAGCTATGGAAGCGAAGACTTCCCACATTGGTCAGAGTTTCAATAAAGTCTAGCTCCAAAGCAAACTTGGAACAACTCCTAGATGTAGCTGATGATATATATGAAGTATACCAACAGCAAAATACGTCCACGTTCTCCATTGTGACCCATCCGTAGAAAAAGATCAGTGAACTCATCTGCCTTAATCAAAACCTGCAATCACAAATAAATGATATTAAATCAAATTTCTCAAAAATGAATTAAAAAAAATTTTCGGTCGCGAAATCCATCTAGAATAAATCCTTCCACAAACCCTCAACGCAATAGAACTCATTCTAAAAACAAAAACAATACAATCATTTGTTGGTATCAATGGGGACGGAACGCACAAAAATGCAGCAAACATTGCAATTTCAACAATAACCCAAACTAGACTCTACTGCCATTATGACGGCAAATGATAGTAGTATTAGCAACATACAAAGCCGTCTCTTCGTCAAAGACCCAATTTCAGGCATAACATTTTTGATAGATTCCGGTTCGGACGTCTCAGCCATTCCAGCATCCTAATACGGGGCCCAGTTTTCAAAGCCGGACCAATTCATTTCTGTAACCAATGGCTCGTCCATCAAAGTTTTCGGTACAAAATATCTTCTTAATTGCATCGGTAACTAAACCGATTATAGGTGCCGACTTTTTACGAAAAACCGGTCTCATTATTGATGTTAAAAATTCAAAACTCGCTGACCCTCTTAAGAACACAATAGTTATTGGGAAATCATGTCAAAAAGTTATGACAAGCCCACGATTCTTCGCCATAGAGCAGAAATATAATTCCATACTAGTAAACTTCTCTTCCCTAATGGAACCACCAGATTTTAACTTTCCGTTCAAACACACTGTGGTACATCACATAATAACAAAAGGTCCACAGCACAGTCGTCCGAGATGCTTAAACAACTCAAAGTTAAAGATAGCAAGGGATGAATTCAACCACATGCTACAGATGGGGATTTGTCAACCATCCTCATCACCATGTGCTTCTCCGCTACAATGGCATTAAAACGAGAAGCAAACGGAGACCTTGCGGTGATTACCGTATGTTGAAGACAATCACAGTCCCCGACAGATACCCTCTCCCACATATACATGATGTTAACACCATGCTTCACGGATGTACAATTTTCTCGAAAATAGACCTAGTGCGTTCTTATCACCACATACCGATGGCCCAAGAAGACATCATCAAGACAGCGGTGACCACCCCTTTCGGGCTGTTCAAATTCACTCGTATGCCATTCAGGCTACGAAACGCAGCTCAAACATTTCAGCGGTTTATGCATCAGGTTATGAGGGACCTGGAGTTTGTATTCGCTAGTAAGTCCGAAGAGTTGCATGAAAGCCATCTCAAATGCCCATTTCAACGGCTTTCGGCCTGCACATTAAAGCCTCTAAATGCGTATGCGGTGTAACCACACTGCAGTTCTTAGGGTTTAAGATTTCAAAAAATGGAATTAAGCCTTCCCGCGAAAAGGTTGAGGCTAAGAAAAATTCAACGAACCCAAAACTATCAAAAATGCACAACGTTTCATAGGGATGGTAAACTATTACCACCGTTTCATACCACATCTAGCATGTACCTTTGCACTGATTTACGACCATCTGGCTCAACTTCTCAAAACTAAAACAAAATCAACACTAAGACAGCACTCCTTGTTCACCCACAAGAAAATGCAAAGCTTTGTATAACAACAGACGCATCCAACACAGATATCGGAGCAGTAATCCAGCAGCTGAAAGGAGACACATGGGAACCAATCGCTTTTTACAGCAAAAAGTTGTCCCTCACACAATCTCGATACTCTGCATTCGATAGGGAGTTACTTGCCATCTACATGGTAATTCAGCATTTTATGAATTTTGTTGAAGGCTAAAATTCTTCGGTTCTAATGGACTACAAACCACTCACGACTGCGCTTACAACAAAAACTAAGCGTAGTCCGAGACAAGAACGGCAGCTTGACTTTATAGCGCAATCGTTGCCGACACCCTTTCTCGTCCTGAAGCCAATTCATGGCCAAGAATAGAACAATTGGCTGAAGCCCAAGCCGCTGACGAAGAACTCGATCTACTTATTAGACATCCGTTAGAAAACTCCAGAGTGAAATTTCAACTAGTAAAAATACCTGCTTCCAAAAAGACCTTGTGGTGTGAAACATCTACAGACAACAACAGACCCTATGTGCTGCGAAACGAACGAAAGCCCTTGTTCGACGCAATTCATTCAATTGCACATCCGGGAGTTCGGGGCACACGAAAAAAAATCACTAGGATGTACTTCTGGCCCAAAATGAACCATGATATAAACTCATGCGCTAAAACTTGCGTTTCATGCAAGGAAGGAAAAGGTACACAGGCACATCAAAACGCCGTCTGACCAAATTAAATGACCAATGCGGGATATAAGTGCGGAGAAAGTCGACAAGACGTATTTTAATGAGCACGTTTCTCGATTCGGGGTACCAAACACCATAACAACTGATTAAGGCTCACAATTTGAGTCAAAGCTCTTTAAAGAACTTACAAATTTCCTCGGTACCACACGTATCCGCACAACGTCCTACCATCCACAGTCCAATGGAATTGTGGAAAGATTTCACCGACAACTAAAATTAGCCATTCGAACTTCAGAAATGACAAGAAATTGGTCACAGGCAAATACCCTTAATATTACTACTGTGGCAACACCACAAAGATCTATTCACTTCCCAAACACAATCCACACTTGCAAGCAGGTCTAAGTCAGAAACGATAAAGCAAAATCTTTCGAATCTTCTTATGAGGGTCCCTTTAAAGTAGTAAAAAAATTACGTAAAAAATTTGTAATCGAAAAAGCCGGAAAAACATTATCCGTCGCAATTGATAGAATTAAACCATGTTATGACATCGACAACTGACATATAAACAACCCGTCGCTGCGTTAGAAGGGGGGTGATGTAGCGGCTACGTAATTGTAGGTGGCGTAATTTAATAATTCATGCTACTGTTGGCTAGAGGGCGCGCAGGAAAAAAATAGAAAAGAAAGAGGAAGGAGTTTAATTCACGAAAAATAGTATTTAGATAGTTCACTTGATAGCCAGAACTTGACTTTAATAGTGACACAACATTTAAAATGTTGGGCATAAAATGGTGCCCAGGAACAAACGACTTCCAATTTAAAGCCATTTACAATTACTATCAAGGCAAAGACCCTTATTCAAAGTTTACGGCTTTTGGGCATCGAATGGGAAGAAAACTTTCAAAAGAAAATTCAAAACGAATGGAACAGATTTGTCGCCAACTGGGTATCCTATGTGCAACAAAACTTAAAGGACAGTGGAGATTCTTACCCGGAAAGGAGAATCCTGCTGACATTCCGTCAAGAGGATCATTTAGAGATACCCTAGCTGAGAATTCAACCTGATGGTATGGTCCAGTGTGGTAAAAGAAAAACCGAAAGCATTGGCCAGCTGATAGATTTATGATGGAAGTGCAAGATATATCTGAGATTCGAAAATCTCACGCTTGCCTGGCAATGCATCCCAGCAATCCTTCACACAAAGACGATATTTATCTCAAATTTTCACTACTTTCAAAACTTCAACGCGTTAGTGCATACTATCTACGATTTTAAACTAATTACCAACGGAGCAAGAAACATGAACCATTACAATATGGCAGGCTAACGTTAATGGAGCTACTGGAAGCAGAAAGGAGTGCTCAATTAAGTTTTTCTGAGGATATGAAGTAGTAGATATGGATTTGAGGATAATGTAGTAATAGTGAAAATCGTAAAGGGAACATTTAAGCGACCTATAGCCAATGTGTGTTTGGCAGCAGCGAAGAAAATATTATGAAGCCTGCTGAAAACATGGTTCAACCGTCGAATCATCCATCCAGCACACTCAGAACAAAGCTTAGGGATAGAAAGCAATCAACCAGTTTCTCTATTGCCCTTGTGATTCGTTGGGATCCACAAGATATACAATCACCCACCCGGAAGTTAGATTATTTGTAGAACAAATTGGAACAGCTAAAATTCAACGAGGAGTATTACGTACGAGCATTCGATTCCCAATCACAGATATTTTACGTGATCAATTCAATATGAACAAGACCAGAGATCAAATAAATGTGCGAGAAAGCAGAATCAATAACAAAGGAAAGTCAATGTGAGTCATCAATGCGAGAGTCATCACATGGAAGAAAAATGGAGAAACATACTCTCAATTTTCAACAGACTTGAAGTAACACCGTTACGAAGACAAAAACGAGGACTACTAGGAACTATTCTCACCCCGATATTTGGAGTCAATGTTGAAGTGAACCATGACATCGAAGACCTAGGCTGTAACCAGAAAAAGCTGATAAAAAGTAGTAAAAAAATACCAAGATTATGCTGTCTACAATAACGAGTGTGAACGAGACAGAAGCTAGAATCAACAACAAAATCAACAACTTTACGAAAAAGCTGGATGCAGGTCTAGAAGAGATCAATAAGATGAAGTCTTGGTACAGGAATGTTGAGGAGAATAAAATAAATATACATGTAACGAACGCATATCTGATTGCATTTAGCTACATGCGAGAAATTGTAACAAAATACAATAAGTTGCTAAATGCATATCTGAAACATAGCTATTTGTTTGAGTTTTTGTCTCACAAGAACATGGAAGAGATCATTAACAAGTGTGCGGAGAAACTTGGCCCAGGACGCTAAGGCTCCCTCACACTATGTGGAAAGAATTATGGACGCACAATACATGGATGTTCGTTAAACCCGAAGAAACCACTGTGTTCGTGAATTGTGGACCAACTTGAGAAAAGTAATTCTAAATGACACGGGTATTATTCACGTCACTTCGTAATCTGTCATCCAATCCAAATTTATACGATTGGAAGCAAAATTAATCAAGGACACGAGAATAGTAATGCACATCAGTAAATCAATTGCCACTATAAACACATCACTATTAACGGTTCCGGTTTATATTACAAATAAAATCGTTATACCTCTGAATAAGGATATAATGGAAGTCTTAAATTTCAACCATCAAAAAGCAGTAAAAGCGCTCAACCGGCTACATGACCATAATTGGAAGACCATAAAACAACATCAGGATTGGACAATTGGGTTTTGTTTAATTTTTGCATCCGGTATTTTTATCATTTGTCTGCTATATTGGCGGTGATCCTCAAATACCGCAATCATCCAACCAAGAACTCTGCCAACATCGAATTGAGAGACCGAAAAAGACTAAATCACCGTTTTGGGTTCAATTGGGCAACAATCCCGCAGGAGGCGAAGTGTTGATGACATCAACAAAAAATATTTCTTTCATTGCTTTTCCATTTTTTATTTGTTTTTACTGCTTAGGTAAACAATATTGCTTTTTTTATGTTTAGGTAAACATTTTTTTGCAACAAGTATCTCACATAACACGAGTAATGTTGGCTTCCAAAGCGTTAATTGTAGCTGGTTTATTCCTGAAGACCTGAGATTTACATATTCCCAGAGAATACAGTCCAAACGTGTGATATCGTACGATCTAGGCGGCCAATTTCCTGTAACAAAACGTGAAATTAAGTGCTTACCAAAATGATTTCTCAACAAGTCCATGGTTTCACGCGCTATATGGCTGGTAGTGCCGTCTTGTTGAAACCAGAGCTCACTGAGACCATGTACTTGAATTTCTGGAAGCACATAGTCCGTTAACATGGCGCGATAAAGGTTACCATTGACGGTAACATTCTGATTTGCCTCATTTTTGAAGAAATATGGACCAATGATACCATCAGCCCATAAACCACACCATTCCGTTGTTTTTAATGGTTGTAATGGTAGCTCTTGGTACTCTTCGGGTTGCTCATCAGCCAAAATACGGCAATTTTGTTTATTAATGTATCCATTGAGCCAGAAATGGGCTTCATCATTGAACATTGGTGAGCACTTAATTTCACGTTTTGCTACGGTAAATTGGCCGCCTAAATCGTGCGATGTCACACCTTTGGACTACTTTCTCTGGGGATATGTAAACTCTTAGGTCTTCAGTAATAAGCCAGCTGCGATTGACGCTTTGGAACCCAACATTACTAGTGTTATCTGCGAGATCCCAGTCGCTTTACACGAACGAGTCGACCAAAATTGGACTTTCCGAATGGACCACCTCAGACGTAATCATGGCCAACATTTACATGATATCATTTTAAAAAAGTAAATGACATAAATTGTTTTTTTAACTGATAGTAAAAATTTTAAGTTCGCTTTCAAATTTATGTATTTTATTGTACATTATAAATCAAAGCTTATCGATGAAAGTCAATGCTATTTTTCGATTGAAACCTTGTTCACACATGTACCTGATATAATAATTTCAAAGCATCAGTAATGCGCGCAATTCAGAGGCCAATAAAGTTTCAGCTCGAACTATACATATGGTAACATGACGTCTAAAAACTTAGCTTCAAATAACCGAATTGTCAACACAACCCCATTTTCGGATTTGATTTGTCTATATGAATGCCGTGAAAGCCATTATCCGCCAGTTTGTTTTGGTTTCGTTTTTATAGCACTCTTGAATTTGGCAAAGTGAGTTTTAAATTTAAATGACAACATTATTTTGAAAACCATTTGATGTGTGTACTTGTATGAGTAAGTAAATTCAATAAGGTTTGGAAAGATTTGTATCGTGGTGCTCATAAAAATGCATTGCAAACGAATGTTGCAACATTTTGTCCTTAAGTGCGATTCCCTGATGGTATGCTTCAGTTATAAAGATGGGGAAGCGTTCAGCAATTGACAGTAGGAGTATGCATGTTGGCGAAAAGTTCATTTTGTATACTTACATATGTATAAGAAAATTTCTGTCCCCCAAAAACCCAACTCTGTGGCAAACTTGAAAAAGTACCTACTACACACGTATACTTTTTATGACTTTGTTGTATACGAGTATTGTTATTTTAGGGCCATTCTCAAATGACTCACACTGTGCCACATTGTGGCTTTCCCTAACCGAAAAAGTTTAATGTTCCGCAAATAACTATGTCATTCAATTCAATTCGGTTCTATTAACGAGCATTGATAATATCCTATCCTTTTATCGAATACACATACAAATTTGGTGTGTGCAGGAAAGCGGTTAGGTATCCGCCATGTATGCGCTATCCTATATGGCATGGATGTTGGCTTCGTGACATTCAAGACGTTAATCAGGTGGGTGTGTAGAGCTTTATTTGGGTTGACATTTTAGACCCATTGTTCCCTGAAATATTTTTTAATGGTTCAAATTATATGTACGTTCAAGTTATATGTACGAGTATATATGTACGAGTACCTATTGATAAAAAAGCTTGCCAAAGGGTCTTCACAAAGGTCAAATATAATTTATGGTACAAACCAAACAAAAACATAAGGCATCCTATATCCTATGGCAATCGTGCATAGTAAAGGAAAAACACTTTGATAATACAGGTGTGACTAGACATAATTTGTTTCAACGTTGTACACTTTTCTACAGTACACTCTACTACAATGCCAATTAGTCAATTGCATGGAATGATAGATTACATACGTTCTGAAGAGAATTAATCCAACCATTTATTAATCAAAGTAGAAAGAAATGGAAAATATGTGTAATGAACACAAATTCATGCATTATGAATAACAGTCATAGGTTGCAGAAAGATTTTCGATTATCAAAAGGGGACACAAATCACATTTGAAAGGCCAAAAAAGGGTTTTCTCAAATTAGTGTAAATTGCAGTTTTTCACATATGCACTAACTTTCCAGTTCCAAGTATCCCTTTAGCTTGAACATATGATTTTATACAATCACTCCATTCTTACTAACATATTCCTATGGTAATAAACTTTTAATGGTTTAAAAACTGTTGCCATTATGGATAGTCACTAAGCTTGAAAGTTGAAATTAGCTTAGAGCAGAAATATGCGATTTACAACGTAGTTTATTTATGGTGTCCACATAATTACAATCATATGTACATATGTCCAAATTTACATTTATTTATATACTTACAAATAAAGAACGTCTTTTAATAGCACTACAACTCTACTTCAACAATAATAACTGTATTTGAGTTTGATTAAAACACCTTTGTCTATATCCAGGGTGGTCGAGTTTGGAATACAGTTATTTTGGGATCTAATTCATTCATAAACACCCACTGAGTTACAAGAATTTTAAAAAGTTCCTTGAGAAAAGTAGGTACCACATATTATTTAGTTATAATTTCTAGTGTATTAAACCAAGAGTAACCAAGCTGGACTCGTTTGATGGCCACGATTAGCAATAAACATATTTATTTACTTATAATTATTTAATATAACGCTAAAGTACACTTATTTTATACAAATTTTTAAGTAATAGTCAGACTGATAATTAATTTATTTAACCTTATACCTGGAAGATTGAAGTTCCCATTTAAAAACTATATGGTGTATTTACAGGCAACATTATGGCGCACCAACATGATAAAAAAGAAAAAACTCAAAAAGTTTTTAAAAAAAATTAAAAAAGTTTGTGTTTCAAAATTAATATCTTGAAAATGAAAACGTGTATGCTAATAGTGTTTAAGGGGCACACCTAGTGGAAAATTTTAAAATTTTAAAATTTTTTTTCATATTTCAATAGTCTATGCGTTTTAAAATAACATATTAACATTTTAAATGAATAACTCAAATAGTTTTTGAGTTGCAATCTTCTTAAGAGTAGCCGCTCGGCGGTCAGAAACCAATCATTTTATCTTTAAACTCGTTTTTCTTGAAGTAACACTTTTTAAATTTGCTGCAGTTGTAACTCAAAGAGAAATCATCCGATTTTTTTTTTTATTTATTTTGTATATGTCTCTCTATAAAATAACTCTCCAGTTTTTTCGAGTGTATGAAAAATGTAATTTTGGCGGGCAAAAAATTATCAATTTTTCGGACAAAATTCTACATTCTATTCTGCAATTCGGTAAATTTAATTTTTTCTTTTTTTTTTGTAATAGCGAGATAGCGAATAATTCTCTGAAAATTAAAGTTTTTGTGTGTATATTCATTATTTATATATAAAAATAGCTTCCAAATTTAAAAAAAAAATTCCAAAAATCACCTTTTTTTGAAGTTCACACTAGGTGTGCCCCTTAAATATGAATTAACTATTAATCAATTGGCTATCACACAAGTCAACTTGCATGCTCTAAGCTTAAGTTATAGATATTTTAAGTAATTGTTGCTACGTAATCCCATGAAGAAATTTTTTTAAACACCCACTCGCTCAGTGGATGTTAAAGATAGACCCCTTTCGCTTACAATTTTCTTCATAACATGAACCAAAGAATCAGATCCCAAAATATCTACATCCCAAACTGGACAACACTGTATATTCGGCGAAGTATTCCAAGTTTTCTTGAAAAAATCTGGACAAATTGAATTTTTATACAAGTAAATGGTTTATAAACATAGACATATCTGATAATAGTGTGCGGTCTACTAATGCTTTGAAAATGAACTAACAATAACTAACCTCTTTATAATGCTAAATTGTCTGTTCACACGATTGTCAGATTTCGTCTCAAAATTGTTGACCTGACAAGCTCCTGACATGTTTTTCTTGCCAACTGTGTCAGGTTCAAAATGGTACAGTAGATGTTTGTTTACTAAAAATTGGTAGATCTGTCGGAAGGCATTGTCAGACAAATCAAAACTTTTTTTTCTGTCGTCTTGTAAATTTTTAAGTGCAATTAATGATAATCAAAATATAAATCTAAATGGAACAAAAAATTGAACTTGGGACTATTTTAGCTGCCTATTGGAAAGCAGCGATGATGATAAATTGCCACAAAAAAGTCAGCGTCGTAGTGTTTGGATAAAGGATTGGGTGGCCCGTCTTCAGCAGAAGAGATTTTATGGTAAATTGGTAGTCGAGTTGCAAGCTGAAAAGCCAGATTCTAAACATTTTTTTTTTTCTTTTTTGTATAATTATCGCTCGCTCAAGGGATTTGAGTATACTTAAAAAGGTTTTACACAGCGCGGGTGAAGGACAATCAGGAAGAACGAAAAGAGAATTACCGATGTACATTGGTCTTAAATGCTTGCAAGTTGCAATTTACAAAGTTCTTCTTGACAATAACTTTAGGCAAATCTGTTTTATAACCACGCATGAGTGTACAGAAAATTATGTTTATGTTTATGTTTATACTGAAATCATACAGTCAACGCAGTCTTACAATGGCGCATCGATTATTCAAATACTGATTAAGCCGGGCTCACAATATTATCGAAAATATTATGTCTGCACGTAATGCTGCGTAAGCCTGTACATTCGGATGGCGAAAAGGCAAAAAACTTTACGCTTGCGTGCTCCATAACTACTTGATAACAACAAATTTAAAGAAATTTAATTTATTTCATCATTTCAATAAAAACAATGAATTTATTTTGGGCAATTGGCCATGCGATGTGAAGGCGGAACACAGAATGTTGTATACATTAGAAAGGTCCTGTGTTGAAACACTTTTAGATGTTAAGGAAGTTCCAAACGAATTCTATATGTACTTCATCGAAAGGGAGAATTGAAGCAGCAGTATAGATTTCTGTACGTAAGTTCTTTATAAAGTCTCTATACGATTTTTCAATCAGCAGATGTGTTAATTGCATCACACAGAAGACTCCGTAGTCCAGCCTAGAGTAATGTATTCAAACTTCTTTATAACAAACCTTTAAAGGAACAAAAAACTGCTTCGTTATAAAGAAGTTTTATACAAAATTCGTTATATGGAAAATTTTATTTAACACTGTAAATTTTCCTTTATATTTTCAAAAAAAAAATGGTAGAAAAAAGAACTCATTTTAAAGAAATTTATATCTTTTTATTTTTTCTTAAAAAAAAACATAAATTTTCTTTGCTTTATTATAAAAATCTTCCGATTTAGAAAGGTGAAAATGTGCATCATCTGAGATTTCATCTCTTGTTCGAATTAAACTTCGTAAATAATTAAATGTAGTTCTCATATCATTATCGTTGGCTTGTCTTCAAATAAATTCGATTTCAGCATTGTCATCTGATGAATCCGATTCCTCAGATGAAATGAAATTCAAAGTTGTTTCGTCTGAAGGAAATTCAATGTTAGCAACATTTGCATCCTATTTTTATCGTTATCGTGTCTAGCACCCGAATTCCGTTTTATGTTGCGCGAGGTCTTGGAGGCTTCCCTAGAGCCTGACTCACGAATCATTTCCTTTGCCCATCGAAACTCTGTGGCTTTGCATTTATCCCTCTTGAAGCAATTTAAAGCTTAATTTAAAGCCACGTTTTGAGAAAAGTTCCACAAGACGTTGCTTTTTGAATAAGATATCAGGGAGTGCGTCGTCACCCGACATCACATCATCGATGTAAAAGTCATTAAGAACTATCACTGATGCAGTAGGATAATCTTCACGATAGTCGCGCGCCAATTGTTCCAGAACCCGTACCGATAAATATGGATTACAAAATGTTCCATAATATGTCACAGTGCGTAAACGAAAGTATTTTACCGGTATTATTGGTGATTTTCGCCACAATATCCGCTAATATTCATCTACTACCCAGATTTGACGCAACATCTATATTATGACTTTATTTGGCAAAATCTATCACGCAAACTAAAGAAAGTTAACGTTGCATAGGTGGCTCAATCTTGAGCGAATTCTTGACGGATCCATCGAATACACCGTAGTTTGGTAGAAGGACTGTTCGGCTTAAATACCTCGTGATGTGACAGACGGTATACATTTAGCTTCGATATCTCTGAGGAAAGAACTCGGTCCATGTGACCTAAAGCCAAATACTCTTCCAGAAATTTAGAATACGATTGATGGAGCATTGTTTCCTTCGAAGACATACTTTTCATAGCCTTCATTCGCGAATGTGTACCTTTTAGAGTGTCACGGAAATGTGGTTTAATTTTAAAGGTTTGAGTTTAAAGTCTGACGATGTATTTACCAAGAGTGTCTCGTCGATATTCTCTTTCGAAATAAGTAATATGGGGTCTACCTCCTCAATTTTCCGAAAGGCTTGCAAACTTAAGGTAATGTCGACTACTGAATGATGAAAATGTATATTGTACTCTGTGACCAAAAGTAATTTTCTCGCCATCGCGTACTTTTGTCAAAGTCCAAGCCCTTGGACACACGATTCGGTGACAAAAGAAATCTGTGATCCAGAATCTATTAATATGCGAACTGATGTATATTGTTCGTTTTCATCCAAAATTCACCAACAGCAGTCGGCAGTAGAGTTTTTTGCATGTGTTGAAACAATTGTATTTGGTTGTAAAGAGGTTGAAGTTGAAGTGAGTTCCGGAAAAAAGGGTGGAACACTGGCGGTACTGCTGAACTATCATTTGAAGCCTCATCTCTACCAAATTTGATAAGACTGTGATTCCTTGAATTGAAAGTTTTACAACAAATTTTGATTGGCAATGCGACGAGCTATACCAGCACATAGACAATTGAAACGAAGAAGCAAAATCTGTTTTTGCTTCAATATTCAAAGCAAGAAATTTTGGGCAATGTGTAAACGCATGTAAAGCTTTACATTTTTGCCAGTGAGCTGTTGACGAAACATGCATGTTTCTCACACCCACAGATTTTCCTTTTGTTGCTTCACGAAAAGCTATTTTGAAATTGAAAAATCTCCAATAGTGGCAGGATAATCCATCCCAACGCTGTCAGCTGACCAGGCCTGCCGAGTATCTTTCGTAGAGATCTAAGGTTCGAAGAGTGCAGCGACGGAAACTGCGGAAGGGTTTCCAAAAAAACTGTTGATTGTATACTGTGGCCTACTATATCTTCTTTCTAACCTTTTCTATGCCTACTCATAAGTAGCGTCTGATAAAGGAATGTGAGTGAGCAGATTTGAGGCTTCACCACGCAGATAAGAGCAAAGAAATTGAAACTTTCAAATTGGTGATATATGGTATTTAGTTTATTATGTACCGAGCTTTAAAAAAATGTTGCGCGACTCTGGCCAGTCTCTATAGCTACCCGAAAAAGACTCAGTATGAATTTTGGTAACCGTTAGCTTGAGATTTGTTTGCATTAACAAGTTGTGCAATGGTATTTTGTGGAGCTATCACAGGATTTGTCGAAGATTTGCGAACTGTATATTACGAAGAACGACGATTCACCAGAAACTATTTTATAATCCAGCTCGATGTGGACCAAAAAACTTTGTTCCTAATTAAACAGTAAAATTAATTCACAGAAATAGCACTCAGAATAGAAACAGCAAAAAAGCCGAACGACGAAAAAAATAGACCAAAATGTATAAATACAATATGTATTTAATGATACTTATCTGCTTGCAAGTTCTAATTTAAGTGAAAAGAAAAAATTTAATTTAATCTACCGTAAAGTTTTCAACTGTTATGCAATACAAAGAATACAAGATTTGGGTGCAATAATTAGTACTGCAAAAAGGTTATGGTGCCTTGAAGTCCGTTCATATTTAGGCAGACACAAACCAGTGCTATACTGTCTTTAGTTTTGTTTTGACATCTGATTATTGTTGACGTGTTTGGCATCATGTTGAGTATGGAAAAAAACGATTTTCATTCTCTGATAAAACATTATTTTTTGAGATAAATATTATGGGGCTAATGCTCCGTCAGATTACAGCATCAAATATTGGATTCGAGAGTTTCGTTATAGCCGCAACTTCACTACCGATCAAGTCCGCAGCGGCAGGCTCTCCGATGCGGTTACATGGGACAATGTCAAAAAAATTCATGAAATGGTGTTGGCCGACCAGAAAGTGAAGGTACGCTAGCTAGCAGATACTACAAAGATTAGTACTGAGCATACACACCATATTTTGGGCAATATTCTGCATGTGAAAAAGTTATCCTGCCGCTGGGTGAAAAGCATACTCACTCCTGACCAAAAACACGAACGCGAGAGCACTTCGAAAGAGTGTTTGGACTTGCTGATGTGGAATCGGGCGGCCTTTTGGCGTCGATAGGTAACTGTTGAACACCAGCGAACAGAATGAGTGTTTGGCTCGATGGGTCGGAAAGCTTATGGCGTCGGTTTTCTGGGTTTGTCATGGCATACTCTTCACGGACTACCTCGAAAAAAGAAAACCATCAACAGCAAGTATAACTGTGCATTATTGGAGCGAATGAAGGCCGAAATCGCTGCAAAACGGCCTCACATGAAGCGAAAAAAAAATTTGTTTTTGCAAGACAATGCACCGGCGCACAAGAGCATCGCAACCATGGCTTAAATCAATGACTTACGGATTATTATCTCTTCCCAAACCTCAAAAGATGACTCATCAATAAAAAGTTCACCTCACGCGAGGAAATCATCAACGCCACGGACTAGTATTTTGCAGACCTTCCGGAAAATTATTTTTCGAACAGGATCAAGAAGTTGGAAAATCGCTAGAATAAGTGTATCAAACTAAAAGGGGACTACATATTGTATAAAATAAAAAAAACATTTAAAAAAATATTTTTTTCATTCCCAAGTGGTTATTTTTCACCCCACCTAGTATTTGCAAGAGCAAGAACAGTAATATTACATATATTTAATAAGAAAAAGCAAAATAGAGTGAATGGATGATGTTTGTTAGCTTATTACTTTTAGGACAATTGCAATTTCTATTAGATCATTACGTAGAATGATTTTTCCAAACAAAATGTATGTCGCCAAAGAAGACAGGTAGGTGGTGGACTGTCAGAACAAGTTCTAGTTTTGAATTTAGAGGAGAGAGCAATCAAAATACGCTGTATAGGCGACGACTCGCTGTTTGTGTATAAATGGCTCCAGCAGTAAATGCTGGTGGATTTTAACAACACGTAAAATCCTCCCTGGAAACGCTTAAATGGGAAATTCTACCCCACCTGCCATATTTCCCAGATATTGTGCTGTCCGATTTTTACTTGTTCCATTGAATGGCACATGGTCTGACTGATCAGCAGTTACATTCATATGAAGACATCAAAAAATTGAATAGCCTCAAAAAATAAACACTTTTACCGTAACGGTGTTCAGGGTCTGCTAGAAAGATGGGAAAAAGTTGCAGCTGGCGATGGAAAATACTTTGAATAATTCATTTGTAACAATTTTAACAAAATAAAATGGCATTTTCATCAAAAAAACAGCGGTAACTTAGTTGCGCACCTAAAATATCTGAAACTAAAGACCTTGAAATAACTTTACGTGGCATACTAGAAAGTTCAATTAATGTAGACGAGATGGAATAATTTAACAAATCTTATAGAAGGTTAATTTTGTTATTTAAATTTTTCCACATATAATAAAATATTCTGATTGCATACATTTTAATCTTGGAAATTCGACACCATACCTACACGATAAGGAGCCGATATATCGTTTTAAGAATAAAGAGAATGATGTGATGGTGCAGCTACTTAAGGAGCAACTGAAAATAAATAGGTCATTCCAAAATAATTTATTCCCCAAGGAATAAAATTACGCGGAGGCAACCAAAAAGCGATTAAGAAAAGAAAATATAAAATCTCTCACAATTTGTGATACTTTGTAGTATGTTAGGTATTCATCAATTTATTGAAATTTGTTTTTTATGTTTACTTTTTTATCTTTTTATTTTTGTTTAAATTTGAATTAAATTAAGCTATTTACCTACAAATAAGTTACACTTCAAACCAAGTACTAAGAAAAAGCAGTCTTTCATTTCGTTCCCAAATCTTTTCGCCAACGGTTTCATACGGTCATTGGAAAATTTAAAATTGGAAGTTTTAAATTCGAAATCACTTATTTAAGTAGAAATAAAATTATTTTTGACATCGTAGCGGAGGAAAATGTTATGCAAAAACAACAATTTTATTTCGATCGTATTAAGGTTTTATTTTTTCCTTTAAAATTCTCCATCGGCCTGTTTTAAATGAAAATATGTATATAAAATGTACATTCCCAAGCATATTAGTATAACAGTTCTATATGAAATAAGAATCCAGTAGATAACCACTGTCACCTGTAATATCTAATCACCAGAAGAAAATAGATATGTTCTAGTTCATTGAAACTATGTTTGAAAAAGGCCCCTTCATAATTTTAAACTAAAGACTTAGTTTGGTGCGTTTAAGTTGCGGTCATACATTATCCAACTATGCTCAAAACCATATCACTTAGACTATGTTCACCAATTCTATTAAAATGTAATAATTCATTTTGTTGAGGCAATAGAAAAAATATATAAGTGCCGTCGGCGGATCCTATTACTAAAAAGCGAACACCTTCAATTTTTCTTCGCTTGTATTTTAATTCTCAATAAAATAAAATGGATTACGACGAGTCATTCCTATTTTTTATTTTTTATTTTTCACTTTAAGAGCTTTGCGACAAAACAATAAGATACGAAACAATATTAAAATAGATATCGGTAAATAGTTATCGTTTGCATTTAACAATTTTCACGTTACATGAAGGAAGCGTTTAATCGCAAAACGATATCGCTTTAACAATTGAACTTTTTTAAGGTTATATGATACAAAACTATCGTCAAAAACTATGTCGTCACACGCGATGATGGTCTTGTATCGTTTGGTTCAACTTAAAAATAGAAAAATCTTTATGCGATATTCGTTGACTTTAAGGCAGCTTTTGGCAGTATTTACTGGAAGTCTCTGCTGTGTTACATTAGTAACGTATAAGCGTCAGAGTAATTCAAATTTTAAATGTAGAAAATATGACATCAGCATGGAAACCAAATGTGGAAGCAAAATTTCCAAATAGTTGAAGTTGCATATGGGAATTAAGTAAGGTTGTATAATTATTTCAATTCTCTATTTATTTCACTCATTTTAAACCCATATTTTTATATTCAATCATTCAATTATTCATATTTAAATTAAGTAGAGCTTAAAAATTACTGTAAATAACTTAAAACTATCTTATTCTAACCTACTGGCTCTGTTTAGAAACAGTTTTCACCCATCTCTTTAGTTCTTTTATATATTGTATATTTTTTTAAATCCTATTTTTTTTATAGATATTATTTGTTTCTTCTCAGTACTATCCTAAATATAAATGCTGCTATGTAAGCCGGCCAAGGCAAAGAAATCGACTTTGCTAGAGAAACTCGATGATGAAGCTTGCTTTCGTTCACCAAACCACCGAAATCTCTCATGTAGCAACTTCCTACTGCCTCACTGAACTGGAGACGTGCAGTCATTGTAATTGCTCTTGCAGATTAACAATAAAATTGTCCACTCTTATTAAGTTCGCCCTCTTGTACATTAGGACAGAATTTTATGTTTTCAAACCCTGATGTTCTGAATAATCGGAGGCAAGCCCTCTCAAACGCCCAAATCTTTTCCAATAAACCTGCTCTCACGCTGAACCATGGGGCGCATCCAAATACAAGCCTAGACCGGATAAGGGCCATGTAGCAGATCATCTTCGCCCTCGCATCGATTTGACTGCTATAAAATAGTCTCTTTGTATGGGCGAAATACCTTTGATTCTAGGAAAGGCAACTTCTATATGTTTATTAAAATATATTGATCATAATTTGATCAGATATGTGTATGCCTTATATATACTCATACATAATAAAAATTATTATTTTGTCAATTATGTTTTATAAAATTCAGAAAATAAATTTAACTTATTTGACTTTAGAGTGACTGAATTAACACCTACAGAAGCCAACGACAGAGACAGATCACCTATTCGGACGAAGCTAATAAAAGATAATGCCGCAATATGCCAGATTTATATACTTTACCTTCCTTAAGGTATTAAAAGTAGCAACACCTTGGAGCCACAGCACTTTTTTCTAAGTTATCTTTCACTAAGCATTATTACAAAACTTTACTTAAATCAGGTTATGGCGTTTCGCGTTTCATTTTATTGGCCTCGTATTTGGAAACACAACGGGGTTTACATTTTTACTGATTATCCCATTTGACTTTAACCCCCAGGGAAATTTTCTGTAGCAATAAACACCCAATGTAAATAGGGATAGAAAAATAGAAAGGGGAAAATGAGAAAGAAAAAAAAGAATATCTCAACTTTATTGATTTCCGGTGTGTTTTCAACTTTCCTCTGCTCTGCGCAAAGTTCCAAAAATACAAAAGTTATTTAATCAACCAGAGAAAAGTTTCTCAATTAACGCGGTTGCCGTTTCCGAATACTTAATTAGTCATTTGATCCACCGCTTTATTGAAGCTGACATTCAACCCTTGAAGTTTGCATTAAACCAACCTAAGTGGAAACGTCTCAATTTGTTATCCATCCATCCTAATCCACATCAAAGGATTACACCGGCACAATTGTGTCAACAAGTCCATGACGATGTCGTCCGATTTAAAAAGCTGTCATCCCAACCCGCTCAATATTTCTAAGTTGACAGGAAGATATAACATTTCATTCTTTACAAATAATCTTCCACATTAATGCTGGGCTAAAGAGGCTGGCAATACCAACTTAAAGGTATATTCCAATCAGTCGACAAGTTTTTCATGAAGAGCACCTGAGTTGAAGTCAAGGCCAGAAGGTACGTTCGACTACGAGTTGAGTTCAATTGCGTGATTTGATTTATAGGACCCTCCGCTTCCATTTGTCCTAACAGCATACACCAACCCACCACACCTTCCATCAATAGATTTGTTCCTCAGATCCGCCACGTTTATTATTTATGAAATTTTCCGTGGAACCATGGAGCAGCTATGGAGCCTCTGTGATAAGAGGCAATGTAAACTGCGAGATATGCTTTCCGCTACCGCTACCACTGCGGCAATTTATTGCTTTGGAATTCCCCTTTTTGGGAACTTTTTTAAACTTTCCAACAGACTGACGTTATAGGTGATTGTGGTGGTGATGGCAGTGGTGATGGAAATCGCATCGGTGGGTGGGTTTCTGCGACTACTCTTACACTATGAAGATTTGCGATTACGCCACTCGTAAATCAATGAATTTGGGGAGCCAATGCAAAGCGGTTTTGGCAGCAAAACAAAACCAATAATGATTTATTACTTGGGAAATATTTTGCTTTCTAAATTTGCACCTTTCGAACAGATGGGACGTGAAGTTGGCTGCCTGTATACTGCAGGGCGCGCCGATTGTAATGACATTTAAAGTGAATTGGGAAAATTTTGTTATTCACATCGGAAAAAAGTTGGTACATATCAGTAAATATTTCTGAAGAGAAATATATCGATCAGTACCATTAAATTCATTAGCAGTTCGTGAATCTTTTATTGGCAATTGTTGATGACGAGCGTAGATGTGTCGATTGAAGGGATGGTTCAATGGAAAATGTCGATTTTATTTTTATATGTATATGTATATTCAAAAATCTTATAAGGAACAGGAATCCTGAAGGACTATTTCATTGCTGTGGAACTAATACTATACTTGTACATTTTGAATGCATAAATGAAGGGTAGATTCTCTTAGATTTCGGGGGGAGTTGGTATAATGTACCCTTATGATTGCCATCAGGTTAGATGTTCTGATTTCTTCACGTTAAAACTCACCAATAATGCTTGAATTTTTAATAAGTTCGGCTATATCTTTAAGTGAGTTGGCAGTGATATATTCTGCCCCAAAGTATGGCTTACCTAGGAGACGTCAACGAATTGTGCTTAGGCGCTTACAGTAGCAAAGGATATGTTCGCCAGTTTCTTCGTACTCGTTAAATATGCGACAGTTGATGTCTTGTACTATTCCCATAGTCATAAGGTATTTTTCGGCTCTATAGTGACCAGTTAGGAATCCAGTTACAGCGGGTATCTGACCACTAGAAAGTTATATTATTCTTTTGTTCTTTTGAGGGAAGGGTTTTTATAAAGAACTAAACACTCAAGTAATATATATATATGAATACACTTATAATACCTCAGCATGTGTTATGTTTTTTTGAAAATGGGATGAAAATAGGGAAAGATGTTTCGGCTCAGTGGTTATTTCTCTCAATAGGTGGCAACTAACATTTAATGGGGAGACTAAGTTCTTAGTATAAGTTGGCTTGTTGTTGATTTTTAATCTACTTACTAATTTCTGCTACTCATCTTACTTGATCTTTGTTAACAGAACATCGAACCTTCCGATTTGGAAGCCAGTCTACTACCACTTAAGCCACGGCCACGACGGTTGGTAGAAAGTTGTTGGCTTGCCTTTTACCTTTAGTTTCTGTCCAGTAATGGTGTGTTTTGGTTTTAAGCCAGTTATTTATATAGCTCGTGGAACATTAAAGTTGGAGTCGAACTTTTCTGGCCAGTTGGTCTGCCAGTCCCAGACGAATATTGAGGTTATCTCAAAAGCATATAAAACTAATATAACAAGAGCTGGTAACAAAAGCTCTATTGCATGTATCGCAGCTTCCGGTGCTAATGTCTATATCTGCGGTCCCACATATAACGTTTCCACTGAAAATGATGCCACTTAGTTAATCATGATACCTTAATAGCAGTTATTATCATCGGAATTTCTTTGAACTATAAAGGTAGTTCAATACCAACGTCCTACTTCGAACAACTTACGTGATTCTATGTGCGGCTCTAATCACCGTAGTCCAAGTCTAGTTATCGTAGGGAAAAAAAAGAATGACGACTTGTACAGACTATACATTAACATATACAATGTCCATTATATGACGTGTATAGTAGATGAACATCAGCGCTTCAGTATGGAGAATCTTCGAATCCAACCCCGAGCAACTGAACGCAAATACGAGAAGAACATCGCAAGACTGAGCGAATATTATAAATTCAGAATAATTCTCTTTTTCAATCAAAGTTTTTTCTTGTAGTTTCGAGGTTACACATTATTTTATCAACGAAAATTCAATGCTTTAGGAATAATTAGCAGCTCTTCGCTTAACAACGAAGTTTTCGAGGATTTATTAAAAGATCTTGGTAAACACCCCAGCCATTCCTTTTAATTAAAACGACCCATAACGCTGTTCACGACAGACTGTGGCCTACGAGTTTCACAGGTATGCGTCTTAAGCCCGATCGTTGTTGCACTGTTCGTAGAATCTGTTTGTGAAAGTTCTAGTTTACGCTGATTGCCGTATTATTTTCATAAATAACTCTGTTACTATTAATCTAACACGATATTGGAATTTATGAATGGTCTAACCAGTGATTAGAAAAATATGATTCTGAATTCGGTGTTGCCTATCAGTTTGTCGTAATTTATGACAGTTTGTAATTGGTGTTGCAAAGAGATTCAAGTATTGTATTTAGTATGCAACCTAGATTTAAGCTCACAAAATATCATACGTATGAGCCCAAAAATATGGCTATCAGCGTTAACAAAATTGGCATAATTTTCATACATTTAAAAATCGTTCTAGAAGCTATTTTTCTCTAATAATAATTGTTTGCAGCTGCTGTTCTAATAATGTTGGTTTTTCGTTTTTTAATTGCTGTGCTTTCCGTTTCTCAAATCTTTCTTCGTAACCTTCCACTTTCTCTAACTTTCATCCATAACAGTTTCTAATAATAGTACTCGTATAAGAATAAATTCACAATTTTAGATATGTACCTTTTCGTTAGTCAATTTTCATCTTAGTTAGTCGACGGAGAGAAAATAATCAGATTTAATCTTTGCATTCCGAAAAGAAGTTAAATGCAATATGATTCTTGGAGGTATTTCATTTATTGATCACCACTATTTTATTTAGTTAGTCGCTAAACAATCTGGAATCAAACAGATTTCTTCATGAATCCTTTCGTGTAAGAACTTCAATTTGTTTCGTCTAGCTGTAAAGCTATTTTTGTATCATGATGCCTGTACTTGTTAACTAATATTCCTAAATTGCCTTGGGATAAGAGGCAATATACAATACATATTGTCCAAATGATTGCAAAAGTCTTCCTTGATAGTGTCATTAGTATCGTTAGACCTTAATCAATGTTAAAAGAAGAGTTCTGAAGCACATTGTATTTTGTACCTTCCGCAGTAGCAAATGTGATTTTAGTATATGTATAAACATATGTTCGTATCGTATACCTAAGATCGCAATTGCACAAAGAATGCTCTGTCAGAGGACATATTCAAGTTTTAAGTAGCTAGTAGTTAATGTCCATTATAGTGTATCCGTTATTATTTCCCAAAGCTTACATCTCTTCTCAATCTCCCAAGGACATACCCATATAGAATGGATGGATTGGTGTTAGAAGCTCAATTAGAGTACGTAAGAATTACCATAAGGATTCATTGGCCACAATGCCCAATGAGATAACCTGACAAGGCCTTAGATGCCTCTAGAATGTGTAGACAGGAATCGCTTAATTATATTTGGAGGCTACCTACGTCGAACGTTCATCATCTGAGAAATTTTAGTTAAAGTTTTGAAGGACATTTGTAGCCATTCAGGTCAACAACAAATGACTCATTTGTTTGGTCTAATTCAATCGGTTGTGTTTTATTATCTTGGGCAATATCTTTTTGTATTTAATAAAATATACACACATATTAAATCTTCTTCCAAGTTTAATTTAAGAGTAAATGTCGGATAAATATGTGCGTACCAATACACTCATGATCGGAAAATGTTTTAATACGAGTATATTGTATTTATTTGCTGTTCGTAGCAATTGTTTTTGAATTGCTAATAATACTGTCATGTTAAACTTATCAAATAAATCTACGTAAAAATACACCTACAACTGTTTGAAGTATCTTCGACTCCTTCGTCATTGCTTGCATAAAATTCCTTGTGGCATATGGAATTTTAAGTATCTGAACTTATCATCTACTTGCGAATGTCACAACACTGAAACCTTCCATAATTACAATACTTAGTTTGACAAGTTTACTTTTTTCTTTTGTAACATTTTGTGGCCAGAACCCACGAGCTGTATTTTCATGAAATGTCATTAAAAAAAATCGTTATACTCTTTTTTCTGTCCCAAGAAAATCAATGGATGTAAAAAGATGAAATGTTTACAACCGTGAAAAATGGGAAAATTTTGCGACATCCTGGATGTCTGGTTGATGGATATTTGAATAGATTTAAGTTTTAATGAGACACGAAAAGAATGACTGATGTCGAATTATTTTACAACAAAAGGAATTGTATGGAAGTAAGGAAGAATACGATTAGGAATTAAAAAAATTGAAGGCAATTTATACACGTTTACAAATTAATCATATAAAACCCAAATAACTGGGTTGTGGCTTTTTAGCACCAACAAACCATACTTCAACCACTTATTAAGACGGAATTATTCGTCCACAAGTAAAACAAATTTTAGTTTTTAAATAAAGTCATAAGCGATTGCAATATGGATATCGCAAATCAAGTTGGTGTGGTTTCTCTGGCTTATATAAGCGCATCTAGGTCTTAATTAAGCGATGAGATTGAAAAGTAGACTTCGAATATTTTAATAAAGGTTTTCGATAAAATTTTAAAGATTGCGTGAAACCCGGTGGCTTATAAAAGATGCATAATAGATAAATAGATAGATATGTAGATATATTTATTGTAGCAGAAATATATCACATAGTTCTCTTAACCTATATTGCACAATTTACAAAGTTGCAGAATATGGTTACCTTGCTACTGTGATAAATAATTTTAAAATAAGTTACTATCAAGAAAAAATACAGTGAATATAATACGGATAATACTTGTATTATTTCATTGCTATTATTCCATTGGAACATGCGTTGGAAAGCTACTGTCACTGTACGTCATTTAAGTATATGTCATTCATTTGAAGCGTGAACAACAATAATTTTTTTTCACTCAATTATGTCGAACTTTGTGCCTGAAAAATTGTTTTTGCGGGGAGTTCTTCTTCATGAACAAAACTGCTGCCGAAAGTCATCTTATTTTGGTGGAAGTTTATGGTGAACATGCGCTAGCTAAGCGAACGTGCCAAAAGTGGTTTGGTGATTTTGGCTTGGAAGACGATGAACGTCTTGGGCAGCCAAAAAAGTTTGAAGACGAAGAACTGGAAGCATTACTCTATGAAGATTGTTACCAAACAAAAGAAGAGCTCGCAGAATCTTTTGGTGTCATTCAAGCAGCCATTTCAAAACGTTTAAAATGCAGCTGGATATATTCAAAAGCAAGGAAATTGGGTTCCACATGAACTCAAGCCGAGAGACGTCGAAATGCTGCTGGAACGTCACAAAAGGAAGTCATTTTTGCATCGGATTGTTACTAGTGATGAAAAATGGATCCATTACCATAACCCCAAGCGCAAAAAATCATATGTGAAACCCGGCCAACCAGTCAAATCAACAGCAAAGCCGAATATCCATGGCGCGAAGGTAATGCTCTGTATTTGGTGGGATCAGATGGGTGTGCTGTATTATGAACTACTAAAACCGGGTGAAACCATCAATAGACAACCGAACATAATTAATCCGTTTGAAGAGAGGAGTAGCCGAAAAACGCCCGGAATATGCGACCAGATACGAGGCAATAATTTTCCATCATGATAACGCTCGGCCCCACGTTGCTATTCCGGTTAAGAACTATTTGGAACACAGTGGATGGGAAGTCTTACCCCACCCGCTTCATAGCCCAGACCCTTCTGTCTACCATTTGTTCCGGTCGATGCGGAACGCCCTCACTGAAATACGGTTCACATCAGAGCAGAATATCAAAAATTGGCTTCATTCTTGGCTGCCAAGCCAGCGCAGTTCTTTTGGGATGGGATCCACAAATTGCCAGAAATATGGGGAAAAGTTATAGCTTCAGATGGGCAATACTTTGAATAATACTATTGTACATGTTTTTCTTAAATAAACGTTCAAATTTTGAAAAAAAAAGCCGCACGAATTAAAATATATACCCAATACTAAAAACCTTCATTATAATTGTTGTAATAATGTACCAAGCCTTACAATGTATTCAAAGTGAATAAATATATAAGTACTAAATAAAAAACAACAAAACTAATTATAATAATAAATAAATAATTAAATAATTAAATTAATAGATTCATAATATTTTAAATGATTCAAACGCTTAAATAAGAGGTTATAAAATGTAGGTAAAGTAGTTTGATAAAAGCCCCCTACAATAGGAACCTTTGTGGTGAAGTGGTAAATTACTTTACTTATGAAGGTTCCTCTGTAAACCCAAACAAAAAGATAACCGATGACATCAATATTACAAATCAATCTAGTACGTCGATGTTACTTAAAACTTAAATGGCAACTAAAAAATAAGTTTCTTCCAACGAACAATGAATAAAACTTTTTTTAAGACCTTCATCTTCCCAGTCCTACAAACTGATGCAAAAGCATCATTCTCGAATAAAGTTTATAATCAGTGCCATTCTCATAGCAGCACTATGCACACAGTAGAATATAGCTAGTTATACAGACTATATAGTGACATTAACCGTGTCAGTACTTATTTGGAAATATGGCCAGGACGTGATGGGTAAATTATGAATAATAAGTAAAAGTAAGACTCTGCAAAGAAAAAGAAGAACTTAATCACTCAATAACGATTAAAAATGTAGTGCCCTAGAATGCTGAAGGGTGTTTTTTTTTAACATTTTGACAACCAAATGACCCACCGGAGGGTCGTAGTATTTATTTAGAATGCCACATTTACCACTGGTAGGTCATACCCTCTATATCTGTACAGTCTAATTTCATGGTGGCCTGTTTCTTCGTTTCCACGTTGTTAAATAAACGCGCTCAATGGTTCAATGTACACTTATAATGCTTGTACACCGCGTGAACGAAGGACAGCTAGGGAGGAATGAAAGAGAAGTACCTACGTACGTTCGTTTTGAATGTTTGAAGGTTATAATGGCCAGGATATAAAGAGCTCGGCAGGGCATTTCATAACAAGATATACGGCTTAGGAAAGAATCACGATATTTTAATATACGCCCGAAAATGGTCTTGAGGTTAAACTGGATAAGCATTCTTAGCGAGACGGTTAAAAGTCTGAAGGGGCGAAATGCTTCTGGCAATTTTAATTGAGCACTAGTGATTAAAATGGCGACAGACTGATATTAGCATTACCTATGAGTCTTATCGCATGGCTTGGAATCCTATCTAGCAGGTGCAAAGTGATTTTAGGATCACCTGAGCAAATATGGGCATTGTACTCTAATTTTGGGCGGATGAATGCCTTACATATTGAGGACAGATCAGAGGAGTAAATGCATTTCTTAAATCGTTTGTGAAATCCCAGACATTTCGCAGTATTTTTGGCGATATCAAACATGTAGTAATTCCAACGTAGATTGTTATTGACACACATATCGAGAATGAAAACATTTTCGGTTTCAACGATGTAAGTGCCATTCATGGATTATGGCTGGGTGTTTGGATACCGCTTTAGCGACAGTAGACAATATTGTGTTTTGGAAGCAATATATTCCACTCTGTTGGAAGTTGGTGTCAAACTTAGAAATATCAAGTGCATCTATCTTACTTTCGCCAGACTGAAGTACGCTTTGGTTTCACGTTTCGGTGACACTAATCATCAAATCACCAGTGGACCAATTGCTAAGAACACCGTACTGCCGGTCATTGAGCAATTTTCGTGTTTCGAGATATACCATCTGGATCAGCGCATTTATGTATACTGTGGTCTTGAAGTACTCTTACTAGTACACGAGTGTGAAAGTGAATTTGTCCCATTGAAGATTCGACGCAGTCAAGTGTAGCGTAGACAAAGCACAATTTGGAAGTGTTGAGCTGGCCACAAAATGTGTAGCCAGCAGAGCCTTTTCTGAAGAGCTGACAGCTGGAATTTCATTGTAAATGAGCGTTTAGAAGGAGAATGAGGCAGAAGTTTTGATGTTTTGATAATTGACTAAATGCTTTTACTACCCTTGGAACATTGTAGTAATTTTTTCCTCAGTTTTTGGTCATATTGGAATGCTTAAGAAAGACGTCGTTCCTGGCTCGTTTGAACTTTTTTCGGTTTTTCTCTGTCGAGTTGAACTTGAAGGACCGAAAAAACATTTCTTTAAATCTGATAGCCTCTTTTGGTCTGATACTCTTCATCCGATGAGGGATAAAAAATCTTATTCCAAAGAGAATAGTGTGAGTAATTATATCAGCAGTGGCATCCACGTCGTTATCGAGGAAACATAACGACCAGTTAAATTTTCTAAAGAAGCTGTTAAGTCGGGTTTAGTTGGCATTCTTGTATTGCTAAACTGTTCTTTAAGGAATATTTTTCTCTAACTGTGTGGTCGAGAAATTAGGTGATATAACGCAATGGTCCGACGAGCCTAGAGGTGAGAGCACATCAACGGTATACTTATCAGAGTGAGAAGTTAAAAACAAGTCCAGGGTCATGGCGATATGAGTATCAACGTCTGGTATTCTCGCGTGATCACTTACAATGTGGATTGTTTTCCGCAATGAAGATCCCCACACATCGTCCTTAAGGGGTTGTCTGTCCAGAATATCGAAGCCTCCCATAAAATCGCACGTAATAACGATTACAGTATGAGGATACAGAAATACAATTCTTTGAGTGGAGTCAGAGAGCGCATCGAAACATATTATTGTTGTTGGGGTCGAATTGTTGTCCAGTTTGGGGCTTCTGTAAATAAAGCAATAGTTGATAATTTGCCTACGCTGATCGAATTTTAAGCACATGGAAATGGAATTGAATTCCGGATTGGAACAGGGGTTACATTGTAACGTAAATTGTACTTAAATGGCGAGACTGCATTGGGAGAAGAATAGTGGCAAAATCAGAATGATTAGAGGTGTGGACATGAATCTACCTTTGTTTAACTTAGCTTCACAGCAATAGGAAATAGTGCACCAACAACATTCACACTTACAACTCGCTATCCATTAGTTGATCAAGTTAATGGCACTTATGTGAAACATTCAATCAAAACTTTCCCACACACACGCATCTTCAATTTGCAAACGCTTTTCGCTCTGCAAAATCAGCATCTCAGCAAATAAACAAAAGTGAAGAGCATTAGATGATGCAACAGGTTTAAGCATACTTAAGTTCATGAATTGTAATAATTAAGTCTTAATCAAGATTCAGAAAAGTAAGTTGTTTTTTTTTTTGAATAAAAAATAATAAAAAATTTTTTTAACTGGCGCCCGAACAAAGACTCATAGGAGTGAATAACAAAAATAAATAATATAAAAAATAATAACGTTAAAGAATTCAAGTAGTTCTGAGTTTCGCGGAAAAAGTCTCGTCGTAAATCTTAAAGTAGCGTGGACTAATCGCTTACGCGTAAGATTCTCTCCGCTTAAATACAACACAGAAAAAATAACTCTTGTGGTGTCCGTTGCGAGTGTGATGAAGGTGAACTGAACAAATAATCGTCAAGGGCCATTTAGTAGCGAGTAGAAGTAGTTAATCACTCGCCTGCGGAAGGAAAGGAAGCGTTGGACGCTAGACGCACCACTATCCCAAGAAAGTCAGAACCAATGCAGGTAGCACATAGTTTTCTAAGTTTAGAAGAAAATTATGTTAAAATAAAATTGAAAGTCAGAAAATAGAATATGAGTTAATTGAAACTAAAGAAATAGTAATTAGTAAACTAAATCTAAAAATAAATTAAATTCGAAATGAAAAAAATTATAGTACATACATAGTATATTAAGTATAAACCATATTAAATTTCCATATTATATATCTACAATAAATACATATTTATTTATTACAAGTGAATAGTCAAATTTATAACAGCCCTCAACTCTTGTATTTCTAAATATTTATTTATTTTGAAATTTATATGGCAAACCCTAGATTCTAAATGTATCTAAACCGAATCCCAAATTCTCAGGAGCACATCCCCCAATATTGGTAGAGTTTTTACAAGCGAGGCTTTAGAGGCCTTAATTTCAAATGTAGTAACTCGCGTTCTTTAAAATGAAGAGCAACAAGTTATTCAATCACTCATAAACCCCTTTTCTGACCATTTTATTGGTGTAGACCAATCGATCAATCCAGAACTTCGGCAATACATCGCTTAACTGGACAAAATACCTGATGTGGTTTCATTGTCTGAAGGATTTCACTACAATAAAGTCTGCATGGTATAAGTTGGTCGAACCAATTGGCAGTTCTTCTAATTGCAGTGTTGATTCATTTATTAATTTGTTGGATAAACTACATCACAACATCTGCAGAAAACGAATTCTAGTAGCCATTGGTACACATGATCTCGATACAATCCAAGGACCATTCACATACGAAGCACGGAGTTCTAAAGATATCAATTTCATTCCACTCAACCAAACCAAATCAATGATAGAATTCTACACAAACCACGCTCAATTGAAGCAGTATCTTCCCGTAATCAAAGACTCCCCAGTGTATCCGGTTATCTACAAGCATGATGCCAAAGGTGTCGTACTTTTATAGCTTCAACGGCAGTCATTCGGAGATATCTCTCTACACGAAGAACGTCCGCATCGAATGTACCTAAACAGATTTGAAAAATGCAAAAGTCATCCTGGACACCATCGTCTGAATGTTCTATGCTCATTGTGCTAAAAAATTCACCATCGAACCGTACAATGTGGTGTCTAGTGATGTAACTGTTACCACTTATCTAAAAATTGCATACCGCACTGAGAAAATATCAGCAGCGAAGGTAAGTGCGGCTGTCGATATTGAAGAGGAGTCCTCGTTCATGCATAATATTAAGCAGTTTCTGTTGAACAAATTGACGGAACAAGAGAACAGATCGCCAAGGCTGGCTGGCTTTACCGAAACTCTGACTTTCACTCAATGCTCCCGAGATGATATTGCAAACAAATTGAACAAACTGAATGGCAACTTACCAGCTGTTCATATTACCAATTCGAAAACTTTTGGATTCCAAGTTGTGAGGACGTCCTCACTACCGGGTCAGTTGAGGACACAGTTGTGAATCGAAAGGTACCGCTTGACCTTAAATTATTCGAAATAAGCGGAGTTGTTTTAGATGACAATGATACAGAAGTTGGTGCAAGGAACGAAGGACGAATTTTCGCGTTTAATTGCAGCAAATCGGTAGGATTCAAGGGTGTGCATGGTACGTTGTACCGAGTTATCCAGTTGCTAGAGCTGATGGGTATTATTTGAATGCTACTGAAGATCCCAGTTATTTCTCGAGACGTTGTGCAAACATCATGTATTAGAATATTCCGATTAATAAGAGTGAAGTTCTTTATCCAAATGTTCTGCAATCATTGAGGTGACTACTCCCCCCTATGATTCGTTTGAATTCAATATCGAACCTTTTGTCTGAATGTGTGGCATTACCTTACAGATTGGATAAAATATTTTCGGGAAATAAATTATTATCTTCCGAACTTTAATAAGAATAGAAGAGCATTATGCTACCAATCAACGAGAAGTGCTTGCCATTATCTGGGACTTTAATTCGTTAAGGAATTATTTGTAGGACACAGCAATGGTTCAAGTTCACTGATCTACATTTTGAGTAGTAAAAATACTAACAACAAGCTAAAATATGAAAACGGTACTGGAAAAGAACAATTATGAACTTAAGTATAAATCAGGTAAGACGAATATGGAAGCTAATGCCCTTTCCAGGCCCCCAAAAACCTCAGGGAATTTACTAACATAGTGCCATAGGCTTAGCCCACGATCTGAAATACCCATAAATATATTTAAAAAAGAGGCACGGCAAGCGACTATCAACTTAGAATTCCTTTCCAGAAAGATCACACCGAATATGACCTGATTTCCCTCTTCAAGAAATACGTCACACCAAGCGTAAATAACGGACTACATACAACAGAGAATAAAGGGGAAAATTCAGCAATTATACCTCACGTATTTTAAAAATTTCGTCGAACGTTGTCGTACGTCAATCATATTTGACATTTGTGAGCTATACAGCTGCAGTAGAGGTGCAATGGAGCGATAAACTCCGTAAGAGTGTGGAATAATTGTGTCGAATTTTCTGACCAATAGTCGGTCGGTAGTGTTAGCGCAGCATCCAGGCGCTTCGCTACTTGACTCGAACAGAGTGGAATCAGAGGAGTCCATTCAAAGCGTAACCGCCAAAATATCGTGGCTGTGGCTGCCGATGTCGCTGAGAACGAAGAAACATCAATAAGACAAAGGGCCACGAATTCTAGTGAAAAACTTGCACATTTTCCAGTACAAAGTGCAAACAGTGCATTAGTTAATGCCTCCTGACCATCGGTCGCGTGTGAATTACTTACTGTAAAGCCATCCTCAATCTCAACAATGAAGAGGACGATTTTCTGTCGAAAATCATCATGAGCGACGTGGCGCATTTCCACTTAAGCGGTTACGTCAATAAGCAAAATCTTCTTTTCTGAGGCACTGAAAATCCGCGTGTGATGCACGAAGATCCATTACATCCACTCAAAGCCATTGTGTGGTGCTGCGTTCACGCAGGAGGAGTGATTGGGTTACTGGCGAACGCTACAGGGCCATGATAAACGACTTCTTACTACCGGAATTGGATTAGCGGGGCTTGGTGAACATGTGGTTTCAAAGAGAAGAAGAAGAAGCCCGTAAGAAGAATATTCGGTAGGAATGCGAGCAGTTATCACCGGAAATCTTGCGAAAAGTCATGGGAAATGCGATAAAAAGGGCATAAATGTGTATCAACACTGGCGGCAGTCACTTGGCGGATATCATCTTTTCCACTTAACAGAAACAATTTTAAAGGTCCAAATAAAGATTTCTATCACTCAAAATCATTCTTTTTTTATTTAGCAAAATAGAAATTCAAAAACAAAATTAGATTATTAATTTTGCGTCACCTGGTATTAAACGCTATAAATAAGTTCTCCAAATATGCTCAAGCAAAACTGCTAACATCAAAGGTGGTTAAGGACAGCAGTGAACCTCTGCGAGAAAAGCTTTTCTCATATGGCATCCCCAAAATAATAGTGATAGAAGAAAAATCCCTTAATTTTTCCTCAATTAATTTTATGGTCAATGACCAACTCAACATTCAAATTTTCAAAACTCCAGTTCAATTAATAGGCAAATGGAACGTTTTCACTCTAGAATAACAGAAATAATTTGTTGCCCTAAGACAGATGGCATTTAAAGTACTCTTCCTGAACTCCTGGATAGAGCAGTCTATGAGTATAATTTTTCAGTACATTCAACTACGGGTAAAAGACTATTTAAGATATTTTTTGGTCGAAACGTCAGCATAAATCCCTTGTTGGAGCCCCGATCTGTGTCATCTACGGCCGACGTGATCCATCACAATGAGTACATTGCGCCCTTTAAAAGAAAAAAAAAAGAACTTAACGAAATGGTATTGTTCTAATGATCTTTTTAGGCTTATAATTATATGTTATATCGGTTTTAATTTATTTTGAGCGGTAATATCCTGCCCCGTGAACCTAAGACGTAGATTTGCCAACATTATCCAGTATAGCTACTTTTACTTTTTTAACGCTGGCCTCTTAATTTTGCCCGATCAGGTTTTAACCACGCTTCCAATAACCTTTACTTCTCATTACATACAGTTACGCAATCATCCACCTACATAGATTTAGCCCTTTGATGCCACTTTGTACGCCGCGTTATCGTAGGAAGATATGCCAATATCTACCTTTTTCCAAAAGTTTGCTGTAATATGTGCCATTTTTTACCAAGCCAATGAGTTTCTTGCACCGTTGGAGTTTGTACGTAGTAAGAAATGATTCGGCTTTAGCTGTATATCAGTAAGAGGTCGCGAATTTACTAAATTTTCAGCTTCAATTAAAAGACTTTGGGAGATTTCAAGCTGAGGAATCTCTTTCATCAAGGTATATTGCAGAACAAGCTTCACACATTATATAAGGCGCTCCCACACCCCTCCTGTTGACGGATTTCCTGCTGTGTTAAATAGCCATTCGATGCGACATCGCTTACATTCTCCTTCCAACGAGCCATTGATTACGACCCAATCTTCCTTTCTTGCCGACAAACGAAGTTGCGCAAACACAAGATAACAGCATCGCTTGATAAATCCTTAGCTTACTGGAGATGAACCCCTCGTGTTGAAAAACAATTCTTCTTTCGCCGCCGTCCAAACGCAATTTGCAAAGGTCCGATATAATCTATTCCCGTATAGAAGAATGGCCTCACGTATGGTATGGTGGACAAGTAATCTACCACATACACATGTCTCACTCTTATGGAGAAATGTGATGTATGAAGATTCAAAAGAAGAAAAAAAAGCTTTGTGAAAAGCTCTAGATCTTGCAAATGAGAAAAACAAAACCGGTTTTTTTTTCTCACTTTTCGCCATGCTCACCAACAAAGACCCAGACTCACACGCAACGTTGTATGCTCATTCTGCCAAAAAGAAAAAAAATTGTTTACTTATTTTGACTGCAAGGCAAAACTGCGAACGCGGTTGAAACCGCACTACCGCGATGGGTTTACGTTGACGACGTACATAGATATATATTTATATAGTTTAAAGAGTTCGCGTTTGTATGTTTTCTCCCACTTAATCTGTTCGCAAATTGGTAAAAAATATTCGGCATAGGATTTTCTTTCAATGGAACTCAAGGTCTGCTCTGCCACTTTGCTGGTCATCGAGCATTTGGCGTGAAAAACAGGACTGGCAGGATTTGCTAAAGTGTGAAAATTTGGAAGATCGTCGACTTATCGGGCCTGTGTGGTGCAAAAATGTTTATGACGTCACACAATGTAAATGTAAATGTCTCGATAGTTTTTGCAAGACATAGGATAGCCTTTTTTTGGACGTGCAGATAGAGCTAATGTTTTTATTTTCGGGATCGCTTTGTCTTCCCAATTTTTGGAAATAATGTGGCTAGTGTTTTAATGTGGGCTTAATATATAAAAGAAATGGCTTCCTTACAGTAATTCCCATTGGGGTTTCGAATATATTGCGTGTCGTCTATGCTTTGCACAAATCCATTGATGTGTTCCCGCCTTTTCCAGAGCTTTTTTGACCGGAGACCGAGCTGAGAAGGGAATATTTTCGTATATTCACGGACGGCTCCAAATCAAGCCAAGGCTCCGGCGGCGCTAGTGTTTACGCAGAAAGTAATAACACAAGAAGGTTTTATCATCTACATATTTATCGTTATTTTAATAAAGCCCCAGATGTTCTGAAAACTTTTTTAATTCAGTAACAACTTTGTTTTAGACTTTAAACAAAAAATGCAAAATTTCAATTTTGAATGGATTGCTAATTAATAATAACTTATACTGCTCTACATATATAATATATATATATAATAATACATATGTTATCACCTTAAGTAATTTCCAGGAGACACGAACAAGGCAGCATATCGAACCCACCCTCCCGAGCAGCCAATAATATATTTTTCATTGTAAGTACGAGTATATGGTACTTAAATTTTTATGAGTTCATTACATTTTTCAATTTTCGTATTTTATTTTTTACAGTTCTATTGTTCTTTAAATTCATATCAAGGACCCATTTGCAATACCACTATTAAGAGATTTATTATAGTGATTTTGTGGTCGTACATTCAGTAGAGATATCAAACCAATTTCGGAAATGTAAATTTATTTTATTTATACATTCTTTGATTATATTTTCTTTAAAATTAGACACATAAGGCAATTTTTTAAAGTATGAGGAAAATATCTGTACATGAAGACGTCAGACTTTGAAATATTTTTCCAATGGCCAAAAAAAAAACCCGTAGTTACTTTTGAGTTCTCATATTCCTTTAATTTTATTAGTGCTTCTGTTATATCAAAATTCAGTTTGTATTCTGATATTTCTTCTGTACAATTTTCACATATTTTGTTAATTTTTTTCATTGATATAAAAAAGCAGTATCCTGCAAAATATCTAGTGGCTAGATCGTTTACCTGGGTGGATTAACTATATTGTTCCTATTCAAACTATTTTCAATAGATTCCTAATCGTCAAGAATGTCCCAATTTTGTTCTAGATCCTGGGTACGCATTATTTGGTGTTTTGTATCACTCTGCAATATAGCATTCCAATTCACTTGTAGGTATTCGATAATCGATATAACTTTGGATAACAGGGAGCCGAATTCAGAAACACTTGGATTGCTTTTATTTATATTCCGAGCTCTTATTTTTCCAAATAAGTTTTCTACCATATCTTGATTGATTTTATTTATTTTTAATGTATCTTTTATTCTTAGAACACTTTCTATTGTTAAGGCAAAACCGTTGAAACAGAATGATTTATTTTTGGCATTTATGGGCTTAATGTTTGATACATATTCCTTCACTTCTAGAATGAACTTTACACTTGTATCCTTTTGTACAAGTGCTGGTTTTCCATTTAAAAGATCAAAAGGTCTGTCTATTTTTTTTTGTAAATACAGATGTTGATTTCGTAAACTGAGCTAAATGCCATGGTTATTTGAGACTTTAGTTCCACAGGATATAGATCTGCTTAGAACATGTGCAGCCAAATTCACGTTGGTTTTTTGAAACTCAATAGAGCCAATGTGTGCCGATGACAGTCTTGGACATATTTTAGTAGTATTACTTTTTTCTGTATTATATTATTACTTGCTAACTAACAATTCCATCCGAATGCTTTTTATAAAATGAGGAATGTCGTACATTCCATATATGGGCTTATCTTTGTAAAAGAAGTTGGAGTTTTTTTCATTTAGATTCAGTTTACTATATAAACTCCGATTTATGGGACCTTGATCACAGCAAATGGCTCTTACATTTAGTTTCAGCCGTGCATATATCAATGCAATTATATACCTCAATCTCAAGTTGTTTTATAGGTTTATTGCTTGGACAAACGACATGATACAGAACTTGTTTCAAATTACCACATAAACTCCGAATCATGAAAACACACACAGATTTTGCAAAATCTTCAATTTTATCTTAAGATTTATTATAGGTTAGATTGGCCTGAAGGCTCATTTCATCAAATACAATCACAATTTCTTGATAATGATAATGTCTAGGTTATTTTTTTATTTCCTTAAGAACATTTCCATTTAACCCAGGTATAAAGATAGACTTTTAATCTAAATCCATTTGTGTAATGATCCAAGCTGATCTTGTATCCGGATGATGAATGGAATAAAATGCACTGCGAAACTCACTTCCACTCTTCGATGTATTCTTTTGTACTCTGAGACAGAATGAGCTTTGAAAATGTCTTAGTATTTTGATGAATTTTCTCTTGGATACTCTGCTTCTTATGTCCCTGTTACCCTTTTTTTCACCTTTTAAACGACGAATCATCTGCAATATATTTATTTTTAATTTTTGATTTTCTTTTATTCTTTTTCTTTAGTCATTTACTAATTCCTTAAGCCTTTCAATTCTTTTAATATACAAAGATTGTTTTTTGTTGTAAGGCTCAGCTGATGCAACAAAATTCAAGGTTATCCTTGAATCTTTTTTTAGTTCATTGCAGTTTTTGTATGTATTTTAAGAATTTGTTGGATCGAAATAAACAAAAGAATCTTCATCATTAAATATAAACACTCTATCACATTTTTTAGAGAGAGAGGGGAAAGCATTTGCTCTTAAATACTTCTTACCAATACAGGCATTTTCAAAGTGCTTGCTACATATGAAGTTAGTCAATCATCGTTTTTAAATGTTCCATTTTCAGGAAATTGAAATAATTTTCGATCTGGAAATTCGTTTCATGTTGCACAACAATGTGTTATTGCACACTTAATTCTTTTCCAGGGCATTTTGTGTTGTAAGCAATTTTCTTATAGCTATTCTGTTTTCTTCTTATGGATATATGTATGTAGTTATATCCTGTATAACCTAAACAACTAAATGGTAAATATTCTAGCAAAGGCGCTCAACCCTTTATAGAAATATTTAAGAATTAATAAAAACTTAAAAGATTTTAAAATATTAAGCTACATTAAAATAAAGGGAAATAAAATAAACAATTTTGATTTGAAAATGATAGTTTTAAACCCCTGAACACTATTAAACACTAATTTTATTTAATTTTGCTTTTCAACTATATATACGTATATGTATAATACAATAGTTCACGCACTTCAAAATAATTTGTTCTCAAAGCAATGCAAAGAAGTAATTGACTTTTCCCGCCTTTCAGTTTTTTCACATTCATACACATATCCGTTCATAAAACTACCACACATAAAAATTTTCTTTACTTTTTGAAGTAGTACACATGAAAAGCAATAAGCAATACATATCCTTGCCCTTTCTATGTTATTTCATTCGGTTTCTGTGTCGCAAGCAAAACACGTTTTAGTGACAAAAAACTTTTCCCACAAAAATAAACAGAGAGCAGAAAGCAGAAAGCTGCCTTTACTCTCTCCCGAAAGCTATTTGTTCTGTAAGACGAAAATCAATTTCATATTTTGTACACGGCATGCGTCATCTGTAAAAAAAATTTATCTGTGCTCCTTCTCATATTCCAACCTGCAATCAAACCACAACGTCAGAGTGTCTCTTTCGACTTAACCAAACTACCACCACTCAACCCCTAACACACACGCTTTTCCCTTATTGGGAGCTCCAGAATTGGAGCTAAGTATCCTAACTCCATCAGTTTTCATATTTTTTAGCCCACTTTCGACATCCTGTATGCTGCAACATCAAACCCTCACCCACTCCCTCCTCTTTTGACCCCCTTTCGCCATCCACTCTTAAATTTACGCAGCAAACTAGCGGTACTACCGAATATCGCTATGTGCTCTCTAGGCTTACGGATAAAAAGATATATGAGAATATACGTCTATATCCCGCCTATCTTCACGATAAATCCGACTCGGTGTGCAAAACGAGACGAAAGCAAAACAAAAACAAGCGTCATAGGAATTCCTCCCTACCGATATAATCAGACCCAAAAAACTTTATATAAAGTATCACAAGATTTTTAGTACATCTCCCCGAAAAGTTTCAGGCGATCTTGCCACTCTTCGCTATTATGTACACTCAAAAAGAGACTCACCCTCTAACGTCGTCGATTTGACCACGATAAATTTTTTCGAACATAAGAAGTCATGCAAAAACCTTATTCTATTCTCCACTCTTATGCTTTCCCATTTCAAATCTACGCTCTGACCGAAACTAATCTTATACCCAACATAAAAAACCAGGAGTTATTCCCTCTTTCTTTTAATGTTTTTCGGGATGATCCCACACTCCCCTTGATTGACTCTCCTTGTCCTACTGGACATTCGCAACAGCTTTGACTCCTCACTCGTTTCAACTTCGTCTTCTTCTAGGCTCGACTTTGTGCCGGTTAAAATAACACTTAATCGTAGGTGCTTGTATGTTTTGTTATATTATTACAACCTATCCTTTCAACTTTCTATAGCAGCAATTGACAATTTGATCGACTTAAGAGATGATATCATTATCTTCGGTGATTTTAATCTGCCTCAGCTGAGGTAGATTCCATCTGAAAACCTATATTTTTTCATTGCTTCTTATTCCATTTCTACTAAGGAATGCCTCTTTTTATATCGGGTAACTGATTTTATTCTATGTCAAATTAGTGGCGTTTTTAACTATATGGAAAGGCAGTTAGACCTTATCTTCACGACTGATCCCATCAACTCCTCAGCGTCGTGTTGTCCCCTATCTCTTTCAACTACGGATAACTTTGATCTCTCCACTCCTTCTTTCATTTTTTTAACAATCTCCACACCAGTCGCCTCCCTTGCAATTCTCTCTTCTTATAATTTTCACAAAGCTTATTTCCATAGAATCAGTAACTATCTAAACAGTGCTTCTTTCGAGTTTACCAATCTATCTCTGGTTGCTGCCCTCTTCATTTTTTACAGAGATATATTCAAATCCATATCCCTTTATGTGCCATATTCCAGCCATAAAAATGTTCTACATCCCCTCCTTAGTATAATCGTATACTCCGTTCTTTACAAAGCAAAAGAAACAAGTTATGGGCGGTATTCCTTCACACCCATTCTTCTTTCAACTATTCAAATTATCTAGGTACATATTTTCATTTTATTGAACTCTACAACTCTCTCTATTAATGTTACCTAAAAAGTGCGCAAACCAATCTCATAAATGGCCTTTTTTAAATTTGTCAATGGTAAAAGTAGGATCGGTGGTTATCCTTTCTCCATCTTTTTCAAAATAAAATCTTTAAGTGATCCTCCTACCATCGCCAACTTTTTTGCAACATTTTTCAAACAGTCATTTACTTATAACTCCTTCGTACCAGATCCATCTTACTTCAGCGACCTGCCCAATTTCTCCGTTGGTACCTTTCTCATTCAAAATTTATTTCCAACAGTAAATGAAGAAAAGTTACTAAATCTTAAGGAGGAATTTCTACCAGCGCCAGATGGTCTCCCCGCCGTTTTTCTTTTCTTCCATCCTGTCTCTACCACTTTTTTTTATCTATTGCGTCTATCCCTTACACAGGGAGAATTTCCCCAACTCCTTTATAGTCCCGATAGACAAAAAGGATCTTAGCATGAAATTACCAATTATCGCCCCATTTCTAAACTCTCTTATATATCCAAACTCTTTGAAAGTTAGATGGCTGGTCCCCTTCTCTTCATTTCTACTATTAACTATCTTGAGATGGTCATCAAACACTCTTCTGTTTGGCAATCTATAACCTCCGTGTATTATTCGACTATGAGCATAGTTTCCGTTCGCGCATCGATAAGATGATCCTAAAAACAAACTCATCACTTGGCTTTATTTAAAGGTGGTCCAAGGACATTTCCAACCGGTATGTAAACAGAAATATCTATTTTACCTACGTTCGCCTCGTGCTTGAGTCTGTCAGTCAAGATTCGTCTCCCTTTTACCGGGTTCATGTTTCTCGAATCGAGGGTATTCAACGTCTACCATATTCCTCCGATTTGCTCTCCGTAATCGGCCCTGGAACGACTTTAATCTTACTTCCCTATCAGGACCGCCTCAAACTTCTCAATATTAATTAGTTAGAAAACGTAGGATATTGCTAACATTCTTTTCATTTATTGACTGCTCTCAGGTTCAATCGACTGCGCATCCCTTTTCAACTCTATTTACCAACATTATCTACGTTGTCCCCGTCTCTTCTATATACTTGTTCACCGCACCTTTTATGGCGCCAACGAAAAAATTACCTTTATGCTCCTAAAGGACAACTCAATATAATATATATAATATATATAATAAATAAATATTATATATACATGTATATATGTATATAATAATAAAGGAAGATTTGCAGGCGATGTGACTGGACATCACGATTGGTAGGTCTGGGTGATCCAGCTTTAGCTTTAAAAGATACTTTACACAATAGATACAGATCTTGTGATTACGTAGCAAGATTTCTCGATTCGGGGTACTTAGAAACTTTTGACAGTCTATTATTAGATGTTGTTCTGTGCAAATGAAACACTGTCACTTTTGCTCCCGCTTCATTGGGTTGGAGAGTAACATGTAATCTGGTCTGCGGGGTGGATGGATGGGCGAAGTTGTTCGTGGATACCCCCTGGTGAATTCTTTAAGCTTGAGGCTATAGCTCGTAACCACCAGCTGTGATAAGGCGCACGTTGCAGTTATCGCCAAATGCGAGAAAATCGGTTATCTGAGATTTATGCGAAGGCGCCAGATGAGGTGCTCTATTTTTTTTTGTTTGTTTTGTAAACTACTACTACTAAATATGACTGTTGTTCTTTGTTAATACAAAATCTTGATTGTTGTATTTATATTATATTATATTTAAATTATAACAAACAATTACTTTTATATGCTATAGTTTATAAACACACTAATGCAAAATCAAAAAAAAAATCAAAAACACTTTGGAAGTTGCTTTTTGGGCAAAATATAGTAAAATAATCAAATAAGTTAATCCACCATATAGGTGAATTGAAGTTAAAGTTGCAAATTGGGCAATATATTGTGAATTCTCATATATTTTTCTCAATATTTTTCGTAATATTTTTTCTATGAATATTTTTTACTGATTTTTATAAGTAAGCAAAAAAAGCGTTTATAAGTTAAGTTATAGCTGTTGAGAAGTTAGAAGAGTCACAACGACGGTGTTATTTAAATTTTGAACAGCAAAGGGAGAGACGTGAGAGTCTTTTAATGACCCTCATTTAATTCAACCCTATAACGGGCTTCTTCTTGCCAAACAAAACGAGCCATGTATGGACTTTTATGCATATCATAAGGATGATTGATATGATTTTAGTATGATACCACGATTCAAGCAACTGGCTAATAAGTTTTATGTCGATATGTTTGTAAAGGTTGAAAGCGAAGGAATGTATATCAATAAATCAAGCTAAGTTGAGAGCTGAGAATTATATTCATATTTAAGTTGCTGTGGCAAAATGATGCAAATATAAATCCTAAAAACAAGTTAAGATTGTAATTCTAGTCAATGACACGTGCATACTTAAGATGCATACTATGTGCGCACGTGTAGTCGTTCTGACTTATTCGTAACGTTCTCATGTACTACATTATGGAAGGTAATTGTCGATTAATTACTAACAGGCCAAGCCACTACTGATAGGCAAGATATAGTTGCAAAAGGTTTTAGGTTAAAAGTAAGAAAGCTAACATCAGTTATAACTGAAACATGTATGAAGGAGTGTTATGTTTTATGTATTCTATAGATTGGCAGAAGCCGAGCTTATTCGTTAAGCGCAATTTATTATGGTTAAAAGATAAGTTAAGACCTAATCAAAGTGACAACGTCATCAGCGCAGAAATACCTAATATAACTAACGAAAAGGCACTATGCGACGTTATTTAAAAAAAAAAAAAGATCCATACGCCTCTAGCGTACATGGGCTGAACAAGGAAACTTTATACAATGAAAACGGATATTTCTTGTACCAACGTAGAGAGCGAGAAGACAGACGTTAGCAGGCAATAAATCTTCCAAACGGCAGTTACGTTAGTGTCGATAATAATTGGGTAGTTCCCCATACTCCAACGCTTCGATTGATTGTAAAACTGCAACAAAACAATCAAGTTCATACCGAAGTGCTTGCCTTAGCTGCCTGTGGCTTTCTCCGATAACTGCGTGGTTAAATTCTTACTCATTCAAACTAAAGTGGCAATAGAATGGCGGCCAGAAGCACTGTACTGGCCTAAGCCATCAGGGTCTAAAACCCTATATTCAAGATACTAAAAATGGACTCACGGTAGACGACCCTAGCAAACGCTTAAAGACACCGTCTTTCGGATGTGCACGTGATTTGAGAGCTCTTCGGATTGTTCCATCATACCGTCGATTTTAGATTTAAGTCATATAAATTCATTCTTGTCAACGTATGATGGTATAAATGAATTTGTGAGAGTGGAATTACCATAAGTACCAATTTTCCTTTGATATTGTAGTGTATCTTTAGGGGTCCGCAGAAGTCTACCCCCGCTTGATTTTTAGCATTCTGCAATATTCGAACGTTCCTTAATCTTCTTCTCACTCAAATTGCTTATTATCTGTAATCGAAGTATGGATTTAAGTTCAATATGGTAGAGTTCTTACGCATAACACCATTATCTCACTGGTTGACATACCACCTTGATCAAAAATAATAACAAAAGTGCCGTTTCTAAGAGAGGACACCATTTGAATTAAATCCATACCATTTTCAGTTAGTACCAACCTTCAAAAGATAAGTTCTCGAGATATAGCGTTGTGAGTGAAGCAACTTTTGTTATTGTGAAAAAAAAATGGAATCAAAGCAATTTCGTGTCTTGATATATCGTTGCTTTTTGATGGGCAAAAATGCAGCCGATGCAAAGAAATGGCTTGATAAGTGTTACCCGGACTCTGTACCAGCCGAACGAACCATTCGCAAGTGGATTGGAAAATTTAAAAGTGGTCATACAAGCACCGAAGATGATGCACGCAGAGGCTGTTTCAGATGAAAACATCAGAAAAGTGAAGTTGATCGAGATAGGTGAAGCTCTGAAGATATCAAGAGAGCGTGTTGGATATATCATACACGAATATTTGGACATGCGAAAGCTCTGTTCAAAGTGGGTGCCGCGTTTGCTCACAGTCGACCAAAAACAACAACGTGTTGATGATTCAGAGGAGTGGTTAAAGCTGTTCAACCGCAATAAAGCTGAATTTTTGCGTCGGTATGTGACAATGGATGAAACTTGGCTCCATCACTTCACACCAGAGTCAAGTCGGCAGTCAGCTGAGTGGCGAGCAGGCGACGAACCTCGTCCAAAACGACCAAAAACTCAACAGTTGGTTGGCAAGGTTATGGCATCCGTATTTTGGGATACACATGGAATAATTTTCATCGACTATCTCCAAAAGGGGCATACTATCAACAGCGACTATTACATTGCGTTGTTGGAGCGTTTGAAGTACGAAATCGCAGAAAAACGGCAGCATTTGAAGAAAAAGGAAGTGCTATTTCATCAAGACAACGCATCGTGTCACAACTCGATGAAAACCATGGCAAATTTGAATGAATTCGGCTACGAATTGCTTTCCCACCCATCGTATTCTCCATTTGGCCCCCAGCGACTATTTCCTGAAAGAGATTTAAGACCGATGAAGAAGTAATCGCCGAAACAGAGGCCTATTTTGAGGCTAAACCGAAATCGTACTACAAAACTGGTATTGAAGGATTGAAAAATCGTTTCAATAAGTGTGTCGCCCTCGAAGGCAACTATATTTATAAATAAAGTTGAATTTTGCAAAAAATTTGTGTTTTACTATAAAACGAGACGGACTTTTCAGCCCAGAAGTTAATAACCACCGAGTGGCTAAGTTAAGTTGGTACATCTGTTGTACCAATCTTGGCGTCATAATTTGACATTTGCAAAAGTTACCTAGCCAAGAGTAGGTACATCTATCTCTGTGTGTGTTGGAGATTTTTTACAATTTCAAAAATGGATTTAAATTTGAAACAAGGAGCTTGTATTAAATTTAATGGTACGCAAATGTTGGAAATGTTATAAAAGTGTTTCGGCAACGATTCTCTAAAGAAAACGGTCGTTTACCAGTATCACGAGCTGTTCAAAAGTGGTCGTGAGTCAATCGAAGATGATGAACGCAGTGGCAGACCATCGACATCGAAAACCGACGAAAACATTGATGAAGTAAAAGAAATTTTGGTCAATATCCCCAAATGAACCATCAGAGAGATAGCGGAGGACTATCTCCAGGACTATTTATCCATAGAAACATTGCCTATAGATCGTCCAAGAGATTTTGGTTAATGATTTGGGTTTTCGTCGTGTAGCAGCAAAGTTGGTGCCAAAAGATCTCAATTCTATGCAAAAAAAAAAAAACGTGTTGACGTCGCAAAAGAGATGATTTGAGAGGCTAAATCCGATCCCACATGCATCAAAAGGATCATTACTAGAGACGAGACGTGGGTTTATGAATACGACACGCAATCCAGACATCAGGCAAGTGAATGGCGCTCACCAAATGAGCCGAGAAAGAAAAAACACGTCTTTTCATTCGAAAGAGAAGGCGATGCTCATGATTTTCATGGATTACAACGGTGTAGTGCATCATGAATTTTTGCCAGAAGGCTAGACAGTAAACAAAGAGTATTATTTGGGCGTTATGAGACGTTTGCGTGAAGCAATTCGCCAAAAGAGGCCAAAATTGTGGGCAGAACTCGTGCATTTTGCACCATTATAACGCACGGTCGCACAGTGCCATCACTATTCGTAATTTTTTGACGAAAAATGCAACAAATACCATCCAACAGCCACCGAATTCACCTGATTTGGCTCTCTGACTTCTTTCTGTTCAATCTAGTTAAAAAACCACAAGCCGAGAGAAAGTAATGGAAAATTACAGGAAGCACTGATGAACATACCGAAAACCGAATATAAAAAAATGTTTCGAGGATTGGATCAAGCGCTGGCATAAGAGTGTTGCAGTTGATGGGGATTGCTTTGAAGGAGACAATATTGATTTAGATGAATAAACTTAAATTTTTAATTTTCTAAATAAATTCCGGGAAGTTGGTATTAATGTTAAAACGTAGACAGTTGGATTTTTATCAAATGAGACGACGGCCTTGTTCCAGTTTATCAGTACTCAAACATCCTGTAGCTCGAAGAGCTTGGTGTTTTCTGCAATTATCATAAAATCTGCAAGCGTATGAGAAAACTTTCTGCAGTGTAAAAAAAGAGTTCCTGTTTACTGAAGAGATGAGATTCATTGGATGTTCACTTGGCAGTGTTGTTAATACTGATTTCTGCTTTCAAAACACCGGTACCTTTTGCGGCAGCGTGTATTCTGTTTTTGCCCATGATTCCGCGTTTTCACTACGAAACTGTCTGCCTTTGAACCAGGTCGTAGATTGAAGTAATGCCATTAGGTACAATCCTCGGGATACCATATCAGTTGGGTTGAGATCACCTTTGATGCGATGCCACTATTCAATTTGTGAACAAGATTGGATTCTGGAAACTCTATTTGCAACAAACATTTCCCTTGAATATGAAGGCGAACTTAGACATGCTTATACTGTGGTTGAATCAGCGTAATATAATACGCTATCGATCCCCGTTGGAATTATTTGCAATAGTTTATCAACCAATTCCACCATAAGGACTGCTCTTTGTAACTCAAATCGCGCAATTGTTATTGCTTTTAAAGGTGCAATATGAGACTTAGCACATATTAGTTGTGAGTGAATTCGTCCATTTTCATCGATTGATCTCATATGGTATATCGCATGACCCGAACGCATTTAAATTGATTATTAATTGATTGATTGATTAATTGATTTTGTGGCCAAAAATGGTGCAGACGCAATTCAATAAGTGATAATGATTAGCTGGTTCATCTAAAGATGCCGATCTGTTTGCAATCTCCAAAGTATTAATTGAAATGCACGATCGTCTTGATCCAGAAGTATCATCAATACATACGTAAAAACGTATGTATGCAACCTGAATCTGGTAATTACAGAAAGCAAATCCGACTGGACTGTTGGACTTACCATCACTATATCATTGAGTGCGCACCAAGACGTGGTTTTCGCTGAAGCGTCAAACACCACTCTTAACTTTTTCGATGAACTTTCTGGCTTGACATGGTGCGGGAGAAAGAAGTGTGATTTCGGAACATCTTCACCAGGAATAAGCGTCATGTGTTTCAGAGCTTTGTACTCCGTCATAAAATCTATATAAGATCTACATAAGTTTTCATTTCTCATCAAATTCTTTTCCAGGAATAGAAATCGTTTGCGCGCCATTTCACGTGTTCTCCCAATGACGTTATTGTTTAATCCCTAAAGGGGACTTTTACGATGTATTGTCCATTTGAGGCTGTCCTGGTAGTCCTTGCGAAGTATTCTTTGAACTCTCGGTCCTCACGAGACATGATTTGAACCGGGCTATCGTGATTCTCTGTTTCCCAAAAAGATCTAACCAGTTTATCCAACGTTGAGAGGGTTGGTTTCGTTGCTATGTGGGAGTCAAATCTCTCCTTTTCCCTTGAACTACTTCCTGTTACTTTGAGTTGAGTTGCGTAAAATTGGTAAATTGTGACCAATTTTGATCTAGCCTTGAAGCCTGAAGTCAAAAAAGATCTCCGCACCTATTAACATGTCGATTCGTTGATTCTTATTGAATGATTCGTGTGCTAGCTGAATATTAGTTGGAATGACGAAATAAGATGATGATTTGGACTTGAATGTTACGGTAGTGATGTACTGCCCTCTGCAGTCTTGTACTCCTATAGTATGCCGCTGATAGGAATCTCCATTCTTGACCTTTTTATTCCGATTTCTTTTTCGAAGACTACTGTAATGAAGTGCAGTTGAGATCCGGAATCTAATAGTGCTCGGCATGGAAGCGATGTGCCCCTTGTTGAAATGATGTTGACGATGGCAGTACTGAGATAGATGTGTTTTCTATCAATGATAATGATTGAGGCTGAGTTTACTACAGACGTACTAGTGGTGGGTTGGCCTTAATTTCCTTTTTTCGATGAACGGATGCTGCTACCACTGCTTGCTGTAGGCTGGCTCGGATGCAATAATATGTTGTGCCTTTCGTCGCATTTTTGAAACGATCTGGCTGAGCATGCTTGTGATATATGCCCTGACTTGAGATAATTTCTGAAAGTGATAAGAAACTTGAGCAATGGTAAATCTTGTGCTTACCCAATTTGCACATAATCCATATTACTGGCCACGAACACTGCGGGTTTTTTCTTCTCCTTTCAGCTGCTGATGGTTTCTATATTCCTGAACCTCGACTCTATGAATTTAAAGAACTCGCCAGTTGTTGGACTGCTTTGCACTATTATAACGCACCGTCGCACAGTGCTATCATTATTCGTAATTTTTTGACGAAAAATGCAACAAATACCATCCAACAGCCATCGAATTCACCTGATTTGGCTCTCTTTGACTTCTTTCTGTTCAATCTAGTTAAAAAACCACTACGGGGAACGCGTTTCAGCAGCCGAAAGGAAGTAATAGAAAAGTTGCAGGAAGCCCTGATGTATATACCGAAAACCGAAAATAAAAAATGTTTCGAGGATTGGATCAAGCGCTGGTAAAAGTGCGTTGCAGTTGATGGGGGACAATATAGATTTAGATAAATTAACTTGAATTTTTAATTTTCTGAATAAATTCCGGAAACTTTTTATGGTATGGTGGTGGTATGTATTATAGATTTTTCTGGTTTCACAATATTTCACATAATTTCGCGACAATCGGCATATTTCTTCGCCCACCACCATAGATGCGAACTGCTCGATGCTTTTTGACGCACAGATTTTTTCTAACTCCGACATTGCAATTCACTACACACACGATGAGCGAAATTACACAAACAAAGAAGAAAATATTGAATACTAAGTTCGCACTTAAAATATATTTTTTAGATAGTCCCGTCACGGTCGCCAATTAAGTTCACTGTAAATAGGCTTTTTAGAGATCACAGAAAATAAAAATACACTCTTGAACTTTTTTCGAATTTCTATAGTTTACAACTACAATCAACATAATTCCTTTTAAAAATACATCAATTGTTTCAATGTTTCAAACTACTACACCACCCGCCCGCGCCCTGGAGAAAACCAGTAAAAGGGTATTCATATCCTTTGGTGCGCGCGCGGGATTATAAAAAAAAATAAAAAACTTCATCCCAATTGAGACCATAAAAAAAACAAAATAAAAAGCCAAGTGTGCGATGCCGTGCACTTTCAAAATGATTACTGTTCATATACTGGGAGCAGACTCGATGGAATGCGTAACTTAACCTTGCACTGCAATATGCGCGTAGTTAGCATATTATTACTAATGCAAAATGAAATGAATATTTAAAATAACTTAAACAACCGCCATCCAAAAAGTGCAGTGGATTGGGTCGGATATAAGGGGTACGAGAAACTATGATATATGCTATGGTGATTGCTATAGAGAAAAGAAACAGCACTTATTCGGATGCGGACTTGCCATATGCCTCAGACTTTTGCAAGAAGATTTGAGCTTCCGTCACATAAGCAAGCGTCTTACGACAATCCGCATCAAGACTGAATTCGCTAACATAAGCTCCTACGGAAGACAAGGAGCGCCCGAAAAAAGCATATGAGCACAGTCCCTATCAATGCCGTTTCAGACCAGAAGGGTCCACAATCAACTAAATTTTCACACTCCGGAAGTCGTAATCGTCTTTATGGAAGCATATGACAGTGTTTATAGAGGCGACCTATAAAGGTAAATGTGTAGCATTCCTTTCAAAATCGTCCGTCTGTGCAGATTGAGAACGCTCGCTAATCCATCAGGTTCGGTAACCAAAACCTTTGATGTCAAAAAAGATTGTAGACAAGGTAACGTATGTCTGATGATCTCTTTAACATCATACTTGAAAGAATTGTACGGAACTCACAAGTGAACACTGGAGGTACAACATTTCAAAAGTCGGTACAACTACTTGCGTACACCAATGATATCGACAAAAATGGCGGAAGTCAGATGGATGTTACCTCTACGTTCACTAGTATTAAAACGAAAGCTACCAAAATTGGTTATGCGATAACGGAGAGAGATAAGAGACACACAACATCAACCAATTGAACAGAACGTCGGCAGCTATAATAAGATGTAGTGAAGGATTTTGTCTATCTCAGGTCTGCTATATAATTCGACCAATAACACCTCACCAGAAAATGTAGAATCATTTTTGCTAATTGCTGTTTCTTTAGGCTAAGAAGTCAATTGAAAAGTAAGGACCTATTCCGAATAACCAAGGAGATTCTTTACGACTCTAGGAGATAATGGGTCGGTTTAAACTGGGAATTCGGTGCCAGAGCGAGAGGGAAGATATGTGAATGAGAAGGGGATATGATAGGATGGTGTGGTAATAGGGTCGGCACGTGTTTGATATAGTGAATGTGGGTTGGCGTCATGTGATAAGGCGTGTGTCGGCACGCGTTTTGTGTTAAGAAGAGTGTTGAGTAATTAGTATTTCCACGCAAAACGCGTGTCGACACTGCCGTGGGTTTCCGGAAGTGTGGCGTCTGAGAGGGGGGTTTAAATGTTATGACAGTATTTTGTAGCAGGTCATAATGGAAAAATTTTCTTGGTCGACGTTATCTCATTGATCGTATTTTAAAAGAAAATAATTAAAAATTAGAAATAAATCGAAGCGTCTTGTGTAATTAGTAGGTATTTAACGGTGAAGAGGGGGTTTAAAGAGGGGGGTTTTGAAAAGGGGTTTTTTGTCGTGCGTGCGTGCGGAGTAGGTTGTGGGGGTTTGAAAGGTGGTTTTGAGAAGGGATTTTAATGTTATAACAGTGTTTTATAGCAACAAATGCTTATAATGTTAAAAATAATAATAATGTTGTAGCTTATCTTTTTAAGCATAAATTGTTTATGGAAATCGTCGTTGTTGTTGTTGTTGGAGAGGGAATTAGGAAATGATAAATATGCTGAAAGAATTTCGTTCTTTTTTATCTTGCTGACCACCACCACCAGCACATTTTTTTTAGGAATTTATGCGAGGAATTTAAGTTAAACAATTTTATGAAGAAATTCGAAGAATTATACCGAAAAATGTTTTTGGTCGTTATCTCCTTGACCATATTGTAAAGGGGGATTCATCGTGAGGCGTGACTCCCATCAAATTGCTTTATCATTTTTTTCAATATCGTTTGGCAAGCTATCATGGAAAGATTCACACCACAACAGCGTCTCCAAATTGTTCAGCTGTATTACGAAAATCAGCGTTCTGTGAGAAATGTTTTTCGTGCGATTCGAGGAACTTACGGTGCGCATAATTGACATACTGAAACCACTATTGCCAACACCATTCGTAAATTTGAGTCCCAGTTTACATTAGTGGATAATACTCGATTGGTTAAAAAACATCCAGCACGTAGTGAAGAGGCTATAGCAGCTGTAGCTGAGAGTCGAATCGATTCGTCGTTGTTCTTAGCAGCTTGCTTTGGTGTATTCGACAACTTAATGAAAATCCGGTGTTTTATTGTGAAATTTTGCTCAGTGATGAAGCCCATTTCTAGCTCAATGGATACGTTAATAAACGAAATTGCTGTATTTGGGCTGAAGAGCAACCCGAAGAGTACCAAGAGGTACCAGTTGCTATGCTCGAACGAGTTGCGCAAAATTGGACTTTCCGAATAGGCCGCCTTAGACGTAGTCGTAGTCAACATGTACATAATATGATTTCTAAAAAGTAAATGCCATGAATTGTTCTTTTAAAAAATAATAAAAATTTTAAGTTCACTTTCAAATTTATTTATTTTATTTTATATTATATATCAAACCTTACGTTGAATCAGCCGGAATGACCGGAATTTTCAAGATTATAATGAGTTGTATTCAAAATCGTGGTCCTTATCTTTTGGAATATATTGTTTGTTGAATTTGTCGAAAAATATTAATACGAGAAATAGTGGTGATCGTGCTACTTATCTGAAGAATTAGAATCTTAATATTAGAAATAATGCAAAATTTCGGATATATAAGCTTTGACGTATAAACTATTAGTTATCAGTTTATTTCTTTAGATCAAGAAAAAACAATGGACCAGCTAAAAAATTTTGGAAAGTTAGACCTCCAGAGGATTTGAAGACCCTAAAACTGGGGAAACGATACTGGGTTTTCAACATCTATCGCTGCCAGGCTGGATTAAAAATGCAATTAAGGGTATGTTCAAACGTGTTACGGAATATCGGGATTCTTCCGACAAGGTGGGGGTAACTATTTCGAATATCAAGGGCCTGGTTGGATGAACTTCAGAAAGGTGTCAGAGTTAAATTATAGTGAATTATGGGATATGATATTGAACATTTTCCAAAGCAATTCTACGCGCCTAAGGACAGACACTTTTCGCATCAGTAAAACATCGGTGAAGCTTCCTGCTGGGAGAAGAAATGCTCGAAAGAAAAACTATAATTCTTTTGATGAAGAATGTATAAAAAGAAAAGGTGTTATTGTAGTAAAAAAACGAAGACAACCTGTGTTTACCTCGAGCACTAGTTGTGACAATTACTCTAATGGACAAAGATCCGGAATATATTAAAGTCCAAAGAAATATCAATAAACTTCAAGATGTTCGCATCGCAATTTTAATTAACTTGCTCGGTATTACTGTACCCTACAAAGGTTGCAGTATTCCGAAGCTCTAAACTTTTCAAAATAACTTAAAGCAATACAAGATAAAGTAGTATACGAATATTAGAAAAAAGAGCGAAATATTGTATTTTATTTGAAGATACCGAAAATAGCAGCAATAAGAGACTAAATTTATTATATTACAATACAAGAACCATTTTGTTGTAGTTATTATTCTGAAATTTGCAATGAAACATACAATAATAAGAATAGCCATAGGTGTGTGAAGTCATGTCCACAATATCAACAGTCACTTACTTGTCCTAGAAATCTGTCTGAAATTGTATGTCAAGATTGCAACAGGAATTTTAGAGGGAACACCTTTTATGATAATCACAAGGAGTCTGGGTCGATAGGAAAGAGAGTAATTTTTGAAATAGTAAAAATGTGTGTCTTTTGTTTTAAAACGTACAGATCGAAAAGAGAACATACTTGTATTGAATTTAATTGCAAGAAATGCAGACAACATGTCATTCAACAGCACTTGTGTTATATTCAACAGGATATTAAAACCCCGACATTTAAAGACGTGGTATTTGTTTTTTATGATTTGGAGAGTCGTTAAGAGACAATTATCGGTAAAAAAGTGCTAAAAATGTTGTTGAACGAATAAAGCATCACCAACCAAATTTATGTGTTTTTCAACAAAGATGTCGCTTTTGTTTAAATGATAAAAATCTTTACTTTTGCCAGAAGTGTAAATTTATACTTAATATTGTATAAAAAAAAGGTCAGAACGCAATAATAGAATTCTTAGAACACATTCTTAATATCAGAATATTCTGAACGAAATTTCAACCTACATTAATTACGAGAGGAACTAAAATAATACTCATGGAATTAGAGAACGTGAAATTCATAGACTCCTTAAAAAATTTTCCTATGGGCTTGTCAGTTCTTCCGAAAGTTTTAAATTTAACCCAAACATTAAAAAACGGCTATTTTCTGCATTTTTTCAACATTAAAGAAAATGAAAATTATAATGGTCCATTCCCACCAATGAAATATTACAATCCAGATGAAATGAAAATGGATGGTCGCGATGTATTCCTAAAATGGTATGGAGAAAATAAATACTGTTTTAGTGATGTACAGATTTTAATGGAAGCATGCATAAAGCTTCGAAATGTCTTCTTAGATGAATACAATGTGGAAACGTTTGTAGAATCTTTTAAAATATCATATGCAAGTAATATTGTGTATCGTCGTAATTTACTTAAGCCAAACACAATAGGACTACTTCCCAGTAAGGGTTACAGATACACTGATAATCAATCAGTCCAGGCAATTAAGTGGCTCATCTGTGAAGAAAAGAAGCGAAATTGTTATATTCAGTATGCAGCTAGACAAATAGAAACTGTATTAACAGGAGTGAAAGTCGATGGCTTTTTCATGGAAACCAAACAAGTTTTCGAATTTCGTAGGTGCTTTTATTATGTTTAAAACACAATCGTGATATGCCCATAAAAAACGACCTGTGTGACACATTAAATATTCGCTATGAAAAAACTCTTGCTAAATCGGCACATTTAAGACAGCTTAGATATGAAGTTGTTGAAATGTGGAAATTTGAATTTGAAAAACAGCTGACTGATGATGATGTCCAGTATCTGAAATTACATCCAATAATACAAAATACTCCATTAAATGCTCGCGATGCATTTTACGGAGGACGTACAAGAAATACATATAATTATTTTAAATGTAAGCAATCCAGCACATGTTCGTTGTGATGAGTGCTCCCTTTATCATTGGGTTTGTTAGTACGGAAAGTTTAAATTGGCCACCCTAAAATTCATATTACTGATTTTTCTCAAATAGATTTAAAAAACATCAACGAAATTATTAAATGTTAAATACTATACTACCACCAGCGCAGTTATCACATCCTGTGCTTCCCATAAAACAAAATAATAAACTCATTTTTACATTATGTAGAACATGCAGCGATGAACTATCTCAAGAGGAACATTGCATTCATACCTAAGATGAAAGAGCGTTGCACGGAACCTGGGTTATTGACGAAGTTTCGAAAGCTATAGAGAAAGGATATAAAGTATTAGATATACGCGAAATTTGGGATTATTCAACCATTCACAGAGCTAAAAAATCAGCTGTGCTTTTCACTCAAATGATGAATAAATTTATTAAAATGGGACATGAAGAATCAGGATGGCCTAGTAAATGAACTAGTAAAGAGAAGAGAAACAAATACATAGAAGATTTCTTTTTCAAAGAAGATGTTAAATTAGATCATACAAAAATTTGCAAGAACCCCGGAAAAAAATCTTTGGGTAAGCTCATATTAAATCCATTTTAGGGGAAATTCGGCCTACAGGGAAACCAACAGAAAACAAGTATAATGAATAGTCCCTCAGAATTATACGAAATTCTTAAAAATCCAAATGTTGAAGTGGGTCATATCTTCTTATAAATGAGGAAAATATTGTAGTAAGTTGGTTGTATAAAGAACGTGAAGCAGAGACATTGTCAACTGTTATTGTCTGTATTGGAGCTTACTAAACTGCTCAAGCTCGTCTAAAATGGGAGTTTTATACTATGAATTGTTGAATTTGTAAGTGGTGGCTCGAAAAATTATGCTTACAAAGTCTATAATAAAAAAAGATGAATGTGAAAAAGTCGTTTGCAAGGTTAAAGGAATCAATCTTAATTATTCTGCATCGAAGAAAGCTAATTTTGACACAAATTTTCGAATGCTGAAAATTTAGAGGTTATAAAAATTGTATCGAATAGTATTCGTCGAATAGGAGAGCATCACCATTCCAGAAATAAAAACCTACAAGCCCAAGACAGAAAAACATAGATTTCTTGAAGATTAAAGTTTTTACCATATGGTTTTAAAGGAATAAAAAAATAACATTTTTGTTTTAAAAAGGAAATAGTCTTATTTCAGCTCTAAAATATCTTAACAGATAAACATCTTTCAGCATAAAGCGCTTGTTGCTAGGTTCAATACTTGTTACTTTAGAATTTTATTTCTACAATAACTCATTTAGTTATTGAGTTTCAGAATTTATGCATTAAATGAAAATTTTACAACGCGCAACATTTGCTATGATATAAACATCTTATTTCATTGGAAAAGCAGTACTTCAATTCTTTAATGCTGAGGCAACCAGTTTCTTCAATATTCATGATGGAAATATTTTGGGCTTGAATTATTTCCTTCAACCATTAGGTTTTGTCAGCCCCTTTTACTATAGTAAACTATAGTATTTTTTATTTGTTCTCGAAGAAATATTTTTACTTTTCGAAATTCTGTGAATTTCCCATTCCAGTTTAGTCCATGGTGACTCTTATATAAACTCAGTAAGCCTGCCTCTTTAAATATGCCGACAGTTGATTCAAGTTAAATGGAGATTTAAAGACAAAATGATGGTGGTTTCCATTGTGCAGTAGAGCCAATTCTTTTAAAATAAAAAACAATAAAATACATTTTCAATGTAATGATTTTACGCTCGCGAATTATATATTTACATAAATTATTACATATATGTTACAAGAAGGTAGCACATTACCCAACTAAACTCTTTTCTTCAACATAATTAGCCTGCTCTAATTTTCAGTAAATGATAATTATATAATGGTGTGATCTTACTGTTTAGTAAAAACTCTGGTAGTAGAACTTAATGCTAAGTTGGACTGTATATATGAATAAATATACATATGTATGTATAAAAATACGTTTCTATAACTCCTTGGAAATGAAGCCTTCCAATTCAATTTTCAATTTTATATACTGAACTATTAACAAAAAGATACAATTCTCTTTTTTTTAATATTCATTCATATATGATTAATTCACTATATCCCAACTTTCTCTTATTTTGTTTTCAAGCTTATTATTGTAAAAAACAAAAATGATAATAATAATATTGTATTTTTTGTTAAAATGTAAGCAAGATAAAACAAACAACGTAAAATCAAAATTAATACTTATACACAAATAAAATACAAATTTTCATATCTTCAATTTAAAACCTTCAATGGTCGTTTAATATTAGCTGGGTGTACGTTAGCCAATGGCTTTATTCTAAAGTACGGTATATCTTTATACCTTAGTCTTTTGTAATTTTTAATAGGTCGAATGCTTTCACCTCTTTATTACTTTCCCTGTCTCGGTTTAATTTTGTAATGATTTTTTATTTTTTTTTAAAAACACTCGATTCTGTTATACGAGTATAATACTTGCGGACAAACTGTTTCTTTTGTTTCCATAGGAGTGCATCTAATAGTTGTATGATATCTATGGTTGTAGTTATTAACAACAATTTGTAATCTCATCTCTGTTGTAAGATTAGGATCCACAATACCTGTTAGTTTTTCTAAGAGGGTAGAGTGCAACCTTTCAACATCAGTTACCAGTGTGACTATTTGGTGTTGTAATAGCACAAATTATATCTTCATCATTAAAAAATCTGACTAAATGTTCTGCTATGAATTTATTATCTAAAAATTTTTTTTTTGATTTGACAAATTTATCAAAGTGCTCTAATAAAATGCTTTTTTTGAAGTCCAGTTTTTGTCAGTTATCTTATAGGCTGCTTTGAACTTGGTCAATTTATCAATTATTGTGACAAATGTTTGTCTTTTATAATGAAAAGTATCTAAATGGACTATTTCGTTTTTATGGGTTGGGGTTTTTGTGATATTAAGTTTTGGGTTTAAAGGTTTGCTATCATATTTAGTTTGCTTACATTTTTCACAATTACTTATTATCAAATAAATATGAGCCTTTAACTTAGGTTAGTATATTTTATTTTTTAAGAATTGATAAGTTTCTGTAATTCCACTGTGCACAGATTCGATACTTTGGTATAAAGTTCACTAGCTCTTAAGGTACATGTTATAAATGTTATATTATTGTTGTTGCCAAAAATTGTTATTAATAGTAATTGGATTTTATGATAATCTGTTTCTTTTACTTCCGAAAAAATCCCTACTCTACCTTCGTTAACTTCCTTCTTTAATACTTCTTTGATAGTTTCTATATCGTTGGTTACGTTTAGTTATTTTATATTTCTATTGTGAATTGTCTGCACCTCAATACTCTTAAAATAAAAAATAATAATTTGAATTCTATATTTATTGACAATTTCTTCTTTTATGTTTCTCTATTCTAATTGTTCTTCTTCTGCCGAATGAATTGTATCAGATAAATCTCAATTGCATTCTAAGTCATTGTTTTCGTTGATTTTAGGAGAATTTTCTAGACGGCTTTAGAGATCGGCTACCACGTTATCTTTTGCATTTCGGTATTCAATCTTATAATTGAATTCTTGCACTTTAAAAAGCCATAGCTGATGTATCGGCGCAAACTCTTTTCCTTTATATTTACTGTTTAAAAATTTAATGGGGCAGTGATCAGTAATAATTTTGAATTTAGTTCCGTAAATGTATGGTCGTAAATATTGGATTGCATATATAATAGAAAGAAATTCTTAATCGGTAGTAAAGTACTTTATCTCGTGATCATTAAGTGTTCTTGATATAAAACAAACCGGATGTTCTTGTTGCGAAAGAATAGCTCATATAGCATAATCATTTGCATCCGTTGTGATTGTAATTTTATTGTCTTTTTTTAGATATTTAATCATGGGTTACGCAATTTTAGGATAATTCTTAATAAATTTTTTATAAAATCGTATAATTTCTAAAAATCTTTTGAGTTCTTTCTCGCTATTCGCTAATGATAAGTTCTGTATTATTTTGACTCTTTCCGGATTTGGATGTGACCCTTCTTTTGTAATTATATGTCCTAGTTTCTTTTTTTTTAAAAAAAGTGCATTTGTTTGCCTGAATTTTCAAATTCTGTTCTTTTAAAATATCAAATATTTTCCCCAAAGAGTCTAAATTCTCTTTAACAGATGTCGAAAATGCGGGAATATCATGTATGCCCAAATGGCATACGAACATACTCAAAAAGGCCTGATGAAGATATGAATGCTGGCTTTTCAATATCCTTTTCTCCCATTAAAATCTGGTGATATCCTTCTGCTAGGTCCAACGTGCTGAAATATTGAGCTCGCCCTAGTGTGTCAAAAATATAATCCATATTTGGCAAAGGATATTTGTCATCGATAGTTAATTGATTTAATCTCCTATAGTCTACCACAAGTCTACATTTTTGAATACCAGATTTATCCAATTTTTTGGGTACAACAAGTATTGGTGAACTATATTTGCTTCTGCTTTTTCTAATAATGCCTTGTCTTTCAAGATCCTTAATTTGTAATCGAACTTCCTCATAATGTTTTGGAGTACGGCGGTAGATTCGAGAATTAATGGGTTGTTGTAGTTGTTCGAATTTCATGTACTTCTGTTGTTGTATTTGTTAATAAATCTCCTTCTTGGTAAAACAATTGTTTATTTTTAACTTAAAGCTGTTCTTTGGCGTTTTTTTTTTTTTTTCTAAAGAAACTTCACCTGTCCTAATACTTGAAGAAGACAAAATGTTAATGCCATTTCGTAATTCAGTGAATTTATTCTTACTTACTACATTCTTAAATGAGAAATCTTTTCCTAAAAGCAAATCATAGCTCAATGCTTATCAAAATGAACTAGGAGACACTTAATTGTTGCATTTTTTGAATAACCAAATTCAGGTGGCCACTCTGTTGATACTTTTTTGTTTAAGGTATGTGGCGCACCACTTAAAGTGCTAACTGTAATAATTTTATTTTCTGTCTATAACTCGTGCGGTTTGCTAAGAGATGGCGTAACTTGTATTATTCATTTGTTATTATTCCATTGGAACATGCGCTGGAAAGCTACTGTCATTGTACGTCATTTCAGTGTATGTCACTCATTTGAAGCGTAAAAAACAATAATTTTTTTTCACCCAAATATGTCGAACTTTGTGCCTGAAAAAGTGTTTTTGCGGGGAGTTCTTCTTCATTACTTTAATATGAAGAAAACTGCTGCCGAAAGTCATCATATTTTTGTGGAAGTTGAACATGTGAAGTGAATGGTGAACATACGCTAGCTGAGCGAACGTGCCAAAAGTGGTTTGCACGATTTAAAAGTGGTAATTTTGGATTGGAAGACGATAAACTTCCTGGGCAGCCAAAAAAGTTTAAAGATAAAGAACTGGAAGCATTACTCTATGTTGCCAAACACAAGAAGAGCTCGCAGAATCTTTGGATGTCACTCAAGAAGCCATTTCAAAACGTTTAAAGGCAGGTGGATATATTCAAAAGCAAGGAAATTGGGTTCCACATGAACTAAAGCCGAGAGACGTCGAAAGGCGGTTTTGAATGTCCGAAATGCTACTGGAACGCCACAAAAGGAAGTAATTTTTGCATCGAATTGTTACTGGTGATGAAAAATTGATCCATTACGACAACCCCAAGCGCAAAAAATCATATGTGACACTCGACTAACCAGCCAAATCAACGGCAAAGCCGAATATCCATGGCGCGAAGGTAATGCTCTGTATTTGGTGGGATCAGATGGGTGTGCTGTATTATGAGGTGTATTATTGGTGAACCCATCAACGGACAACGCTACCGAGCACAATTAATCCGTTTGAAGAGAGCAGTAGCCGAAAGACGCCCGGAATATGCGACCAGACACGAGGCAATAATTTTCCATCATGACAACGCTCGGCCCCACGTTGCTATTCCCGTTAAGAACTATTTGAAAAACAGTGGATGGGAAGTCTTACCCCACCCGCCTAATAGCCCAGATCTTGCCCCTTCTGACTACCATTTGTTCTGGTCGGTGCAGAACGCCCTTACTGAAATACGGTTCACATCAGAGCGGAATATCAAAAATTGGCTTGATTCATTCTTGGCTGCCAAGCCGGCGGAGTTCTTTTGCGATGGTATTTACAAATTGTCAGAAAGATGGGAAAAAGTCATAGCTTCAAAAGAGCAATACTTTGAATAATACTATTGTACATGTTTTTCTTATATAAACGTTCAAATTTTGAAAAAAAAAAACGGCACAAATTGAAATATATACCCAATACTTATAGTTGATCCTGGATCAACTAAAGATAACCATTTTTTTCCAAAGAGAAATAATGTTATAAAAATTTAATTTTTGTGATCCGAGGCTAGTTGATAAAAATGATAATCAATAATAATGAATTAATATTTTCTTCGGCCGGATAATCACTTCCTACTTGGCTTAATGCTTCAACATCCATTATAGGAACGTTGAGACCTATGAAAATTATTGTTCTGACTAACATTAAAGTTTCTCGCTACGCTAGATGTAGTCGGCTGTTGATTATATATTGGATTTATCTTTGAGTTGCTTAATTTGTTCGAAATGTTTTGGTTTTTACTTTTTAAAATTTGATTACTTATTACTTACTCACATTATGATAACTTTGATTTTTGTTGCCGTTACCATTTGATTAATATGGTTTCAGCAGCAAAAAAATATTTAAATTGCCCTGATCTTGGCCAATAAAACCATACGAAATTGAAATTATTTCACATAAATTTGTTTTCTTCATAATACTATAATATAAGCTAAAGTTCCTGAAACTAACTGTTTAATTCTTTGCATTAACAAAGCATATAAAACATCTTGCATATGACTATTGTTTTTAAGTGACAATGATACAAATTCAGTAATGTTGTCAATCATATTGTAGAATTCAACTTGTCCCAAAAACTCTTTCACATTCTAAAGGTCTCTTTCTATAGGGTTTTTTAATAGGGACTTGACAACTTCATTTGTGAACGCACTCTTTCGCTAATCATCAAACTGTCACTGTCAATTTATTCAGTAAACTCAACATTTTCATCATGGTAAAGTACAATAACGAGCAACGTCTGCAAACTATAAACATTTTCTACAGATATTTGGAGTCGCAAAATCATCTTCAGTGACGAAAGTCATTTTTAGCTCAATGGGTTCATCAATAAGCAAAATATGCGTTATTGGTCAGGTGAAAACCCACATGTGCCTCATGAATCACCACTTCATCTACAAAAAGTAACTGTTTGATGCGGTTTGCAATAACGGCGTTATTGGGCCATATTTTTTCGTCGACGATAACGATCGTCACGTTACTGTGAATGGTCAGCTGTCGACTTGGACGACATGTGGTTTCAATAGGATTGTACCACAAGCCACACAGCAAACGCTACAATCGATTTATTGAAGAGTAAGTATGGTGAGCGTGTTATCTCAAGACATACCAAGACATGGTTTATGGCAACACGCCGGCGACGTTGGAAGAGCTCAAAGCCAACATTGAAAGCGAAATAGCGGCCGTTTCGGCCGAAATATGTCCTTGAGTCGTTGAAAATTGGGTCCAACGAATCGACCGCTGCAAACGTGCCTGTGCCATATGAACGAAGTCGAGTTCCATTCATAAATGTTTTGATTGTACTTCAAGCCAATAATAAAGTTTTTGAAATATCTGAAATGGTTTGCCTTTAATTAAAAAAAATAAATTGCCAAGTCGTAATTAGAAAACCCTATATATTTATTTTTACATTAATATAACACTGATGCTGTTGTTTTTGTTGATGTGCCGGCTTGGCAGCCAAGTTGGATTAAGCCAATTTTTGATATTCTGCTCTGATGTGAACCGTATTTCAGTAGGGGCGTTCTGCATCGACCGGTACAAATGGTAGTCAGAAGGGGCAAGGTCTGGGCTATTAGGCGGGTGCGGTAAGACTTCCCATCCACTGTTTTCCAAATAGTTCTTAACCAGAATAGCAACGTGGGGTCGAGTGTTGTCATGATGGAAAATTATTGTCTCGTGTCTGATCCCACCAAATACAGAGCATTACCTTCGCGCCATGGATATTCGGCTTTGCCGCTAATTTGGCTGGTTGGCCGGGTTTCACATATGAATTTTTGCGCTTGGGGTTGTCGTAATGAATATATTTTTCATCATCAGTAACAATCCGATGCAAAAATGACTTCCTTTTGTAGCGTTCCGGCAGCATTTCCGACATACAAAACCGCCTTTCGACGTCTCTCGGCTTAAGTTCATGTGGAACCCAATTTCCTTGCTTTTGAATATATCCAGCTGCTCTTAAACGTTTTGAAATGGCTGCTTGAGTGACACCCAAAGATTCTGCGAACTCGTCTTGTGTTTGGCAACAATCTTCATAGAGTAATGCTTCCAGTTCTTCAGTTTTAAACTTTTTTGGCTGCCCAAGACGTTCATTGTCTTCCAAGCCAAAATCACCACTTTTAAATCGTGCAAACCACTTACGGCACATTCGCTCAGCTAGCGCATGTTCACCATAAACTTTCACCAAAATACGATGACTTTCGGCAGCAGTTTTCTTCATGAAGAAGAACTCCCCGCAAAAATAATTTTTCAGGCACAAAATTCAACATATTAGAGTGAAAAAAAATTATTGTTGTTTACGCTTCAAATGAATGAAACGCATTTTACAATGGAATAATAACAATGGAATAATACAAGTTACGCCATCTCTTAGCAAACCGCACGAAGTTATAAACCCAATAGAACACATTTTTATTATTTGGCGTAACTTTAACAACTAAACTCTTTTCTTTAACATAATTAGCCTGCTCTAATGTTCTGTAAATGATAACTGTATAATGGTGTGATCTTACTGTTTAGTAAAAGCTCTGGTAGTAGAACGTAATGCTAATATGAATATATATACATATGTATGTATGTAAATATGTATACATAACTCGCGCATGTGTTTTCCCGTCGATAGCCAACATTCGAATAAGTTTATTATATTTCTCGTGAAACTATTTGACTCAAAGGATTGTAATTAATTAGACGATCATGTAATATTAATTGAAGTTTTAATTACTCGTAATTCATTTTGATGTCCACAATCTATTACGAAAATTGTTCCCTGATTTTTAAATAAATCCCTCGGCAATAACGGTTCAGCAATTGCTCGATTGTAGTAGGTTTTTCAAAAGTCACTATACGAGTAAATATTGTACAACAAGCTGTACTTATTTTTATCAAAAGATAGATTTAAGTTCTCACAAGGGTAAGCCTCCGAATTCAAATAAACTTTCAGATTTGTAACATTGCTATGATCGAAAATAGTTGAATTTCTTTTTAACAAGTTACGTTTATTGATTTGAAGAGCAAGAATAATGAACCTCCAGTTGAGAGGTTGTTTTTACATGGCTTGTACTTGGCAGTACAGGATACTCGTATAGATGTTAGTTTCGGAAACTGATATTTGTTGTCTGACCATCGCTTATAGTAATACAGTGTAACATGTGGTATTTTCCATTGGACTTTAAGTAGATTTATTATTGCCTTTTCATCTTCTTCGGCAATTAATGAGTTTTCATCGGTACATGAACGTGTTAGAATTAAATCATGTCGACCATTTGGAATTATTCGTTTATTATCTTCGGTAAAACCCAGTATTTTATTTAGAGGTACACAAAAATTAAAATAGAAAGAACTGACGTTGATTGAATATTAGGGGACCATCTATTTAGCTATACCAGCAGCTCCTCCAGCTACCGATCCCATCACTGATAGTCCAGCTAATATAAAAAGAGATAAAAAAAAACCTCCAATCTTCGGTAGTGGTATACCGCGAGGGGTATTAAAATTTTTTCGTTTATTTTTCATAAGTTTTTTAGCTGTTTGCAAGGCATTGCAGGTGCAATTCAAATGGTAATTTGTTGGTTAATGAATTTACTAATCCTTATCCTGAGAATATATATTTCGTACTGATAGGTTTAACACTAAAGCGAAGCATGTTATACTACTTCGTCCTTGGTGATCACGTTGATTATTGTGAATATCTATATACAGAATGCCTTCATTTAATAAAATGAGGTTCATAAAGCAAGCAGATAGTATTAAAGCTAAAAACTATGATAATAAAATCATTAAGAAAATTAAACAAAGTGAGTTTTTTCGAAATAGTATTCGAGAAATAATTATAGGCCCATCAAATTGTGTTAAGACTAATGTCATGTTAAGTATCCTTTTGGATCCGAAAGGTTTAAAATTTGAAAACCTTTATATTTTTTCAAAATCACTAAATCAAGCAAAGTATGACTACCTCAAAAAACTAATAAAATTCATTTCGGGAATGGGGTATAATGAATTTTCAAAAAAATTGTACAATTTAACCTCCTTCCGAAGCAAAACGTAATTCTATTTTTATATTTGATGATGTGACATTTGATAAGCAAAACAACATTCGAGGTTATGTATTTCTGCATGGGGCGGTACAGTGAAGATGACAGCTTTTAACTGTCAATCATATACTCACATACCTAAGCATCTAATTCGTGATAATGCTAATTATATAATTCTTTTTAAACAGGATTATCTTAATCTGAAACATACATATATACAATGACCATATAAGTTCCGATATATCATTCAATCATTTTCGAGAATTGTGCTCAAGTTGCTGGAAAATTTTATATGGGTTTATTAACAAAAATGTCGCTATAACCAAAGGTCGATTTAATATATCATTTAAAGAGATGGTGATTTTGTGAGAGTGTTCACTTATTGAATAGCTATTTAAGTGAATACATCAGTTTGAAACCGGTCTGATAGAAAAAGACCCTGTTAAAAACATCTCTAATACGAACAGCCCTGATAGAAACAACCCTGATAAGAACAACCTATATCATATGTCGTTTTATTTTGAAAGCAAATATGAATATTAACCCATATATACTAAATAAAGTCATTTAAGTTAGAAAAGACTTACAAAGAAAGTACATGCTCCTTAAAACTGGCCATATGATAAAGTAAAGAGAATTTGGAAATACTTTCCAACCAATGATTGAAACGATAAAAGAAATTATAAAAAATATTAAAAGCGCCAGCGTTTCAAATAACAATGTACCATAGAAAAAAATGTATAATAACCTAGACGACGATTTAAATTTCAAAGTACTGCTAAAGAAAACACTCAAATTGAACAGAGTTTTAAGACCTCGTCCCGTATGGTAAATTCCATGGCAGAAGAAATTTCATTTATGACACCTACTATTTCAGATAGGGATAGCACAATCATTGATGTGAATCCATCATATGAGAATAATGACAAATCATAACTACGTTCCCTATTTTGATAGGAAATTAAATTCTGTGAAATTGAGTAGATCAAATATTCACATTAACCAAAACAAGAACTTTGTTATCGATGGTGAAATTTTTTGGTTGTTGAGTTCATTTTTTTAAAAAATCCCAAAAAATCACGATATACTGATAAGGATTTACAAAAGTATGAACAAATTTTACAAAAGACGAATGTACACATGAAAAACTGTGACAGTAGCTCACAAGTGAGGGGTAACAAAGGTAAAGAGTATAAACAAATTATTCACATCAAAATGTGAAAAGCAAAGTTGATAAATCTCATTTAAGTACAACTGATATGATGTACTCTAGCAACCCTATCGTGTATGTGTACTGGGATAGCCCAAACGAACTTGTAGACAGATTACGACTTTTAATTGCATCCCAAAGAGCAGGTAATAATAACCTCAGAAATAAAATAAACTCTATTGTAGAGGTGCTACGCGAAGCAAATATCATATATTAATACTGAAGAATAGCTGATTAATTGTTATATGGTAAGTAAAATAAGTGTCGACAAGTTCAGGCGAAGTGCAAAGCAGTTATCGGATGTAATATATGGTCCTCAAGGGCCTCCTGGGGAAGGATTTAAAGTATTACCCTCTGGTGATTTTCATATTGAAGGAAAATGTCTTAACAATGTGGGAGAACCAATTGATCCACATCATTTCTTATCTAAGGCAATTCGAGAATGTTTCTCACATCTCATAAATCCATGGTAGTAATTTTTTTAATTGTCCATGGTCTTCAAATTTATGCAAAGATGGACCAGATACGTGTGCGTGTTAGATGATTCAAAATAAATTACTTAAAATAAAAAAAATAATGTCATAGTAGCAAATGCTTCGCATTTTTTCTAATTCTCTAAGCTCTAGAGATAACATTCAAACCCCCTCTCAAAACCACTATTTCTCGCATGTTCAATTATTTTCTTATAATAATTTTCCATTATGACCACTTGTTGCTACAAAACACTGTGATAACATTCAAAGCCACCTATCAGACCCCCTCTCAGACCCACCTCTTCCGACAGCCCGCTACACACAAAACGCGTGACGGGTGTCGACACACGCCTCTCAACATGCCTCACTTTATGCCAAAAAAGGAGAAGTTGCGACCAGACGCAGTTGTTGTCTCAGCAAAAGGGGAGCTTTCCTATGCCGATATCCTCCGCGGCTCCGTAGATCCAAAGCTTGAGAGCCTTGGCGAGTCTGTAACCAGGATCGGACGGATGCAAAAAGGCGACCTACTTTTCCAACTGAACAGGTAACAAAACCTATTCTATTCAATGCTAAAAGGCGCAACCCTTGGTGTAAGTGCAGAGGTTCGATCCCTAATAAACAAAACTATGACGGAGATAATTAGCAGCGACGAGATCACTACAAAAAGTGGCATTTGTAGCGCCATCAAATCGAAGTTTGAAATTAATACAATATGTGAGGCAGACATACTTAACCTACAGAAGGCCTATGTCGCCACTTAAATCACCACGATTGTTCTGCCAGCAGAAATAGCACAAATTATGCTAAAGACCGGCACGATTAGAATTGGATGATCAAATTTCCAAATTCGCTTACGCACATTATTAACGATCACTCGAACCAGTGCCGAAAGTGCGGGGAAGAATTTCATGCGGCCAAGACCTGCGTAAAAGATCCAATATGCTTCTGGTGCAAGAAAGATCAATTAGATAATGCCCGGTGTTCAAGAAAGCTCTAACTAGCAAAAAATGATGAAGGTCGCCCAAATAAATATAATGCATTGCGAGGCCGGTTAAGACTTGCTGGCCCAAATGACGAGGGAGAAAGGAGCAGACATCGTCCTTATCAGCGAAACACATAAATCGCTCGATGGAGCTTGCTGGATTAATGATAATTAAAAGAAGCAGCCATCTGGATCTGCGGCAACCATGCGTTGCAAAAAAATAGGGGATCCGAATTACTACTTTGTAACAGCTAGGATAAATGGCGTACACTTCTGCATCTGCTACGCACAGGAAAGCACCCAATGGTCATCGCGGGAGACTTTAACGCATGGGCTACAGAATGGGGGAGTAGGTTAACGAATGCAAGAGGGCGAGCTCTTCTTGAAGTATTCGCATCGCTGGACATAGGCCTGGCAAACCAGGGGAAAAAAAAACATTCCGCAAAGCAGGCGTAGGGTCCATCGTAGACATCACCTTTGTGAGTAACTCTCTTACGCATATTGATCAGCAGGCGATTATATTCACTATCGGGAAGGACAAACCTAGAAAGCTCCCCAAACTTACAGGGCCCAAGTAGAAAGTCACGTCCTTCGACAAGAAGGCGATCGAAGAAATCATAGCCACGGAATCTGCACCCAGTAGCAGTTCAGCAGAAAACCAAACGCATGCCTTGACGGATTTCATCGCCACAGCATGCGATGTGTCAATGCCTAGAAGATCTACCTTTAATAGGGGAGGACCATGCTACTGGTGGAACGACGAGATTAGGTAAAAAAGATCCCGATGTCTAAGCGCAGATTAAAGCGGTCTAGGGGCAGACCAGAGTTCGAAGAACTTTTAGTAGCTTTTAGGTTGGCTAGACGTGACCTCGAAAAAGCTTTCAAAGAATACACAACAAAATGCTTCAAGGAATTATGTTTAGAAGCAGACCTGGATCTCTAGGGTTAAGCATATAAGGTGGTGATGAAGAGGCTAAAATGCAACTGGTCTTCGCAAATATCCTGCCCCATTCTGCTACACACCATTCTAGGACATCTAATCCCCCGTATGGCTTTATCGCTCCCAACTATCATCAGGGAGCATAGAACAGATCGCCTTCCAGCAATCACATCAGAGGAGCTACAAGGAGCATGCTCGAAGATAAGCAACAGGAAAGCGCCTGGACCTGATGGAATTCCAAACATGGCAATTAAAGCAGCCGATAGAAAGAGACCGGACATTTTCATAAGAACGATGCAAAAATACCTCGAAGCGGGAACTCTATGACATTCTCCGATAGAATGTACCGTTTGAATTCTGAACCTCCTTACAGGGTAAGGAAGATAAACTACAACAAGCTCAAATACAATCTTTCTTGTGAGTTTTGGAAAGATGTCTATCTGTGTTCTGATGTTTCTGCTTCCTTTTCAATGTTTGTTGATTGCCTTAAAAAGCATATTCTGAGTTGTTCCTATACCTTAAGTCCTAAAAGACCTTTTAAAAGGCTTAAACCTTGGATTTCCAATTACTTATTGAACAAGGTTAAGGCTAAAAACAAACTAAGAACTAAATGCTATAAGTATCCTGGTAATCTGATAATTTCTAATTGAATAGCAAATACAAAAATCTGTGTACTGAACTCAAAAAGGAAATTCCAATTTGCCGTGATAACTATTACCGTTCTAAGTTCAATTCTGCTAGAAGTAACTTAAAAATTGAATGGCAAATTGTTAACAGTATCTTAAACAAATCCTTTGTTGCAAAAAAACTTAATGTTATTCGTGTCAATGACTGTGTTGTATGTCATGTCCTCTTCAACCTTTTTGTCGTATCTGTTCGACTACTGATTGCTTTGCTGAACCAATGTGTTCTAATAGTTTTGCGTTTGAGCCCATTGCTCCTCTTGAAGTTTTAAAAGTTATGGGCACTTTAAGAAATACTTATTCCTGTGGTGTCGATGGTATCTCTAACATCTTCCTTAAACAAGTTGCCTCTCATATAATGGATGTCCTAGCTTACATATTCAATCGCTGTAATTTGAGGTAGTTTTTCGTAAAGACCTCAAGTGTGCTGATGTTATCCCATTATTCAAAAAGGGTTTTACTGTTGAACTGTGTAATTATAGGCCCATCCCACTTCTCCCAGTTATAAGTAAAGTTTTTGAAAAGCTTTTGAAAAATAGGATAGTGAGTTATCTCGCAAAAGCTAAGGTTTTTAATGCTACACAATTTGGCTTTCAAAAGGGAAAATCAACCGAGGATGCACTCCTACAGTTTTGCGGCAAAATAGTGTATAACTTAGATGGTAAAAAGTGTACTGCTGGTTTATATATTGACATAATCAAAGCGTTTGATATAGTTGATCACCTTATTCTACTGGATAGACTTGAAAAAGCAGGTTTTCGTGGCTTTATGTTAGAGTGGCTTAGATCATACCTAAAAAATAGATCACAAATCAGGAGTGATCTTATGATTCTCAGCTTATGGGTACCCCAAGGTTCTGTCCTAGGTCCAATTCTCTTTCTAATCTACATAAACTCACTTTTTACACTTAATTTTAAAGGTGCTCCAACGGCTTTTGCGGATGATATAGGTTTCTCATATGGTTTAAATAGTATATCTGGTTTCCGACTTAAATTGGGACCTTAGCTTTTTAAGAATATAGTTTTATAAACACAACTTGCTTAGAAGTCCTAAGACTAAGATTATGATTTTTAGTTTGGCATCTAATCTTGATCTGGATCTGAATGTTTACTTTCACGCACCAATGTGTCAAAGATTCATGTTTGCAAACTGTAACTGTGGATCTGGCTTATCTTCTCCTTCTTTTGATGGCAGCCTGAATTGCAGTGATAAATGTTTTCCTATCGATATCGTTAATGAATTTAAAAACCTGGGACTTACCATAGACTCAAGAATGAGCTTTTCTAATCATGTAAAGGCTTTGAGGAACTATTTGCGTTGCACGCTTAGACACTTTTTCTATTTGCGAAATAACTGTTCTACTAAATTGTTAAAAATTATTTATTATGGTATTTTTCATTCAAAATTACAATATAGTATTACTTGCTGGGGAGGTGCTTATAGAAATAAAATACAACCTCTCTAATAGTCCAGAAATATATCCTACGAAAATTATGCCGCAAACCTCGGAGATATTCTACTTACCCTTTGTTCTGTGACCTAAAAATTCTTCCCGTCCGACATTTATACTGCTTTAAGGTGCTGAAGACCTTCTTTATGAAATCTGGTAATCGGAACTTCCGACTGATTTCTAACTTTAACCTGCGTGGAAACTTTTCATATTCTGTGTCTGTTCCACCCTTTCATACAACTGCTTATCGTAATTTTTATTATATTGCGTCTCTTCGTTTATTTAATAGACTTCCTCTGTCGTCCAGATCGATAACCGTGCCTGGATTGTATCTCAAACTCGTAAAAACCTGGCTTCTCAATTTCAACTTTGCTAGCTTAGTTTAGAGTTTTATATAGACTCCATTTAGCGCAGTAACAGTGTGTTCGGTTGAGAAAACATAGGTCGTGGGTCCAACTCCGATTATGTGGAGTTGCGACTTTTATTTCTTTCTTTCTCTTTCTGTTAGTTTAAAAATAAATAAAAAAATAATAAAATAGTGAGTAAACAACACAATGTATTGTGAAAAGTGGGACCAGCTGAAAAGTCAGACGATTTATCAAGTGGTTCAAGCCAACAAGGAATAGTGGTCGAGCCAAAGATAAAGGAGGAGAAGGCTGAAGTCTTTTCCGAATATAATGAAGCATCCTTCTCTGTCAGCTTCAATAGAAAAGCTGCCTGGCGAAGCGAGGGAAGAGGCGCCGACGATTTCATCAATGGCAACAGCACAGCAGCAAACGTGGCAAAAGTCACTCGAGGATCGTTTCCTATATGTGTCTGATGGTGGAGAAGGCCAATATATGGACGATGATAATATGTTTGCATCTGTGGCGGCCTCTGAGTCAGATGACGAAGAAAAGGAGGTAGAATAAATATATCAAAGTATTAAGCAGCTCCAGCAAAGAATGCTACCTATTAAAGCTAAACAAATACCATGAAGGGAGAAGGAGCAGCTTGGAGAACTTCTCGATTTTAAACAGCCACAACAACAGCAACAACGATCAGCAAAAGTAACACAACACATAAAGAAACAGCAGAAGCCGGAACAACAGCAGCAACAGAAACAGCAACAACTACAAAACAACAGCTAAAACCACAGCAGCTGAAAAAACAGCAGCAGCAGCAACAACAACAGAGGTAAATGCAACCAAGGACCTGTGTAAATTGGTCAATGATAATAATTTTAATATTAAGAGATTGGGAAACGATCGCCATGCCATCCACTGTAATACAGTGGAGGGCTACGTGAAAGAAAAAGAAATGACGACGGAGCACTACTCATTCACACCGAAGTGTGAAAAGCGGCAATCGATGCTGCTGAATAGATGGGAACTATCTTCTGGTCCTAGGGAGATCCTGGCACTGCTCCAAGAGAAAGAAGGAATGCGAAGGAATCAAGTTTGTGGGGGTTAAGCCATTAACCACAGCTAGAGCCAGGCGGGAGAAACGGAGTCTGCCGTTATTCCTGGTGCGAACGCGAAGACGTTCTTTAATGAGTTCGCAGCCAGAGGTTCGGACACGCCGCGTCGAACTGCCAAATGCATTATCGATGCGTGAAGTGAAGAACCATAGTTCCGACCGCGGTATCAACGTGCGACTAACGAAGACCTGTTCCGCAATCCTACTATTTACACACTGCACCGACAGAAAAGTAGACTTCTGTCAAGACTCAAAAACCTGTACAGATAGTTAACTGACAGACAAGACCCGCAGATTAGGACACTGAAGTCTTCGATTAAAAATTTTCAAACGTTAATAAAAGAGAATTATTGAATTTCTGTAAGTTTGTATTGGAACAACAAGGTTCGGGAAACCCGAATAAACTACTTCGGAGAAAAAATCAAAATGACTTTCAGTGCCTTAAAATAGCCCGGACAACAGACAACGAACTTTTACTGACAACAGCAGGTATTGATCTAAATAAGGATTCATAGGGGCGACTTTCCAGGAAGTATACAAGGCCACTGATACCATTGGCCTTAATTATGACGTGAACAGTCGTATCTTGGTGCACAACTTCTACATTCGAAATGAAGTAGAGAACTGGCGATACGAGGGCTCTGGTTTCACCCAGTTCAGCGACGAAAATATGGCAAATAATGGCATTGCCAGAGAGGGTGACCCACCTCCGTTCATTTAGAAGGAAGAACTCCATGAGATCTTCGAAACAATCAGAGCTAAAAAACCAGTTAAGACAGATGATATTCCGAATATCGTGCAATAAATAATGCAGATCCCCAAAAAGTGAAAGGATATATCCAATCCGGCGAATCTTTGGTCGATAAGTCTCCTTCCGAATATCAGCAAGGTGTTTGAAAAGGTAATCAATAGAGCTCTGACTAGGTGGGTTGAGATCAAAGATATACTGCCGGATAATCAATTCGGTTTTAAGGCGGGTCATGATATTTCACATGCCGTGTCTAAGCTGGTGTCCGATATCCAATGGAATAAAGGCGAGAACCAATGTACTGGCACCTGCCTTGTTAACTTGGAGAAGGCCTTCGACACCGTATCGTTAGAGGGACTTTCCTATAGGCTGACTAGACTAGGAATCAGTAAACTACTTTTGTACATTCTTTACAATATGCTAACCGGATAATCAATTCGGTTTTAAGGCGGGTCATGATATCTCACATGCCGTGTCTAAGCTGGTGTCCGATATCCAATGGAATAAAGGTAAGAACCAATGTACTGGCAACTGCCTTGTTAACTTGGAGAAGGCCTTTGACACCGTATCGTTAGAGGGACTTTCCTATAGGCTGACTAGTCTAGGGATCAGTAAACTACTCTTGTACATTCTTTACAATACGCTAACCAATAGACAGTTCATCGTGAGAAATAGTGATGTGACTTCTGTTGGAATATTTCAAATTAAAAAGGGTCTTCAGCAAGGCGCGATCACTTCGCCGATTCTATTCAGCATTTATACAAGCGACTCATTACACGAGGTCATTAATACGCTCTTGCAGCATGACGTCGATAAGATAAGACAATTTTGCGATGACTGGAAATTGAAAATCAAATTTCAGAAGTCGGAAACCATTCTCTTTAGGACGCCGTTGTCTGGAGCCTCTAAGGATACCAAAAAAAGTTTCTCGATCACTGGACAACACGGACAGAATCTTGCCTGTCGAAAGGTAGTCAGATACCTTATAATTTGGCTAGATCAGTTTCTGTATTTTGACAAAGAAGTTGAGCGCATTTAGACTCGAAGGCAGATTGCAAGAGCAATGACCTCGACAAATAACTTGATATCTGGGGCCTACTACCCCAATTACCTTTACCACGAGAATGTGCGCTTTGACGGCTTCGTTCCACCGAAAGCATTCCTCCACTTATATCACATAGAGTTGATCCAGGATAGATTGGCGGTCCCGTTAATATTCCACATCACTCTGACAGCTGGGGACATTCAACTCAACTACAGCAGAGACGTCGCACACGACAGTGCGGATCGTCTCAGGTTCAGTAGGGCGGTGGGAAATCGCGATAAGAGGCATATCGTTCGACAGCACCAGCATTTCTGGTGATTGAATGATGAAGAAGATGTGTCGTCGTTGTTTTCGCCAATTACGCACCAGCCTCACTAATGAGGCAGAGCCGACCAAACTATTTGCTCTATAAATAGCGATTTCCAGCTAACGTAGGTTAAGGTTAGCATTTAAGTCCCATTAAGTCCCAATAGGGACTTAACAATTTAATTTGTGAATTTTTGAATTGAATTTGTGAACGCACTCTTTCACTAATCATCAAACTGTCACTGTCAATTTATTCAGTAAACTCAACATTTTCATCATGGTAAAGTACACTAACGAGCAACGTCCGCAAATTATAAAAATTTTCTACAGATATTCGGAGTCGGTGACTGCAACTTTAAGAGCGTCAACTCCAATTTTCGGTAGTAATTCTCGCCCTGTAGACAGGCAATAACAAGTTTAGTGGAAAAATTTGTGTCTACATATTAGTTGTGTGATGTTGCCGTGTCAGTGAAACAACGGGTTGGTCGAAGTGTCGAAAATATCGCAGCCGTTCAAACGTCCGTAGCAAACGATCCAAATCAGTCAATTCCACGGCGTTCTCAAGAATTGGGCATCGCTCAGACCACATTATGGCGTATTTTATGTAAGGATCTTGGTTTACACCCATACAAGATCAAGCTGACTCAAGAATTGAAGCCGATGGACCATTTGAAGCGACGTACGTTCTCCGATTGGGTTTTGGAGAAGATGCACCAAGATAATGAATTTCATAATAAAATCATCTTCAGTGAGGAAGCTCATTTTTGGCACAATGGGTTGGTCAATAAGCAAAATATGCGTTATTGGTCGGGTTAAAACATACATGTGCTTCATAAATCACCACTTCATTCACAAAAAATAACTGTTTGGTGCGGTTTGCATGCCGGTGGCGTTATTGGGCCATATTTTTTCGTCGACGATAACGATCGTTACGTTACTGTGAATGGTCAGCGTTATCGCGCCATGATCACCGATTATTTTTGGCCCGAATTGGAAGATATGGACTTGGACGACATGTGGTTTCAACAGGATGGTGCCACAAGAAACACAGCACACGCTACAGTCGATTAATTGAAGAGTAAGTATGGTGAGCGTGTTATCTCAAGACATTGGCCAGTCGATTGGACACCTCGTTCGTGCGATTTAACGCCGCTTGACTATTTTCTGTGGGGCTACGTTAAGTCATTGGTTTATGCCAACACGCCGACGAAGTTGGAAGAGCTCAGAGCCAACATTGAACACGAAAATGCGGCCGTTTCGGCCGAAATGTGTGGCCGAGTCGTTGAAAATTGGGTCCATGGAATCGACCGCTGCAAATGTGCCCGCGGTGGCCATATGAACGAAGTCGAGTTCCATTCATAAATGTTTTAATTGTACTTCAAGCTAATAATAAAGTTGTTGAAATATCTCAAACGGTATATATATATATATATATATATATACATATATATATATATATATGTATTGATATATACATATAATCGTGCATATATACTAATATATGTATGTATATTATTATGTATAATATCTAGGTATGTATAGCTGTGTATTGGTATGTAGGTTATGCATATTAAGTTTTTATAAAAAAATTAGCTTAAGTATAGAAAATAAATATTTAAATATTGTAAAATGCAAATAAAGTCGAAATTCATAGATATAAGAATTTAAAGTAGCTTAGAGTGCCTGTGTGGGGCCAGTAAGTTAGTATAAGATTGTTAAGTATTAAGTAATTTTGTTATTATGTAAGAGTTTATGATTCTTAAAATAAAATGCATTTAAAACTAAAAAAAAATAGCAAGTACTGAGATAAACTCCACGATTCTTTATATTGCCAATATATTCCATAGGAGAATAATAGAATTAACCGCTAGTTAATTGGCCATCAAACAAGCCTAGCTTGGTTACCCTGTGTTTAACTAAATAATTGCTGATGACTACTTCTCTGAAAGAGCTTTTTGTTTTAAAGACACTGTAACACAGTGTAACTCTAAATCCCATACGATTTTTTTCATAACATGAACCAGTAATTGAGATCCCTAAATATCTGTATCCAAAACCAGACCATCCGGTATATATAGCCAAACGCACTTATCATTTTTCGATATATTAAAATAGTAAAATTAACACAGATTTCGGGGCTTATGGGCGATCTCATAAACAAACAATAATTTTAGTGATAACTTTATCAATTGCAGATGAAGTAGCTTGCACAGACGTTACTGAGTTTACTATATCGAAAAACGAAAACTCCACGAAACTCTACGTTCAATTACGAGTGTAGTAAGAAACTTTTCATTCAAAATTTGGCGGAAATTGTTGATAAATCGCATTGTATACAGCAAAATGAAAAAGAAAACGAACCTTTATTAAAATCAAATTTAAAACGAATTAAGATAGTTGCGTCAATTAACGTAGCAGTGGTAGTTATGAAAATTCTCTCATATACGTACCCATGTTCTTTCTCCAGCAACTCTGTATTCCGTACAAATATTTCTTCTGAGCTTTACATTACATGAACGCAAAAGTTTTAACAACGAATAAAGTGACGATGCATCTTTGCCAGTTTTCTTTTTTTTTTTTTTTTTTTTTTTTTTTTTATTTTTTACAAGTCACTTCTGCTTTCGAAAACAAACTGCAATAAAACCCATCGGCGGTTCACCCTTTACAACAGCATAAATTTAACTTGATGATGCAATGTTAAATACATTCTTGTTTTATTTCAGCAACGCTGCTTACTTTAATGGCAACGTGTATGTATTAAAGTCCTGGCTTCGACAATCCTTTGGTTAAAAAGTATCAAAAGCCAAATCAAAGAAAAGGTGACGGCATCGAGTTCGCAACTTAATTGCATTTGCACGCCACCATGACATGGTGTTTATACGGGTATAACATCCTATCGGAACCCCACCTAATCGAGCTTTACAATTGCCATCCTTCTAACAGTATTTACCTCATCATTCCAATCCATTTAATTAAAAAAATGTTTGCTCTACTTGTGTACGTAAATGTAAACAGAAACAGTTTCGCCACGACGACGAACTGAGTGGGGTTGGATGGTTGCTTCATTAGCTTCAGTTTTTTTTTTTTCTTTATATACTTATACAATCCAGCCATCACCCATCATGGCCACAGGAGTTGGCGTGTATGTAAGTGTATTTGTATACCATGTAATTTAACCGATAAAAGCGCAATACCATCAGGACTGCTTTGATAAGGATTTATAGCTCATTTTATCTAATTAAACTTTGGTCCTTCTTTTGCTAAAGTTTACATTAATTTTTGTTATTTTTTTTTTAGTTTTTTCTAGCGCAACCCATAACCCCGAAGCACTGCAAGCTTTGAATACTCCCCAAGGATAATTTTTTCCTGGTAGTGTTCTATTTTATTACATCCGGTTTGGTGTTGCCCCTCCAGCGCAAGAGATGACTTGACTCGTATGAATGGGGATTTAATTGCCTTTCATATGATTAAATTTTCTAGCACAGCTTGCGCTAATTTATTCAAAAGTTTTTTTTTTTTTAAATCATAAAATCAAAAAAAGAAAAAAAAAACAAAAAACTTAACCATACACCCATGTCGGGATTCATTTTTATATGTGTCCTTGTTGGGGAAATGGGGAAGTTTAAGTTTTTCACCAATTTTAGTTTGCCTAAAGTATATTCGTACGTGGGGGCAATTCCTTTCAATTACACGCAGAGTTGTGTGCGACAGCAAAGAAAAGAGGCTAGCTGATAAAGGCGACCAATTCAATCGTTAAGCATTCGGACGATAGTCCTTTAAATTCCTTTCGTCCTCCCTGTGGCATTGTGACCATATCGATGAGATTCCAATCTTTTAATAAGTTTCACTCTTGAATCCTTTGCCATTGTGGATGCTCTATTTTGTTCAGTTCACTCTCTAGCCGTATTCGTATCGTGCACATGTACCATATGTATGACAGGGTGCGGTGGTTTCATTCCACTTGGTTTTCTAAAAGACCCAACTTTGGGGCAGATTTCATGTCCATCCATGTTGAGCTGCCTTTCCTTTGTACTAGGTGAATCAACAATGGAGGAAAGGGAACTTCTAAAATTGCTATGGACTATGAAAGCTTAAAAGGAAAATTAGTCGGAAAGAAAAATAATTCATGTGTTGAGAGATAATTTATGACCGTTTTGCATGTTCTCTAGATGATATGAATATAAATTTCATAATTTCATACAGAAGCGGGAAATGGAAATCAATTTTGATGAGGTAGACAAGACCTCTATAATATATAGGTGATAGGTACATGCATATTTTAAGATTTAATTACTTTAAAACTTTTAGAAAATATTTGCTTCTGCGCGCTTGTTTATAATGAAGTAGTCCTTATATGGCTTTTGTTTTAAATTTGACTCATAGGTGTAGACCTAAGTATGTTTGAAGGTAAGTACACCAATTTTGGAAAGAGAAAACGACGCTTAACCTAATTGGATTCTTATTTTAAAATTTTTATAAATTCTGGTTGAAACTAAGAAACGCTTTACGTAAAGACCTTTCTCAAGGATACAAACTGTAGAACGAATTTTTGCAGAGAATAAACTCGTCACCCAACATTGTTGTGAGCGTTTTGTTCTGCGGCTGTTCCAGGAACTCCGAGGAAATAGTCCACAAACTTTATTCTTAAAGTCTGAAATAATAACTGTACAGCTAAAGACAAATAAAAAGTTTCGCAGACAGCGCAAATCTGCCACCACAATGTAATTTCACATCTTCTATTTCATATCTTCCATTTCATATAATCCATTTCGAAAGATACGAATCAAGAAGTAGCCGCTTGAATCTAGAACCATCAATAGAAAAAAAATTTGATTTGAAAACTGTCGTAGAATCAATAAATAATGATTCACGTGAAAACGAGGCGGAAACAAACAAAACATTTGTTGAGTCATCAAATGATAACTTCGTGCTTCAAAATAAAGTACAACAGCGATGGAGGACATTCAAAAGCAGATGGAGAAGATACGCCTAAAACGTGTTGCAGCAGTATTCAAATCTGCTTAGAGAAGCAAGAACGTATCTGCCTTTAAAGTTCAGCAAGAAGATGCAACCACTATCAACAGGAGGGGTCGTCACAGCTGCGACTACTACAGAGAGTCGACTACAATGTTTGGCTGCACGAACGTGGAGAACTTCTTCAGTCTACAGAAATGCTAGAGAGGTCATCGAAGCATTACTCATCTATCCGAACAATTTCTACCAAGCGATGGCTGCGCTAAAATTCCGCTTTGGTCGCCCAAAGATTTGAGTTCGAGGCTAGCTGATGATGGTGAGTTATATAGCACCGACAACAGAATAATGCAACTGCTGATACCATTTGCCACAAGGGTGCAAAACCTATTAAACTTTTCCAAAGCAATTGGAGTGTATCAAAATTTAGCTAACCCTACACTCCTCGAGGAGCTCGTAAGCAAACTACCATTGAGCATACAGCCATATGCCAGAATTAAACATTTTGAGGACTAGTAGACTGGAGTTGCTGGAGTTGCTAAATTCACTACCAGCAAGCAATACCGGATGAAAGCCTAAGTCGCGGAGTGTTCTTCACGCCGTAGAACATAGCACTTCAACTTTCATCAGTATTCAAACATATCGTCTAGCGGCATCGGAAACAGTCAATGCAATAGTAGTAGGAGTATATATCCCATATATAGGAGTAAAATCAGATATAAGATCAGTTGTTGCAGAAACAAAATTGAGGTATGTGGTGTACGGCAAGACGTCGACGGTGGATGAATCAAGGGATTGCTATAGCTCTGCACTACGATCAGACTCAGCGAGGTTGTGATGTAGAGTTGACTCGAATAGTAGATGAGTATCTCAGAGTTGAGAATTTTGGTCTGGTAAACCGTCTGAAAAATTAATCTCAGCCTCTAAGAGTCTAGCCTTTTAAATTCTGTCAAGCTCAGCTATGAGAATTAACAATCGTTTTAAAATGGGTTTATTGTAAAGGGAAGACGGAAAGTATTGTATAAAGCCTATCTTGAGAAAGGGCACGCCAGAAAACTTACCAGTTTTAAAGCTGATGTGAAAACTCCCCGTGAAGTGACTGGAGACATAAAGGAGATGTTCCATCAAATGATCATCTGGCCAGAAGATCAAAACTCTTTGAAGAACCTCAACGCTAGGCGATACTTATAGGATCATCCAAGAGTCGTTAGGGCAATTATCGATTAATATTACGTGGACGAATATGTCGATTGCTGTGATACGTTTATAGAAGCTATTGAAGTGACAAATGCCGTACTTGCAATCAAAAGGAGTGCTGGCTTCAAGTTACGGAAATTACGCATGAAATTTTCGAGAAGTGGCTGCAGTGGAGGGCAGGACTTTCAACGTTTTCGCAGATCAAGGTGCCTAGATGTCATGACCCTTTTCTATTGATGACAAGTCGGATTGTTTTTTACATGTTCGTCGACCTGTGGTGCGGTCACATATCTGCATACCGAAAATGTTGAGAGGATCTTTGCGTCATTCGTTTGCGGAAAAACAAAGTGCATTCGAAAAAATTAATGCCATTTCCACTCCTCGATCTATCAGAAGCGGTTCTGGGAATCAGGATATAGGATTCGGTTGTTGAGTTTCATGACCTGGAAATAGTTGATCAAGTGTTCCCTAGTGACTCAGAGGTTGCAGAATTGGCTCCCTTCGGATTCTTGTGACCATAAGCAATTTATAGTTGTTAGAGTTAGAGTTAGAGTTCCTGAGATACTCGACAGCAGTGAGATCAATCAATAGCATTATATTCCATATAAACTTAATCTCGTAGATGAAGAAACGTAGTGACAACAAGTGGATAAACGGACCAAAAGAAGCTTGGCCAATACCACCAGATGCTATCGGAAGTCACGAAGGCTAAGAATTTAAAGATTATACGTAAAATATTGTGTTATGTCTAACAAGCCACTGCAGCTACAATAAATAAAAAATACAGAATGGGCGAACTGCGCGTATTCATATCGGGAACAAAAAAGTCCTTGACCGACGTGCTTTTTTCGGCACGACCGAAGGATTTACCTTCAGCCCTAGCGTTGGCTTAAGAAGCTGAAGCTTATCACGAAAGGTACCTATTTAGCAGCAATTATGCCAGATACCTAGAATACAAGGACAAACAGAAATAACAAAATAAGAATCAAATGAGATAGTCAAACAAATACCAAACAGGCAAGCTATACAAACCAGAGCAAGAATCCTCACTTTTCAAAACGTCAAAACTTTGGAAATCGGGCATAAGAATCAATGGGTACCGGCGGTTCATCTTAGTTCAGACAACCAACTATGGCTCAAAATAATGATGATTTTACAACCTACAGTAATAGTCACCAATATAACAGCCAGCGCCATTACCATGCTCAAAAGCTCAGAAGCGATCAAATAGCGATACAGCTAGATTCACTGGGCCCAAACCATAAGAATAAATTATACGGCTCAGCAAATTATACCCTCAGCTCAAGGTGACAAGGGACCCTTAGCTCAATGTGGCCGGGATTATCAGTCAATAGCTAATTCGGAAGAATCAGAGATTGAAACATTTTAACAGTCTGAACAGATTCATTTTTTTAGGGAAAAATTTCTGCTCCTGTACTTAAAGAAGTTTATCTCAGGGAAAACGATAAAATTATTAATAGACACAGGGGCTTCAAAAAATTATATTAAACCCTTTAGAGAGCTTGTGCATATATTTCCGGTGCAAAGCCCGTTTTTAGTTAAGTCACTTCACAGATTCAATAATGTTAGACAAAAGTGTCTCATCAATTTGTTTGGTGTTAACACCAATTTTTTTATTTTTCCATCACTCTCCACAATCGATAGGATAATTGGTATGGATTTGCTAACCCAGACTAACGCAACATTAGATTTTAAGAATAAGAGAATTGTAACAAAAACAGTTTCAAAGAAACTTAAATTTTATAAGAGTGCAAACGTCAATTTCACACAAGTAGGACCCATAGAAGTACTAGATAAATGAAATGATGATAAGTGTTGGAGATTGATATCATCCCTGGTCATTTGCGTTAACGGCCCTTGCTGTCAATGAGTTTTATTTCTTTTAATTCTATTCTGTTTACTGTATTTTGAATTGTGACAAATAAAAATCGTTTGAAGAGTGCGGTTGTGCTTTCTTTTTTTCCCTACATTTTGGTGCCTCCTGTGAGGAATTGCCACAATTTATTTTCATTAGAGTGGTTTTTCATTGTGGTATACTAAACATTTCGTTTGTAACAAAAAATAAGAATTTCTTTGCATTCCGACTATTGGAGCAACACATTCTGTGCGTGTATCTATGGCGGCGCTGAATTTAGGAGCGGCTGCAACAAATGCCTTCGACGTTCGCATAAACGCGTGACTGGAGCTGACCTTGATTGTGCTGATACTGCTCAGTGGAAGCAGGAGATAAGGCCTATAATGGCGTATTGCCAATGGTTCGTCACTCAACACGAGGTACTAGTTGGAGCGGCAACGAAGAAAAAATTAGATGAACATGCAAATCTCTGGGAATACGTGAACAATCAGTACAATGCTGCGTGTGTGATACTCAACCGTACGTTGTCAGAGCCCCAGAATTCACACACGGTTTCCCAAGATGTTTCAAATGGACGAGACGATCACGGAGAATCCCTAACAATGCAAATAAAGATCCTGTTACCATTTAGACCTTTGACGGTACACTGCATAATTGGCTGGTGTCTCAAGAGACATTCGAGACTCTGGGGCACGGTATGGATTTCTCAGAACCATACAAATTAGGTAAGCTGCGACAGTCAATAGATCCGATGAAGGTCCTCCTAGTGGGTGCGATGTATTCTGGTGGTTATCACGACGTGTGGCAAGCTCTTAAAACTCGCCTCGACAATCGAAAGCTTTTTGCGGAAATTCATGTGACTCGCCTTTTGCATCTTAAGAGCGCTGTGAAAAAGACGTCAGATGAGCTGTTAAGAGAGGTGGACACAGTGCACAAGTCATTGCGCGCACTCCGTGTAATGATATTACCGCTGGATCAGTGGGATGCCTTGGTTGTGCCGAATATTGTGGCGAAGCTGCCCCTTGCTACGTAGCGGGAGTGGTGTATGGACTATTCGCAACCGAGATTCCCACTTCTGCAGTGAGAAGTGTCAACATTCTTCCCGTGCTCAGCCGTTGATGATGAAGCAGATCACACCGTGTTGCTCGCAACAGCGCGAGCTTTCACATGTGGTAATTTGGAATAGCGGTTAGCTCGAATCCTCTGTGACCCTGGATCACAGGTGAGTTTTTTGACCGAACCAATTAGCTTAGTCTTTCTAGAGTCAGATACGACGCAACAGTAGAAGGCATCAGCGAATTGGTACAAACTCGCACAAATGGTAAAGTGAGGCTAACCAACGCTCTTGGTTATATGAAGTGTGTTGGTCAACCTGGCGATCACATGAACTGCTACTACATCCCACACCATGGCGTGCAGAGCAAGTCTCGCGTCGTATTTAATGCTTACAGCAATCACTGAACGACACACAATTGTCGGGTCCAACTATCCAGGCGACGTTGGTTCATGTGATCTTCAGTATCCGATTACGTGATGTGGAAAAGATGTTTCGCCAAGTGCTGGTGACTGCGAAGCACATGGACTACCAATTGATCTTTTGGCGAGAGACCCAACGTATGGCATGGCGTCCAGCCCCTTCAACATTGTGCGCACTTTACACCAGTATGCCCTTAACAACTACACATGCTTGGCAAATTGAGAGCAGGGGTGTAAGGCATTTTATCTTCATTCTACGTGGATGACCTGCTAACAAGTTGCTTTCTCGAGTCAGAAGCAGTGCTATTGGCAACTTATATCGACACGATACTATCGAAGGGTTTCTTTCAGTTACGAAGGTAAAACTCGAACTGCGCACAGTAAACCCATCAATTAACTGGTAACATTTCTTCTTCCCCAGAGCTCATCAGTGGCGGACCCTGCAGCTGATGAACTGTTCTTTAAGATTGAACTAGATGACCATAATAGAACACCAACTAAACTACGAGTTCTAAGCGAGGTTGCCCAATTGTTTGACCCCACCGGACTCTTGGCACCAGTGGTCGTTACGGTCAAAATCTTCGTCCAGACCCTCTGGTCTGCTGGCATCACATGGGATGTTCCTCTTCCTGAAGATCTGAGTATGGTATGGACAAAGCTGCGATCTAGATACACTTAACGAACTACGACTACTCAGATGGTTGGGTATGCACTACAAAGGAGCTACTAACATACATGGCTTTTGCGACGTCAGCTCGCGCGCTTACGACGCAGTACTTTACCTAAGTACCTGCACCTCTTACCCCAATTGCTGGGTAGTGTCCGTGGAGAATAAGCAGTATTTCTTGCGGTCAGATTCGGCGGTTATTCTAAGCTGGCTACGGAAACACCCCACAACGTTAAGACTGTATATCTCCAATCGTATTCTGCAAATATAAGAACTGACAGCTCCGGATAGATGGTTTTATGTCCGGTCAGCGCAAAATCCAGTTGACTGCGCCAGCCGTGATTTGGGTGACCAGGACCTTTTACGGCATCGGCTATGGTGGTAAGGCCAATCCGCAAGAAGTGATCAGTGCACAGAGCGAACAGAAAACATCACTGGTGACGATGACAGCCGAAGTCAGGGAGAAGCCATGAGCTTCAGAATCGATGGTGATGCAACAGCGTTTCTGAACGTTTCAGCTCACTACAGCGACTACTACACACTTTGACGTATATATTACGGTGGTTCCCAATCCGGAAACATCCTCGGGAGTCCAATGTCATTCCAGAGGAACTGGATGGGGCTGTGTTGGTACTCCTGCGAATGGAACAGGACAGTGCATTCAGCGTCGAACTCCAGGCTCAAGGCGGTTGCTTCCATTGAACCCTAATCTGGATAAGGATGCTATTTTGCGAGTAGGTGGACGACTGGGTAAGGCAATAATACCGAACGACCAGCGTTTTCCAGGTATCCATCCGAAGAATGGAGTCTTGACATGGCTGCTCATCAATCAAGTACATGGTGGAACTCAACTTATGCTGCAAATTGTTCGTCAGCGCTACTGGATTCTGCATTGGAGACAGGCTGTTCGGAGCTATCTCCATCGGTGTGTGATCTGCAGACGGCAACGTTGAAAGACATTGGTTCAGCAAATGGCATCGTTACCGACGCAAAGGGTGACGGGCGCTAAACCCTTCTTTATATCTGGTGTGAACTATTGTGGACCGTTCATCATACGTGGTGGGATGAAGCGGTCACGCACAACCAATAAGACCTACTTGGCTATCTGCGTGTGTATGGGGACGAAAGCAGTCCATATCGAAGTCGTCGATGATCTGACAGCGCAAGCTTTTTTGGACTCATTCACGAGGTTCGTTTGTCGACGAGGTCCATGTCTGGTGTTAATCTTTGTAGGGTTAATCTTTGTAAAATACTATGTGTAGGGTAAAATAGGTATCGAAGAATGCGGTTGGGATAAAACACGTCTTTTTTTCTATGGCAAACAGTTCCGACAAGCCCCGATTCTGTCCACTGAGTTAGATCGTTCGCAGATCTCCATGTCAATGAACTTTTTACAAGATAGAGACTTTATGCTACTTGCAGTCTCCTTTGTCAACTGCTGCTCGTCAAAAAAGTTGAAAGTGGTCATATCTGGCAACAAGCAGTTCCTATACCCTAAATGCAGTAATAAACAAACAGCTTCACCTGTAAGAGATGATTTTAAATAATGAAGTTTTTGAATTTCACCCAGCTTTCTATTTGTGTGGACTAAAGATAAAAATACGTCATGGAAAGCCCACCATTTTGTGTAAGAGCCCTCGAATTGCGAAATTTGAATTTGGGGTAACGAAGCACCTGCGGATTTACTTTCCACAGTCTTTTCCTTAGATACTGACTTGGCATTGTCGATAGCATTGCACCACGGTAAGTGCAATAAGTTTCTTGTAACCTATAAAATATGTCATCGTAATCTTCTTCTTCCAGACCTTCTTCTATTTCTTCTCGTCGAATTTTCGCTTAAAACTGACCGCATTCTTAAAGTTATCTTCTTGTATAAGAAAACGACCTGAAAGATAGCTGGCTGTAGGACGCGATACTCCAGTCTTTTTGAAGTTAGAGAGGTCACAAAGAATCTGCTCCAGAACACCTTTTGATTGATTTAATTTTTTATTACAGCAACTTACGACCTTTGGTCAGCTTTGCTCAGCTGGTGACTGTTGAGGTTAAATTTAAAAAATTAAATTTTACACGGCGCGGGAAATGCGATTTATGCTTAACCAACGAAAGATTTTAAAAGGAGAAAGACAAGGGACAAGACACCGACTGTAAGGGAACATATGTACTCGTATGTACTTAGTTTTTTATATATTTGTATATATATCAGAGTTGCGAGCTTAGGAATTAGACAAACACTAAGCCATAAGCTAGCAATTGACTTATAATTTGAAAAAGAATTAATTCAGAAGGTAGTTGTCGAATTATGAATTGAACAAAATTCAATTCATAAGCTAGTGAGTTATGAATTATACCAATTTCATTTCATAGGCTATTCGGTGAATTACGAATTACATCAATTTTGTAAGCTAGCTTTGATTTTATAATTTTAAACCAAAGTAATTTAAGAGCGCTTAAAGGATTGTATATGTATGAGTAGCTATTTATGCTTTATTCGTTAAATAAGTTAATTGAGTTACTCGTAGTAGCAATATTGATAAAATAATATATAGAGTCAGTGGCTTATCGTGCCTCCTGCTCTTTCCCCTGCGAGCGTTTGTTTAAACCGTTAGAAAAAAATAACGAACTTGAGTTCGTCAATTGATTAACATTCACAAATCGATTGTTTAGTGAATACGTAACAAGCATTAGTGATCAAAGTGCATACAAGTAATTGAAGTGAGAAAAGTTATTGAGAAAGTTATTAAATTAAAAAAAAAAATTATTGAAAAAAGTTATTGAATTGAAAAAGGGGAGTATTGCAGATTCGCTCGTTTGTTATTATGTTTTTTTTTTTTAGGGTATTTTAAGAAAAAAATTAGTTGGCGAACGTTGTTTGAGTAAATATTTTTATTTTTGATAGGCAAATTTTCATTTCTATTCAGAAGCATATGAGGCTGTAAACAAGTCAAACTTTTTTTTTTTAAAATAAGCATTAAATCCACAAAATATGACCTTGGTGTATTGTATTACCTTTACCTTTTTAATGAGATTTAAGTCACTATTTCAGTTATTTCCATGAAAAATACATACAGATTGTCATGTCACATGTGTAATGCATTCATTGTAAAAAAAAACAGTTCTCAAACATAAAAAAATAAAAAATAAAGCGCTTAAACCTACAACTTAATCATAGTTCTAGACCATAGCATGTCTTCTGTAGTATATTTATATAGTTTTTGAAGTCTATATTATAAGGGGGTATTTCACATCTGGATATTTTCTTAGCTTTTTTTTTTCAATTTTTGCTTATTTAATAGAACGTTATCTTAAGATTCATTCCTCAGAATTTCAAGTTGAAAATCAAAGTAGTTTTTTTTTAGAATTTGTTTCGTGAAGGTACATAACTATGTAAGTAAAGTAAACATCGATTGTGTTTCTGTTAAATACTAACTAATAGTGATGTTTTTTTTTTAACAAAGTTGCTCTGGAAACTCTTATTTTTATTTAGATATTCAGAAAGCTTTGTTGGATACTTTTTTTAGACTGATTGGCCAGTTATTAATTATTATCAACTGAATATGGTCTTTTTAACGTAATGGTTGCATACATCTTATGAAACTTTAAATGCATTTATGTCGAAACCACGTTTTTCAATATTTCTCCTAACCGATTCTAATTATTTTTATTTCCTATTGAATATGAATTGAATAGTAATATCCGCAGTTAATTTGTAAACAAGTATTTTAAAGATTTTAAAGATTGGTAAATAAAACGAGAGCGAATTGGGAAATTAATGGTACATTTTTATTTAATTATATATCTTTTAAATAAAAAAAGTGCAAATCAATATTTTTTTTTTCCATTTCGATAAACAACAATTCGAAAAATCTTCTACTTTTTGGGATCTAGGTGTGAAATATCCCCTAGAGTATTTCCGCTAGCTTATGAATTGAAATTGGTATAATTCATAACTCACCGACTAGCTTATGAATTGAAATTTTTTTAATTCAAACTCCACCAATTGACTTGTGAATTAAAGACAGGTTTAAGCCAAAAATGAGTTAATCTTTTGCAACTCTGATATATATATATAAACTCCTTCTGCACTTGCACTTTTATTGCTTAAAATATTTAATTTTTTGTGTAGTATTTATTTACCAAATGGTTCATTTACCATATTTTATAATTTTTTTTCTTTTCTCTTTTTATATGTATGTACATATATATTCTTTGTGCACTTGCACTTTTATTGTTTTAAATGTTTAACGATCCGGTTCGTTAGGACCAAATGTTGGGGTGTGTAGGGTTGACCCTTACTAGATACTATGTGTAGAGTAAAATAGGGGTCGAAAAATTCGGTTGAAATAAAACACGTCTTTTCTTCTTAAAGTAACAGCAAAGAGAGTTAATTTATTTTTCCGAAAATTACATCCATTTTTCTATAGTATTTAAAGTGTCATACAATACATTCGGATTACAATCATAGACTTACGTTACGTTTATTAGCTTATATTTTGGTTAAATATTACACTTTTTACATGAAGTTTAATTTAAGCTTAGTTATTAGTAGAATTGTTAGTTATTCAAAATAAAATGGTATTGAACATCCGAAGATCTGGACTTATACTGTGACAACGGTACGGCGTGTTTTTGGAGCCAACCGTCTACTCCAAGAGAATCTGAAAGCTTGGCACAACGCACGCAATCAACAAGCCCTTGCATATCGTGGAACTACGTGGCACTTTATTACACTCAGAGCCCCACACCAAGGTGCACAGTGAGAAGCCGCGGTTAAATCCACCAAACATCATTTCGTGCGTCTGGTTGGAGCGCACAAGCGCTCTGGTACAATCAGCCTCAAACATTGGTCGCACGTATTGAGGCGTGCCTGAATTCACGTCCTCTTACTCCGCTTTAAGATGACCCGGATGACAAGTTGGCGTACATTCCTGGAGACTTATCGGCGCCCCGCTGATGGTGGCAATGGTTGCGTCAGGTGCACCAACACTTCTGGCGATGCTGGAAAGAAGAATATCTGACGACGTTGCAGTTGAGAAAAAAGTGGCAGCGACGACAGCATTATATACAGGTCGGCGACATAGTGACTGTGCGGCAAGATAATCTTCCACCTACTTACTGGCGCTTGGGCTGCAATGAATTGGTCCGCAACGTTACGATGCTTTTGTTTTTTCTACAGTAAGATTGAATGGAATTTTTGCAAATTCCAACGAGTCACTGCCATACAATACAAATGTTATTGCTACCATTTGCCCGGAGAATAACGACCATGTCTATTCAAAGCCATATCCATACCCAATGGGCGTTGCTGACTTTGTAAGCTCTGAGATCAAAGACCTATCGCGTTACGGCATTGTTAGGGCTTCAAGATCACCATACAATAACCCCATCTAGGTTGTTGACGAAAAAGGTAAAGACGAGCAGAGAAATATAAAAAAAAAAACTTGTAATAGACTTTCGCATATTAAATTTGAAAACCATAGATGATTAGAATCCCATTTGCGACGTTATGGTTATTTTTTCAAACCTGGGCAAAACTAGGTATTTTACAACCCTTGATCTCAAATCAGGCTTCCATCAGATTACTCTTGCAGAGCGAGATAGGGAGAAAACAGCTTCTTCCGTCGGAAACAGAAAGTACGAATTTTGTAGACTACAAGTATTTTCCAGAGAACCATCGATGATGTTCTTAAGGAACAAATAAGGAAAACATGTTACGTCAACGTAACAACGTACCCACATTACATGGATTCTGTCAAAATTGGGTTTCCAGAGAAAAGTCACACTTTCTTAAGGAAAGTGTCGAACACCTTGGATTCGTCGCATCAAGGCACTGTAAAAAGTCGAGCCCCGCAAAGTAGCCGCAATTTTAAATTTCGAACAACCATCAACGCTGTTTAACGTCAGATCCTTCTTGGGTCTAGCTAGCTATTATAGGTATTTCATTAAAGATTTTGCATCGATAGCCAAACCTTTAACCGATATCCTTAAAGATGATAATGGCAAAATTAGTGCCATTAATATCCCAATAAAGTTTACTGAAGAACTATTTCAGGCCTTTGACAAGTTAAGAAGGATACTAGCTTCTGAAATTATTCGATTTAACAACGGACTTTATGTTTAGGTGCGATCTTTCCCCAAGGTGGAAGACAAAATACTATGATTTCAAGAACATTAAAAGATAATGAATTGCAGTATGTAACAAACTAATGTGAGCTGCTAGCAATTGTATGGGCACTACATAAACTAAAAAATTACCTCTACGGGGTGAAAAATCTCAACATTTACACAGATAACTAGCCACTCGCAGGTGCTGTTTCAGATCGTAACCCTATAGTAATGCTAAAATAAAGCGGTAATGAGCATAACGCTTACATCTACTATAAGCCTGGTATTGAAAATTATCATGCGGACGCATTGTCACGACAAAATATTCATGCCTTGGAAGAAGAACCACATTCACACCTTGCCCACAGCGAGGTATTATTGACTCATACGATCGAGTCCACTGAGACCCCGGTTAAAAGCTATAAAAAATCAGATAATTCTGGAACACGCAAAATGTCCACTGAGACGTAATTTTATAATATTCACTGAAAAGAACCGTTATATTATTAGCTTTATAGCTTATTGAGGAAGTTAAGTTAGTAATAAACCCAAAGCTGGTAAATAGCAAACATTGCGATTTGCCAACACTGCCGCCATCCAACACAAACTTGTTCAAGGCTTTCCAGCAACAAAGTTTTGGCATTGTAAGAAAATGGTATCGGACATTTTCGAAAAAAATTATCAAGTTCATATCACCTATGAACACAATCTCGCGCATAGAGGCTCTATGCCTCTCTATTGGTATTCAGATACTGAATACCATTTTTAATTTTAATGATTTAATAAATAATGAATTTATCTAAACTAAGCTTAAAACTAAACTAATGTAACTGTTGGAGAAGTTTACATAATTAAAATTTGGATACATAATTATAATAACATATGTATGATAATGTAAAATATAATATATGTAAAAAGGTAAATGTGAATCATTAGTAATCTACTGCATTACCAATAATATTGATATGCAGAAAATTCCCAATATAAATGCTTGTAATTAAAATACAGTATATTGCATACCTTGTGAGGATAAACCAATTACACTCAAAATTATAACGAAGTGAACAGATACTGAAAACCATTTTTAATTTTAATGATTTAATAAATAATGAATTTATCTAAACTAAGCTTAAAACTAAACTAATGTAACTGTTGGAGAAGTTTACATAATTAAAATTTGGATACATAATTATAATAACATATGTATGATAATGTAAAATATAATATATGTAAAAAGGTAAATGTGAATCATTAGTAATCTACTGCATTACCAATAATATTGATATGCAGAAAATTCCCAATATAAATGCTTGTAATTAAAATACAGTATATTGCATACCTTGTGAGGATAAACCAATTACACTCAAAATTATAACGAAGTGAACAAGACGTGTATTTTATTTTCTCCGCTCAAAGGTCGTTTATTTTCAGTAACAAATGTAATATTTGGATTTAAATGTAACCAAATAAACATAACGTAAACCTAGGTAGGTAGAAGTAGCGGTTCATGCCATTGAACCCAATTAGCACTAGGATGTACCATTTTGTTACCACGCCTCATGTAACCTATTTTGTGATGGTTGTTAAGGATGTGGTCCGGTCGGTGCCTATAACTAACCTATAAATTTGAGAAAGCGGATAAGATCTTGTATCCCTTTATCAGAGATGTCGGTAAGGTCGTCAAAGAATGGTTGGTTTAGTGCGCGCAGTCTGGCTCTTGCTACAGCTGGACATTTGCAGAGGAAGTGAAAGAGACTTTCTTTCTCGTTTGTATTTCCGCAACTCCGGCAGTGAGGGTTGTATGTGATACCTAGTTTGGCCGCATGGTCTCCAATTGGCCAATACCCCGTGGTTATTGCCGTGATTCTGGCCGTGGTTCTTCGTTTTATTTTGATCGTAGGTAGGCCATATCTTCCTTGATATGACGCAGTTTGTCAATCCCGACCAATGGAGATTTTCTTCCTGCAGAAAATATGAATGTATTTGTCCTTTAACCGCTCCTAGCAGAATGTGGACCCTCGTGGAGAGGGAGGCGTGCAATTCTGAGCCCTTTCTGACCAGCTCATCCGCACGCTCATTGCCTGTTATGTCACTATGCCCTGGGACCCAGAGAAGTGTGACCCTGAAACGCTCGCTCCTGCACCAGTTTGAAAGATATGGTAGCCAAGTCGATAGCTCTGATTGCGGCTTGGCTATCTATAAGGATGGCAATGCTTTGTTTGTGCGTTGTGTCCTGCGCTAGTTGCGTGCATGCTTCTCTGATGGCCAATAATTCTGCCTAGAAAATGCTAGCAAAATCCAGTAAGCGGACTAAAATTGATTTTTTCGGTGATTCCTAGTAGACACCGGCCCTCACTCCACAGCTCCGTCGGTGTATATGGCCGTGTCGAAGCCCTTCACTACTTTATCCCTCCTCCACTGAGCTCTTGCTCGGAAACCAAAGTGGAAGCCTTTCGTGAAGCTTACTTTGGGTATGATGTAGTCAGTTGGAGACGAGACCATGCCGTTTGGTAACGACTCCAGGATGTTACTATGGCCATACTGTCTTGCAGTCCAACATCCAGACTCCTTGAGTCTTATAGCACTGCGTAATGCGGTGTATTTTGTGTGTAGGTCAAGAGGTAGAAGATGCAAGACCACAGTAAGGGCATCTGTTGGGGTCGACCTCATTGCCCCCATGGTGACTAAACGAAATAGAAATTTTGGGGGGAACAGGGAACAGAAGGAATTATAAATAAATAAATAAAAACACTTACTTAAGGAGGAATATTAAAAAACCCGCACATGCAGCGCTAATTGACCTAGTTTTGGTCAATGCTCAAAACAAACTATTGCACTTTTGCAAAACAAAACAATTTACACACATTTACATTTACAATTTTTTTCCGTGCTTCAGTTTGCTTCAGAAAGCAAAAAAAGATTGCTATCCAGTTGAGGAGTCATTTACTGTGACTGAAACCTTAGCCGAGGTCAATCTTCAAGATTTGTTGGACCACACCGCTCATCGATGGCTAATGAGTTTGCAGGAGGTTACTCAAACTTTAAATAACTAAATGGGGATGTGATGGGTCCCAACAAGTCCAATACAAACAAAAATTCGAAGATAGTTCTGATTCAGATGCTTCCATTTTCCAAAGTTCACTGGTGCCATTGCGGTTGATTTGTGTCCCAAAATTCATTTGGCAAAATCCAACTCCATCTTCTCCTCGATTCTGCCGGCCCATAAGAATTAATTTTGTGAAAGAAACCATAGACATATACATTAAGAACAAAATTGGATTATTGATAAAAAACAGAGTTTTCTAGTATAGAGGTTAAACATACCTTACACTATGGTAGATGGAAAAATATGTAATGCCATAACAGAAACTACGTCAACTCAAAAGTGCTACATATGCGGATTAACTTCAAAATATTCAATAATTTGAGCATGGAAAGAAAGAAAATCGATGTAACAGCTCTTGAGTTTGGACTTTTAATTCTACATGCTCGTATTAGAGTTTTTGAGAGCCTTTTACATATTTCCTACAAACTACCTTTAAAAAAAATTGCAAATAAGATTAAATTCAAAAACAATTTAGGAATAAACTTGGCCTTATTGTTGGTTTCCAACGAGCTGATTTTGGAAACACCAATGACGGCAATGCAAGTAGAAGATTTTTTGAAAACCCTGAAGTTGCCTCCGAAATAACGTTAATTGATTTTAATCTGATATTTCGTTTTAAAATAATTTTAGAAACTATTTCAAGTGGATGCAAAATTAACCTATTGAAATTTGAGTCATTTGCAATGGAAACAGCAAAACTTTATGTGAAGTTATACTCATGGTATCCAATGACTCCCACATTGCATAAAATATTAGTTCATGGATCTGTCATAATTAAAAACGCTCTGCTTCCAATTGGGCAACTATCTGAAGAAGCGGCAGAAGCTAGAAATAAACATTTCAGGTCTGTACATAAACTTTTTCTTTTTCAATCTTAAAAAGTTATGATTTTTACCAAATATATTACAAATTTTAAATACAGACTGTACCGGCTAAACTATGCAAGAAAGTTTTCTAGGAGAGACTGCAACCTCGATATAATTAATAGGCTGCTTTTGCTTTTAAGTTGCCCCAGAAAATCGTCTTCAAAGACTAAAAAGAAGTTTTCAAAAGAAACCATGGAAATGCTTCTTCCAATAGACACAAATGCTGCTGTAGGTAGATTTTCATCTTTTCATGATGAAAATAATGAAGAAAGTGAGGACAATGAAGATGAAGATAATGAAGAGTCTGAATACAGCGATTAAATACATTTTTTTCTTTTTTTCAATTTATTTACATAAAACCTTACGAAATTTGTTTTTCATTGCATAAATATTCAATTCAAACAAAAATAAATTGTTTTACTTCAAAAAATAATTTTGTCCAGGTTTTCGGTCGGAATACTCCTATGTGCGTCGATGGACCGCTAAGTAAATATAATAAAAACCTAGGGACGTAGATGAATATGAAAATTACAATATCAAATCGTAGAGTCTAAGTCTAAATTAATTTACCCCGAAAAATTCACATCATATAATAAAACTACTGCAAGATGTAGACTTCGTGAGATAGGTTAATTCATGAAACTAAGTTTGCGCGTAGTATGTAAAAATGTAGCATATAAAATAAATAGGTAACTCTATACTTTAATAGTATTAGGCTAATAATAGACGTATTTCTGATCATATTTTATACAATATTAAATTTACAGCATTATATAGTAAAGACTCAACAATTTATTATTGTTTTTTATACTACTTATATTTACTTAGCAGTCCCCTGACGCACCATGCTTGGATTAAAATATTACTTCTTATATTAAACCTAAAAGGTCAATACATAGGTATTATTTTTTTTACTTTTTAGAGGTTATTTTTACGTCGGGTGTTTTTTTAAATTTTTAATTTAATTTTTTTTTTTCAAGAATGAACCGATCCCAACATGAAGAACTATAGGAGTAAATTACCTTTCAGATCACTTAAGACCGGTTGCATTGAACGAGGGCGTTCGATTTTTAAAGACGGAGGAGTTAATACAAACTTCATCAGCAAAGCGTGATTTATGATCTTTCCTACGCGCTGATCCATCCAGATTTTGATGACGGTTTATCTGGATCCCAAGCTGAGGCACAAAAGCTGCATTCCATCACACAGCAATGATGAAACAGGAGAAAACCTGTGGGAATCATGCAAGTTAAATTATTATTTATTAGTTTTTATTGAAAACAAAACTTTATTATTCTTCGAGAGTTAACTTAGAACTAACTACAATTTGTGTAACATGAAATATTTTTAAACTATTGCAACAAGTGAACCGATGGACCAGACGATGCGTCAGCAGATTCTTCTTCGAGTGCAGATCTATGTAGTTTCGGCATGTGTATCCGGTGCAGGTGAATAATTATATGTGCATATGATAACAACATGCTTTACGTGGGAATGTTGTGAAGTTATGATTTCTATGGTAAAGAACTCGGATGGTTTCGGATTATGTTTTTGGATTTCTATATGGGGTGTTAACAATCCCTCTCTCAAATTTATGCGTCCTCGCATAATTTACGCGCATGGAAGATTGTAGATATTTTTGTGATAGACTGGAACTTTGCAGGATTTTAATTCCTTTGAAGATGTAGTCAGTGCCAAAAATGGTGCTATTACAATTGGTTCGCTTTTCGATGGTGATGATTTGAGACATCTCACTAATGTAAGAATTATAATTATGGTTGCGAAAAATGAGTAGTTGATCCACTGATGGACTTCTTTTTCCATTTCGATCGAATTGATATGTTTTGTATGTATTATTGGTGTGCAGCTCTTTCACTGGTTCTAATGATAAAATTTCTTCTATTTTTGTAGGATGGGATAGAGGGTGAAATAACGGTGGTAAAGCGTGGTATTCGACAGGATCTTCTGAGATATATGGTTGATTATTTATTGTTATGGTTGAGCTAAAGAATTTTATTACGTAGTTGCGTTCTAACTGTCGCTTGCCGTCTTTTGATTCAATGATTCCATTAAACTGGTTGAGGACTATAATTCCTGGTGCGATTTGTTCTACTTATGCTATATGCTGGCTATTTGCCATATTACAGGTTGTTTTATTACGTTTTAAAAAAATCGGCATACACTTATTTTTACTTATATGTATTAATAATATATTTTCCTTCACATAAAGACAATTCATTAAATTAATCGTTTTACAATTTCCGGTTATTCTACATAAATATTGTTTGGTTTTTTCTTAGTATGTTTTCATATACAATTTTATTTCTTAGATTATTCTTCATTTTAAGTGGTTTTATTTAATTAATTTTTCATATAATATATTTAGGGTTTTTTTGATGCTTATGATAAACTCAGCAAACTTAAAATTTTCTCTACGTCATTATAAGGTATACTACATATATTTTCTTTATCAATTTTTTATGATTAAATCAATTTCATACTTAGATAATATATTTGAATTAACAATATTAGTTTTGACTAGTTTGATTGCATAGATTTTGTTTACAATTTCCTCTTTTATTAATTTCATTTTGTACATCAAACTTAAAGCTAATTCATTACTAAATGTATTATCTTTTTTAACAATATGAATTATTTCATTGGTAACTTTTGTTAATTTATTTATTTTATCGTTGTATTGCCTATATTGTTATATTGTATATAACATTATTTATTCTATTTTGCATTACAGTTAAGAAATCCATGCAGAACCAATGAAATTCAAAGATCTTTTAAATCAGTGGACTTTAATGTTCTCGACAAGATAGCTTATTTGGGATAGTTGGTGTTCTAGAAGTGGAAAAGGTGGGTTACTTCTGGGGGTATGTTGTTTGGCTGGGATGATGCTTCTAATATGAGGGTTTGGCATGGGGTAATTTCGATAACGTGGACCGGCTTAAGGTTTTCATTTCCGGTTCCCGTGTGTGATGTTATTATTTGGGGTTTGTCGTAGTCGAAAATTCTTACATCTGCACATGTGGCAGCTACGAGATAACTGAAAGAGATGGAGAGTATAGTTTAGTTTTTTATGTTGAATTTGTGAACTGTCTTCCCTCATGGGGTGATAACAGCTGAGGACTGGTTTTCTTTTACTATTTCTTTCTTTTATTTGACTGATAACTTTGATCATAATCGTTTATTAATTTTTACGTAAATAATATCTCCCGGTGAGAAGGTTTTGATTGGATGTCTGTTCTTGTTATGGCTCTTAAGGTCATATTCTTGTTTGCCTTTTAGTCGCGTGATGTCATCCCGTCTTGTTTTCTTGAAAAATTCTGGGTCTGTTTTAATATGTCTTCCAAAGGAGAAGGCTTTCGTCCCGTTGTAGAGAGAATGGTGCAATAATATTCATAAACTGATCTTTCTAACAACTCAGAGAAGGATCTATGGGTTTTAAGACAACGCATTATTTCGCTTAATGTTGAGTGGAAGCGTTTCACTTGACCATTAACTGAACTTTTGTAAGGAGGTGCTTAATAGACTGTAATGCCTAATTAATCTTCGACCATAAAGGCTATTGATGCACTATTGAGGGATTTTTCATTATCTATGACTATTATTTCAGGTATGCCGAAAGAAAAGAGTATTTCTGTTAAAGGTTGCTTTGCGTCTTCTACGGATTACGATTTTAAAATTTTAAACTGGGAATATTTTGAGAGTTTATCTATGGCTGTGAGATGTAGAATGTATCCTGGATACTGTGAAATAGGGGCAGCCTGTAACTTTGGTTTATTGGGATTTTGATCATATTTTGCAACAACTTTGTAGTAGTTGAATCTTATTCTCACGAGCATTACGATTTGCTCTTTTATGTTTTTTTATAATTTCTTCGTTCTGTTCCGTTTCGTTCGTCAGATCTTCAACTTTAATTTGTGTCCGTTTTTTATCTAAGGGATTAAGAGTCTTTTAAAAATAGAAATTAAGTTTTCTTTAGTATAAGAAGGTTGGGTAAAAGTTATTCTACAAAAGTTAGGAAAGGGGTATTCTGAAGTGTGGGGAATTTAATTTTCTTCAAGAAGAAGAATCTGATTTTTGAATGCGTTTATTGGGACTTCTACAGAGTAAGTTTATCCATGTAGAGAGCTCTCATCGTAGTCATTGAATTATATATGAATCTATATGTACAGGTGGTCTAGAAAGGGCATCAGCGATAACGTTAGTCTTTCCTGGCTTGCAGTTTAGGTCGTAAATATACTCCTCGAGTATAGCTTTCCAACGTTTCATCTTTGAGTTATTATTCTTGTTACTCAACGCATAAGTAAGGGGTTGATGATCTGTGTAGATTTGTGATTCACGGCATAGTTCTCTTTTGTTTTATTAAGGGTTCTCGAAATAAGTTTATTATTTTGTGCTAAAGCGGCTCTAATGGTATAGTTGGAGGCATCTGTTGTGAGTTGGAAATCTTTTTTTTAAATTCAGAATAGGATAAAATTGTATCTTCAGAGGCTAAAGAAATTTTAATTTTGTTGAATGATTGAATTGCGTCTTTGTTAATGGTTATGAGTTTAAGAGTGTCATAAGAGGTTTCGCTAGTTTGGCATAATCTCTTATGAAACGACGGTATTATCCTTTAAAAGCCTAGAAAGGATCGTAGATCTTTAAGTGTTTTCTGACAGGGTAAGTTGAGGATAGCTTTCACCTTTTCAGGGTTGGTAAATACCATTTTCTGAGATTATAAGTCCGAGGAACTCATCTTCTTTTTTGAAAAAATCACACTTGTCTTACTGCACTTTCATATTTGCAGTCTCAAGTGTTCGGAAAACCTTTTGTATGTTCTTTACATGGGTTTTTTCGTCTTTGCAAATTATGACGATGTCGTCTATGTAGATGAAACATATTTTCCCTATGTGATCTCTAAATATGTTGTCCAATGTTCTTTGGAAAATCGAAGGTGCATTCTTTAACGAAATGGTAGCCTTATGAACTCGTATTTTCCATTGTTCAGCGAGAAGGCTGTTTTTTCAATATCAGATTCCTTAAGTGGAATTTGTTGAAATCCACTTTTGAGATCAAGTACTGTGAAAAGAGAATTCTGCCCTAATTGTGATAGTACCTCATTAATTTCTGTAATAGGGTATCTGTCGGGAACAGTGACGGTATTGATCGGTAGTCGATCACCAATCTATACTTCTTTTCGCCTGAATTTTACCAAAATTGTTTGTGGGTTGTGGTCTATTGTTATGATAGGTTGCTGGGGGTAGTTTGGGATAAAAAGGTAATTTTATTTAATGGACCATGATAATTCTGGATAGGTTTTTTGGGAGGAATTGGAGGAGAGTTTTGCTGCATGTAAAACTTTTTTTTGGTTTGTATTGGCATAATTGGAGCGGTAATTTGAACTGGTAAAATTTTTGGATTGTACTATTGCCTTAAATTAACGAAGTCATTTGATACTCTAAGGTACCAAGATCTCGCTTGTCGGCATAGTGAAGGGTAAAACAGCGAGTAATACACTCCCAATTAAGTGGAGTTTTGTGCACGATTCTAGGGCAATATCGGCATTGCCTATAATTTTGTTGTGTATGACGCTCAAAATTCCGAAGTATCGTGGAGTACCTTTTAATGGTTCGTACAAGTGAAGAATTCTGTCAGCACTTTTCTTCCAGGGCAGGAAGGGGTGGAAGGTTGAGAACATTCTTATGTTCTAATTGCTTAATTTTTATTCGTATTCTTTAATTTTTGTAACATTAATTGCTTGTTTGCTTAATATTTCTAGTGTAAATTTCTTATGATCATGTGTTTATGTAAATTTTAAAATTATTTATTAAATACAGATTTCTGCGGTGAATCTCCTTTTTCTCTGCAGCGAATGATTAGCTGGCGCAGCTACTTAGGCGCCTCGTTTCTTTCACTGCTTTTCGATAGTCACTAGCTTTTTTCAGATTGTCACAATAAGTTTTTTTTTGGCACTACATTTGACGGGCATTTGAGTACAGCACTGGCACTTCTTAAGGGCAACTCACTTTACTTTTACTACCGCGTTCCGTAGGTCCCTGCTCAGACTCCAGTTTAATTATTATTTATTAATTTTTATTAGAAAAAAGCCTTATTAGTCTTCGAAAGTCAACTTAGAACTAATTACAATTTGTGAAACATGAAATACTTATAACCTCTTGCAACAAGTGAACGGATGGATTGCAGATTCTTCTTCATGTGATAACAGCATGCTTTCGTGGGAATGTTGTGAAGTTGTGATTTCTATGGTAAAGGGCTCGCATGGTTTCGGATTATGTTATTTGATTTATATATGGGATGTTAACTTGCACAAGCACTGGACAACTGGTGAATGGGCACTAGGTTAGATTATAAGTTGAATTCTATTGTAAAGTTAGTTCTTAATCTGACCCAGAATAAAAAGGTTCCAACCTTCATAAATTTCTTTAAATTTATATCAAATGCCACAAGTTTCAGAAATGCAGCCTTACACTTCTCTCACACACTTACACACTTCTCTCCTCTACCTTGACTATTTTTTATCTATCTTTATTTCTCTTCTCTATTTTCCTCCTTTATTCTTACTTGTACTTAACACATTTAATCAAATGTACCATATATTGTATTATAGCGAAAGCGTCTATATGCATTACTTTAATTTGAAAAATAGTTTGCTCATGCAAAATATAAAATAAAAAAAAATTTTTTCTTAATGTACAATTTATAATGTCCTAATAAATTGAATTGGATTGAATATATTGAACTTCTGGAAATCGATACAGACAACAGAATTATGGACTATGTCGGCGAAGAAGAAGATGGCGATGAGCTTTAAGGCAGCGAATCTATCTTAAGTTTATTTTTTAAGAATAAATAACGCAATTTGATCAACTTAACAAATAATTTTGAGCAATTTTATCATATTAATAGTCCTAGGTATATGCAGCTGTATGGTGTTGATGCAGGCAACCTCTACTAGGGCGAGAACAAAAAAAGAAATTAATCGACAAAAAATATCGTACTACATATTATTGTCCAAAAATACAGTTAGCAATGAGTTTGAGCGCTTCTCTCTTCGTCTAGTTTAGATTAATAGTTAAATGATTTTCTTTGAGTTCATATGTGTGAAAACACTTAAAGAGTGTTTACTTGTTAAGCCATGGTAAAAGCAGATCCTTCTTTTTTTTATGTAACAAAATAATCTATTCGTACTTTTAAGAGCTAAACATATATATATATTTTTTTAGTTGAAAATGGGTAAAGGAAAATGGCTTATTGGTAGTGAATTTCAAGTAACTCTCAATCTTCAAAAAGAAAATATGAAAACATATCGAACCGCAAAACATTTATGCAGAAAGTAACATTTTTATGGATTTGTCTAAAAATATCGAAAATTATGGCAAAGCTCACAGTAGTGGAGTTATTATGCGTACGGCATCTAACTCCGACATTACTGATAGACAAATCGCTGAAAAGGTGGGCATTTAAAGTAATGTCATAGTATTCTAAGAAAATTTACATATGAAACTTTACTTTTCTATTTTTGAATAATTTCAAATAATAAACCTATTAACTCATGTCGGGAAAACATTTTTTAAATAGCTATCAAATTTGGAACCCCAAGGCGCTGCAATGATTCGCAGATATTCAAAAGTTTGCGCTAAAAGCAATTTTTGCAAGATCAAATAAGGACAATTTGTGAAGATAATATTCCAGTTACAATTCCTCTGGGTTTCTGGGTTCCGGTTTTAAGCAGACCTCATGAAAACGTATCTTTTTCGCACACCGAAAAAGAAATTAACAAGAGCCTGTCGACTTGTAGACGAGTTGATAAAAATGCATTCGGACTTTTGGGGGAAAGTACAACCTTATATCATTAAGGCATATCGTGTTTTTGACAATTTGTTACCATCTTTAACGAAATTAACGAAATGTGAATAATAGGCTTACCAGATCATCAAGGCGCCATTAACCCTCAAAGACTGCGGCCAGAAACAGAGGACGCCTTTAATAACAAAGATGCAACCGCACAAGAGATTTGAGGAGTCATTGCTATCTTTCTTTATAATAACTAATAATATGTACGTTTATTTGTGTTCATTTGTACGTTAACATTAATAAGATATGGAAAGGGTCCACTTGACCATTGTACTTGTATAGTCAGTATAGTTTGATATGTATTAGGTATATAGTATTCATTCCACCCTCTCGTTCTCTCTCTCTCTCCCTCCCTCTTACTAAAACTAAAATAACCCGTTAGTCACAAACAGGGGAATATATAAGGTGATTCATCGTGAGGTTTGATTTTCAATAGGCTTTTTTCTACAGATCACGTGTGACTCCTATTAAACTACTTTGTCTCCAAATTGTTCAGCTGTATTACGAAAATCAGCATAATTGACCTACTGAAACCACTATTGCCAATACCATTCGCAAATATGAGTCCCAGTTTACATTAATGGATAAAGAGTAGTGAAGAGACTAAAGCAGCTGTAGTTGAGAGTGTACACGAAGATCGTGACGAATCGGTTCGTCGTCATTCTCAGCAGCTTGGCTTGGCGTATTTTGCGTGAGGATCTCGGCTTAAAAGCGTTCAAAATCCAACTTTTGCAAGAATTGAAGCCAGGCGACTTGAATTTGCGTCATATTTTCAGTGAACGGGCTCTGGAAAAACTCAATGAAAATTCGGTATTTTATCGTGAAATTTTGTTCAGTGATGAAGCCCATTTCTGGCTCAATGGATACGTTAATAAGCAAAATAGCCGTATATGGGCTGATAAACAACCCGTAGAGTATCAAGAGCTACCATTACATCCATTAAAAACAACGGTATATTGTAGTTTATGGGCTGGTGGAATCATTGGTCCATATTTCTTCAAAAATGAGGCAAATCAGAATGTTACCGCCAATGGTAACCATTATCGCGCCATGTTAACGGACTATGTGCTTCCTGAAATTCAAGCACATGGTCTCGCTGAGACCTGAGGCGCTACGAGCCATACAGCGCGTGAAATAATGAACTTGTTTGGAAATCATTTTGGTGAGCATTTTGATAACATTTTTCATGTTATCTGCGAGATACCAATCGCTATGCTCGAACGAGTCGCCCAAAATTGGACCTTCGGAATGGGCCACCTTAGACGTAGTCATGGGCAATATTTACATAATACCATTTTTAAAAAATAAATGCCATAAATTTTTCTTTTAACCGATGATAAGGGTTTTAAGTTCACTTTTAAATTTATGTATTTTATTTTACATTATAAATCAAAGCATACGATGAATCACCTTATATAATGTATATGTAATCAAGAAAAAGGATAAAGCAGTCTTAAGCGGAATCTTGACTCGATTATTACTGGAGTAAGATATATCAGTGGAGACGAGGAAAATAAAAAAAAAAAACGGGAAAATTAATGGCAGAAAGTGATACAAAACTGAAAGTAGGAAAAAAAAAAAAAAAACGGAAATATCACGCGAAAAGACCAAAAGTGACACAAATATGACAATCTTTATTGGAAGAATAGCATACTACAGCATGAGAGATGTTACAGAACGTATGCAACATTTGCTGAAATTAAATAAAATAGAAGACAGTGTAAGCAAAATTTCTTTTATGATTGGGGTTGGAGGCGCAGACCTGTACAAAGTGGCAATGACGTTAGTGGCGCCAAGAAAGCCAGAAAACTTCACCTTCGATGACCTGGTAAAATTGCTTACAGATCACTTTTTCCCGAAAAAGAATATTAATCTTAAGGTTGGAAATGATAATAAAAATTATGAAATGTACATAATTGAGAAAACTGCTGAGTTTTGAGGTTAGTACGGGTGCATGTAAGTCGGTGATCCATAAAGATACATATAACAAGTTTTTCAAGGGTCGCGAGCTACTAAAACTAGAACAGTCATTACATTTGACTTCCGGATGGCAGATAGATATTATTAAGTACATCTTGATTTTAGTAAGAATCTCGAAGAATGATACGGATGTTAAGCTAAGCTTGACAATTATAGAAAGCAAGAAATATTTAACTCCTCTTTTAGAGAGCTCGTGGCTAGACAATCTCTTCATTGGGTAGAGAAATCATTATTTGAATGTAGCTTGAAGCAATAAAACCCTTGTACATCATTACTAGAGAAATATAAAGACGTAATTAACAAAAAACAACACCGATTCAAAAGTTTAAGGCTCCTATTGTCTGTGGGGAAAATAGTACTCCTATTTTTTGAAAGCCTTTGGTATGACAGAGGTTGTAGAAGAGGAATTAGATAGGTTGGTCGCTGAAGGAATTTTTTACCCCGTACGTCACAGTAAGTGGGCCTCCTCGATTGTGGTAGTTAGAAAAGCAAATGGGGATATACGAATCTGCACCGACTGTAAGATGTCGATCAACCGGTATGTGAAAGACGATCACTGAAGGATACAAATTTGAGAATACTTTTGCTGATGTATCTGGTTGCGGTTGTTTTTGTGTGCTTGATTTGCAGGGTTTATCTAGGCACCGGAGACTAATTTTTGGTGTAAAGTCTGCACCATCTATTTTTCAAGACACTGTGGATGAAATTTCAAGAGGAATTCAGGAAACCAAAGTGTTTATTGATGATATTCTGATAGGTGGCAGGGATTTAAAAGAGTGTCTAGAAATCTTAGAAATGGTTTTGAAACGACTTGCTAAATAATGTTAAAATTAATTTTCAAAAATGTCAGTTCCTTAAAGAGGAAATCCAGTATTAAGGTCACGTAATTTGCAAACAGGCTATTAAGCCCAATCCCGGAAAGGAAGACACTATCAAGAATGCTCTTACTTCCCTCGATTTGGAGCAATAAAGATCATACTTGGGGCTTGTTAATTACTACAGGGTGACTGACTCGAACTGCAACTTTTTAAAATGCTATAATTTTTTATTTTTTGATAAATTTTATTGTGCCAAAGCAAAAAATGTTGGAAAATACATCACTTTTTAAATTGTATCAGTAGTTTTCAATATGTCTGCCTTTGGGGCGAATAACGGCCTTTAGACGGCCGAAGAAAGCTGCACCCAAGTAGCTCTGCGGTATTATGGCCCATTCCCGGCGAAGTGCTTGTTTGAGGTGGTCCAAACTTTGGTAGTTTTGGAACATTGTTTTTTAACGTTTTTAACATTGTTTTTTGACGCGCACTTTGTGAGACGGCACCGAGTCTTGTTGAAATATCCACGGTCTCCGACCGAAATGATTGTTTTCCCAAGGCTTCAATACTGAATCTAAGACAGTTTCACGGTATACGACCGCATTTATTATGACGCCACGGTTCAAAAATACGAGCGGAGAGCGACCATCGGCGGTTATGACGGCCCAAACCATCAACGTCGGTGCTGCCTGCTTTCTGGTGGCCGTCCGAAGGTGTAAATTTTCGAAGGACCTCTCTGGCAAGTAAACTTGGTCATTTTGTTTGTTGACATATTGCTTTATAACAAGTAGCGACTCATCGGAAAAAACCAAAATCGGACACTCACCACTTTCGTGCAAGCGTAGCAACTCCTTCGCTCTTTCGACTCTAACTTGTTGCGGTGAAAGATCGTTTGGTTTTTGAAACTTCAATGGCTTGGGCTTACATTTTTCAGTATATGTTGCATCCGTTCCAACGATATGTTGAGCTCACGAGCCATTTTTCTTCCACTTCGACGTGGATTTCGCTCAATTTCTGCCGATGTTGTTGTTTTTTTTATGACGCTGTCAGTATCTCGGTAACGAGCTATGGTTCGACACACAAATGATTTATTCACGTTGAGGTGCTGGAGGGCTCTAACGATAGCTACTTGTGGTTTTCCAGCCAAATATAAAGCACTCACACTATCACGTTTGAATTCCATCGCAGATAAAAAAAATTTAACACAACTGAGAAGCAAATCGTTTAAAAGGCTTGTAAATAATAAAATTATCTGTCATGTGTCAAAATTTGAGCTCACAGTAATGAACGGTTTGGAAATTATAGCAGTCTGAAATTGGTTGCAGTTCGAGTCAGGCAGGGTGTATTCCAAATGCATTCTTAATTTATCGTCGGAACTCAAGGTATTATATGAACTTACGAAGAAATATGTCAGATTTGTGTGGTCAAATAAGTGTGATATTGCTTTTAAGCGTAGTAAGGAACTTTAATTAGAAAATAATTTACTTGTTCACTACGATCCAAATAAAGAGATAGTCTTGCACTATGATGCCAGAACCCGTATGGGGTGGAAGGTATACTATCACATGTGATAGATGGTGTTGACCGTCCGGTCATATTTGTATCGAGCAAAAAATTATGCACAGCTTCAAAGAGAAGCCTTAACTTCAAAAAGTTTCACAAATACATACATGGGAAAAAGTTTACGATTTATTCGTATGCTCAGCCATTGAAGGAAATGTTTACTCCTACGAAGTCCTTTCCCCCCGTTGCAGTAGCTAGAATACAAAGATGGGCTATATTCCTAAGTATGTATCAATATACCTTAAAATATCGTAAGAAGATATTGATGATAAATGCGGACGCTATGTCTAGATTGCCTCTTTCTAGTCCTATAGGGTTAGAGAATATAACAGTTAATAGATTGCAGCCTGGGATCACATACTATAAACATGGAAATTGTTGAGCAGGAAACAGTAAAAGACACAACGCTCCGGGAAGTTAAACAATTAAGTAAAACTGTATGGCCAAGAAATGCTCCTATGCATTTTAAGACCTAGTTGCGTAGGCGTAATAAAATAAATGTTGAGAACGGATGCGTTTATTGTGCAAATGGACTCATTATAACTTTTGCATGATTCTCACATCGGCATAGTTAGAATAAAGATCCTAGCACGTCAGTATTTTTGGCGGGATGGAGTAAAAAACGACATAAAAGATTACGTTAATAGATGTGGGATGTGCTCTTAGAAAACGCCCTGGAGAGAATCGAAATTCTTTTTTGAAAGGATCCATTTAGATTTCTTTTTTTTTCTTTAAAGAAAAGCATTTCTTATGGATAGCAAATGGATCGATGTTAAACTAATGAGGAACACGTCGGCGGTTTGTTAAATAATCACGTTGAGGATCATGGGCTACCAAAAACTTTAGTGTCAGATAATGAGCCCCTTTACACTTCTGAAGCATTCCTGAACTTTTGTGAGTCTAATAATATAAAATGTCTTAAAAGTTCTGCGTAACTCAGTCAAATGGGTTAGCTGAAAGAGCAGTACAGACAGTTAAAAATTCCTTGAAAAAGATGTTACATGAGTGTTCCTCGAGTAACACAGTTCCGTTTCAAAGGATAGTCGATCGATTTTTACTCAAATATCGTACCACGCCAAGTACCACTAAGTCAATATCCCCAAATGCTTTGATATTTAAACGCAAAACAAAAACACTATTAGATGATATCAATCCTAGGATTAAAGTAAATAATATTCAAAATAAAATAAACATTTACAAGCCTACCGGCACAGCAGTTTTCCGGATTCCGTTAGGTTTAGTAAAGGAGAAAATGTTTATTATAAACAAAAGAGTAAATTCAGTTAGAAGTGGGTGCCCGGCATAATAATAAGTAGAGTGGTAAATGTCTTGTATTTAGTTAATATCGATGGGTACATACGTTCGGCGCATATTAGCCAGTTGAGACGTAGGGACAATGTTAAAATGTTAGACTTCGCACCTAGCAATATAATTTTAAACAACGATCAAGAAAAATCTGTACCTATAGTTAAACCTGCTAGGGAAAGAATTAGATCCTGCGATACGGAGTTCGCGGAATTTGTAGTTCGAGGATCAAACCATCTTAAACAAACTAAGAAGGTTAAGAAATAGATATTATTCAAGTATAGTTAATTCAAGTCATTTAATTAATTTATTATTTATTTTATCAGTAGAGAGTTTAATTATACCTAAAATGAAATTGTATTTATTAGTCTAAGTACCATATACTACGCTTATATTAAACCATATAAGTAACCTAGTTGGAGATGCAATACTTTCATATAAGTGGGGGGGAGTGATATGTATTAGGTATATTCATTTCACCCTCTCTTCCTCTCTCTCTCTCTCTCTCTCTCTCTTAATAAAACTAAGCTAACCCGTTAGTCATAGGCAGGGGAATATATAATGTACATATATATAATCAAGATAAAGAATAAAGCAGTCTTAAGCTGTATCTTGACTCGGTTATTACTGGCGTAAGATATATCATATTTCTAACTCAACCTCCGATCAAAAGATCAATAAATTAAAATAGAAAAAACGTGTTTTATTTTTGTTGTCGGAAGGATCTCACTAAGAAATTATTCAAAAATTAATGAAGAGATGAGATTCCGTGTACGAACAGCAAAAAGATTTTAATTAAGTATGAACAATTAGTGAACATTAAGTAACATTGAAAAGTGAAAAGTGAAAAAGAATCGAACGAATATTATCTCTAGTTACTTTAACTAAATTCACTGAAAAGAGAAATTAATTATTCAGTATTCAATTAAGAATGTATATGGTTAGTGATACATAACCACATAGAGAGGAAATAGTTTCAAATTAAAAATATACCCACAGTGACTGAAATAATACAAATAGATAAAAAAAAATAATAAAGGACAAGGTACGAGCCAAAACGTGATCAAAAATAAAAGAAAGAAGAAAATTGGCTTAAGATCCTCGTAGCCCCAACGAAGAAAATCATTAAGGGAATCATACGAGATTCACAGCGTGAACAAAGAACTAATTTATTCAACAATCAACGAAAACTTAATATTCAAATCAGCATGGAAGCAACAGCAGCCGCCCACCAGCAATATGTAATAATGACAACAATTTTAATTTAAGATATTTAGAATTAAATCCATTAAAATACATCGAACGCCACCAAAACTTTCATGGTAAAACTGAAGACTTAAAAATATTTGTCCAAAATGTCAACGACATTATACCTACTTTACTTACAGACAATGCCCAAGGTCAACGAATTTATATAAACCTACTAAAATCAAAATTTATAAGTAGGACCAGACAAAGTATTCAAATACATCCTCACTTGACAAAATGGGCTGATATTAAAGCCATGTACGAAGAACTAAGAGGCTCTCAATATAGGGGTGAGGTTAATAAATTTCATAATTACACTCTAAAAACCCTTTCATAATATTTCTGACATTACCAAAAATAATGAAACAGCTTGAAATATTTTTAAGGAACGCCTACCGATACATCTGAGGACAATCCTCTATGTCTAAAAGCAAAGACGATGAAATTAGCACTCCATGAACTTAATCACGCAGGTTTTATTACTAGTCCTCAGGACAAAGATAGGCAGAATAAATTCGAAACAAAAACAAGAGATAAAAATACATTTAAAAATAATAAGAACCAAAACTATAATAACTGGCAACCAAAACAATATATAATTGTAATAATTATCACGATAGCAAAAGTAGTAATTATAATCATAACAGAAATAGTTATAGACAGTTTTTTAAAAATCTGAACCCATGGATGTTGATCGCTCTTCATCCCAAATTAGGCGAACACCTGTAGCTAGTTATGTAGAAAAAAACCAAAAGGAAGCAAATTTTACTCACTCAGCCTCGGAACACCCCTTCCTATATTAAATTACAAAAAAGGAACGTAACCATAAGACTCCTTTAATTGACACCTGGAGCAACTAATAGTCTTTTGCGTGAACAAAATTAACCAGGGGAATATATAAAATGGCGTATTAAGCTAAAGACAATAAAAACAGAAGGAAAGCCAATAGTCGTCTCAAAAGACTACCATAAACTAAATTTACACTATCAGTCAAAAAAGATTGTGAATTCCAAGTACATAACTTCAATGAAGAGTATATTGGACTAATCGAACCAATATTTTGATTCCTAATGATGAACAAATAAACTATAAAAATAAAACATTAAAATTGAATGACGAAATCACACATATATTCCGCAGCGAAAATGAAGAGAAGGAATATAAAAAAAACATCAATAACAAAAAATGAAATCAATAAGGATCTTGGAGCAGATCACTTAAGAAAAGAAAATATTACTTAAATTAATAAAAAAGTTGATGATTTGTCTTTTAAGAACCCCATAGAACACAAAATTAATACGGAAGATAACTCACCTATGTACACGAATATATATAACATAGATCCACAAAAAGGAAGTTGATAGACAAATAAAAGAAATGCTTAAATCAAAAAGTGAAAAGTAACCTCCTTGACTGCCAGACTGCGCTGCTACTGCAGCCTTGAAGTCCGTTCATATTTAGGCAGACATGCCAAATTTCAGTTCGATACTGTCTTTAGTTTTGTTTGGACAGCTGATTGTTGTTGACGTGTTTGGCATCATGTTGAGTATGGACAAGAACGATTTTCGTTCTCTCATAAAATATTATTTTTTGAGAGGCAAAACGACGAAGGAAACAAAATAAAAATTGAATAAATAATATGGGGCTAATGTTCCGTCAGATAACACCGTCAAATATTGGTTTCGAGAATTTCGTGGTGGCCGCAACTCCACTACCAATCAAGTCCGCAGCGGCAGGCCCTCCGATGTGGTTACAGAGGACAATGTCAAAAAATACATAAAATGGTGTTGGCTGACCGGAAAGTGAAGGTGTGCGAGCTAGCAGATAACACAAAGATTAGCACTGAGCGCACACGCCATATTTTCGGCAATATTCTGCATATGAAAAAGTTATCCTGCCGCTGGGGGCCGCGCATACTCACTCCTGACCAAAAACACGAACGCAAGAGCACTTCGAAAGAGTGTTTGGATTTTCTGATTCAGAATCGGTCTGACTTCTGGCGTCAGTTGGTAACTGTTGATGATACTTGGATCCACTAGAGAACAGGATGAGTGCCCGGCAATGGACTGAAGCCGGCACGAGTGCTCCGAAGCGGCCGAGGGATGCTCGATGGGTCGGAAAGGTTATGGCGTCGGTTTACTGGGATTCTCATGGCATACACTTCGTGGACTACCTCGAAAAAGGAAAAACAATCAACAGAGAGTATTACTGTGTATTATTGGAGCGACTGAAGGTCGAAATCGCTGCAAAACGGCCTCACATGAAGCGAAAAAAATTTAAAATCAATGACTAACGGCTCCAATTACTGTCGCATCCACCGTATTCGCCCGATTTGGCTCTCTCGAACTATTATCTCTTCGCAAACCTCAAAAGATAACTCATAAATAAAAAATTTAGCTCACGCTGAGGAGTATTTTGGAAACCTTCCGAAAAATTACTTTTCGGAGGGATCAAGAAGTTGGAAATTCGCTGGAATAAGTGTATCAAACTAAAAGGGGACTATATTGAATAAAATAAAAAAAACATCTAGTACTTCGCCCTATAACACCCCAATCTCTGTCGTAACAAAAAAAAAAGAAGACCTAAACAATGTAACTAAGGAGGATAAATATCCTATACCAAACATGGACTCAATATTAGACAAATTGGAACATGTAGTGTATTTCTCTACACTAGACCTAACAAAAAGTTGTTATCAAATAGAAGTAGAACCTAAAAATGGGGAAAAACAGCATTTAAAACTCTACCTGGGCACTATATGTTTGTACGGATGACATTTTGCTTAAAGAATGTACCCGCAGCCTTTCAAAGATTTATTAATGAAGTCTTGAAAGACTACATAGGAAAATATGCTATGTCTATTTACATGATATCATCATAACTTCTTCGAGCCTACAAGAACAAGAAGAACAAGTAGAGATTCACTCCATAAAATTCTAGATACACTTAAGAACGCAAATCATAAAGTATCATTGAATAAATCTAAATTTCTACCAAGAGAAACAGAATTCTTAAGGCATGTGGTAACTCCCAATGGTGTTAAACCAAATTCAATATTGAGACAATAAAGAATGTCCCTATCCCAAAGACAGTGTAAGAAATTCAATCCTTCCCAAGATTAAAATAAATAATGTAATGTAAAAAAATAAGAGGATGAAAGCTACAGAGAATCTTTTAATAAATTAAAAACCTTAATGACAAAAGACCTAATAAATAGGCACTTAGATTTTTCAGAAGAATTTATTCTAACTATATATGGAACTAACTATTTATATGGACATAAGTTCATTATAAAAACTGATCATCGCCCGTTACTTTGGGTTTCAAATTTGAAAGAACCAAATTCTAAACTAGAAAGATGGAAAATTGAGTTAGGAGAGTACGACTTTAATATTAAATATACCACGAAAAAAAAGGAAGCCAACACACCCCCTCTCGCGTGTAAATAAATATGTTGAGAGAAGACGATAATTACATAACATAGTGCCGAGTCAGATAATTGAAATTCAATTCCTATAAGTGAAAACCCGATTAATATTTTTAATCGACAAATAATTCTTAAAGTCGGCGAAAATGACGAAGAAACAAATATTATTTATCCACATGTTGGGAAGAGAAGAATTGTATTCACACGCAGAGTATTCAAAGAAAGGCTTTAATTTTTTTTTTTCTTGTTTGGTTGCTATGACACCTGTCAAACGTATTTAGTATACATCAAGTTATTGAGCAAACAACATCATATTTTTTCATCGTGTTAAAAATGTCGAATTTTGTACCAGCAAATGATGACTTGCGGAAATTTTTTGTTTTCATTCGAAGAAAAGTGCTGCAGAGTCGCATCGAATGCTTGTCGAGGCATATGGTGGTCATGCTCTATCAGAAGCAACATAGTTTCAATGGTTTGGAGATAAGGATGAGAAATGAAGAACGTGGAAGACCACCGATAGAACATACTACCAAATCAATAGACACTTATAATAATGTCATTCATTTAACAATAGAAGAAACATCTATAGATGTACGTTTCAATAAAATCAACAATGGATTAATCTATAAGCGCTTGATGAAATAGATGAACGTTATGCAAAAATAACAGAATCCGAGAAAATTAAAAACAAATTAGCCCCAAAACATAAAAAGGTAAAAGTTATTGAAAAATATAATAAAAAATACACGCTAGAAGAAGGGAAAAAATTTAAGAAAATTCCCAATCGTATTCTTCACAAAGATCAATTTAGGAAAAAGAAAAAATACCAACAAATAAATAATATGATCAAATATCAGGTCTCCTGAAGATACGGCATTAAATATTGCAACATATGCGGATAATGCGGTGAATAATTGTAATTTAGATGACTATTGCAACTCTCAACCAAGTACAAGCGGAGCTAGAAATAATAGACCTTAATAAAGACAATGATTTTGCCTTTACAGTTTAACAAGTACCAATTAATAAAACACTACGATGAAATACTTTTTCAATTTCAATTTAATTCAATTCAATTCAATTTATTACAATAACCAATTTGTACATTAAGAAATTGTCCCTTATGGTACTAAGTATAGTAATAAGTATAGTAATAAAGTAAAATACTAAAAAAAGGGAGAGTAAATGAAATAGTTTAAAAATTGGAGAAAGACTGAGGTAGAGTTGATGGCAAAAGATAAGTTAAGAAGAAAAGTACACATACAATTCTGTTTTGAAGCTAGCAGTGTTTGACAAACACTTTATATGAGACGATAAGTTTTTCCATAGTCTAATAGCATAAATGAAAAATAAACGATGAATTGAGGTATTTGCAACGCTGAGTGCTAATGTTGAAAGTTCTTCTGGAAAGGGAAAATTCCAGTTTGGAGTAAAGGTAAGGGTGTTGCTTTGTATTTATAATTTTATGTAGAAATATGCAATTTTTGAAATCAAGATATTTTCTCAATGTACAGCCAAGAAACTGACATGAGAATTCCGGGATTCTATCGTATCGTTGCGTTGCACAAACGTACCGAACAGCATCATTATAAGCAACCTAGAGCTTGCGAAAAGATAGTGAGTCAAGGTCACTGTAGACAGCTGCGGCATATGAAATAATGGGAATTATAAGAGTGAGCACTAGTCTCCGGCGAGTATTCCAGGGGGTATAGCTGGCTGAAATCCAAAGTTTACGCAAGCATCCGTACACGCGACGAAGAACGATATTAACATGGTTATACCCAGAAAGCTTTCGGCTTATGGTGATACCAAGACTTGTAGCCGCCTCAACTAACCTAATCTTACTACCGGCTAAGCAAACATCAGGAACTAGGCTTATCTGAAAAGACTTGTTTGATATCGGAAGTACTTGGCAATTTATTGGATTCAAAACTAATCCATTTTGAGTTGCCCATTCAACAATAGAAGCGAGATCCTCATTTAGTAGTGACACTAGTTCACCCATTTTTTTAACCGGATGAGATAGGTAAAGTTGTACATCGTCAGCATAGAAATGAATAAGCGCGTGCTTAAAAATCGATGCTTAGTCATTTATGTACATGCAGAATAAAATTTGGCCCAATATTGATCCCTTGAGAAACTGACCGGAGACTTGAGCGGTTGTTACCAACAACGACTATTTGTGACCGTCCACATAAAAAGCTTCGAATGAGCCTTACAGCCCTTTCACTAAAACCATAGTAATGGTATAGTTTCCAACAAAGAATGGAATGATTCACTCTGTCAAAAGCCTTAGAGAAATCTAGCAGGGAAAGCAGCGTCACAAATCCTCTGTAAAAATCTTGCCTGATATCAGCCTGATATCCTATGGTTCTTCCTAAAGCCCGATTGGAATGGGCTCAATTTTCAGCCAAGTGTTTCTTAATTTGTGACTCTATTACCTTTTTAAAGACCTTAGACAGGCAAGGTAAGATACTGACATGTCTGTAATCAGAAACATCGGAAGCAGTGGTCTTTTTAGGAACATTTACAACCTTAGCACATTTCCATGCCAGAGGAATAGTAGATGTTGCTATACAAGAATTTACTATATGTGTAAGAAGGCCTATGACGTGTGGCAAAATAAGTTTTATGAAGCGTAGCGGCAAGCCGTCTTCACCAATAGCATTTGATTTTAAACCTTTAATAATACAAAGGACATCAACATCCGTAACTACAATGTCATACTCGAAGCAATCGACAGCAACATCATTTGAAACAAAATAGTCATTCATTTCATCTAAATCAAAAGATGAATAGATGATGAGAGTAGTGCAGCTCCTGTCACTACTAACCCCAATGCCAACTTGGCGTAGATTTCTCCACAGTACCTTGGAGGGTAAGGAAGTGCTCAGTTTAGATGAATAGTGGTGTCGCTTAGATGCACGAACAGCATGGGTTGCAGCGTTACGAGCAGCTTTGTACCTGTTCCAGTTAATCCAGCTTTGGCTACGCTTCCACTTACTGTACAGTCTGTTTCGCTTCTTTAGAACACCAACTACCCCTTCCGTGAACCAGGGACAGGCTCTGTTTCGGATCGCGACGGTTTTCAGTTTTTTTTAGTTTTAAATGCATTTTATTATCTTAATTATTAACCCCTACATACTAACAAAAAATGCTTAAATGCTAGCTTAAAATTACTTAACAATCTTATATTACCTTATTGGCCCCACACAGGCACTCTTAGCTATTCTAAATTTTTATATCTTTGTCTTTCGACTTTATTTACATTTTACTTAGGGATATTTATTTTCTATACTTAAGGCTCAGAAAAAATTTTTTGACAAAAACTTAGCATATGGACTTAATTTTAAGTTTTTATAAAAACCTAATATCTAACTTAAAATAAACCTTGGTCTTATACACAATTATATACATATACTAGTATATACAAAGGTATATACTAATATATGTATATATTTCTTAAATGCTAACCTAAACCTATGTAAGCAAATAGATATGTTTGTCCGCACCCCACCTAGACAGAGCTCTATTGATTACCTTTTCAAACACCTTAATTATATTCGGAAGGAAACTTATCGATCAGAGATTCGCCGGATTGGATATATCCTTTCCCTTTTTGGGGATAGGTTGAACCACCGCCGTTTTCCAATGCGCTGGATAATGTGCATTATTCATTGCATTATTAAACAGGGTTGTGTAAATGTCCACCGCTTCTAGAGGAAGATGTCGAAGCACGATGTTCGGAATACCATCGGTCCCCACTGATTTCTTAACCCTGATTGTGTCGAAGATCTCATGGAGCTCTTCCTTCGAAATGAACGGGGGTAGGTCAACCTCTCTGGTAATGACATTATTTGCCATATTTTCGTCGCTGAACCGGGTAAAACCAGAGCCCTCGGATCGCCAGTTCTCTACTTCATTTCGAATGTAGAAGTCGTGAACCAAGACGCGATTGTCCAGGTCATAATTAGTGGCCTTGTATATTTCAGGGAAAGTCGCCCCTATGGCCTTAACCTTCTCCTGTGGATCCTCGATCACAAAGAAGTCGTCATCTTCAGCGGCCTCATTTCGATCAATACCTGCTATTGTCATTAACCGTTCGTTGTCTGTTGTCCGGGCTATTTTAAGGCACTGAAGGTCGTTTTGATTTTTTCTTTGAAATAGTTTATTTATTTGCGGGAACATATTCGGGTTGCTGGTGTTTACAGCCCGAACCCTGTTGTTCCAATACAAACTTACAGAAATTCTGTAATTCTCTTTTATTAACGTTTGAATATTTTTAATCGACGCCTTCAGTGTCCTAATCTCCGTGTCTAGTCTGTCTGTTAACAGTCTGTACAAGTTTTTGAATCTTGACAGAAGTCTACTTTTCTGTCGGTGCAGTGCGTCAATAGTAGGATTGCGGAACAGGTCTTCGTTAGTCGTACGTCGACACCACGGTATTGTAGCGTCCATAGTTTGTTTAAGTATCTCGTCCATTTGTTTTAGGTAATTGTCGATCTTCTCGTTTGACAGATTTCTATTGGACGGTGGGTGGAGCGTATTCGAAAAGAGCGCACTTGTCATGGTTGCGGAGAAGCGTATCCATCGAGTCTTACTGTAGTTGTAAGAATATCTTTGGACAAACTCCTCCAATTCCGAAATTTCGTTGGGAACTGTAATTTCGGTGCTAAAACCGCAATAGTCACTGTCATACACGAATGTGCGCAGACAGTTTAGAGTTTGTAAGTTCGTACCTGTCAGTCGTATACATTCGTCGTACAGCAGTAGATCCAAATAAGAGCCGCCTCTGGGAAACGACGGGTTATCGTCGCTTTAAGTTCGAGTCTGTACATGACATCGTGCTGACCCCACCAATCGAGTAGTAGGTTACCTCTATTATTTCCCCAATCTCTGTGTCTAGCGTTGAAGTCCGATTACAAAATAATTCTCCCCCAATTCCAGCCTCAGAAGTCGAAAAAGCGTGTCGAGCTCTGTAATGAATAAAGTGGATTGTGGAGCCTCAGGTGCATAAACAGAGGCCAAGTACAGCCGCTTTCCACTGCGGAGCGGGATATAAATGACGACTGCCTCCAACACCCGGAACCTACGCAACACTCCCTTGTATACTCTATGAAATTTTGAATTTTATACCTTGAAGATCGCGACGCCGCCTCCACGTTTGGATCGGGGCCGGTTTCTTTTTGTTACAATATAATTATTGTTCTCCAGTTTGTGCTTTTCGGTTAGCTTGGTTTCTCACGCGAAAACAACATCAGGAGTTTGGTCTTGTAGCAATTTAAACATCGCGGCTCTTCGTTCGATCCTAATCAGTGAATTAACATTCACCGCAAGGACCTTTAAAGTTTGCTCCATCATGTGCGTACCCATTACGACATGTGTTGCGTTAGGCTCGGCAGCAGCACGTGGATCTGGTCCACCCGCTTGGCCTGTTCTTGCACCTGCTTTTGCAGCTGAGCCATCTGCCCTTGGATTGCGAGCAAGATGACCAGCATGTTAGGTGCAGCTTCCGTTGCTCTCGGCATTGGCGCCGGAGAAGCAACAGTCGCTTGCTGTACCGTAGCCCCCCTACCAGCCTCCATATGGGTGTAGGAAATTTGGGACGTGACGGCTGGTGTTTGAAACCTAACAGGTGAACGTTTGACCTCCACCTTCTGCTGCTGAAGGACGCTCCGTCCCTTCCCAGAGCACACTCCTCGGAACTGTGGTTCTTTGCGCACTTCACGCATCGAGGCTGCATTAGGCAGTTCGACGCGGTGCCCGAACCTCTGGCAGCGAACACATTGTATAACACCTTCGCTCCTTTTTAATTTTTCCCAGTGAAGCACCTGGTAGTTTAGGACATTGATACTCCCTAGACTATCCAAACGGCTTTCGGGACTGAGCTGCACCAGAAAGAACGGCAGACTCCATTTCTCCCGCCTGCCTCTAGCTGTGGTAAATGACTTTACTCCACAAACTTGAGTCCTTCGTTACACCTTCTCTTAGAGCATTGCCAGGATCTCCTCAGGATCAGAAGACGGTTCCAACCCTTCAGCAGCATCGATTGCCGCTTTTCACACTTCGGTGTGAATTAGTAGTGCTCCGTCGTCGTTTTCTTTAGGAGCTCTTTCACTTTCGCGTAGCCCTTCACTGTATTACAGTGGATGGCATGGCGATCATTCCCCAATCTCTTAACATTAAAATTATTACCAATGACCAGCCTACACAGGTCCTTGGTGGCATTTACCTCCAATTTATAGGAGTTCATAGGAGGCACCTTGTCCTTCTTCTTCTTCTGCTGCTGTTGTTGTTGTTGCTGTTGCTGCTGCTGTTTTTGCTGTTGCCGTTTTTGTGGCTGCTGCTGTTTTAGCTGTTGCCGGTGTTGTGACTGAACACACTACCGCTGCGCAAATTGGAGCCTAAATCCAATTTTCATACTAAATAAAGATGAAAAAATGTACTTTCCAACAAAAACAATAAAAGATTTAACAGAAATTAATAATGAATGCATAAGAAACATACTAAACAAAAACATGACTAATTGTGTATATGTAAAAAATACAAAAGAATCTGTAAAAACAGTAGGAATGAATCACATTATTTCTATTAACTTAAGAAAACGAAATTTGAAACAAAACTTTAATAAACAAAATGTTGTATTAGAAGAAATATATATGTATGTCAAAGTTAAAAAATTGTCAAATCACAAAAAAATAATATACCATATCAAAATACAGAATTCAGACAGGGAGTAATAATACCCAATACAAGCAAAACAATTAATTATACTGAAATACCAAATTTTATTTTTGAAAAATTGCACCTTAATAATATTAAAAACAATAAACTAATAAATGAGTTGACATACGAATAAAAGAAAACAAAAACATATGTTTATTCCACTTCAATAATAATAATCATTAAATGATTATACCTATAGTTTTTATATATTGTAATATAAATTTTTTATAAAGAAAGATGAGAAGATTATTGCTGAGCATCTTTTCATCCATTCGTAATCAAATTGTAACCAAAATGCTTATCAGCAATTTTTGCCTTTAACAACTCACACACATTGTATCCAAAGTACTCTGCTGCGTTAGCATTAATTAAATATAAAAGGGTCCACTTGACCATTGTCAATCCTATGCTCGGATTTAATAATAATAAAAGATCAATAAATTAAAATAGAAAAAACGTGTTTTTTTTGTTGTTTGTAAAAGTAACAAACTAAATTTGTATTTGTAATAGAAATACTAATATTACTGAAAATTTTTAATGGGTCGTAATTGGTATTATCATACATTGAGTAGAATCCTATAAAATACCAATACTTTCAGCTTCTAGCGCCAAAATATCCTTTTCCAAAAGAATCAATTCTTCGTCACAATTTTTGGAACGAGCGGTTTCTATGTCAATTTTTTAACAATCCTTTTTTATTCTTTTTGAGTTGGACTCGAAAGAGAAACTAACACATTCATCTTGTTGAGTTGTATCCCAAACTTGATCGTCAACCAAATTCATAGAATCCCATTCAGAATTTTCAGCATTTGGTATGGAAGTATTTTTTAGGTCCGCAAAAATTTTTAAGCTTTTGAAAATCGACTTACTATCTTCAATGTTATCGTGTAAAAAATCTGCTTTATTAATTTTATTTCCCCAAAGTGATTCCATGTAGAGGGCGATCCACCTGAGGTTCCGACTTCCTTCTTTGCCTTTCTGCAAAGAAATGGAAAAATAACACATGGGCTGAAAAGTCCGTTTTATAGTAAAACACAAAATTTTTGCAAAATTCAACTTTATTTATCAATATAGTTGCCTTCGAGGGCGATACACTGATTGAAACGATTTTTCAATCAAATTAGTATCGAATTTTTTTTTGGATTTCGGTTAAGCCTCAAAATAGGCCTCTGTTTTGGCGATTACTTCTTCATAGGTCTTAAATCTCTTTCCGGCGAGCATTCTTTTGAGATCTGCGAACAGGAAATAGTCGCTGGGGTCCGAATCTGGAAAATACAGTGGGTGGGGAAGCAATTCGTAGCCGAATTCATCGACTTGTGACACGGTGCATTGTTTTGATGAAACAGCACTTTCTTTTTCTTCAAATGCTTCCGTTTTTCTGCGATTTCGTTCTGCAAACGCTCAACAACGCAATGTAATAGTCGTTGTTGATAGTCTGCCCCTTTTGGAGATAGTCGATGAAAATTATTCCATGTGTATCCCAAAATACGGATGCCATAACCTTGCCAGCCAACTGTTGAGTTTTTGGTCGTTTTGCACGAGGTTCGTCGCCTGCTCGCCACTCAGCTGACTGCCGACTTTACTCTGGTGTGAAGTGATGGAGCCAAGTTTCATCCATTTTCACATAACGACTCAAAAATTTGGCTTTATTGCGGTTGAACAGCTTTAACACATTGTTGTTTTTGGTCGACTGTGAGCAAACGCGGCACCCACTGTGAACACGCTCTTTTGATATTTTCAGAGCTTCAGCTATCTCGATCAACTTCACTTTACGGTCATTCGTAATCATTTTGTGGACTTTTTTGATGTTTTCATCTGAAACAGCCTCTTTTGGACGTCCACTGCGTGCATCATCTTCGGTGCTTGTATGACCATTTTTAAAATTTTCAATTCACTTGCGAATGGTTCGTTCGGCTGGTGCAGAGTCAGGGTAACACTTATCAAGCCGTGTCTTTGCATCGGCCAATCCATTTTTTTTTTTTTTCACAATAACAAAAGTTACTTCACTTACAACGCTATATCTCGAGAACTATATCGTTCGACAGCTGTCAAATTTATACGCGTATCTTTTGAAGGTTGGTACTAACTGAAAACGGTATGGATTTAATTCAAGTATTGCCCTCTCTTAGAAACGGCACTTTTCAGCCCATGTACATACCCTCTGCATTTCAAGAAAAATATAAAATGGCCTCTAATTTCTTCAATATGTCTCACCACAAATTAATTTAATAGGACTCTGCATTCTCCATCCACTTCTTTTTTCTATTTTGAGTCTTAAGTAGCATTTTTAAAATTTCCTGTCGACTAGCTGTGAAAGCCTTTGTTTTCTTTTTCTCTCTTTTTGAAGAGTTCTTTGATAGAACTTTTTGGAGACATGAGATTTTGGAAGTTTTTTCCAAGTTCTCGCAATTTTTTCTACAGGGAGATCTCTAGGACTTAATCAATTTTTTATTGAAATTGGTCTATGTGGACAATTACCGGTGTGCTTGGATTTTTTAAACAATTTTTTCAAAATTTTACATGCATTTGTTTAAATTAAGGGTTCCGCCATGGTACACAACTTTTATCCATATTACATTTCAATGAATCAGCGGTGGGGTATTTCAGGTACTCAAGTTCGTAAGTTTCTTCATATATTTAGTTTGACCATGTCACATATTGCATCTGACTAGCAGTTACCCGCGACTTCGTCCACGCCGTTTAAATGATTTTAAAATTTACATATATGTTGGTTATTGTCCGAAGTCTGAGCTATAAAAGTTTTATCAAGGCCAGACAAAAATATAAAATAAAAATATTCCAACATTTTTTTACAAAATTTATTTATAAATAATATTTAATGTTTTTGCTTATGGAGCTAAAACATATAGACTATAGGAATTACTGACTGGAACAGGGTTTCTTAAGTCAACATCAGCAGATTTGAGTGTGCGTCCGCTCGCTCACTGTATAAACTGTAAAAACTCCATTTCACCATTTCTTACCACACGTAAGAATTTCTACCTCAAGCAGATTTCTTTGCAATTTGATTACCTTTTCGGAACAACGACTTCAAGTGTAATCCGATGTGAAAGAAGCCCTTTGGCGTTGAGAGAATTTAGAAATTCTACCGCATAACAAGTGGTATCATTTTAATCAACTTTTGTATTTATTGACGTGTATACCGCTCCATGTCCTTCAGTTCCGGATAAGATAATATCAATTATTTCCGCAGCTTGTTCGTTTTTAGGTGTCAAAATAGCTCATTCAAACATCCAGTAACTGCTTTGATGTGGTATTTGTGCAATATCTATGTACACCAACGAATAAGTTCCTCTAATGTGGCAATAATTTTGCCGGGCATTTCTGACAGTTCACTTTACCATTCTCCTCCGCTAAAATTCTTTCACCAATTTTCAACAATATAGCAAAAAATTCTTAATCACGTGACGTGAAACCCAGTTTTGCTCTTATGGTAACCATTAGATTTAATCGGTGAACATTGATCTAGAACTGTTTCAGTGAGGCATTTACCCCGTGAGCTTGGGTATCTCGAGTACCAACAGGGAGCGCTTATCGAAAATTGCCACAAAAAGGAACTGTCAGGTTGCCCATAATATAGTTACTATAGCCTCCACTACTTTTTTGTTTAACATCGATCATTCATCACGTACAATTATAGAGCCCTGAAGCTCTTTTGCCTTGTCACTATTACGGGAAATCACCCACACGAAAGCCTATCTATGTCCATTTTAATTTTAAACATGGTGTGCCCCGTTTTGCGGCGAGTAAACAATGTGGCAGAGATCACTAAATGCAGTCCTAAGGTTAAATTCACTGAGTCTTTTCTTGGTCCTAGGTCACAATGGGATCAAGGGAAATGAAATCGCCGATGAACTTACCAGGCAATTTTCAGATGAGAGTTTTTCAGGACCCGAACCTACATTGGATCTGCCTGCGTCTTCGGTTAAGGCTTCCGTTGGTAATTGGGTTCTATATGAGCACTTGTGCAGAAAATTTGACTCCCCAACTTGCAAGCAAATCAAACGAATGTTTCCCGGTATCTCTTAGAAATCAGCGGCCTTCCTGTTGTCCGTCAGTAGGAAAGACTGCAGGTAGCTTACTGACGGTTACAGGGCACTACACTTTTGTTAAGCACTTAAATTCAGTAAAGATAATACAACATCCTGTGATGTTTGCAGTGAAAGTGATGATGTCACAGCGAAGCACTATCTCTGTAAATGTCCGGATTACGCTCGCATCAGGCTGCAGTTACTCTTCCATAATGTGGTGGGTGCTGGTACTACGGACAATTTATTATTAAAACCTTTACACATCTTTCTGCGAAAGACTGAAAGAACCCATAAAAAGGAACATACATGAAGTACTATGTCTGAATAGTTAGTCCTCTGTTCCAAAAGAAAAATAAAATGATCCCAGAAGATTCTGCTTTCCCTGTCTTTCCTGTGTTCTCATAGCTATTATATGGAAAGTTTTTCCGATGGTACCGGAGTTACATGAGAATGTAACCATCTCCTATATGCTAGTATAATAGACAACTTGTAATCTACTAAATGTACAAGCCAGATTTCACATTTCGTGTTGCCAAATCCAAGATCTGCATCGCGTTTACTAGCCACCATCATCAGATACAAGAAAGAGAGAAAGCCCGAATATGTTGTGGCTTGGCTGACTAAAGTCCATGATTTGCCCATGAAAACAAATAAAAGTGCAAAACCAATTGCCAATAAGTGATTGTTTTCTATGTTGGTGGTTGAAATCATAAGTCTCGTGCGATGTTGTTTAGTTTTTCATTCGACGTTTCTCTTCTCCTTATTATGTTAAGTTAGAATTAACAGATAATTTAAAAGACAGACAAGATAAAAGAAGTAAGTTGATAAGTCAAAAGAAATAGATCAATTCATGTAAATATTTCTTATGGAGAGTACATTGAAATAAAATAATAAAATAGAGCAAATAAAAAAATCGTTTAATTCATAATTTTTTCTAAAAAGCAAATTCGTGTTTCGGCCGAAGGGGATCCAGAAAAAATACTTTGCCTTCATTTGAATTCACTCTTTGAAGGACTATGTTATAAATCTGTCTTTGCCCGAAGGTGAACTTTTAAATGCAGTTATTAACGATGTGATACTTCGCAAGTTGGTAATCCAGTTGGTTGACATACTCTCGATGTACAAACTGTTGATACGGCAGTCACTGAAGGGCTAACCAGAAGTCCGACCTCACTCAATAGTTGTCCACTGATGGAAAGGAAAATATCTTGATGTAAATAGACACTACTATTTATAATGCGCTCGTCGGTTTCCAGAATCTCTTTTTCTGTATTATGGCTTAAGTTCTGTAGGAAACTGTCTAATATTTGATGCCGATATTTGTTACACAACTCTACTGGATTCCAACGTACACAGAACACTAACATGATAGCAAACAAATGTCATACGCTACTGGGGCTTTGGCTCACGCAAACACCCGCGAAATCTTAAGAAACGACTTAATTGGGATCAAAGTGAATTCATTGGCCATTTTACAATCAATATCCAATGCACGACTGTTGAACGCAGGTCATGCATGAAGAAGGCGAGAATTCTCGTAATGCCCTTGAAAGTAAGTTCAGTTTTCTGCATTTATTTTACTTAAGTTACTTCATTAATTCTTATATGCTAGACAAAAAACGCTTAAAAATTATTGTAGCTTAATTAATTTAAAATTATCTTATTTTATCTTAATAGACTATTTTTATTTTTATTTTAACATTTATTAAAACTAAAACTAACAAAACAAATTTGAAGTAAACAATACTAGTTTATGGACTTTATCTTGTTAAATTATAAAACTTAAAATTAAATCTATTAACTATCTAAAAATAAATCTTAATCTACTTAACCTAACTTAATCTTATGTAAATACCTAAATATACATATAATTAATTTTTGTTGTTTTATATTTTTTTATTTTATTTTTTTTTTAAATCTACAATATCCTATCTAAAACTATGTAAGCCGGCCATGGCTAATAAACTAGACTGAAGACCGACCTTGCTTCCTATGGGGCTACCTAGACGACCAAGCTTTTTCTCCTTCAACTAGCCACCAAAATTATGGGTGCTACCAAGCAACATTTCTCCTCCAGTCACGACTCCCTAGCTCCCTACTGAAACGGAGACGCTCCGCACTGCGATGTGCGACGTCTCTGTCGTACTTGAGTCGCCTGTCCGCAGCTGTTTGAGCGACATGGAAGATTAGCGGCACCGCTAATCTGTCCTATATCAGACCTTTTATATTGAGGTAGAGGAACGGTTCTGGAGGGCCAAAACCGTCAAAGCGTACTCTCTCATGATACTCGGTATTGGTATAGTAAGCCCCGGATATCAGGTTGTTCGATGATGTCATTGCTTTTGCAATGTGCCTTCCAGTACCAGAACTCATTAGGATAGAATTTAATGTACTCAGACTCTGGCGTTTTGTGTAAGCGAAGACAAGTCTTAAGACAAGCCCTCTCAAACACCCAAATCTTTTCCAATAAAATTGCTCTCACGTTAAACCACACGGGACATCCAAATACAAGCATGGCCTGATAAGGGTCATGTAGAAGATCACCTTCAGCCTCGCATCGAGTTATAAGACAGTCTCTTTATAAGGACAAACATCTATGTATATGTTTCGACGGCCGCCCGTGCTGCCCCACGATCGAAAAGTTTTGCCAATTCTTTGTGTTGATTTTCAACTTCCAGTCATCGCAATATCGCTTTATTTTGTCAAGTAGCCGCCCGTGCTGCCACACGATCGCAAAGTTTCGCCAATTCTTTCTGTTGATTTTCAACTTCCAGTCATCGCAATATCGCTAAATTTTGTCGAAGTCACGTTTCAAAAGTATATTAATGACCTAAACCTTTGGACTTGGACAGCAGTGACTTTCTAGTGTCCAGTCTGCTCAGCTTGTAGAAGAGTCCCACTAACCATACGGTATCGAAGACCTTTTCTAAGTCAATCAGGCAGGCACCCGTGCACTGTTTCTTGGTTTTGTTCCATTGGATATCAGAAACCAGTTTTGACGCAACATATATAACATCATGCCCCGGCTTAAAACTGAATTGATTGTCCGGAACTATATTTCTGTCCTCAACCCACTTAGTCAGGACACTGTTGATTACTTTTTCGAAAATCTTACTGATGTTTGGAAGAAGACTGATCGACCGGAGATTCGCCGGATTGGAGGTGCCTTTATCCCTTTTGGGGATGGGATGTACCAGAGCAGTTTTCCAATGCGCTGGATAATGTGCGTTATTCATTGCATTGCTAAACAGTGTAGTATAAATGTCCACGGCTTCTAGTGGGAGATGTCGAGCACAATGTTTGGTATACCATCGGTTACCACTGATTTCTTACTTCTAATTGTGTCGAAGATCGTTTGAAGCTTTTCCTTCGAAATAAACGGGGGTTGTTCCCTTTCATTGGCGATGACATTATTTGCCATATTTTCGTCACTGAACTGGATGAAATCCGAGTTCTCGATTCGCCAGTTCACTATTTCATTTCGAATATAGAAATTATACACAAGGACTCTATTTTCCAGGTCGTGGTTCGGTCCAATGGCGTTATTCGTCTTGTACACTTCCTGGAAAGTCCCTCCTATGGCCTCGACCTTTTCCTGCAGATCCTCGATCACATCAACAGCCTCATTTGGATCTATGCCTGTTGCTTAAAGTATGCGTTCATTGTCTGTCGTTCGGGCGATTTTAAGACATGAAAGATTGTTTTGATATTTCCTCCGAAATATTTTGTTTATTTGCTAGAACATATTCGGGTTGTTGAAAGAAACTGAAATCACCTACTTATACAGAACAAATATTAAAAATCCAAATAGATTATCAATTATAGCAATTTTTTCTCCACATAAAACTAAATTAAAATGTATGAAACATGCACTTTCAAATCGATCAATTGCTGTGAGTAAAGCCATAGAAAACACTGCACATTCAAACAGAAAAGTTGTTGATGCCACAGTATTCATGAACAACCACATGACAAGCCAAAATAAATATATTCTGTGGATGGCGAAGGAAAAATCTAAGAAAGAAAGATAAACGGAGATTCGTTTGGAAGAATACTGGAATTGTGCTTGCGCTCATAAATGAAAGCACGCCAGCGATTGTGATCGATTCTGTTGACGATGCGAGTAAAATCATACTCGCAAAACTCATACGAATACGCTGTGTGTGCCATGTGTGTACAGGATTTATTTAAGAAAGAAATATGTAACACTGCCTTCAAAAATTAAAAGCACAAACAGAAATCATACTTTATTAGTTGATTTGAATTTCAAGGTGATGCCCGCTTTTAATGACATCAATATAGAGACATTTAAAAAATGAACTTTTGCTGCTTATTTTTTAACATAAGATCATTGAGAAAAAATTGGAATACCTTTTGTGTTAGCATAACTGAAATCTTAAGTTTTTCTAAAAGTTATAATTTTAGTAGAATTTAATATCAATGAGAATGAAACTGAATTTTATAATTTAGGTGGATTTACTTTTCAAAACAGATATGTACGTATAGGAGGAGGTATTAATGAAAGACGATCTATAGTAGAATATGATCTTCCGACTATATTAAACAGCACATCGTACGAATGTTTGATGATGAAAATAAAGGAAAAATAAAAATGCTAATATACAAATATCAACGCAATATATAGACCACCGCGATTAAACTTAAATAAATTAATTAACGAACTTGGAAAAAACCTCGAACAACATTTACAAGGAACAAAATGGGACATCATTTTAATGGGCATCGTGACCATAAATATTTGAGATGAATAGCGACTACCTGCAAATGTTGGCGTCAAGTGATCTGATGAACATAATTAAAGATAATACTAGATTAGATCTTAGCCGAAGAACATCAACACTAATTGACCATGTTGCAGTAAGCATTCAAAGGAGCCCAATTCTCTCAGAAGTAATCAGTAATTGAAAGTGATTTGTCTTATCATTTTCCAACTTTATATGGGAGCTTGGCATTGAATGCTAGGGAGTCAACAAGGTTTTACGTGTCGTTTGTTAGTAATAGAATGGATTATGAATGTATAAGTACCACAAACTGATTTCTATCATCTCAAGATGACGTAGATAAAATAAAAACCGATCTTTCAAAGAAAATGCATTATATTTATCTAAAACCCGCTATCGGTAATCTTAGAAATGTAAAACGCAAACAAAACTCATGGATATCCAATGATATTTGGAAACGATTGTAAAAAGAGGGACGAACTCTATAGAAAATGGAAGAACAGCAAACAAAATCGGGTGTGCGAAAAAGAATATAAAACCTACCGCAATAAAGTAAATAAGGAAATTTTCAAACAAATATCAAATTACTAAAAAATAAAAATTACGCAGGCAAGAGAAGTCCCGAGTAAAATTTGGCCTTAATAAACGAGATCATGGAATAAAAATACCAAATACAGATGAAATTATAGTTAAAAACTTTTCGACAGAGAATGCGTAACAACACTGTCCAATAAATGTAGAGCACACTTCGCAGAACAAATATGAATGTTAGCACACGAGTTTGAGATAAGAATGTTTAACCAGATACTAAGCTATCAAACACTATTTATTTTTTTAAGAAACTAGCAATGAAGAGGTGTATACCATCGTAAAGAAGCCCGGGGCATGAATCTGAATGCGGATTTATTTGCGCCAAACATTAATGTAATGCTAAATTAAAATTTAAATGAAGCCAGAATTCCTATAGTTAAACCGATTTACAGAGGTGAGACGAATAGTGGTCTAGGCAAACATAGGCCTGTATCGATCCTCCCAGTGCAAAGTGCTTGGAAGAAGTTGTGATAAATCGACCACTCAAATTTGTAGAAAAAATTCTAGTATCCATAAAAGGCAATATGGCTTTCAAAAAAATAAGAGCACGGAGCAACTATTATGAGAATTCACCAACACAATAAACGAAAGCCTTAACAAGAACCACCATGTACTAGTGCTGTTCATGGATTTCAGCACTGAACCACAATAAGCTATTATGAGAACTCAGCAAAATTGGGGAATTTGTTAAATTGGGTTACAAATTACCTCAGTGATATATTTTTTCGGGTGAAAATTAAAACCATTATAGCAACGAAAAAGACTCGAAATTTGGAGTGTCGCGAGGATCGAAACTTGGCCCAATTTTATTCATATTGTTTACAAATGAATTACTGCGTGTCCTTACAAAAAGCCATCCTTTCGCTTATGTTGACGATACGGCGATCGTTGTCAGAAAAAAATGTCCTGCCACCGCAATACAAACACTACAAACACGACAATTTTCTCATATTGAATACCCCTAAGATGAAGATGATGCACATTCGTGGCCCGCATCACAAAGCTACACATCAGCGAATCATTTTTAAAAACCATATATGCCAAGTTACTGGACAGGTTATAGAAATGGTAAAGTCATATAGATACCTATGACTAATATTCGACAGGCACCTTATATTGGATATACAAATCAATAAACTGCGTGAGGACCTGAAAAAACACTTTTTGGCCTAGTATGTTAAGGCTATCATTCAACACCGTAGGTACAATAGCAAGGGTACTTTGTTCCAAATTGAGATATGAAATACGCTGTGAAAACTTCAATCAAGTATCATAAAAAAGATAAACAGCAGAAAAGCATTAATCACCCCTGAGGAAATAAAAATCAATGTGTTGAGAGTGCAGCAAATCTACAAGATGACATTAGCGCTGTAGTATTTCAAAAACTAGTTTTAAGAAACAAATATAATAGATCACCAACAAATTACGCCAAGATGTGCAAGAGGTCTGCGGGAGATGGGAGTTGAGTGTTAATCCTTAACCTTCGGAGGAAAACGTTATGTATGTATTAATTTTTGTATCAGAAATAAATAAAACCATAATCAATCAGAAAAAATGCCCATTAAAATGATACCTGAACACAGCAACTACTGACAGGTACAGCGAGGATATAGGAGAACCTGGATATATGTACTCCAATTTTGGATGGATAAATCCCTTATACTATATATAGTGGCCAGGTCAGGGGGGGAAAAGTATTTCTTACATCGCTCGAGAGAAGCTAAACATTTCGTATATTTGACGACATTATTAACATCCATTATCATTAACATACATACATAGAATGGAACGTTTTTTGGTATAGATAATGCAAATGCCATTCATGGATAATGTCTGAATGTTTAAATTTCGATTTAAACAGCAGACAACATTGTGTTTTGAAAGCACTAAACTCCACTCTGTTGGTGGTTCCCCATTAAGAAATGCTGTTTATGTCGACAGCCGAAGATCAGGTACGTGAGTCGTGAGTCCGAAAAGGAATATCAAAAGCCAAGAGTACTGCTACCAGTAGCAGACTGGAGGTCATTGATGAAGGTTAAAAATAGTGTTCTAGACAGAACGGAAGAAGAGATTCATCGATCCCAAATGCACACATTTTCTACAAAAGAACCTGATGCCAAACTCAGTAAAATGGTTTAGAAATATCAGGTGCAACTATCTATCTTTCGCCAAATTGGTATACTCTTTGGTTCCACTTTTCGGTGAGACATGCCACAAAATTCGCAGTGGACATGTTGCTACGAAAACCGTACTGCTAGTCGTTGAAAAGCTTTCGTATTTCGAGATGTCATGCTTTATGAATTGATGATTTATTAGCGTTTTCATGACCTTGGAACGAAGGGATGTGAGTACAATGGGTCTGTAGGAGAAGGGAGAAAAAATTAGCGTTTTTAAAGAACGAACTAGACAAATTCTCATTGAGGACTCGGCGCACTCAAGTGTAAGCGTGTACAAAGCACAATTTTGAAGTGCTAAGCTGGTCGTTAAGTGAACAAAAAGGAAATTGGCCTTGCCTAAAGATTTGAGAGCTAGAATGATATTGAAAATGGGCGTTGGGATGGAAATAAGGCCCAACTTTGTAATGTTTTTGACGAACGACCAATTGTTACTACCTTTGGGGCATTGTAATATTTCTTATTTTGGAAGATTGTGTATTCCATTAATAATCCGCATCTTTCTTTATAAAGTTATAAAGTTTTCAGAGATATCTCAAAAATTTTTCGTTTTATTCAAAAAACGAAACCTAAACCTCTTGCTAAAACACATTCTTTAAAGAATGTTGAAAAATTCCTAGTCCTTTCTGGTCTCGGCACGAAACTCTAAAAGGTCGTACTACCTACTGCTGTGTAGGCTGCTTTTTGTAGTTGTCCATTACAAAATGAACATTACTTCAGTTGGATTTGGAAAAAATCAGTTAAATAAGTTTAAGATGACTTAAACATTATTAAATTATTGGTGTCAAAGGGCATACATTTTTTTCTTAGTTGACATTCTTATTATCCCGTAATGAAATGCTTACAAAAAAAATCGGAATCTAAAAAATGTTAGAATTATTTATTTTTCGCATTTTGTACCATTAAGGATTAAAACTAAACAGCTGACATTTTTCTCTTACAATGAATTTATAGTGGAATAGGTGGTAAGTAATTGCTTTTTGGTGCCAGATAACTTCCTGATGGAGCCGATATAGAACCAGATAAACTGCTACCGGAAGAAGAGAGTTCAGATCCGGAACCGATATTACTCACGATGGGACTGTTTGAAACATAGTTTAGTACTGGAGCTGCTCCTTCATCAGAGCTTTTTGTACTTCCACCCAAGGCATCGTATTGGGATTGAATGGCGTGTTGAGCATTAAGGGCATCCTGAGGTGTTCTGTATTTGACGAAGCGAACTTCTGGTTTAGCAGAGCGAATTTCACTTATTTGTTGCAATTGTTGAGCGAAATCAGAAACATCATTTTGCTTCGAAAGCACATAGATAGCAGTCCTATCTTCAACAGCTTGTTTTGCAAGGTTTATTGCGGCATTGGTTATACCATTATTTTCTGGTGTCTTGATGAAGAGAACGCGAAGATTTTTCTTCAATGTATTCGTGATCCCTTGTGTGGCACCACCATCATTAAATTCGTCTTCAGGAGCAGAATGGAAGTAGTATTCCTTATTTAATTCAGTAACTAATGGAGCAGATCCTGATATGACTAGATTGTTTTGAGAGCCTGAACCATAACCGCCACTTGATACTAATCCTCCCCCGAGTCCACCACTTGAAACCAATCCACCACCCACACCTCCACTAGAATATGATCCAACGCCAAGACTACTGCCAAGTGCAAGTCCACCACCTAGAGAACCACTACCTAAAGAAACACCACCTAAGGGACCGCCAAGTCCTGTGTTAAAGCTGCTTCCGCTAGATAATCCAACTCCACTTCCGACTGGCCGATAGTCATATCCCAATCCGGCGGCTGAAGCAGCAGCAATTAGTGAGAGAACCTGTAAAAATAGTTCTTTTTGTTTAGTTTCATATTTCTTCATCCAAGGGTGTGTATCTTACCAAAAATCCTTGCATATTAGTAATTTCGATTGAAAGTTTGAAGAAAGAATGATACCAAATAATTCGACTACTGGCACTTTTATACAAACTTGACCAGCATTTGATATCATCAATACGAGTAACTTTCCTAATTCGTAAAATTAAAACAAATTATGTATTTTTTTTTTTTTTTTTTTTTTTTTTTTTTTTTTTTTTTTTTTTTTTTTTTTTTTTGTGATAAAATATTTTATTTGACTTTAAGAATTTCGAAACACATAACCTACAATTACCAAATATGTCACACTAGCAGATTAGGTATGCAGATTTTTGGGTACCCCAGTCGAGGTTAGTGTCCACAATGAGACATAACAAATGTAGCTACAAACGTCTCGAACTCATTCACCACCAGAGGTCAACAGTCTGCTCTTGCTGAATGAATTAAATTTGTGGGTGATTAGATATTTCAATGTCACGCTACCTTTGGAATCCCAAACTGAGTTGATATGGTCCACTCCGAAGCAACATCAAGACCTAAAAATGTAAACGAGTTTCTGCCTTCAGCATAATCGGCTATATATAACTCCATTGCTTAAAATGGAAGAAATTTAAACATCAACAAAATTAATGAGGTTGAGTGTCTGTAGGTCATCGTTAATTGGTAGATGCCAAAACATAACATACCTACTCGTACATACTAGTAAGATATAAATGCAGTTTATGTTTGAATCTCAAATTTGTTTAAATAAAATAAAAAAAAAAGGAACATAACCGATCAGATACTAGGGGGATCAAAATACAGTAACTTTATTAAGGTTCTGTTTAGTAGGCCATGTTGAACAGGTATTAAGGTTGATACATTTGATTGCATTGAACTTGGAAAAAATTAATATTTTATAGCTCTGTTATGAAAATTTTATTGCAGTTTTAAAGTAGGGCATGAGTATTATAATAGCATACAGAAACTTACACAACTTTTGAGTTGGCAACTTCTAGGAGTGGATTCAGCTGGAAATACTTACATGGGCTTTAAAGGTATATACTGGGAAGCTCCTATATATTTAAGTAAGATTTTTTGTTTTAGGAATTCCATGAGGAATCTGACATAAACCAACTGAACACCAAATTGAAGCAGGTTGGCAAGTCCGTCAATCCGTTTCATTTAAGTTAAAAATGAAACAGAAGGTAGAGGAAGCTGACCGGTGCTGTTTGTCAAATTGTTCCTAGGGACCATTTACTCTAGGAAATCCTAGTTGAAGTAAAAGATCGGTGCAGAAGAATAGGCCCTTATTCAATCCTTCAAAAGCGACGATGTTTTCCTCATGACAAAAAGTTAAGGACTCAGCTTATGATGATGATGCCATTAATATCAGCCGTTTTTAAACGAAGAAAACTATCTTCTAGCAGTGTAAAAGAAATTATGAGACTTGTCACAGAGGAGAGTACACCAGATTAACGAGGCTCTAATATCACAAATTTAATCCTATACATCAAATTTTTCATGGTATGCCGTAAGCTTTCAAGAAATCAGCTCTGTCGCTTTCACCAGATCCAATTTTTTCTCGACTGCTAGTGAGCTTTTTCCAGTACGCCTGAATTTGTTCTAAATGCGAAAAGAAATTACATGAACTAAACTCTCAAGACCACCTTTCGTTTGAAAAGAACTGATCTTTGGTAAAGCTTACACTAGAGTTTATGTGCTTGCCGTCTGAATCAAGGACGTCAAAACTCCTACACTCAATCATGGCTTTATTCTGAATCTTTGCTAGGAAAGGAATATGATAGGATTTTTAACAATTACTCTAGAACCATCCTATGTTGTGGTGCTGGGATCTCCGAAGAGGGCGACAACAGTTTACTTTACTACGCGTTAGGCAAATCTGCGTTAGTAAACTACTATTGTGATGGTCCGCTCTAACAAAAAAACAATTCCCCTGCGGTTGAAACAATTTACAGCTACTACTAACTAGAGAACGTTTGATTAGAATCCACAACATGGCTAGATATAGTTGCTTTATTAATAAATCATTTTAAAAAAATCAGGGTGATCGCATTGCGATCAACGCAAAATACAGCTCTTGAATTTTAGATGTCCAAATGTTTCTATAAGGCAACATAAATTCGGACCAGTACTTTAATGTAGCCAAGGTTCGAATGCAAATATTCTAGATAACAGATAACCATAAGTGACTACAGGGGCCTTTTTTAATCGAATCGAGCATCCAAAATCTTCCGAGAAGTCGTATAATGTAAGCATCAAACACAAGAAACTAGTTGGGGCTTAATCACTTAGCTATTAAAGACTCAGCGTATGGTATTTCACTCGACCACCACAAGGAAATCACTTGTTTGATGAAAAAACACTTGACTTCTAAGGAAAAAAAAGAAAAAAACACTGATTGAGTCCATGAATTATATTCACAAATTATACCAAAACGTAAAAAGAATTTGCAAAGAACGTAAATACTGATTAGATGCATGCATAGATGAAAATGTTGAAAGTTTGGACGAATTACTTCTGCAGAATGTTTAATGGCGAGGACGTCCAACTATCGGATTCATTCAATAGACGATGGTCGACAAAAACTTCATCCACTCAATTAAGAGGAAGTCTGCTTACCGATATCTTAACTCAAAATCATTGGCGTTAAAGAAGCAGATGGACTACCTTTCGAATTATTTAAAACAAACACAGCAGTTTAAGCAATTCTCAAGAAGGGAGACCCTCTAAACTGCGCTTTCTATAGAGGAATAAATCATTAGCCCTGTTAAATCCACCATCAATCAGATTACATCAGATCTCGAAAAAACTCAAGTTTTTTTAAATTCGCGTATGACATACGCAAGCAGCATTATAAGTTTATTCATGCCCACTTGAATGTTAAGTTCTTTGAAAAAAAAAAAAAAAAAAAAAAAAAAACATCATCTATGCAAAGCATGCGATAGTGTTAGTCAATCGGTTAACACCGCAGACCTTGATAGTACCTCTGGTCGTTATATGCATGCAGCATACTCGTGTTAAATCTAAGAAGTGTATGACAAAAAAACTGACCATAAATTTCTGCTATTACTGACTTTTTTCGAATCATAATTTGTAATATGATTGCACCCACTCAAAATTTGGACCATAAAATCACCCAGGTATTTAAAATCCTTAACTGTTCACCATATGAAAAAATTTCATCGTCTTAAGTATCGCACTCATTATATAATATATTACATTTGCTCGGTTAATTTGACGCTTAGGTGCTGTAGAAATAGGATAGGCACTGACGGGTGTCAGCTAAGCGATTTCCGGCGTTGTAACTGTTTCTACACATCAATTGTGCGAGTTTCATCCGTACTTGACTTGCTAAACTTATAAACTTAAGTAGTAACCAGCAACCCAAAATAAGAGCACTAGAAACGGGACAATGGATGAATTCGTCAAATGGAATCATTGGCTACTCCGACATATTTAGAGCTCAGGCCGGTAAGGATTTCTGAGACCATATTAGCGTCTTTGAAAAGAGATAGTGGCGGATGGACCTTAATGGACCAACGACAACGCTCACATCCCCGAACGGGCTACTAGCCTCGGTCTAACCGACCCCTAGACCTAATGGTATCTATAACTTAAAGTTAGGGGTTGTCCCGTCGGATTAACTGCCCGGCCATAGGAAAAAGCTGCATGGTGACTAAGCAACAACAAGCCTCGGAAACGGACGAATCTTCTATTGGCAACTTCTGCAAACGAAACAAGGACAGCCAATACCGGATCTGTGGTTGGGATGTTAAGTCCCTTAATATGCCACGTACAGTACAACCACTAGCGGGGGTCCTAGACTAGATGTTACCGCCATCCAAAAAATACAATGGAATGGGCCTGAGAAAAAGAGGTTAAAAAACTGCGACATCTGGTATGGCGAATGTTATCGATGCCAAAACCAAAACCTATTTGGATGCGGATTTGTTGATAGAGACAGACTTAGGCTAGGCGCGCATATGCGATTTTCCGTCGCGGCAAAATAAAAAGTCGTAGTCGCTAAAAGAAAGAGCAAAATGCGTAATAGCGACAATTAAAGTCGCGATCTATTAATCAAAAGAAAAATAGAGCACATAGCTTTTAATACGTGCGCCTGCACTTGAGACTAATCAATCGCCGTGATTGAATTAAGCTAATTTTAAGACATAGATAAATCATAAATCTTCGCGCACTGGTAATTATCCAGTCTCGGTTCTTTTATGTTTGGATGTATCGTTGCTTACTGAGCAAATGAATTAAATTAAAAAAAAAATTACGACTTAATTTTTTCAAATGAACATCTGTCAAATATTTGTATATTAGATACGTAGGCTTTGATGGTAGATATACAATATATACATAGAAAAGCTTCTAATCATTTATGATAGGAAATCCAAACAATGTAGTGATATAAATTAAAAAAAAATAATAATAATAATGTGAGAAGAAGTGTGTGCTGCAATACACACCAATTGGGCACAGTTTTCTGCCAAAGAGAAAAACGTAAAAGGTAAGTAATAGATACATAATGTTGAAGAACACTTTCTATAGATATTCAGAAATATTCAGAGATATTTGGACTTACGAAGAAGTTAGTGAAGTAATCTCCTGTATTAAGGCCACATATATTAGGCCGGATTCCCATTGATTGTGTTATCGGCAGTGGACGTTCGTATGATAAACATGTGCTATATTTTATATTACTGCGACTAAGATTATATAAGCGCTGCGGTTATTATCAGTTCTGTGCGCATTCATATTGTAAAGCGTGTGCTTCATTTTTTGTGAATAAGAAGTCGCGGGATTGAAATCACATGTGCGCGCCTAGCCTTAGACAAGAAGTCTTGAATTAACGGCATGTTAACGAGCGCCCCGAACCAATCCATATTAAGGCTAAATTTGCAAGCAATAATTTCATATGATCGAAATTATAATAAGAAAAGATCGACCTAGACGACCCGACAACAGTATTGTGGATGTCCGAAAGTTCGGAAGAAACTCGGACTCGGACTTCGACTCGAACGAAACCCTTGTTGTAGCCAATTACTCAGCCACAAGAGATCACCAAGTCCTTTTCCGATCGAGTCTCCCTTAATCTCTTTAGTAGACTTATGCTGCCAGCATCAAGTATTGAAGACTAGTGCCAACATTTCCAAATAGCCATTAGAGATGCCATCTGTGATGCACATGCAGCTAAACAAGAGGCATACAAAGCGGTGCCGCACAGAAGGACTAGAGCTGCTCAAGAGCTCACGAGCAGAGGAGGAAAAACGAACACCAGCTTCTCAGGAAAAAAAAAAGAAGAGTCGCATTCGATGAAATTGAGAGGAATTCAGGAATGAAATTCGGAAGTTTGACCAAAAGGTAAAATATCATGCCACGGACACCAGGACACAAACCTCGAACCAAAACCTGTGAAGTGGACAAGTGAACATACAATAGTAGATGAGTGGCAGTCGATGCTCAGGATTTCGAAAGTTTTTCTGTAGACTGTATAATAAGGACTACGAACCAAATACCGCTGTCAGGCAGAATGAATTTTTTAACCTGAACGATGTAGACGGATGAAGTCCAACAAAGCTGCTGAAATGAACGACTTGACTGCCTTGGTTTTCAAATCGACAGGCGATGACTTGGCAAGGAGAATTTACCAACACATCTGTAAAATATGGTCGGACAAAAGTATGCCCAATAAATGGAGCCTCAGCATTGTTTGTCCGATCCTCATGAAAGGAGAACCTCTGAACTGCGCCAACTACAGAAGCATCAATCTTCTTAATGTTACCGATACCCGATCAGCCGTATTGTATGAAAAGCTAAAACTATTCGTCAAGAATATGATTGATCCACATTAGTGTAACTTTAGGCCACGAAATATGCACACTACGGTAGTTTTTGGAAAAAAACTAACGAGCTCAAGTTATACAGAGCAATATGTCCCTTTGTGGAGGATGACGTTGAAGAATGCTCCATTAAGGCCACTAAAACACTCACCGAGAACTAAGATGTCAAAAAAAATTTAGAGATCGCAATTTTAAAACGCTCTCGCGCCCCAACACAAGTGATATTATTTTTAAAAATTCCGTTCAGTTACTCGATTACGCCGCCAATGATAGTGACATAACCGTAAGAAAACGGGGTGGTGTCAGTGGCGTTTGCGAGAATTCTGAGACGGAAGCCCAAGTGTATTCTGTCAACAAGAAAGGACACCCAACACCAACGTCTCGAACAGAACGTCACCCTCGACAAATATAACTTTGAAGTAATTAAGGACTTTGTCTACCTAGGCTCCGCTATCAATACAGACAATAACACCAGCGCTGAGATCAAAAGAAGAAAAACTCTTTCAGATCTCTGCTTCTTTGTGCGAAGAAGATCTTAATAATGCCAGTCCAGTTCTTTTGCGCAGGGGCATGGACTTTATCAAAAATGAGGACGCTCTTGGCTGCTTTAAAAGGAAAACTCTTCGGGTGACTGTGCAAACTGTGCAGCGACATCGACTTAGCCAAAATACATAAAGTCGAACAACTGAGATGGCTGGGTTATGTAGAGCGAATGGACACCAATGCCCCGGCCCAAAAAGTTTTTGAATCCATTACCGAGAGACAGCGCAGTAGATGAAGAGCACGAAAATATATATAGAAGCAGCTAGATAGACATCGAGCTGACTGGAGACGCATGTTGTTTGAAGTCCAGGTCCACCCCGTACTATAGCGCTACCTTAAATAAGTAAATTAAGCATTTTGTACTGCAGACAGTTTTGATCATGTAAAGTGGGTGACCGTGGCTCAAGTGGTAGTGTATTGACTTCCCAATCGGACGTTTCGAGGTTCAATACCAGACGTGACCGAAAGACTTTTTTTCAGACCACTAAATTCTCGTAAGATGATTGGTTGCCTAATTACAACATCAAGTCAATTTACACTGATAATTTAGTCTCCCCATTAAATGTTAGTTGCCAGCCATGGAGCAAAGTAACAACTGAATCCAAATATCTTTCTTTCTCTCTCTGTCCCATTTTCCTAAAAACTTAACACGTGCTCAAGCACTTTAAGTGTTATACCCACTTCAGTGTTAGGTTCTTTAAAAACAACAAAACAAAAAAAAAAAAATGTAAGTTGGTTGATATCTGAAATACATCAATTTTGTTCTATTGCATACATCTACGTAGTTTGTATTAATTGTTTGTATTATTAAGTAAGTCGAAATCAATTTTTATTAAAAATACTAAATTCAGAGTGTTCGCTGAATCATATGTAAAAGACGTTACTTGATCCGCGTGTGGTAGGCTAAGCAGGGAGTTAATACGGAAAGTAACAAAATGCAAAATATAGAACCTTGGAGAAACCCTGAATTAAACACTAGCTCTATAGTTTAGATAAATCACAAATCAACTTTATACAAAATCATACATACTATATACATACTCGTACACATTTTAACATACTCGTATATCGTGCTACGGAGAAAACTGTTACCCATATCAAATGTTGTCAACCCTAAAAACTCAACTTCATTATTTAGATAAAGAAAGAAAACATCGCTGAGGATCTGAAAGTGAGTCGACTTCAATTTCCAATAATTCAGTCAAAAGTGATCTATTGTATACAATATTGAGGAAGGATGGACTGGATTTGAAACCCAGGTCAATTTTATTGCAGTTGGTTTATCACTGACGCTGCTGACTTTGTCGAAGATTGTACAGACCATAGTATATGACTGCTTATGGGAAAGCTGCTTGTGAAATGAAAGTAAATATCTGAATCATCAAATGCTTTGATTCATTTAAAACAGGGAAAACAAGTTTCATCTAACTAATCTAACTCGATCAGACCTGAAACAAGTTTACCGATGTTGCTGAGGTCAGTCAAATTGCTTTGATATTTAACACGCCTAACTCTACTTTCAAAACTTCGAAGTTTGACCGTGGTCTTCTTGGCGAGCAAATTTTGATAAGAATCATTGAAGTCAATAATTAAGTCAATTATTGCAGTCATCGCAAAAGAAATGAAAGTTTTCACAACATTATCTGCTGAATATTGTTTTTCCTTTGTTTAAACCAACACAAATGGCAAGGAACCTTTGTTACCACAGATGCCATTCAGTATTGGTATTAGTAATTGTGACACAAAGTAGGTTGAAAAAAAAGGTATATTGCAACTTTTTTAGACACCAAACATCAATTATTCAAAAAAATTTATGTTGCGAAGCAGAAAGAATGAGAGTTGAGAGAGAAGTTAACTGATAATTACAGGTTATTTCCCAGTATCTTTAACCTAACAGTGATTTTCATACATAATTTATTGTTTTCCAATTACTAGTGTGTAAAAATTTTCCTACGTTTATTCTCTCATAAAAAAAAAAAACAGTTTTGGGAAGGAACGGTGAAAAAAAAGGTGAAACACTTGTTGGTTCGTTTACCACCAAATTAAAACCTGAATAAATTATGTCTTATCTTAACGACTGCCTAATGAACACCGCATCATTATTCATAAATTCCTCAATTTAAACAATCAGTTTCTTTGGATTGGCAATAGCCTAACGGCTTACTAATAAACCTTTCTGGATTCGTAAAGTTAATGCAAATTACGAAATTAGTTTAGTTTTATAAAAGCAAATTCACTGTTCGTCAATAAAATACGAATAGCTAATTTGATGTATAAACTTATGTATAATACATAAAAGAGTAGGTACGTAGTTCACATTGGGCTTTACAATAAGCTTCTCTCGTAATAAACAATAAACTATTTATTGATCGAAAACACCACCCTGATTTTCCTTGAGAGTCCCACCAAATTGATAGAATAATACCTCTAAAAGGTACAGCGTTGTGTTTACGCCTACTTATTTCTTCTCGACGATTTTCGAAATGGATACTAGGTGGGGTGAAAAGTAACCTTCTTAGGAATCAAAAAATTCTTTTTTAAATGTTTTTTTATTTTATTCAATATAGTCCCCTTTTTGTTTGATACACTTATTCTAGATATTTTGCAACTTCTTGATCCCGTCCGAAAAGTAATTTTCCGAAAGGTCTGCAAAATACTCCTACGTGGCGTCGATGATTTCCTCGCGTGAACTTAGTTTTTTATTGATCAGCCATCTTTTGAGGTTTGGGAAGAGATAATAGTCCGAGGGAGCCAAGCCGGGCGAATACGGTGGATGCGACAGCAATTGGAGCCGTAAGTCATTGATTATAGCCGTGGTTGCGATGCTCTTGTGCGCCGGTGTACTGCCTTGCAAAAACAAATATTTTTTTCGCTTCATGTGAGGCCGTTTTGCAGCGATTTCGCTCCAATAATGCACAGTAATACTCGCTGTTCCTTTTTCGAGGTACTCCACGAAGAGTATGCTATGACAATCCCAGAAAACCGACGCCATAACCTTTCCGACCCATCGAGCCTCCCCCGGCTGCTTCGGAGCACTCGTGCCGGCTTCAGTTACCAATCGACGCCAAAAGTCCTCCCGATTCTGCATCAGCAAGTCCAAACACTCTCTCGAAGTGCACTGTTTTTGGTCAAGAGTGAGTATGCGCGGCACCCAGCGGCAGGATAACTTTTTTATATACAGAATATTGCCCAAAATATGGCTTGTGAGCTCAGTACTTATCGTTGTGGTATCTGCTAGCTCGCGCACCTTCACTTTCCGGTCAGCCAACACCATTTCATGTTTTTTTTTGACATAGTCCTCTGTAACCGCATCGGAGGGCCTGCCGCTGCGAACTTGATCGGTAGTGGAGTTGCGGCCACCACGAAACTCTCGAAACCAATATTTGACGGTGTAATCTGACGGAGCATTAGCTCCATAATATTTATCCAATATTCTTTTGTTTCTTCGCCGTTTTGCCTGTTAAAAAATAATGTTTTATGAGAGAACAAAAATCGTTGTTGTCCATACTCAACATGATGCCAAACACGTCAACAACAATCAGCTGTCAAAACAAAACTTAATACAGTAACGCACTGAAACTTGTCATGTCTGTCTAAATATAAACGGCCTTCAAGGCACCATAACCTTTTTTGCTGTAGCAGCGTATTCTAGCGGTCAAGGAGATTACTTTTCACTCCACCTAGTACACAAACTGAGCTACGTTCTTGTCTTATTTGCATTAAATGTTGGGTAAAGAATGAAATTAACAGCGTTATCACACTGTATATACGTATGTATTAAACTAAACGACGACTATTCTGGCAGACTATTAAATCTTAATAACTGAGGGACACATCTAAAAAATCAAAGATTTACTGATCAAAATCCATAAATTGGATATCCTAGGGTCAGCAATATCCGATTGGGTGATTCAAAACACCACTTTAAAGGACGGATTTCAACGTCCAAGAGGAGATAATTTAAAAAAAAAAACCCACTAAGGGCGCTGAAGCCCATACCGAATACCAAAGAATACCAAAGATGTTTTAAGGGCTAAATCAAACGCTGCCACAAGTGCATTGCAGTCAATAGGGATTTGAAGGTGACAATATCGATATAAATGAATAAAATTTATATCTGCCATTTTGAAAATAAATTCCTGAAACATTTTGAACAAAGTGGTAGGTTGAATGTTTTTAGTCCGAAGCACTTTTTTTTCTATTTTGTAAGTAAATATTGAAAAACGACATCGAAGTTCTCTTTCACTTTTCATTTAAGAATTATTTGTTTTTGGTAGTACACAGGCTTACAATACTGACTCAAGAGCGCAAAACATAAGCTCTTCTATAGCTTTGTCCTCTTCAGAAAAAAATACTGGGGAGACAAATTAACCTCGGCCAAGCTCAATTTCACTCTGGCAGTTACACACTTAAGCAGATTAACGGGAGCATTTTATCATTTTACACTAATGTATACACAAACACATATAAATACGAGGGTGGTCCCGGCCTGAGCAATCTCACTGCATTGGAAAGTATGCAGTCTATAAAGCATATGTTTCAAGTTTGAAATGCCACGCTGTTTAGTATTTGTTTGGCACGTCAATAGTGAACGTTGTCAGTGAATTTGTGAAAATGGAGAAAATTGGTCATCGTTATGTGACACAATACTTTTATTTGAAAATACTCCAGAAATGGTGAAGAAAATCCACAAAGCGATACTGGATGATCATCGACTAAAAGTGCGCGAGATAGCAGATATTGTAGGTATTTCAAAGAGTGCGGTACATCGCATATTATTTGAAAATTTGAACATGAGAAAGCGGTGTGCAAGATGAGTGCCGCGTTTGCTCACACTCGAGTAAAAACAGTGTCGTGAAGATGTTTCAATTGAGTGTTTAGCAAAGTTTCACAGCAACAAAGCAGAATTTTTGCGCCGTTTTATAACAATGGACGAAACATGGGTCCATCACTTTACAGCCGAGACAAAAGAACAATCAAAACAATGAATTCAAAGGGCAGAAACGGCGAAGACCGTTTCATCTGCAGGCATGGTCATGGCGTCGAATTTTTGGGATGCGCGTGGGATAATTTTCATTGACTATCTTGAAAAAGGAAAAACTATCAACGGCCAGATTATGCAAACTTAATGCATCGTTTGAGCGAAGCAATCAAGCAAAAAATGGCCGCATTTGGCTAAGAAGAAAGTGTTGTTTCATCACGACAATGCACCAGCTCACAAATCCGTTATTACAATGGCCAAAATTAATGAATTAAAGTTTGAATTGCTACTTCTTGCATCCTATACATCAGATTTAGCCCCCTTGGATTATTTTCTGTTCCCAAACTTAAAAAAGTGGCTCAGTGGTCAAAGATTTTCCAACGATGAAGAAATGATGTCGGCAGTTAATGGCTACTTTGAGGAGCAAAACAGTTCTTATTATAAAACTATTATATCGAACTATTTGAACATTGCTGGGAAAAGTGTATAGAGCTGAAAGGCGATTATGTTGAAAAATAAATAAATTTTTTTTCCAAAATTTTTGTGTTTTCTTTGTTTGGTCTATTGGGTATTGTATATGGTTTTTATCATTTTTTTTTTTTTTTTTTTTTTTTTTTGCATTTAAGTGCGGCTATTAGTTTTTCGTGGAACACTGGCTACTTAATACGGTTTCGGATGATCTTTGTATTTAGAGAAACTAGCTAGAGATCAGCTCAATCAGCTTTTCTTTACTCTTCTTTAATTTTTTGAAGATTGCTGAACCTAATAAGGTGGTTTTCTTTTATATTTTCTTTTTTTATGCGACATATACGACAGTAAAGTCAGACGCACAACTGTTTTCATAGAAAGAACTTTTGATTTCGAACCTTCTGGCAAAAGCAGGTTGTCTGCGAGATGTTTGGTATAATACCCTAACACAACTAAATTTATATTCATTCAGGTATATTCTCGTCAGGTACCCAAGAAACAGATCGCGGTCTTACCCACAAAACGAATCCATTAGTCTGATTATATGGTTCTAATTAGCAAAACTTCTACGAGAATATACGACATTATTATCAAAAATTCCAAATAGAAAACGAAAGAGGGAAAAAAACAAACTAACCATTCGAAAGAGCGCGCGTTAAAAATTTCACTTTGATTTTATTTCTTGAAAAACAATACAAAGTAACATATTTTAAATATTACAAATTTTATCTAGTAACTTCATGATATACCTTCCTTTATCCTTTTGGTCAGACATTCTAAGCAGATTCTAAATCTCGACTGTAGATTCTAATCAAATAACACATTGGTTTTTTATTCTAATGGAACACATGCTTGTATCTAAGCTAATTGAAATTATCTCCACATTGCAGTTTAGATTTGAAATTGAAATAACCAGTACACAAAGATAGCCTACTTTTAGGATGATGGTATTACAATATCATATATTCCTTTCTGATTACTTTATAGGGGTTGATAAAAAAAAGTATGTACAATATATTGAGCGTCACAATTGAATTTATAAAATATTTAAGTTATTCTACTTAAGTAAATCTTGAAATGTTGATGTGGATCCTGTTGACCAGTTGGCTGTTTTCTGCAATTGTCGGCGGAGACGATGACGATGTAGCTGTGCCCAGGGTTGATGTAGACTGTGCACCGATATGGATCTGTTACTCTCTCCGAATGCTTTTATGGAATTATCCTGGCGTCCCCGTTAAGGTGCGGTTAATTTTTCGAGACACTAGAGATGCGAGCTTATGTGGGGTGAACTTTTTTATTCACTGTTGCCTTAGAGCAGTTATTTGGATAACTGCCTGTATTTATGAGATCGATTACAATGTTTCGTAGTACGTCGGTTACCTCATTAATGTTTAAAGCGATGAGGAAGAAACCCGCGAGGTATTTTAAATATGTACAATGCATTCACAAATGTTTTTCCAAAATTTGGCGTATATGCGTCAACACCCAAGACTTTTTAAGACTTTTTTACTCAAAAATGCGAAAAAATAAACTTAAGGGTGTTACAACATTGTACGTGAAAAAAAAACGTATTTTTTATTTTTATTATTATTCTAACTCAATAATACACAAAATAAAACAAACCGCAGATTTTTCTGATGAAATATTGGGTCAAAGTTAGGAAGGTCGGTGAAAATGTAGTAGTAGGCATCATAGTTCATGATGTTCATTTGTACAATTTATTATTGTTATTTATATTTATATACATATGACTTTTTTTTTTTAAATTGTCCTACCCCATATGATGGTCCCCCTTCATCTTCTTCAGCCATCTCAAAATCTTTCACAAGTTTTCTTCCGGCTAGAGATCTTTTCTGTCTCTCAGTTTTTCAAGCTTCTAAAAACATTTTTTCAGGAATGTAAGAAATTTCAGGTGCTACAGCAGTAGGAATCGTATAATACCTATCTCCATAAAAACCCTTCCTTTTTTTTAAAATTCTCGAAAAGTTTGGCATTTTGGAGTCAGTAAAATAATCACTCTAAACTCATAATAAAATATGAAATAATATTTCAAAAATAATTGCCACTAATTAAAAATAAAACAAACAAAATATGATACGTAACCTGATAAAAAACAATCAATGCCCTCTGTATAATTTTTCCGTATTCTTATCTGAACATCTGTACAGTTAAGTAGCGCTGAGAAGTATTTTATGTCGTTTTTTCAAAAGGATCACTTGGATGTTAGCAATTTCCCTGCAGATTTTTAATAGTTGTTTTTAAAACTTTAAGCACTTTATTAGATTTTAATTGTAATAAGGTTTTTTTTACTATTTATCGGTAGTTAATCGGAGTTTATTTGTTCGGGCCACAGTTATCGCGTCATGTTCATGGACGAGAAAAAAAAAAAACAAACGTCTGACTGGGAATAATGAATCGAACCATTTTGTTTTCATTTATCTTTATTTAGCAATTATGGCAAAATATTTCACATTCTCTTTGGCTGATTTCTTGGAATTACAATTATTTTATAATTAGCAAAATTAAATTGATTATTTTTTAGAATTACAATTGACAAATTTACAATTAAATGGATTCAGATTTTCAAGAATTACAATTTGTAATTAATATAGCTTATTTTGCTATTCTGCATATAAAAGTTATGTGGATGCGAAAGGTGTTTATGAATATGGAAATATCGTGTTGAATTGCATGCTCATCGTGTCGCTGACGCTTTTTAGGTAATAACAATTTATGTTGCTTACTATCTCGACATGATACGTCATTTCTTGGACGTATAATTATCTATTGGCGCCGCCCAAATAATGTAATTTGGCGTTTTTTTTAATTCTAAAATTTATGCCAACCACCCATGACCACCCAGGTCTTGAAGGAGTAAATTGAGTGCTGTGCCAAAGTAATTTAGCCACATTTTGCGAAACTGTCATGGAAAATTTCGAAAAAAGAGTGCGTATGTGCCAGCAAAGCCGCGGAGGCCATTTACTTGATATACTATTCCATACAACACTTATATTGAATACTTTATAAATCAATAAAAAAATTACAAGTTTTAATTAAAAATTTGTGTTTTCTATCAATATTAATTCTTCCGTAAATTTTGGGACACCCTTTATAAATGTGACTGCTTTCCATTTTAGTAGAGTTTACTTATCAAATCTGATATTTAGCTAAGTTTAATCTTTTATTTTCAACCAATATTTAAAGAAGAAATACTGGCATAGGTACTTATCAACTAAGGAAATCCCTGGTTTGCACTACCTCATCATTAACCGCTTATCTCCAAAGCCTTGTATACACAAATACTTTTGTCAGCCTTGTAATAATTTAAATTATTGTAATTGTTTAAACAAGAATTTCAATAACCAAAAATATGTGCTTGCTATTAATTGAGTATTATGTACTTGAGCTCATCTTATTTGTGGCCTATTGCGGCATAACATAACATATTTTTCATTCTTAGAGTGATGAAATAAAAATAAATGTGATATTCAAATAGACTAAAGAATATATTAGGTCTACGGCTTAGGCTAATTTTTAGGCCCATAGGCAGTAGTTATATGAAAACATTCCTTTCATCATTTTATCTTTGATTAATTACATAATTTAAAAATTAACTAGCAGCGACAACCAAAAACAATTTGTTTTGTAATGCAAACATATTAAAATATTCGTATCTTACATGACAAAAGCGAGCTCTTAACATATAGTTAAGCGAATTTTACGATTTGTAAAGTAAACAAGCTTAATGTTTTTAATCATTGTGACACTTAATGGAATATCATTACGATTGATAACATCAAAATGTATATTTTATTTTAATTTGTAAAATCTCTTAAAATTATCACAGTGTAAGCATGAACATGTTGCCCTAGTTGATAGTATAATTTTGCTATTACCGTACTTCTGCATATTTATTATTTTCCTTTTCCAAGGTTTCCAAGGATGGTTCTGCAGTCCATTTAACACTATCGTGGACATAAATGAATTGAACAATAATGAATAGAATGAACTATTCAGATTTTGACCCCTTCTAGATCGGCCAGATGGTTGTTGTAAATCTTGTGATCATCCTGATCATCCGTGTGTGAATACGTGTGATTTGTCAACAGTGGTAACATTATCCATCATGAATCTTGTGACGGCATCTGATTTGTGGGCATGAGATGCTTGAATGAAATCTATCTAGTTTGGTTAATTTATGAGCATTGGCTACTGTAGTACAAAAGTAGCATTACCTATCTTCAGTAATTATCGTTCTGCACAGGCTGAAGAACATGCCAAATTTAGACACGAATAGCTGAATCTTTATCTTCATAAATTAGTAATTCATCTTCACACTAAATGATAAAACTAAATGTTATATTTAGTTTTATATTTATAAATAAGATGAATAAATGGACACACACTTTAAAAAACAAAAGAAAAAAAAAAACAATCGGTGGATTTAGATAATTCTCAATTCTCTCCTTAGATCCTCTGATCCATAAGTCCCCATGTGTACCTCTCCAAACAGAACGGTATCCAGACACCATTTACGATCGTCATTCATGTTGACTGATTCGTTCTACCTAATTGTGAACTACTGTACTTCAATTGTTCTCTTTGCATTGTAAAATCTAGAACGAGATTCATTTTATTTTTACCTCTGATATTTTCGCATTTGAGTGATCAAGTTATTCTTCTAATGGCCTCTTCTTAAAACTTGGTTTTAACATGACAAACGCAGCTGATTTTCTTAGCCTAAAATATTTCAATTATCGGTTTGTTCTTGGGGAAAATTCCATGAACACGGGTACTTCTTATAAGTTCACGTTTTTTTACATCTGCTGACATTTTTTATCCTTTAAGTTTAAGTGGTATTTTTTGTTAAAACAATACAGCAACCACACTACACTAACTCTACGGTATGTGCGATATCGTCATCAAAATTTCCTTTCTGTTTATCGACAGAGCTTAAGTATTTTGGCACAACTTGGTTGGCAAGAAAGTAATTTCGGTTTTTTATTGTTAAATAAATCTATTTTTTATAGAAAGAACAAGTTTTAATCAATTATATTGGGTCTATAGCTTAACTCGTGCGGTTTGCTAAGAGATGGCGTAATTTGTATTATTCAGTTGGAACATGCATTGGAAAGCTACTTTCATTGTACGTCATTTCAGTATATGTCATTTATTTGAAGCGTAAACAACAATAATTTTTTTTTTCACTCAAATATGTCGAACTTTGTGCCTGAAAAAGTGTTTTTGTGGGGAGTTCTTCTTCATTACTTTAATATGAAGAAAACTGCTGCCGAAAGTCATCGTATTTTGGTGGAAGTCTATGCTGAACATGCGCTAGATGAGCGAACGTGCCAAAAGTGGTTTGCATGATTTAAAAGTGGTGATTTTGGCTTGGAGGACGATGAACGTCCTGGGCAGCCAAAAAAGTTTGAAGCATTACTCTATGAAAATTGTTGCCAAATATAAGAAGAGCTCGCAGAATCTATGGGTGTCACTCAAGTAGCCACTTCAAAACGTTTAAAAGCAGCTGGTTATATTCAAAAGCAAGGAAATTGGGTTCCACATGAACTCAAGCCGAGAGACGTCGAAAGGCGGTTTTGCATGTCCGAAATGCTGCTGGAACGCCACAAAAGGAAGTCATTTTTGCATCGGATTGTTACTGGTCATAAAAAATGGATCCATTACGACGACTCCAAGCGCGAAGGTAATGCTCTTTATTTGGTGGGATCAGATGGGTGTGCTGTATTATGAGCTGCTAAAACCGGGTGAAAATATCAATGGACAATGCTACCGAACACAATTAATCCGTTTGAAGAGAGCAGTAGCCGAAAAACGCACGGAATATGCGACCAGACACGAGGCAGTAATTTTCCATCATGACAACGCTCGGCCCCAAGTTGCTTTTCCGGTTAAGAACTATTTGGAAAACAGTGGATGGGAAGTCTTACCCCACCCGCCTTATAGCCCAGACCTTGCCCCTTCGGACTACTATATATTTTCCATTTTGTTCGCGCTCATAGAACTTCTTGCCCTTATTAGCACAAAAACTGAAAAATTTTACCATTCAAAGAATTTTGCTACCCTCAGAACAAATGAAAACCTGATTTTACAAGATCAGGGTTGTATTGTGGGTCCAACCAATGTTCACTAATTGTTCATGATTTGTGCGGTGTTGTTGTTGTTTGTTTTCTTGGAAACAATATCAATAGTGTCAATAAATGATATATTATGATCCCACCAAGTTAACAATATGATTTTCTTTTGAAACAATTCAGCTTTAATTGTGATCGTTTTTGATTGGTATTGTTATAGACGATCATCACCAGCTATGATTCGTTTCAAAAGGAGATCAATTTTATCGCTTTCGCATAAATCAAAAATAATTATTCATTGTATTAGGTGAATCGCTTTAATTCATGTGAGGCCCAAATAGCAAGCTTTTTACGAGTCTAAAACCAATTCTGGCATGTTCGTTCTGGTAAGCAGTCAGCAACATAAACTTCACATCAGCGAGCCTCAGCTGATTTTTCCCTTTACAGAAATGAAAAAGCAAAATATGTCGAAAATGTTCTATATATAGGTACTATACTCTGACACGCAATATACACAATGAAGATCGATTTGCTTCGAAAGAAAGTTCAAAGGTAAATGTGAAAGCAAAAAAAATCAGAATACTGACAAAAGCGAGAATCAACAACCATAAAGCTATCAATCGACCGCATTCAACAATGCAGATATTCAGCCGAAGTGCGACTGATTCGTAACCAGTTCTACCGTCTTTGCACAATTATTAAGCGTTGCTTAAAGGGATGTCTGCTCCAATAGCTTGATGCGATTAAATATTGAACGTTATTAAATAGAAACAGACTTTGTAATCGTACATTGCCTTGTCTTATTATTTCCACAAGTCGTTCTGATGTGCCACTTAGTTTGTAACTTCAATCACTTGTAAAGTTTGTAAATACTTGCCTGACTGAAGATTTTTATTTGGTTCTTTAAGTGGCGAATAATAAATGAGCCGAAATAAAAAAATGCTATCAATTCAAATTGAGAATTGAGAAGAATTTAACAACCCAATACCTAGTGTACTCACCACTATAACGAGAATCATAGAAAAGTCACCTGAATATCCCACTCAAAGCTTTCATATTATTAATGAAAGCACGGTAGTTAGAAATATGTCAGTCACGGCTCTTATATCCTTTATGGAGGATACAATGTAAGCTCTCGTAGATGTTAAACTACCAAGCCTGCCAACGAAAGCAGACGTAGAGATGGCCAGCGAGTTATGTATAAGTCAGCTTACTCAGATATCGAAAATATTTTGAAAGATATGAGAACCAAGTAGATATTAAGTTACAGAAATGTTCCCAGACTTTTTCCGCTGATCACTTGCATTTGCAAACCTGTAGGAATGCAGAAAATGCTGAGCAAACATTTCATAGGGTATAAGTAGACTTAAGATAGCATTCTAAGTTCAGTTCGTTGTTAACCTTGTAAGTAAACTTAAGTTCTTTTTCTTAAATAAAGTTTTTTTTATTCGATACAAATCAAACATTATTTATTTGGCGCAGTCGGTAGGATAGTTCTAAGAAGAATTATCCAGTGATAAACGAACCAGTACACAGTAGTGATTAAACGCTAGTGAATTAATATCGAAAAAAAAATAATAAAAAAAAAAAACACAGTGTTCTAATTGGCATTTTACCGCTTATGGACAATCTCCAGCTAGGATAAAAAAAGTTCAAAAGAATCTGTTTATGAGGAAAGACAGAACAAAATTTTACAACAACAACAGACGAGGATTAAACGAACCCAACATGGAAGAATTAGCAGCCGAGTTACAACAAAAAAACCAACAATTGGAACAGTTAGCCGCTGCATTCCAAGCTTTACAAGCAAGAACAGCATCTCGAGAAAATACAGAGAAAGCATTAAGAGAAGTAAAGCATATGTCAACGTTCACCGGACAAGGTGAAATTACCATCAATTCATTCATAAGTAGCGTAGAGTACTACTTATCAGGAGTCGAAGAAGAAAACTTGAAGAAATGTATGGTGAAGGCAATCTTTTACGAAAAAATACAAGGAGAAGCAAAAAACACAATCATAAATCTACCACAACCGGATAATTGGGAACTAATAAAGGGAACACTCAAACTTCGATATAGACCAGATGTGGAGCCATCCGAAATATATAAAAGGATCACCAATCTCAAAATTACAAATGTAAGTGAATTATCTAGTGAAATTCAAAATATTAAATATAAAACAGATGAGCTTAGGGTTTATTATAAAGAAGATAAAAGTATTGATTTAATAAGTGTAGAAAGTCTCCTAGTACATACGGTGAAAGAAATGACACAAGGTGTTCTTTTAGATAAAATATATGATAAAACAGATTTAGGTGAAATAATTTCAATTATGAGAAAAAGACGATTTGAGGATTCATGCATTAGGTATGAATTTAGGAAACAAAAACATAATAAATTCAATAACCCAAAACAAGAAAGTAGAAATAGTAGTCGAAGACATGACAATCAAAAAAGGCAATCACCAGAGTTAGACAATTTGAGCAACCATTCGGGCCAATATCGCCACCAACAGAATGATTCTCAACAAAGAACAGAACCACCGAGTCCCAGTGATTATAAACAAAGCAAAAATGATGAATACACTTCGGAAGTAAATAATGCTCATTTTTTTGGAATTAGCCTCGGACGATCTACCACAAATTCATTTAACCATTAACAAAAACAAATATTTAGCTTTAGTAGATACCGGTTCAACTCTAAGTATAATTGATGATAGACTAGATGAATTTACTAAAATTCCTATTAAACCAATATATTTTACAACAGTTACTGGTAAAGATAGTATAAAATTTGAGGTACATACACCTGTACCTGAGGAACTAAGAGCCCCCTTTAATGCTCGAATAAGATGGAAAGTAAAAAGACTTTGTAATAGAACATACCAATTTATAATTGGTACGGATCTATTAAACAACTTAAACACTTTAATAAACCTGGATGAAAGAACTATCAACTTAAATAACCAAAGTTTAAAGTTTATTAATCATCCATATACAGTGAATGAAGTATGTTCACTTGAACCCCTTGATAACTATATAAAACACATCAATACTGATTATTTAAATGAAGAAGAACGACAAGAAGTCGAAAAACTGATGAAAAGATTTGAGAACTTATTCCTTAAAGAGGGAGATAAGCTTACTAGCACCCCAGAAATAGAACACGAAATAGTCACAATAACAGATCAACAAATCAACGCCAAACTATATAGGTATCCACCTCAACATGAGGCAGAGGTACGTAGACAAATTCAAGAAATGGAGGAACAAGGAATTATAAGGAAAAGTAATTCTAAATATTCCAGCCCCCTAATAGTTGTTCCTAAGAAAATGGACAACTCAGGTAAAAAAAAATTCAGAATTGTGATTGACAACAGGAAACTGAATGCCGTTACCGTTGATGACAAGTTTCCATTACCTAACATTGATTCAATTTTGGATAAGTTAGGTAAGGCACAGTATTTTACAACGTTGGACCTTGCTAAGGGATACCATCAGGTGCTAATTAAAGAATAAGACAGAAAAAAGACAGCTTTTGTCACCCCTCACGGTTTATATGAGTTCATCAGAATGCCATTCGGTTTGAAAAATGCCCCAGCGACATTCCAAAGACTCATGAATGATATTCTGAGAGATTACATAAATAAAACCTGTGTAGTATACCTTGATGATATACTCGTTTTTAGTACAACATTAAAAGAGCATATTAAATCATTAACCGATATATTCAATGTATTGAAATCAAAACAATTAAAAATTCAAATCGACAAGTGTAATTTTATGAAGAGAGAGACAGAATTCTTAGGACACGCCCTAACAAAGGAAGGTTTAAAACCAAATCCCGAAAAAATATCGGTAATCCAAAAGTTAAAGTTACCCACAACACAAAAAGAAATAAAAAGTTTTCTTGGTATCACAGGATACTACAGGAAATTTATTAGAAACTATGCTAAAATAGCACAGCCTATTACCAAATATTTAAAGAAAAATAGCAAAATTAACCTAAACGACCCTAATTATAATGAAGCCTTTGAAAAACTTAAAATTCTTATAACCAGTCATCCAATTTTAAAATATCCTAATTTTCAAAATAAATTTTGTCTAACAACAGACGCCTCTAATTATCCAATAGGAGCAGTTTTATCTCAGGAGGGACATCCTGTATGCTTCGCGTCGAGAACCATGAATAATCACGAAAAAAATTATTCAGCCACGGACAAAGAATTTCTTGCAATTATGTGGTCTGTAAACTACTTTAGACCATATCTTTATGGGAATAAATTTAAGATTTGTACAGATCACCAACCGATTAAATTTTTGCATGCCAAATACAAAGGTAAGGATCTTTCTCCAAGACATCAGAGATGGCTCTTAAAGCTAAGAGAATATCAATTTGAAATCGAATATTTGAAAGGTAAAGAAAATAGAGTAGCGGATTTTCTGAGTAGAATTAAACCCAACGAGGACGTTACTCATAATAAGGAAGAAGAAGAACAATCCCATAGTACAGACAATTTTTCACTTGAATGTAATGAAAATGACTCAATATCCGATTTTGTATTTAATATGGAAGACAATAATTCAGATGAGACGATCCATTCAGCAGACGAAGAACTCATGGACCACATACCAATCAAAGAAAAAATAGTGAATAAATATAAAACTCAAATAATTCTAACTAACAACAAAACCCAAGAAATTGAAACCATTCATGGAAAACGAATAATATACATAGCAGAATATGACTTTGATAGATTAACCGATATCTTTAAAGCTTTTATAAAAAAAGGAAAAATAGGTATTTTTTCAGAATTACCAGATCATCAATATAACGTAGTTCAGGAAAAGTTAAGAGAAATGTTTTCAGACGATAGCCAAATTAAATTTGTTAAATGTTCTTTTAGAGCGCAAGATATCAAAACCGAAGTAGAAGTAGTAAAACAAATATCACTCTATCATGTGAAGGAAAGTTTACATTCGGGAATTCAAAAAACTTACAGTGCTATTAAACACAAAATTTATTAACCTAAATTACAAGAAATAATTCAAATAGTTATAAACCAATGTGAGATATGCCAACAAGTTAAATATGATAGAAAACCAATAAAAACAAAATTTCATTTAACCGAAACAGCAACAGATCTTAATGAAATAATTCATGTAGTTACGTTTGTCATAATGAAGTGTAGTTTTCTAACAATTATCGACAAGTTTTCGAAATTTGGGTTAGCGTACTATCTTTCAGACAGGAATCATATTACAATAGTAGAGGAATTAGAGAATCACTTCGCTAAAGTAGGAAAACCTAAAAAGATTATAGCTGATAACGTGTTCAAATCAATCCACATCAAAGAATTCTTACAAGAGGAAGATGTAGAAATACATTTTACCAAACCAAATAATCACACCGGAAATTCTGACGTAGAACGATTTCATAACACCATATAAGAAAAATGTAGAATTTTAAAATTAAATAAACAAAACATATCAATCAAAAGATTAATAACAAAGGCCATACGAAACTATAATGAGAGAATGCATTCCACAAAAAAACAACTCCAAGCGAAGGTCAATCTAAAAGAATAGATCTTGAAAAGGTAAGACAAAACTTAAGGTCAACAAAAGAAAAGAATATCAAAAAGTCCAACGAAAATCGCGAAGATTACATTGAAGAGAGGTCCACAGGATTTATAAAAAACTATAAGGAAGTTAGGCATAAATATCAACCTAAATTTAAGCGTAGCAAATTAGCAAACGTTCATACCACTAATATTAAACGACAACCAAAATTTTCAGCTCTTCACGATGACATTGTTACTCGTACTAATAATGCCAACTAACGGACTCTTACATATATACGACATAAAGGAACAAACAGGATTTACTCAAATCAAACTTAATGACGTCGACATAGTCGTTAAGACAGACATTATCATTCACATGATCAAACCACAAGACATAATAAATTTATTAAATGACATAGCATTAAATATTGACAGTCTTGACGTACAACACAAAGAACTACTTAAAACAGAACTTATACATTTAACAAATATAGTAAAAACAATTATTCCGAGAGATAATAGAAAGAGAAGAGGTTTAATTAACATTGTAGGAAAAGCATCAAAGTGGCTTTTCGGTACATTAGACGAAGAAGATAGAATAGACATTGAAAACCACCTTAAAAATATAGAAATCAATAACCACAATTCAATTAGTAATTTAAACCAGCAAATTATAATAAATAATAGTCTCAACAGAACATTTAGACAGCTTAAAGATATTATTAAGAAAGACAGGGAAATAATTTTGCGACAACTAAACAATGTATCCAGTCGAACAATTGAACAGAATTTATTTTTTGATCAGCTTTTTAAAATACAACTAATAAAAGAAAAACTAGAGCACATACAAGATAATGTAGCATCGGCAAGACAGGAAATAATTCATCCTAACATCTTAACAGATGAGGAGATACAAAGATACAATATAGATTTGAATAAAATGAAAAATATTAAATTAGGCATTACTAAATATAAGAATGATACTCTTATATTTGCAATAAAAATCCCAAAAGAATTTAAACAGATTCCACTAAAAATAATAGTACCGATTACAAACAAAAATGGAAAAGAAATCGATTGTTCTAAAGAAAAGATAGTACAATACAATAAAATCAATTATAAGTATGAAGAATTTAAATATCTTAATGCATTAAGCATAAGTAAACATTGTATTTTTCAAGAAAATTGTAAATTAATTAGAAATAACCAAACTGAAATCATATTAATAGATGAAGAAACCATTTTAATAAAGAATGCAAATAATTTAAACATAAGTCAAAATTGCGACAACAGAAATTTAAATGTAACAGGAAACGTGTTAATACATTTTAATAATTGTAAAATAGAAATTTTAGATCATTATTTGTCAAACAAAAAGAGAGCTTCCAAGAGCGATTTTACTATCCAATGTACAAAAATTTTACAAATTTTACTGATAAAATAACTTTAGATGAAATTATATTCGAAAATGAAAATATTCTCAATAAAATAAAAGAATTACAATACCATAAAAATGTTTCATATACACTTAATGTTAGCTTTGTCATAATTTTAATTGTTTTAGTAACCATAGTTCTTATATCTTTCAAAATACAGCAATCTGTCAATGTCAAAGTAAAAAACAAAATTCAGGAGAATTTTAAAGTAAAGAACGGAGAAGTTATGTATAAGTCAGCTTACTCAGATATCGAAAATATTTTGAAAGATATGAGAACCAAGTAGATATTAAGTTACAGAAATGTTCCCAGACTTTTTCCGCTGATCACTTGCATTTGCAAACCTGTGGGAATGCAGAAAAAGCTGAGCAAACATTTCATAGAGTATAAGTAGACCTAAGATAGCATTCTAAGTTCAGTTCGTTGTTAACCTTGTAAGTAAACTTAAGTTCTTTTTCTTAAATAAAGTTTTTTTTATTCGATACAAATCAAACATTATTTATTTAGCGCGGAAATATTTTACTTTCGTCACAACGCAGCAACAGTTTCCTGAAAGCCCAACTTTACCAAATGGAAATTCGGTATAAGTGTGTCTATAGAAACACAGGTGGAGATACTTCAAAGGAAAACAAACGAGAGGAAAATAATAGTTCATTTTCCAACACAAGAAGATTCGAATGAACCAGAAAAGGTGGTATCTCTATGCTTAGACTTATTGTAAACAAACAACAACTCTAAGGTTACATCAGCACGTGAGATTCAAGTGAGTGTAAAATTTCTAATGTCATCGTTGAGATACAGGACAAAGAGGAAGTTCGAGTATTGAAATCCAAACCAAAGATCCATGAATCTGTAATTCTATGCGCAGGGAATATTCATCAGCAACAAGAGAAGAAAGAGACAACTACAATACTTATGTTAAGTTAAGGGCATAAATTACTGCTAAAATATGTAACGTAATTCGTAAACTCACAAATTCGAGGAAATTCTCTACAAATAAACGACAGTTTTGAAATATTTTGAACAATGCATCAGGAGTTGATCGCTTTTCTAAGAATGACTGTAATCGCAAAGTCAATGAACTGCCAGAGCTATGTGATTTTCACGGACTGCGAATCCTCTTTGCAACAAGTTTGTCTGACTGAGCTGTTATTTGTAAATTTGTACTTCGATCATCGACTATGACTTTGCCGCTAGTGAATAAAATCGTTACATAACTGACTTCGAGATAGGTCAAGTACCTTATTTTGATCATCTCCCCGTAGCAGTAACATTAGGAATGGATCTAAACGAACCGGAAGCGAATAGATTCATGACACTATTTCCAAAGCTACAATAGAGTAGTACAAAGGCGACCAGCTATCGATGACAGCTTGATATGCGATTACAGGGAAACACGCAACTAATGTTGATCGAATAGGGGGAACCATCAACACATCATATTCTTTCACCAGCCGCGGCAGAAAGCCTTGGTTTGATGGTGATTGTGAAAGCGTGAGGCGATTATATTTTACTTGGCTACGAGCATTTCGTAACTCCAGACATGGTTCATTCAGGAATTTTTATTTGTCAATTCAAAAAAAAAAGGAAGTGAGATAAGGATGTACCCTGAGCCCCAGTTTACTCGCTCTTTTCATAATGGATCTAATTGACTTCATTCTTGGAGAAATTGAGTATACAATACAGGTCAAAGACTTGCCCTGCTAACTAATGATCAATCTTTTATATCGATATTGCACTATTTGGAAGCTTAAAATGTATCTACATATATTAAAAGAAATAATATTCAAAAAGGGTAGGAAAGGGAATTCGTTTAATGGAAGGTGATATTTTAATGGAATTCCTTACCCATGTTAATGGAAATATCTCTGTAGAGATAGATTGTAGAAATTTTGTTTAGAACTTTGTTTTAAGAAGAGACAGTAGCCTTTGTAACAGTGTTTAAATAAAATTGGTATTATATTTGAATCTTCAGATAACCAATTTCTAAGTCTATTTCATTTTTCTTAACCATGCTAATTTTTGACTCTGAGGTCACTTTTACACGTAACAAATTACACAATATAATAAAAAGAAGACTGAAATAAGAGATCAACATTATTTCAATGCAGTTACAAAGGTTAGTATTTTTTCTAAAAGTAGAGTCCTAAACAAAGTTTTTACCATTAGTATTGTATGAAAAGAGAAATTTCCGTTAAACATGGATTTGGGTACACCAAAGTAAGCCTTTTCTTAAATCCTCGATAAGTGATATCAACATTGGAGATAGCCCCTTACTATAGAGCGATTTTCATCCTTGATGAAATAGTAGACAGGGTAAGTACTGAAATAATAAGTACGTACCAATTATTTGTACATTTTTGGGCAAGTACTCTAACTACCATAAACTTGAAATCTAAAAATATCATTTTAAGAGGAAAGTAATAAAGCAGCAAATGCTTTTATACAAGCTATCTTAAGCAAAAATGTTAGGTTGTATGCCTTCTTTTTCTATAAGACTAACACGCACAATTTCTAGAGCATCACTGCAAAAAATGTCACAGTTTTTTATCGTCATTGATTTGGAGCTTTAACTTTTTTAACCCCTCCGTATAATACGACCTTTTTTGGCCTGCAAAATACTCCTCATCGGCGGCGATGACTTCCTCCTTTGTCGTAGTATGCTCCTGTGATTGTTTTTCCCTTCTCCAAATAGTTCGTGAATCACACCTTGTGCGTCCTAAAAAACGGTGGCCATCACCTTTCCGGCCGAAGGCACAGTCATCGCCTTCTTTGTAGCACCAAGTAAAACCCATTGTTTCGATTGTTCTTTGGTCTCTGGTCAGGAAACGACGCAGAAACTCTTCCGGATTTCGATTAAACAGGGCCAAGCACGTCTTTGAAGTGGTTTAACGATTGCGCTTATTCTCCGGTGAATGCAAATACGGCACCCATCGCGCGGACAGCTTTCTTATGCCCAAAATCTCGTGCAAGATATGGGTAACGCATTCAGTCCCAATACGAAATCATGGATTTTGTCCACGGTTTCTTCTATGGTAACCGTTTTTGGGCCACTGGACGCGGTTCATCAAAAAATGACGTGCGGCCAATGGTATACGAACCAATGGTAAGCGGTTGCAGGGATGGGTCCCATTCACACCATCGAGAATGAGCTTGATTTCCTCGCAGGTTTTGCCAATCAAAAAAAAAAAATTTAGTTCACGGAGCAATACTGCACTGCACACGAATTGTCCCCAAATTTTGACAGGCGGGCTAAAGAAGTTGTACTAATTTTCTAAAAATGAGCATTTCCCATATGTGCGCATAATAGATATAATAGAGATATGAAGCCCTTTTCCAATTAAAGGTCTTATTTCCAATCTTTAAATGGCTTAACTCCTTGATGCCGTTAAGCTTTAACAGTAGTCATCTAGAGCAAACATTTAATCTCACTATTTCATATGCATACAATTAATTTAAGTACAAAAAGTCGGAGATCAGCACACTTTGCAGCGTGACTTCGATCATATGATACATAAGAGTTATTATATGATCGATCATATGATACATAAGAGTTATTGCTTACATGCAGGAAAAATTAATCGACATATGTTTAATTTCTGAAACTCACCTGGCGGGTCATCCCTATTCATAAAAGACTGCATTGAACATACTTTGGAAGCAATAATTGAACTTGACAAATTTCAAATGACCGTGGTGCGCGCTAAAAATAAAAATTACTCTTTTAATATATCCTCAATTTATTGCCAATCGCGCTGCAAAATAGAAAAACACGAATTTATTGACCTATTCAACTCTCTTGGACCAATCTTCATTATTGGTGGTGACTTTAACGCGAAGCACACCTTTTGGGGCTCAAGATGTATCTCTCAAAAAGGCAAAACTCTTTACAGGGCTCGTATGGAATGTGGTTGCTATTTTTACTCAACAGGCAAGCCGACATACTGGCCCTCGGATGTTGCCAAAACACCCGATCTAATAGACTTCTTTATCGGAAAAGGAGTAAACGCTAGTTACGTCAAAGTTGAAGAGTTATCCTCTCACTGTGCGAATCTTTGGTTAAGAAACAAAGACCACCCCGATTAACTAACAGCAAAACTCACTGGGAAGATTTCCGAATAGACGTTGTAGACAATACTGAGTTAAAAGTAGCACTTAGAACGTCGCATCAACTTGAAAAAGAAGTTGAACGTTTTGTTGAAGTCATACAGCAAGCGGCCTGGAAGAACACTCCCCGCGAATTGAACAAAGTTCCCAAAGTCGGCATAAGATATCCACCGGAAATCAGAAAAATGATAAGGAAGAAATGAAGAGTGCGGAAAAAGTGGCATGAAACCCGGGCACCACAAGATAAAACGTCCTTCAATAGGCTCTGCAACTTGTTGAAAAAATCGATCAAGGACTTCAATAATCAAGGTATTAATAACTACCTTGAAAGATTCACAGCGACAAAGGATACCAACTACACCATATGGAGAGCCGTTAAAAGTGTTCGAAAGCCCCAAATGCAAGTGGCGCCAATAAGAAGAAACCAGGATGACCAGCTAACATTTTTGCCTACCATCTTGCAAAAACGTTCAAACCATTCGACGGAAAAGTGCTTCCAGAGAATTTCAATACGCTAGACGTGACTACGAACCTTCCAATAAAAAAGGCTAAACTTACTGAAATTAGAAAAGTTATAGACACGCTTAAGCCCAATAAAGCCCCGGGATATGACTTAATAACAGGAGAGATACTTAAAGCGTTGCCGAAAAAAGGTTTGCTTAAGCTGCTCTATCTTATAAATGCCAGCATTAGATTAGAGCACTTACCGCACCAGTGGAAAGTAGCCGAAGTTATTATGGTTCCGGAACCCGGTAAACCGCTGACTGAAGTCAAGTCATATAGACCAATATCGGCTCTCCCGATTATATCTGTCTTCGAGTGAATCCTTCTTAATCGTCTTAAACCAATTACCGACACAAATTCCCTCTTTAATGATCATGAATTTGGCTTTAGAAGCCAACACTCTACAGTTGACCAAGTGCATCGAATAACCGAACGAGCAATCGAGTGTAAGTTAGTCTGTTCAAGCGCATTCCTTGACGTTTCGCAAGCCTTTGATAAGGTATGGTATGAAGGCATAAAATATAAACTCCGACAAGTCCTATCCCAGCAATTGTCTTGTATTTTAGGTTCATAGCTGGAAGACCGACTCTTCCGTGTGAGATACGGAAACGAATATTCCACTTTTAAGACAATAAAGGCGGGGATGCCGTAAGGAAGTGCACTTGGCCCTCTGCTATACTTGATTTTTACCCGCGGTATACCGCAAACGGACGACACTGTCCTAGCCACATTTGCTGATGAAGCTGCCATTTTGGCAACGGCTAAAACAGTCGAAGAAGCAACTGCCAAGTTGCAACGTGCCCTTACACGGATTAACAACTATACAAAGACTTGGCGAATCGCGCTTAATGGAAACAAGTCTGTCCACGTGAACTTCACTCTCAAGAAAATTGAGAATCCACCGGTGTTTATCAACGCAGTACGAATTCCATACGCGAACGAGGCCAAATATCTCGGTATGACACTCGACGCTAAACTAAAATGGAGAGCACACGTCAAGAAAAAAAAAAAACGTGAAGAGCTTGAAATCAAATATAGAGACATTTACTGGCTTATTGGAAAGTATTCCAAGCTTAGCTTAGAGAAAAAACTGCTGTTATACAATCAAGTGCTAAAACCGATCTGGACATAAGGTGTACAACTTTGGGGTTGTACTAAAAATAGTAACATGCCACAATTTATAGTGGCAGGAAACTTTTTTGTTCATTAAATGAGCTTTTACAATTATATAATATAACTTATAACTGGCTAAGTTAATGAATTATTGAATAGTACGGACAATTATTATATTTACGTTTATCAATATTTGCCTAACAAGAAGACTGTTTTATAGTGATTTAGAATGATAATATGGTTACAAAAACTACTATCCGAACAACGATGGTGCTGGACTGAACCGGATGAAAAATTTCCAACTGAAATTTTTTCGAAATCGAAAAGCGGTAAATGACGACACTAACCTGGTTTTCCTGACTTTTTACATCTATGAAAGAAAAATTGGAGGTACGCTCCGATTTGGTTTTATTTCGTTTTTCTATAATGTAGTGAGTGTACCGAGAGCGCTGTATTACCACCACTGCGATGTGAAGAACAAACGGCTCAGATGAAGCCAATTTTGTAAAATCTGGGAAAAAGTCTTAAAATTATTATTATTTTTTTTTTTATCATAATAACACAAGCTTTGTGTGGTATGCTCAATCCCACAACATTCTGTGTATGTACATTAAATAAGACCCTGTGTACTGCAAGGATAGTAGACTTAAACTCAACCTGATTTGATAAAGGGATCCGAATCAATAAAACGATTCGCATTAGCATGAATCCTCGAAAAGATATTTACTTTTGTTGGTAAATGATCAATTGTCAATCTATTGCCTTTATTTTTGACAGATTTGTTAAAATTTTGTACAATTTTACGATTTTGTGAAGCAATGGAGAAATAGTGCTGGTTTTTTTCATCAAACTTGACTCCATGGTGAGTTTGTCTAAAAGCAGCAAGCAGACACCAGTGCCCCCTTCAGTACGGAGGTCCTGCAAATTCTCCTCTACACTTGAAGTTTTTTTTTTTTTTTTTTGTGCTGTTGACGATATCAACTTGGTTTGAATTTGAGGTATGCCGTCAAGTTCTATTTGATGTTTGTAAATAAGTTCTGAATGGTCTCACTTACGTTATTCTCTTAAAATTCGTCATCCAGTATTCGGCTGGCATACGGTGCGAATTATGAAATTTATTTAATTTAATTTCCTACAAGATCATTTGCTTATTTTTCATCACAACGCTCAGATGAACGATTATATTGATATAAAACATTGCCTATAAAGCTAACGATTTCACAACGGTTTTAGGTAATGATAAAACATATTACTTTAAAATAATTTTACACTCACAATGAAGAATACGAGGGATTCCTTCATGGTTTCAAAATCATTACAAAGCACTTAACAACTATTATATATATTATATACATAGCATACACTATATTCTAATATTTAAGTCAATATTTCAACACAATGCAACACATATAATAGCAACATATAGCAAATATTTCCTGCTCCTTAAAGCTTTTGTTGTTCCAGGCAAATAGTAATTAAAAGAAATTTCTTGAAGATTAATGGGGGAATATCCTTCGGAATGACAATTAAAAATAGGTTAAAATATTTCGGAGAAATGCAATAACAATAAGGGCATAACTCAAGTTTCCATCACTCTTCTCTCATGTTATGGCCCATTGGAATTTTAGCAGTCCCTTAATGAATCAACTTACTTGGGTAGTTTATTTGAGTTAACACTTAATAAAATAAATCCCTCGGTCATGAAAAGTTTTTAGTTTATTTAATTACTTAAATGACTTAAGAGAATCAATTCTGAAATTAGTATTATTAAGTTAATATGTTGGTTTCTCTTTGCCGGTTTTTTTGATTAGGAATATGTACGCGGTGTGTTCAAAAGGTAAGGCGACTTTATATTTTTATAAAAAAAATATTTATTTTTCCATCAATATTAATGTTGTCCCCTTTTAAAATAATATCTCTCAGATTTATTACATTTGTGCCAACGCTTTTTCCTCGAAGCACTCTCAAAATCACTTTTGGGTGCTTCTATTGGGACGATTGGGCTTTGGGTTCAACGTCATAACCATACAACCATGATTCCTCACCAGTTATGATCCTTACGAGCAAGTCAGGATCATTATTGACGTCATTCAAGAGCTTCTGAGCGACGGTTCTTCTGATGAAAATTAAAAAGTTTCGGAACAAGCTTCAATGATTCATGCCCAAAACATTAGAAAAAATTGCACGACACGAGCCGAGTGATGTGCCAACATCCTCAGCAATTTCTCTTATTAGTTACATATAGTAGGTTTGAAAATTTCAAAAAAATCGACATTTTGTCTTAATAAATAGTACAATATGTCTAGAATATTTTCCTAAAATTTCAAATCGATCAGGGTAAAAGTGTTACGGACAAACCCTTCGGAAGTTCTGCCCTTCAGGACACGTCAGTATAATGTTAAAACTTCAATCGCGTTTTTCTTGAAACTTTATTCTTAAAGTCGATGGTCATGATTTCTCAAAAAGTTATGAACCGATCTTGTTCAAATTTTGCACACTTCTTCAAAGTAACATTATCTAGTACTTGGAGAAAGGATTTTTTTTTATCACAACTTACACTTACGGTCATAAAAACCGCACCACCTAATGAGTTCTCAAAAAATGCCTAATTACATCAGATCGTAAGGGTTTTTCCCATACTAATGAAGGATATTCCCCATAGCGGAGTTCGGCCTCGTATTCAGTGCAAAAAAAATCAGTTTGAATTGAGTTGTGACGGTGACAAGTAAAAAAAGTGAAATGTCTGGTAAATATCTTCAACTGATTCGGGACGAAAAAGTTCAAATATTGACTTTAGTCGAAGAAGGGCTTGGCTATCGTGAGATTGCGGTTAAAATAGGATGCTGTCATTCAACTATCGTACGACTGATGAAGAAAAAAGAAAATTTGGATCCTCTGGAAAGGAAAAAAGGCTCGGGTCGAAAACGTAAAACAACCCAGAAGACGGACAATGTATTACAACGAATTAGCATGAAAGATCGCTTTAAAAGTGCTGTCCTTATAAGAGCAGAGCTGAGTGAATTTCATCAAGTTGATTAAAGCGCCGAAACCATACGCCGACGGCTACGGGAGATAGGTTTATATGGAAGACGACCAGTGTGCTTGACGCGGGCAAAAAAGTACGTAGATTGGACGCAGGATGATTGGCGATGTGTGATATGGTCCGATGAAAGTAAATTTAATTTGTTGCGTGCTGACGTACGATGGTCAGCAGGTGAAAGGTTCAAGGACGAGTGCATAGTCAAAACAGTGAAGTTTTTACGTTTTTGGCCCTTTGCACTTTGTTAATGGAACCAATGACTTCAATAAAATATTTTAAAAAAATGAGAAAATTAACTGGTTTTTCTTTCTTTGTTAATATCTTTTTTCAAACATTCAATAAACAGATGGAAATCAGATAGAAATCCTTATAAACTACTGCGGAGTACTCAACAAAAATTTAATCTCATTATAAAAATTATTATCGTAGTTATGAACAATTTTTCAATCATTTTGATATGGTGCGGTTTTTATGACAGTGTATTTTATGAGCCAGTACGTGGAGGAAGTATGACCTAAACATGGAATTTTTTTCCACAACGACGCCAAAAATTGTAATTGCAATTTTTTTTCCTTCATTCAAATACGAGCTTTATACATTTACTAACAGAAAATATTCGGGTTCTTAATTTCAGATGAACCAGCCATGAGTTATCCTGACCACGGCGAAAGTACTTTTTTTGAGAGGTCAACAGAAATGAAGTGCCAATAGCTGAATTTTCAAATTTTTTTAATAAAATTTCACAAAGTATATACTTGTCAAACAATGTATCTTTAATGGAGCGTCCAGAGCAAAGTTTGTCGTTGGCATTCTCTTGGTCATTTTGGAAGAACTTGTACCACTTGTTAACATTTTTTTTCTTAGAGCAGACTCAGCATATGCCATTGTCAACATTTCAACTATTTTAGAGCACTTGATTCCATTTTTTATACAAAATTGAATGCAAATTCTTTGCTCTATTTTTTATAATAATTGAAAGCACACTAAGTGACCAACAAACGACCAATTACTGTGGCGTACTGAAGTGCTTGTGAGCCTATGCTTATCATAATCGTTTTTTGTGCCCTTCTCCCCAGTTTTTCCCTTTCCTGTTAGTTCAAAGCCTAGCTCGCCTCGGGCATCTTCGTTTTCCCATTGACAATATCATATGTCCATATCACTGGTACTTAGCACGAATCGAATCTGGAACTCCACTAGTCTGCACTTAACAGCTTATCAATTCTTACTATATCAACCTCCATTTCCAAAATGCTAAATGTTTTTCAAACTTAATTTCCTCTGCTATGGAAGAAGTACAATAACCGCTAATACAATTGTACAACGGGTCCATAACCCGTCAGAATAAAACGACCAATCACTATAGAGTACAAAACTATTATTTTTTATTATTTATTTATTCAAAAGTCCCGTATTTGAATTCAGTATTACTTCAAAACCCTGAAATTCAATTGACATTCTGTTATATAAAGGTAATAAAAATAGTATTGAGTGCCACTTCAATGTACATTTTAGACATTTCAAAATTAAGTTTATTTCTCTTAAAAATAATTTCTAAAATTCGTATTTTTATTAAGCACGTTTAAGGAGAATCGATAGCATATTTAATATAAGGGAACTATAAAGGAGCAAATAGTGTACAAGAAAATTTTATGAATGAGTTTATACTATATAGTCAGAGAGAAGTGGTTCTATGCCATTGAAGTTGAGCTTAAAAAGCCAGAAAGGGTTTAAGAAAAATTCCAAGTAAAGCGATTGTTCTGAAGGACTGAGGAAGTTCGTTGAATAGACGATGAGATGAAATAGGAAAAAGACTACAATATGGTATGAAGTAGTAGGTATGGAAATGAGGAATAGATAGAAAGTACGGAATGTGGAGCTTCTCGAAATGTTCAATTCTTGATAACGGTTCCAAATTGATGTTCTTGGACCCTTAGCAACACTCTTACGAACTACTTGGATTTTTTGTATTAAACGAAGGCCAGAGTGCCTAAGATCACGAATTAATTCAGTCTATTAGAATTTTTGAATAAAATAGTTTTAGTGGTGGTCCCATTTTAATAGTAAGTTAAGTAGATCATTAAACTCTTTTACCTAAAAGCAGCGGTTGGCATGCTTGTAATTGCGCCGGTATTAGCTCGACGATGGGGGGTGCTTGCTGCATACTTTTCTTTACTACAAAAAAAAAATGTATGCCAAAAGGATATAGGTCTGAAAATAAGTAGAAATGAGAGAATATAATGTAGTTTTCCCCGCTTACCTGAGGAGTAAACAAATGTACTATACACACATACTTATGTAGTAGGGCTATTTCAAAAGATGAAGTTTTGAAGGTTAAAATTATAAAAGAATCGTATGAACCTTAAACGTCACGGCAGTGTCATCGATGTTTCAACACCAGGAGAATCCCTACCATGGATACCATGGTTATCTTCTTCTCAAATTTTACTAAGATAACCCCTAGAAGATTCCCTTGAACACCGATCAGTAGCGCATCAAAACTTAATATTTAAAACATTATGTATTTATGTATGTATCAAACGTAAATGTATTTGGGTATACCATAAGTGACTTCACATGACTTTCATTTATTTGTAACACATGAGCTGAAAAGCCAGTACCGTTTCTAAGAGAGGGCACCACTTGAATTAAATCCATACCATTCAGTAAGTACCAACCTGTAAAAAAAACGTGTATAAATTTGACAGCTGTCGGACGATTAGTTCTCGAGATATAGCGTTGTGAATGAAGCAACTCTTGTTATTGTGAAAAAAATGGATTCAAAGCAATTTCGTGTGTTGATGGGAAAAAATGCAGCCGATGCAAAGAAATGGCTTGATAAGTGTTACCCGGACTCTGCACGAACCATTCGCAAGTGGATTGAAAAATTTCAAAGTGGTCAGCACCGAAGATGATGCACACAGTGGACGTCCAAAAGAGGCTGTTTCAGATGAAAACATCAAAAAGGTCCACAAAATGATTACAAATGACCGTAAAGTGAAGTTGATCGAAATAACTGAGGCTCTGAAGATATTAAAAGAGCGTGTTGGGTATATCATACACGAATATTTGGACATGCGAAAGCTCTGTTCAAAGTGGGTGCCGCGCTTGCTCACAGTCGACCAAACACAACAACGAGTTGATGATTCAGATTAGTGTTTAAAGCTGTTCAACCGCAATAAAGCCGAATTTTTGCGACGGTATGTGACAATGGATGAAACTTGGCTCCATCACTTTACACCAAAGTCAAGTCGGCAGTCAACTGAGTGGCGAGCAGGCGACGAACCTCGTCCAAACCGACCAAAAACTCAACAGTCAGCTGGCAAAGTTATGGCATCCGTATTTTGGGATACACATAGAATAATTTTCATCGACTATCTCCAAAAGGGGCAAACTATCAACAGCGACTATTACATTGCGTTCTTGGAGCGTTCAAAAGACGAAATCGCAGAAAAACGGCCGCATTTGAAGAAAAAGAAAGTGCTGTTTCATCAAGAAAATGCACCGTGTCACAAGTCGATGAAAACGATGGCAAAATTGCTTCCCCACCAACCGTATTCTCCAGATTTGGCTCCCAGCGACTATTTCCTGTTCGCAGACCTCAAAAGAATGCTTGCGGGAAAGAGATTTAAAACCGATGAAGAAGTGTATCGCCCTCGAAGGCAACTATATTGATAAATGAAGTTGAATTTTGCAAAAATTTTGTGTTTTACTATGAAACGGCACTGACTTTTCAGCCCATGTGTTATATTATATTCTATTGATATCTGTATTAATGTTGTAAGTAAAGTAGCTTTTAATGTAGCAATATGTGTAAATAATATATATTACATGTATGTATGTGAAAGCAATTTGTAGAAGAAATTTAAATATAAATTTATATATATTTATTTTTTGTTTTTCAAAAGTTAAAGAATGGATATAAATGGTACTCACGGTTCCAATGATTCTTTCTTCAGTGTTGTTTGTTCTCAAAACCCGCTGCCTTGCTAAAATAATTGGTTAAATACGTATATAGAAAAGTTTAGTCTAATCTTAGGCTTCACAATAGGGTAATCTATCCGTAATTTAAACCAATTGTACAATTACTTTCATACTTATGTTACTTTAATTAAAAAAAATTTTTTTTTTGTTTTTCTTTCTTGAATCAAGTAGCATAAAGCTCAAAGGATTGTGTTAGAACATATAAAGAAAAACTGCGGATGGCCTGACAAAGATTAGTGGTCGATATCAATAGCCGCTACGTTACTGTATTTGGTCCCGCTTGTTTTGCAATGGTGGTCAAGTTGTAACTCGTGTTTTCTTGCCAATGCCATCGGCAGTATTCTATTTAAAAAACTCAGAGATAAACTCAACTGAAATATTATGATTTTGCCTTTATTTTTCTTTTTTTTTAATATTATCTCAATAAAGATTCGTACTTTTGACTTTTATTTTTTTTAATGAGTTTTTTTTTTTTTTTTTTTTGAAATTAATGAAAACTAGCCACCCGCTCAAAGCTGGCCGTAGAGAAGTTCGAGATGTTTAAAAAGAAAAGGAGAGCAAGTAACGTGCGCAAGTTAAGATGTAAGAAAAATATATAAGTTAAATTATTGAGCAGAAGTTTTAATAAAAAAAATCAAACTTTATTACTCGAGGTTCCAACTAAACTAACTAACAATATTTCTGATAATAAGAATTATACCTAGGTAGAAGTTTTGATGTGGGAATGAATGCAAATTCTGTTTCTCACGTTTTTGTAATTTTGTGCTGTGAATGCAGTCTTGGGTTTCGTCTGGAAGCTTAGGATACTTTGCACAGGTGTTCCAATAATGTTTTGATAAGTGATACTAATGTTTGTTTGCGTGTTTTTAAAAAGAATGCGCATAGTTGTCGTTAACTTATACAATATTTACATTGAGATTAAGAAAATAAATAATTCACGCATATTGACATTCAGATTATAATATATGTAAATGCCTATGTCAATATTCAGATTAAAATATAAGTACCAATGTAACTTATAAGTAGACTGATAAGAAAGTAGTATAAAAACAGAATAAAATTAAGAACAAGTGTCTAATGCATAGTCAGATGGGTAGCCGAGAAGAATACAAAGTATAGTAAATTGTATTTTTTAATTTAAAGTTGTGCGGTGAAGCTGTATTCAAAGTTATGCAGTGAAGTCGTACAGTGATTAGTTATTCAAATAACTAAACACTACCATCAAAGACTATAAAATTATTCCAATTAACCACAAGCGGTTTATTAATTTGGGGCTCAATCGGGATCGAGGCTACGAGTAGGTAGTTAAAAATCCTCTATCCACGCCGAACTCTAGGCAACTAGCTAAAACCATCGAACCGAGGAGTAAACATCGAGGCGAATCCAAGCAGATCGAGCATCTGAAGGCTTCGAAAAACAGCAATGACAAATCCAGCGTCTATCATCATCTTCAAGACGGAAAATCAAAGATCATCCTTCAATAAGCAACATAGAATTGCAGAAAGGTATTTACATTTAAAATAAGTAATCTAGAGTTGTTAAGAAAATAATAAGAACTCATATGTATAATCAAGTGGTATTGCAAGGCTACAAGGAGAATTTTCCGAGAATTCCCTTCTACCCTTCTATCAGATAGTCGGGGTAGCTAATACAAATTCAGAGTGAAAGAAGTTGTTAAAAAATGTTACGGGTTAAAATTAAAATTGATAAAATGGAAGCAACAATGATGGCACAAACAGAAGTATTAAGCCAACAAGTAAAGGCATTACAGACGGAATTGAACATAATAAAAACACCAATACAAATAGAAACTTATACAGATCGTGAAACTAGATATACCGATCTTAAAGAAATTAAGCTGGAAGTATTCAAAAGTTTACCACATTTTTCTGGTAATGCAAAAGAATAGCGTAAATGGAGACGGATTGTAGTAAGAGCATTAAAAGTGTCAAAGAATTTTGAAGATCATCATATCTTTACAGAATAATTAGTAATCCTGGAAAATAAGATATCGGGAGCAGCTTCAGAAATTTTGATAAATAATAATACAATATTTAACTTTAATGCTATTATAGAGAGGTTAGATTCAACTTATGGCGATAAACGACCTTTACTTATATTGGAAAATGAATTAACTTCAATACAAGGAAGTACAACATCTATTGATTATCATGATAAAATTAATGAAAAATCAAATTTGGCGTTAAATAAAATAGAAATTTCATATAAAAATGAGCATGCTATGAGAGCATTAAACACAGAAGCTGAATTAAAAGCTATAAGAACGTTCATATTAGAAATAAATAGTATGAGAACAAGAAACATTTTATACGGTCAAGTACCACAAACTCTGAGGGAAGCATTCGCATTATCACAAACCGTTAACCATGATATAAAATAGCAACAACTCGAAAATCAGCCTTTTAATAGACAAAACTAAAATCAAAATTGTAATGATAATCCGCCCAGGAATAATGTGAATACAACAACACAAAAGTCGAATCCACAATATCCACAGACGCAATTAAGAAATGTTCAACCTCCTAACGAAGTAGAACCAATGGAAATCGGTTCTTCTAGTAGATTCAGAAGACCTATGCAACAACCATTTAAACGAGGAAGAGAGAACAGCCAGATTCAAAAATCCGATGAAAAATCAAATGATAAAACAATTTGAGGATGCAGACAACGAATCAATTAATGTTATGTTTATGTATCAGAAAATCAAGAACAATACTCAGGACATACAGCGCCAGCTTTTTTAGATTTTCGAAGGGCTTGCCGATGTTAAACCTCAAAACTTCGGATGGCATGTCCAACCTTAATATAGGGTTTTCTAATAACGACTTGACAACTTTTTTTTAAATAAAAGGCAAACCATTTGAGATATTTCAAAAAATTTATTATTGGCTTGAAGTACAATCAAAACATCTATGAATGGATCTCGACTTCGTTCATATGGCCACCGCGGGCACGTTTGCAGCGGTCGATTCGTTGGACCCAATTTTCAACGACTCGAAAACACATTTCGGTCGAAACGGCCGCTATTTCGCGTTCAATTTTGGCTCTGAGCTCTTCCAATGTCGTCGGCGTGTTGGCATAAGCCAATGACTTAACGCAGCCCCACATAAAATAGTCAAGCGGCGTTAAATCACACGAACGAGGCGGCTAATCGACTGGCCCATGTCTTGAGATAACATGCTCACCATACTTACTCTTCAATAAATCGACTGTAGCGTGTGCTGTGTGGCTTGTGGCACCATCCTATTGAAACCACATGCGTCCAAGTCCATATCATCCAATTCGGGCCAAAAAAAAAATCGGGGATCATGGCGCGATAACGCTGACCATTCACAGTAACTTGACGAACCTTATCGTCGACGAAAAATATGGCCCAATAACGCCGTCGGCATGCAAACTGCACCAAACAGTTATTTTTTGTGGATGAAGTGGTGATTCATGAAGCACATGTGGGTTTTCACCCGACCAATAACGCATATTTTGCTTATTGACAAACCCATTGAGCCAAAAATGAGCTTCGTCACTGAAAATGATTTTGCGACTCCGAATATCTGTAGAAAATTTTTATAATTTTCAGACATTGCTCGTTAGTGTACTTTACCATGATGAAAATGTTGAGTTTACTGAATAAATGGACAGTGACAGTTTGATGATTAGTGAAAGAGTGCGTTCACAAATTAAATTCAAAGTTGTCAAGTCCCTATTGGAAAAACCTATCTATAACTTATTTATTGCTAAGATATGGCGTGACTTGTATTATTCCATTGGAAAATGCGTTGGAAAGCTACTGTCATTGTACGTCATTTCAGTATATATCATTCATTTGAAGCGTAAACAACAATAATTTTTTTTCACTCAAATATGTCGAACTTTGTGCCTAAAAAAGTGTTTTTGCGGGGAGTTCTCCTTCATTACTTTAATATGAAGAAAACTGCTGCCGAGAGTCATCGTATTTTGGTGGAAGTTTATGTTGAACATGCGCTAGCTGAGCGAACGTGCCAAAAGTGGTTTGTATGATTTAGTAGCTGAAAAACGCCCAGAATATGCGACCAGACACGAGGCAATAATTTTCCATCATGACAACGCTCGGCCCCACGTTGCTATTCCGGTTAAGAATTATTTGGAAAACAGTGGATGGGAATACTTACCCCACCTGCCTTATAGCCCAGACCTTGCCCCCCTTCTGACTACCATTTGTTCCGGTCGATGCAGAACGCCCTCACTGAAATACGGTTCACATCAGAGCAGAATATCAAACATTGGCTTGATTCATTCTTTGCTGCCAAGCCGGCGCAGTTCTTTTGCGATGGGATCCACAAATTGCCAGAAAGATGGGAAAAAGTCAGCTTCAGATGGGCAATACTTTGAATAGTACTATTGTACATGTTTTTCTTAAATAAACGTTCAAATTTTGAAAAAAAACGCAAGAAATAAATAACATACCAATAGTAATAATTCTATGACAAGAAATGTAGTATTAGCAAAAACAATATCAACTCGAACGATGTATGGCATCTCAATAATAAAGTTTAAAGGAATTATCAATGTTTTTGTTATAAATAAATTAGAAGAACATGATGCACTATTAGGTGTAGACGGACTATCTAAATTAAAAGCATGCAAATTACAATTTTTCTATTTTATTTATATAAAAAAATATATTCTCTATTAATTTTGAGCAAGTTCGTTCATCGCACTGATAACTTTAACTGCCCTTCAATTTATCTTACTATTTATACATTTTATGATTGATCGAGTTGGGTGGGCTTGAGTCATACAAATCAATTATTCTACCAAATGAAACCTAACACTACACTTATGAGATGCGATATTGTTCTATGTTTTGGTCTGGGTTTTGGATTGTGTCGTTGCTATTGCAATTTCTGCTATCTAAGCACTTCCTGCGTAAGTGTTGTGTGATTGCGCCATACGTTAACTCCCCTCTTCATTAAGAGAAACTTCCCGTTTCTTCAAACTTTTCCGATAGGTTTTTAATTTTGGTGTTCAGCTCGCTGAAAACGATTTCCTCAATTTCCTTTGTATTGCTTATATTTCTTGGAATTTGTATGGGGAACTTTTTCCTTATATCGTATACGATAAAACTGATGACTATGATTATTAACATGAATGTTGTCGTAGATGAAATCGGATGATTTGTAATTTCCTTTTTCATCGAATGAATTATATTAATATTCTGGAATTTTAATTCTCTATCCTCGAGCTCTATATATTCAATTGTGTCGTAATTGTTTAAATGGCTTGTCTTTAGGTAATCCCAAATTGCTGACGTCGGGTTTTGATATGTCGTATTGTCGATTATTGTTGTATTGTCAAATGTGACTAAGTAGACGCCTTTCACTGTATGTCCATCGATTGTGTGTTTGCCGGAAACTAATATCGCTCCATCTTTAATAATTTCAATTTCTTTATTTTTTTCTTTAATTTTTCAACATTGCTCTTTATTATTATTTAATATATCTGTTAAACATGATTCTTCTAAATTTAAAATACAAAATATGTTTCTCAACTCGATCTTACACTTTTTAACATTTAAAAACTTTTCATTACATTTTACAATTTCATTATTTATTATCAGTTTTCCGTCTTATGGCTTGAATTAAATATTTCGGAATTTGTAATGAATTGTTTGTTATTATTGTCTGTAAGTTCTGAAATTTTATTTGCTATAAGTACTAAGTCGTCATGGTCTGGTTTTCCTGCTATTCATTTCCAGATGGTTCCTAATTCATTGATTCCTCTTTTCCTTCTATGTCTTGTCATTCGTAACTGTCCTAATAATGATTTAATTAAACTTATTTCTACATCGTTATTATAATTATTGTCGTATAAATTGTTCGTCTGTATTAATTTCGTATTTTGTATAATTATTGTATTTATAAAAATGAGTTTGCGTTTCTTCTACTAGTTCGATAATATAAGTTTAATTGATAATATGGAAAATGTCACCGTAATTTTCGTAGATTGCCGTATTTCCTTGTTCTATAAGTACGTAATATTCTCGGGTATAGTCAGTTATTTTTGTGGACGCTATGCCCATTAGTATTAACGAAATCACGCAGATCATTTTCTTGGAAAGATATTTAAAATTCTAAGTCTTAATATTGTCTTTATGTAGTATTCGATTTCTTTGATGAATTCTGACTTTATTTCCTAAATCTTCCTTGACTTTTTGTCTTTCTTAGGAATTGGAGGCTCTCCAATTGGTATCTTTTTTTGATGTTTTTGTTGCAAATTTCACAATTTCTAACGAATCCCTTGAATTGTTTACTTATTTCGGGCCAATAATATGATTTATAAATTTGTTTGAGGTTTTCTCTGTAACTCCTATGTGCCCGCGTGTCTTTGCTCTGTTATCACATGTTGATTCTCACTATTTGTAATATCTATTGGAAAACTTTTGGCATACAAAATATTATTATTAAAGGTTTCTTTTAATTTTTCTTTAATTTCATACAGATCCTCTGGCGTACAATGTATCACGATGATCCTTGGTTGGATATATTCTTTAAAAATTGTTATAAGATTAACTACGGTATCATATTCTATAATGTGCCTGGTCTTCCCAAAATTTCTACCCTGTTCATGAATAGTAAAATTAGCTTTGCTCAGCAATATTTGCTGTTTAAATTGATTAAGAGGTTTTGAAGTTTCCTTAATTTCCGAATTATCGCTGCTTTCAGCGGAATGTTGTGTTCCTGTTATTGAAGATTCGTCTGATAAGTTATTTAAAATTTGCCTAGAAAGTGCATCTGCGACTATGTTTGTTGTACCTGGCATGTATATTATTTTGGGAACAAATTTTTCAATAAAAGCGTGCAATCTCTTCATTTTGGCATTAGGATTGCGGGCTGATTCCGCGAAGGGTAATGATTGGTGATCCGTATAGATCTTTAAATCTGAAACTTCATAAAGGTAGTTTCTCAAGGTTTTCAAAGCCCAAAAAATGGCATAAAGTTCTTTGTCATTCGTCGCATAATTTAGTTCCGTTGAATCTAGAGTTTTGGAAATAAAAGTTATTGGTCTACCTTCCTGTGTGAGTACACCACCTATTGCATTATTTGAAGCATCTATTGTAAGAATAAATTTCTTATTGAAATTTGGCTGTACGAGTTCTACTTCATTTATTAATGAATCTTTTAATTTTTGACAGGCTGAATTTCCCTCTTGGTTGGGAGACTTTCCCATTTTGTCCTAAAAAATGTTTTGTTAAGGGTTAAGCTACAAAGGCATAGTTCTTTATGAACTTCCTGTAGTATCCTGTCATACCTAAAAAGCTTCTTAATTGTCTTAAGGTTGTAGGTATTGGGAAATTCGATATTGCTTCAATTTTCTTGGGGTCTGTCTTAATAATATTATGGCTTACAATATATCCTAAATATTCTACTTTTGTTTTAAAAAAACTTCGATTTTTCCAAAGATATTTTCATGTCTGCTTTTTTCAACGTTTCGATTATTTTTCCTAAGTGTTTCCCGTGGTTTTCTTAAGTTTGCTAAAAGACAATTATATCATCGATATATACGTGATAGATTTTTCCTATGTGTTCACGCAGTATGTTATCCATCGCTCTTTGGAATATGCTTGGAGCATTTTTCAGCCCGAATGGCATTCTCAAAAATGTATGTATACTATTGCAATTAAAAATTTCTACGGAAGCCGAAAAAACGTTTGCAGGAATTTTAGATGTATTGAAAAATTACTTCAAGCCGAAAACTAATGCCAGGCATAAAAGGTTCGTTATTAGCAAAGCAGAATGAAAACAACAATATAGACTCCTCCCTCCCAAAAAAAGTAGTTCATATTCTGCTCTGCAATTTACATCAGCAACCGATATTTACCGCTTGATAGAGGTTTAGGTTTTTGATTTAGCCGCCTATAAAATATTATTTTGGCCGAACCCATAGAGATCCCAACTTGAAATTTGAAATGGAAATAGAGGACGATTCTCTATATAATATATAAAAAAATAAAAATACCATTTTTTGAGTTATTCAACGATATATGTAAAAAGGATATTCTGGAATATCCTTCGTCCTTGAAAATAAAAATTATTCCAAACCTTTGAAAGTTCACCTTTTCCTGAATTCAACAAGGTATATTTTATCAAATTCTGATGAGCAGAGCCAAAGTTATGATTTTTTTTTAATATAAAAGAAAGGGTAAATTTTGTTTTTGGCTAATTTTTGAAGTTCCGTTACATGTAAACTATACCGAATTCGACTTATGATTCATACCACTCCAATTAGTATTTCTACCACTTTTCAGTCAAATCGGAGGGAGGTCGTTCAGAGCTCCCCATATAGCATCGGCGATTTATCGTGGAATGACCCTAACATCATTAATCTTGACGTTTTCGGGCATATTGCAGGTCAATTAAAGAAAATTTAAGCAATAAAAAGGAAATTAAAAAGCTACAATGGTCATTTGGTTAAGCCAATGGGTGCAGCAAATTTTGTTTACGTATCAAATAGATGACTAATTTAATAGAATTTAAAATTAAAAAAGAAAAGTTTCAAAGAAAAGTTGTTCACAACAATTGGACGAAATCCACGTAAATGATATTAAAAAGAAAACAACAACAAACCAAAAACCAAATCTCATTTTTAAAAAGTTCGGAGATGTGTTCGAAGGAAAAGGTGTTTTGCCAATACCCTTAAAATCGGAAGTTGATCCCCGCATAAATCCATCACGCCAATAACCAAGAAGAATTCCGGAAGCTTTGTGATCTGATTTGCAAAAGAAACTTATACAATTAGAAAAGAAGGGCATTATTAGGAAGGTTGAACGCCATACACGATTAATAATTTCATGCTTGTGAAAAAGAATAACAAATTACAAATTTTAAATTTTTTTAGAACTTAAAATTTAAGAGTGCGTGACTACTCTTAAAATGCCGGAGTATGTGTTATGTTTTTCGGAAAATTGAATGAGAGAGAAAGAACGATATTTGGGCTCAGTGGCTGTTTCGCAAATGGGTGACTTCCAACAATTAATAGGGAGACTAATTTATTATTGTAAAATGATTTGTTGTATTTTAGGAAACCATTCATCTCACGAGATTGAAGTTACCCGAAAGAAAAAAGAATGTCTTCCAGGCACACATGGTATTGAACCCCGAACTGTCCGATTGGGAAGCCAATGCCTAACCACTTTATTTTTATAAATCGCCCAAATAAACATTATACTATACAACAGACGACTTATGTATAAAAGATAGTTAGGTAAAAATAATAAAATAAGAAACTTTGTTGGATGCTTCCTTACAAAAACTAGCGAAAATTGTTCTTTATGGAAAGTTGAGCCCTTAATTTTTATTTCGCTTTTTACACCTCAATCAATCCAATAACCACATTTTTCATCCAACACTTTTTATTCCATTGGAACATGCGTTGGAAAGCTAATGTCATTGTACGTCATTTCAGTATATGTCATTCATTTGAAGCGTAAGCAACAATAATTTTTTTTTCACTCAAATATGTCGAACTTTGTGCCTGAAAAAGTGTTTTTGCGGGGAGTTCTTCTCCATTACATAAATACTGCTATCGAAAGTCATCGTATTTTGGTGGAAGTTTATGGTGAACATGCGCTAGCTAAGCGAATGTGCCAAAAGTGGTTTGCACGATTTAAAAGTGGTGATTTTGGCTTGGAACACGATGAACGTCCTTTGCAGCCAAAAAAGTTTGAAGATGAAGAACTGGAAGCATTACTCTATGAAGATTGTTACCAAATACAAGAAGAGCTCGCAGAATCTTTTGGTGTCACTCAAGCAGCCATTTCAAAACGTTTAAAATGCAGCTGGATATATTCAAAAGCAAGGAAATGGGGTTCAACATGAACTCAAGCCGAGAGACGTCGAAAGGCGGTTTTGCATGTCCGAAATGCTGCTGGAACGTCACAAAAGGAAGTCATTTTCGCATCGGATTGTTACTAGTGATGAAAAATTACGATAACCATAAGCGCAAAAAATCATATATGAAACCCGGACAACCAGCCAAATCAACGGCAAAGCCGAATATCCGTGGCGCGAAGGTAATGCTTTGTATTTGGTGGGATCAGATCGGTGTGCTGTATTATGAGCTACTAAAACCGAGTGAAACCATCAATGGACAACGCTACCGAATACAATTAATCCGTTTGAAGAGAGCAATAGCCGAAAAACGCCCGGAATATGCGACCAGACACGAGGCAATAATTTTCCATCATGATAACGCTCGGCCCCACGTTGCTAGTCCGGTTAAGAACTATTTGGAAAACAGTAGATGGGAAGTCTTACCCCACCCGCCTTATAGCCCAGACCTTGTCCCTTCTGACTACCATTTGTTCCGGTCGATGCAGAACGGCCTCACTGAAATACGGTTCACATCAGAGGAGAATATCAAAAATTTTCTTGATTCATTCTTGGCTGCCAAGCCGGCGCAGTTCTTTTGGGATGGCATCCACAAATTGCCAGAAAGATGGAAAAAAGTCATAGCTTCAGATTTGCAATACTTTAAATAATACTATTGTACATGTTTTTCTTAAATAAACGTTCAAATTTTGAAAAAAATTCCATGGTATTTGTGTCGATTTAAATAAAATAAATCCGGTCTGCGTTAAAGAGTTTCCAAAATATCTGTCGTTCTTTTACGACGATTGTATAAATATCTCTGAGCAATTAAGTACCTCTGTGACTCCAGTGAATCCAATCATAATTCACACGTCAGGCTTATAACGGACAAACTATCAATCTTTGAACACAGTGTAAGATTGCTCATTTAATTGATTAAAGAGCCAGGAGCTTTTCCCATTTTAATATAATATTTTCCTAAATGACAAGCATTCCCCCTCTCCATGCCGAGGCGTCCCACTAGCCAATCACAATAGCCTTAATTCTTCTCTCACCGCTATCTCTTTTTCTGTTAAACTTGATTTTGTTTCAATTAAAATAACACTCCCAATATATCCCTGTACGTTATGTGTTGCTACATTCTCCTTTATCTACCCATCGAATCTTTTATCCTTGCTATTAAAGCGATTGACCAACTTATTGACCTTAGTGATTCCATCGACGATTTTATTATCTTTGGTGACATTATTCTGCCTCTGCTGAAGTGAATTCCATCGGATGATTAATTCTTTTTTACCGCGGCTTATGCTAGTTCATCCAAGGAATATCTATTCATTGATCGTATAACAGGCTCAAGCCCATGCTAGGTAAGTTGTTTCCATCGGTAGGCAACTAGACCTTATTTTCACTAGGGATGCCATTAACTTCACAGTAAAGTTTTGTCCCTTAACGTTATCAATTATATGTATGTAACTTTCACTCCCCTGCTCTTCCCTCATTTTTTCATAACTTCTACCATGGTCCACTTCTTCCCCTACTTATTATTCCATAAAGCTAACTTTCGCAAAATTAACATCTGTTTCAGCAATTCTTTAACTGATGCTCTTTCCAATTTTCACAGTAAAATAGAGATATTTATTTCTATTTCTTTTTACGTCCCTTCTTCACGACATACAAAATCATCTACCTACCCTCCCTAGTATAACAGAAGACCACAGTCCTTATGAAATTAAAGAAAAAAATTATAAGCAGTTCCTCTTCGCACCAATTCTTATTCTGAGCACTCTAACTGACTCGGAACCTACTTCCAAATCACCCAGATCTATAATCGCCTCTATGAGCGCTTTCTCGACACTGCGCACCAAACTTATCAATAATCCTAAGTGGTTTTATAAATTTGTCAATTACAAAAGACGGCTAAAACCCCTTTCTTTCTTTCTATTACCAACTTCTTTGTAACCTTTTTTAAACAATCATTTGCAGACAAATTCTTCGTACCCGACCCCATATATTTTAAGTACCTTACCAATATTTTATTGACCTCTGCCTCTCTCTCAATTTTTTCATTCTTCCCTTATCGAAGAAAAAGTTACAAAATCTCAGTGATGAATTTTTATCCGGACCAGACGGGCTCACTACAATATTTCTCAAAAAGTGTATCCCCATTCTTTTTCACCCACTTTCCTCCCTACTTACCTATCCCTCACACAAGAAGAATTCCACCAGTTTGGAATACCTCTTTTATAGCCCCGGTCCAAAAAGAGGGTTCAAAGAATGAAGTAATTAACTACCGTCCCATTGCTAAGTTTTCTCACATAACTATAATATTCGAAAGTTTTTTACATGAAGTTCTTAGCTTTTTGTGTAAGTCACTTATAGTATATCACCCAGTTAACATAGATTTCTGAAAGATGGATCAGCTACTACAAACTTAGTTAAATTCGTATCTATTGCACTTTCAGCCCTAGAAAATGGCAACGAAATCTTTGTTATTGCTACAGATTTTGCTTAGGCCTTCGAAAAAATATTTCATCGATTGATCATTTTTAAATTGACTTCCTCGGTCTTAAGCCCATATTATTAAAATGGGTATCTTCTTATTTGGAGAACCATTATTATAGCATTTTTTTAGTTCAGCCTTGTCAACCCCGTTTTTAGTCACTTCTGGTGTCCCACATGGCAGCCATCTAGTTCACCTTAACGATCTTAAGAGGATTATTTAACACTGCCCTCTACTCTGACGACACTAAGTGTGTCGTGTCTAAAGTGTAGTGACTAAAAAATTGCTTAGAGCCTAATGTCTCCCCAAGCTCAGTCTGTTCGCGACTTTGGAATATTATACGATAGAGTGTTAAACTTCCGTTCCCATACTGATGAAACCATCCTTAAAGAAAACTCATCGCGATGGTCCAAAGAATTTTGCAACTTCTATGTGACAACGTCCGGCCCTTTCTCGAATATGCCACCCAGGTGAGGTTTTCTTTTCAGTAAGTTCATATATCTCAAATTGAGAGCATTTACCGTCGTTTTCTTCAATTTTGTCTTCGAGGACTACCCTGGGATGACCCTGTCGTTTCCGCCTCAAACTTCTTAACCTGAGCACCCTCTAAAAATGCAGAGACGAAGCTGAAGCTCTTTTTATTCGATTGCTCTCTGGTTCTGTGGATTACATCTCCCTTTACAATTATACTTCCTTCAATACTAATCCTCGTTTCTTCTATATTTCAACCCATCGCACCTCTTTTGGTTCCAACGACCCGTGTGCTCCTCAAGGTCAACTCAAACCTTCCCGTTTTTTATTTTAACCTTAGCACTTCTCGTCTCAAGCTTGATCTCCTCCTCCGTTCCCTTGGTTCCTAATCCTTAATATTAATTAGTTTTTAAGTCCTTGTTTTTAAGTTAGATTAAGCTTATATTAAGCCATGTAAATGAGGTCCTGTTATGTATTGTACATAGCTTCCAAAAGAAGAAGAAGAAAGCCTATAAAGAATGTATTTATAATAAAAAGAAAGCTTAAAATAATAAAAATATTACTGAATACTCTTAAAAGCAAGCAAACTACCTAGTATCTTTAAGATTGCTAGTAGGCAAAAAAAACAATTCACAAGAGGAGAATTCGGAATTAAAGTTTAAATAAACGAAAACTTTGTTCAAAATACTCTGCGTTTCAATGAAATTTCATGAAAGATTTTACAATAAACAGCCCACTGACAAATGCTTAATGACTTCCCTACATTTCTTCCATGATAGCACCATTATTAACAACGATGTGACGTTCTTTCAGACAATAAAAGCGCAAAAAGAAAACGACTTAGAAATGAATCGTACAAAGATGCCCCGAATACCTGCGGATAAAACAAAATGAAGTCTACGTATTAACGATTTCATCAAAGGTTCGAAAGGAAGGCAAACAAAAGAAATTAAATTACATATTTACAAACACATTCTCAAGCTTTAAACTTCTTAGACGAACTGTTCTACAATTAAGTGCAACACAGAAATGATACTTAAAAAAACATGTTGAGTTTTTAAATCAAAGGTTCCATTTTGATTAGTTTCGCCACCTGTCAAAAAATAACAGTTTTAACATGAAATGTTAAATCTACGCTATTTCAAAAAAGAAAAAAAATACTACATTCGCTTCATTTCTCTGATCAATCGGGACACGCTATTTATGTGAAAAACTGAAATAGTGCACCTCTTTCTATTGAGCAAGAACTTAAGTCCCCCGAACAACAGGAGTCTCGTAACTATACCAATTTGGGGTTGGAAATGCATGATATTGATGTAGGATCAATCGAAAAACTAGTTTGAGGGATAAACCACAAGGATTTGTCAATAAGAAAGGGCTTTGCAACTCCAAGAATAATCGTCGAAAAGCCTTTCTGTCTACAATGTGTTACTGCTTGTTGGTATTTTTGGGTAAGAGGCATTATTGAATCTTATTTATTCGATAATGCAGTAGGTGTGGCTGTCATCGATAATGCATTGCGTTTTCGAATCATGATCAATGATTTTTATGGCCGGAATTTGAAAGTATAAGTGTGGTCAAAGTTTATTTCCATGCCACACAAATGCGAAACCATTGCTCTTTTGCGAAAAAGGTTTCTAGGCTGAGTCATTTCTTGGGATTATGCATTTCAACACTATGCAACTTTCTGGTGTCATGTGATGAGAACAACTAATGCCAATGTTTCTCAGTCAATTAAAAAACTCATAGCCACCATCTATGCAGGTATCGATGCAATAAGGGCCAAAAATTGTTTTATCGTTTTTCGTTTTTTTTTTTTTCTTTTTTTTTGATTACATCAATATGAAACATTTTACTAGAAAACCCCTTATTTGTAGCGTTACACATGTCAACAGTTCAGAACTGAACTGAACGAAGTAACCCATTTACCAGACGAAAAGTCATTTTAGCAAATCCTGTAGCCGTTTCATTCTTAATATATCAAGCAAACTATCTGACATGTACTCTTCATAGCCGAATGGCGGGAAACGGGTGAAGCCTGCCAAAAAACATTTCTTTTGAAAAAGAATAAAAGATTTTATCTTATAAATATCCCAACAATCGCAGATAGAGCTAATATTCAGTTAATTTTAAAGCTAAAACAGCCCCTGAATATTTTTTACTTTAAAGTAAAATTTAAAAAAATCAAGTAAAAGAACGAACTACGGAAACTGAGTGCTTGTTATTTGTTTATGATGCTGTTTTTTTTCTTTGCATTTTTGTCCACTGACAACCGTGGAAACCGTCAACTGTTTCTATTTTACCTCCTACCATCGGCAACCGATCGAGGACCATCCAGACTCGACTTGTCAAACTTATAAACGCTAGTGCTGACCAGTAGACAAAAATAGCAGTACTATAAATAGGACAGCGGATGAATTCCCCAGATGGAATCAACCCTGAAGTAAAATCCCGGAACAAAAGAAATAAGACCTTATCCGGGCTACTCCGACATATACGGGGATCAGGCCGGTAATGATTCCCGAGACTAAATCAGGATCTTATAAAAGAGATGATACCGGAGTTCTCAATGGACCAACGGCAGAGATCACATCTGTGAACGGATTACTGGCTTCGATCTAGCCGACAAAACTCGTCCTGGGAGTATTTATAATGGAACTGGCCCTCCATGTTGGCGGCTGAAAAAAAAAACAAAGTTAAGGTTTACTTTTGACAACTGCAAATGAAATAAGGACAACGATCTTTGAAACTGTACTTGGAATTTTAGGTGTCTCAACAATACACCATGCGGCCAAACAACTAGCGAAGCCCATGGACTGCTGCAAAGAAAACGTTACCGTCATCCAAAAAATGCGATAAGATGGGGCGGACAAAAAGGGGATGAAAAACTGTGAAATTTACTACGGTAAATGTCGATTGTTATCGACAGCAAAAGCACCGACTATTTGAATGCAGATTCGTTGTTAGGAGCAGTCTTAGGCAAGCAGTCTTGAGTTTCAGGCATTTTAACGTGCGCCTAGTAACAACCCGTATTAAGGGTAAATTTCCAGCACTATTCTTATATGCGTGCACCCCCACTTAGAGGAGAAAGATGACAACAACAAAGAAGACCTACGAGCAGTGGCACAGCTATGACACTTAAATTGTCCTCAGAGTCTCTTAAGAGTTTCTATGCAAGATTTCTCAAGTATTGCAGTCCAGGTTCAACATTGTCAGAAAGCCATCAGAAATGCTTCATCGGACGTACTGGGCTTTAAAGATGGAGAAGGTTTTTGGTTGAGGCCCAGATCCACCTCGGACTATAGCGCCACCTTAACTAAGTAAGTATTCTTGTACTTATTTGTAAAGAATGTTTTTTTAAAAAGGTTTCTTTAGTTTATAGTTAAATCCGATAGGTATTCCCACAGCTAACACTATCTTTTCAATAAGTAATTTTTGGAAAATCGTCATGCAAAGATTTAGGCTCTAGCAGCAGTTACAATTTTTAGAAATCTATTTCTAAAATCAGTGTTCAGTTAAAAATGTTTATCGATCGCTATGCTAATTTCACACAATTGAACATTTTTTCGCTGCATTTACTATTTTGGATTCCGAGCCACTGACAAGAAGATCCTAGTTTACCGATTCCTCGTCGTGCGCAGAAACTAAGCCTGTATCTATCAACGTTGTGGAAGATTACACAATGATCTTGATGTACATGCTCACAAGGCTAATTGCTGCAAGAATTGAAGCTACGTGGTCATCGTTTGCGTCTTAACTTTGCTGATTGCGTGCTTGAACCGTTGGAAGCCGATTGACTTTTTTAACGTTTAATTTTGCTCTGTGATGCGGCTTACTTCTGTCTCAGTGGTTTTGTTAATTAGTAAAATTGACGAATTCGGAGCGAGGAAAATCTAAAGATGATCTATCGGCTAACAACCCACTGTATGTTTCGGTTTATTTGCTGGCGCTTTTATTGGGCCGTACTTGTTTTAATAAAGCAAATCGAAATGTCACCGGTAATGGCGCTCGGTAAGGAACAATGATCAGTAATGTCAACAAGACATTTAATTTCGACGTTTCCAATTCGCTCGTCAGTTTCATTAGAATTTATCATTTTAATCAACCCATTTTTGTGACCTGTTCACACTTTATGCAAATTTGTTTTGAGACTTAAGTTAAAATTCGACAACGAATTACTTTAAATTTTCTTACGTAATTCAGCGGATTTCAGTAACCAATTGCGAAATCTTTTCAAACTGTTTCTTGATTAGCGTAATTTTGAAATAAAAATTTGTGGACATTAGACAAAATTAAAATATTTTCTTACTTCTATTTCGAAACACTTTATAAAAATCAAATGCGTTTTATGTACAAGTTCCTACATACATTCAGGATATTAAGATGCAATGGAATCACCGTTGAACTATCTAAATTCTAAGCAAAAATTTCATGTAAGCACAGTGTAAGCATAGCAATTCAGCCATTTTCTGAAATGCATTCAAAAAAAAAAAAAAAAGCTTTTTAGTATTAGCCAATGTCTAAACCATTAAACTTTCAGGAATGGTTTTGTAAGCTTTATTACACATTGGGTGTGTTCGGTGTGAGAATTTCACGAATAAAATATAAAATAAGGAAAAATAATCATAATTGCTTTCGAGTACGTACATTGAGAAAATACTTAATTTCCGCTCCTCAACAAATTCCTTCAGACAAAATTTTTAAATTTGTGCAAACTAGATTGAAACGAAAAAAAAAATTAATCAAAAGTAAATCGAATTGGTTGTTAAATAAAATTTGTATTACATGTAGGTCTACAGGGTGTCCCAAAAATTTACGTTAAGCCGGAAACAGGTGATATGTCAAGTGGTTTAGGTTATCACAAAATTATAAAAAAATCTATGTCATGTACTTTTAGAATTATTGGCACTCAAATTACAACTTACACAAATCAGTTTAACATGAAATAGTGAGGATCATTCTAAAAAAGCAAGAAGAGAGTGTACCTTTAATATTAAAAAAAATTAGAAATAATGAGTAGCTGAAGAACTACGAGTACATATCAAACAATTTCATATATCATATAAAAAGAATACTTGACAATGTCGTGTATGTATCAAATAAAGTATGGTCGTTCCAACTCATATATTGTCCAAATATTTTAAACGATCAACACGTTCTACAGTAAAGCAGCTATTAGAACAGACGGCATTGTAATTATAAGTGGACACATACCATACTGTGCGTCACACCAAGCATTACAATGACGAAATTTTAAGCAATCAGGCGAGTGAAAACAGAAACTCAAATATTAAATAACGTAAACTTAGTATTATCACTAATCACTAGGTTATGAAAATTAAACAAGGAGTATCGAAGTCCTTGACTACCAGATTGTACACTGGGAAAAAGTAAAACGAAGCAATAACATGTTGCAATGTGTTCTCTGCCAAAGTTTCGGGCACGCCGCGTCGAACTGCGAAATGCAGCCTTGATGCGTCAAGAACCACAAATCAGAAAAATGCTCTCTGGGTAGGGATGGAGCGTTGGAAAAAAGCCAACTCTCTTGCGTTTTATGTAAGAATACGGGACACACCGCAAACTATCAGGGTTGTTCCAAATTCCAGTACATAAAAAGAGTAAATCTGGCTCGGCAGCAAAAAGTGAAAATTAAACGTCCACCGGTTCAAATACAAACACCAGCCGTTACTCCTCAAGTTACCTACGCCCAAATGGTGGCAGGTAAGGGGAACACGGCACAGCAAGCGAAAGTTGCTTCTCAGGCCTCAGTGCATATAGCACTGACATGCAAGCTATTTTGCTCTCTATCCAGGGGCAGATGGCTCAGATTCAACGTCAGATAACCGAACAAGCTACGCGCGTGGATCAAATTTACGCACTGCTGCCATGACTAACGCACCTCCAGTCGTAATGGGTACATAAATGGCCGAGCAAACCCTAAAGGTCTTAGCAGTGAATGCCAATTCACTGATTAGGATTGAACGAAGACCTGCACTATTCAAGTTGCTTAAAATAATACGAAGAAACTGACCCAACTCCATACAAGGAGGAGGCGTTGCAATCTACATAAGAAAAAATATACGTTTTAAGAGAATGTACAGTCGTGTAGTGCGTAGGTTTCAGGTGCTTGAGGCATGTATCGTTTATATCCCTCCTCCTCGGAATTGAAGGAAATCTTTTTCATTATCTGCGGAGATTTCAACGTCAAATACAGAAATTGAAGGAATAATACACCAAACACTAGAGGGAACCTACTATTCACAGTGTGGTGTACCGACTAGGCGCTAAGGCGACGGATAGTCTAGTCTAGTTCACCTAGACACGGGTGAACTGTCTTCGCGCTGTAAACACCAACAACCTGAATATATTTCCGCAAATAAATAAAATATTTCGCAGGAAAGATCAAAACAACCTTTCATGTCTTAAAATCACCCGAACGACAGACAATGAACGCATACTTTCAACAGCAGGCATAGATTCAAATGAGGCTGTTGATGATGACATGTTCTTGGTGATCGAGGATCCACAATAGAAGGTCTATAGAAACGACTTTCCACGAAGTGTGCAAGACGAATGACACCATTGGTCAGAACCACAACCTGGTAAATCGAGTCCTTGTGCACAATTTTTACCTTCGAAATGAAATAATGAACTGGCGAATCGAGAGCTCGGGTTTCAACCAGTTCAGTGACCAGAATATGGCAAATAATGTCATTGCCAATGAAAGGGAACTACCCCCGTTTATTTCGAAGGAAGAGCTTCAAACGATCTTCGAAACAATTATAAGTAAGAAATCAGTGGGAACCGATGGTATACCAAAAATTGTGTCTGGACATCTCCACCAGAAGCCGAGCACATTTATACTACCCTGTTTAACAATAAAATGAATAATGCACATTATCCAGGATCTCCGGTCGATCAGTCTCCTTCCAAATATCAGTAAGGTTTTCGAAAAGTTAATCAATAGAGTCCTGACTAAGTGGGTTGATGACAGAAATATTGTTCCGGATAATCAATTCGGTTTCAAGGCGGGGCATGATGTTATTCAGATTCAAATCGTGTAGTCAAATACCTTATGAGTCTGAGTACATAAAATTCTATCCTTACTAAGTCTTGTGCAATAGGGCGAACCTAATAAGAGTGGACAATTTTTTTATTAAGTTGAATCGAAGGCACATTGCAAGAGCAATGACCTCGTCGAATAACCTGATCTCCGGGGCTTACTACCCCAATTATATGTATCACGAGAGAGTGCACTTTGACGGCTTTATTCCCCCAGAAGCGTTCCTCTTACTAGATAAAAAAGGTCTGATCCAGGATAGATAGCGGTGCCGTTAATCTTCCACGTCGTTCGAACAGCTGCAGACAATGCGGAACGCCTCCGGTTCAGTAGGGCGGTAGGGAGTCACAACTTGAGGGATGTTGCTCAGCATCACCAATAATTTTGGTGGCTTGTTGAAGGAGAGGAATCTACGTCCACGAATTCCTCTATTGCAGGATAGCTCCACTAAGGAGCAGAGTTGATCAGCCTAACCGGCTTACATAGCTTTAGGTAGGTTTAAGATAGTCGTTAAGAACAAAAAACCTTCTACAAAAAAAAGGAATAATACCTAGAACAAGTTTAAGTAGGCTAAGTAAGTAAGTAATTAACGTTTATTTTAGGTAGTTTTTAGTTTTTAGACTTAAGTTTTATATTATATTAAAAAAATTTAATTTACTAAGATTTTAAATTTAAAAAAAAAATCTTATTTTTAATTATATTTAATTTAATTTAATTTAATTGCTAGGTTTAACTTATAGTCTCCGCATGGGGCCAGTAAGTTAGAATAAGATAGTTTTTTTTAAGTAATTTAAGCTAATTTTTAAACGTTTTTTTTGTCTAACATGTAAGAATTAATGAATTAATTAAATAAAAATGCGTTTAAACTGAAACTGATACAATGAAAATTAAACCACCTACATAGTTAGTATAAATTAGAGTTGAGAACGGCAAATAAATCGCGATAGTTATTCTTTGAGTAAGATAAAACGGTGTCGCCGGCAAAAGCTATAATTCTTCCTTTGGGTGGTTGAATAAATAGAGAATTAACCTACAATATATTAAAATCAAAATTGTTCTTAAAATGGACTCTTATGGAATACCTACGTTAACTAGTTTTTCCTGGTTCAAATTACAATTTATTTTTACCCTTTATTTTATAAAAATATTTTTTATTTAAATAAAAATCAAACCACGAACGTATTGATCCTTTAAAGTCTGCATTATACAATTTATTAAGTAGCAACTTATAATTTACCGTATCAAAAACTTCGATGATGTCTACAAATAACGCAGCAGCAACTTCAGAATCATTCAAGGAATGGTAGATTTCCCCACACAACTCTAATAAAGTATCTTTGATGGATGAACTTGATGAAACTTGCGGTTTGCTAAGAGAAAATTTTCCATCATGACAACGCTCGGCCCCACGTTGCTATTCCGGTTAAGAACTATTTGGAAAACAGTGGATGGGAAGTCTTACCCCACCCGCCTTATAGCCCAGACCTTGTCCCTTCTGACTACCATTTGTTCTGGTCGATGCAGAACGCCCTCACTGAAATACGGTTCACATCAGAGCAGAATATCAAAAATTGGCTTGATTCATTCTTGGCTGCGGCGCAGTTCTTTTGGGATGGGATCCACGAATTGCAGGAAAGATGGGGAAAAACCATAGCTTCAGATGGGCAATAATTTGAATAATACTATTGTTCATGTTTTTCTTAATTAAACGTTCAAATTTTGAAAAAAAAAAACCGCACGAATTAAATTACATACCCAATATTTTTTTCTTTTTCATTTTTAATGTATTTTATTTCACTTTTCTTAAATTTACTTTACTTACAAGCTAACAGAAAAAATGCCAAAATGCTAGCTTAACATAACTTAATTAACTTATTCTAAATTACTGGCACCCCAAGCGGGCGCTCTAAGCTAAACTGTATTCTTATTCTATGTCCTTTGACGTCTAAATTAACATTTAAAAAAATAATTATTATTCATTAAACATCTAGTCAAACTAAGAAAATATTAAGTATTTAAAAAAAAACTTAATGAATAAACATTTTTTTTTTTTTTGTATATATTTAAAACTTAAAATCCAACTTAAACTACTTAAATTAACTACCTATGCTAACTTATACTAATCCTTAAATACTTAGCCTAACTATATAATCTACCTTAATCTAATTGTTAGCAAACTTCAAGTTGCTAACCTAATTGTTAGAAAACTTCTTGTTGCTAACCTAATTGTTAGCAAACTTAACCTAATGCTAGCATACCCAAGGTTGCCAACCTTCATACCATAAAACTACCCTATCCCATGTAAGTCGGCCACTTGCTAAACATAGCAAGGAAAATATGGGATAGAATTTTATGTACTCCGATTCTGGTGTTCTGTAAAGGTGAAGACAAACCCTAAGGCACGCCCTCTCAAACACCCGAATCTTTTCCATTAAGCTTGCTCTCACGTTGAACCACACGGGACACCCATATACCAGCATGGGTCGGATGAGGGCAATGTAGCAGATAACTTTCACCCTCGCATCGAGTTGGCTGCTATAAAACAGTATCTTTGTAAGGTCAAAAGCACTTTTGGACTTTTGGACCTGTTCTGTACGCTATCAAGTCATCTGCGTATGCTTTGCTATGGGGAAGTGAAGCTATAAAATCGCTTGTGTAAATGTTGAATAAGATCGGCGAATTAACCGCACCTTACTGCAAACCGTTTTTAATGTGAAATATTCCAACAGAAGTCGCATCGCCATATTTCACGATGAACAGTCTGTTGATGAGCTTATTATGAAGAATATACAAAAGTGGTTTGCTGATTCCCAGTCTGGTCGGCTTGAAGAAAATCCCCTCGAACCATACGCTCTCGAAGGAGTTTTCCAAGTCAATCAGGCAAACTCCAGTACACTGGTTTTTAGTCCATTAGATATCTTAGACCAGCCTAGACGCGGTATGTATGACATCATGCCCCGCCTTGAAACCGAATTGATTATCCGGAACTATATTTTTGTCCTCAACCCACTTAATCAGGACTCTATTGATGGGCCTTATGGTTAAGGTCACACTGTAGTATCTGTTCTTACCAGCTAAAGATATGTGGGGCTACGTTAAGTCATTGGTTTATGCCAACACGCCGACGACGTTGGTAGAGCTCAGAGCCAACATTGAACGCGAAATAGCGGCCGTTTCGGCCGAAATGTGCGACCGAGTCGTTGAAAATTGGGTCCAACGAATCGACCGCTGCAAACGTGCCCGCTGTGGCCATATGAACAAAGTCGAGTTCCATTCATAAATGTTTTGATTGTACTTCAAGCCAATAATAAAGTTTTTGAAATATCTCAAATGGTTTGCCTTTTATTTAAAAAAAAAGTTGTCAAGTTGTTATTAGAAAACCCTATATTAATGTTGGCGTGGTGTAGTATAGTTAAAACTTAATACTTAGATCGAAACTTTTAGCTAGTTATTTATGGAAGAACTTGCCTGTAAATTTGACAAAGCTAAATTGGAAAATCCGATAGAATTTCCAGAATTTTTTTCCTTTAGGAATTGTCCAGTACCACGCTCAAATAACTGCACCATTCCTAACTTTTTTACAGTTACATTTATTGAATTCGGCTTAAGTTCAATAAATTGTAAATTGACTCCAATAATTTATCTGCCCATTCGAGTGGCACTATCAATTTTTAAAGACAACAATCTACCTTTTGCATTCCTTCGAATTTCATTTTTCGCTGTATGAACTTTTACCTCAACAAACTCCATGATATTGTGTGAGGATATCAGCGAAATGCTCAATCCGGCATAGATGTCTAAATGTTTGAAAGGTCTTCCAAAATTTGTAACTATTTTAATTATCGAGATAAAAAAATGTTCCTTGTTCACTTCCAAACATATTTTTATTTTATTTTAAGGCACTTCGTCTATATTGTCGAGGCTGTTTTTAATTACTGCATTTAATGTCCTTAAATGACGCCCACTCAACTTCAGTAATAGGCAATTACGCATGCACTGCTTCATAACTTAGTGACAATTCTAAATAAGATTTATTCTTTTCACTCAGCGATATTTCTCACTAATTGACCAGAACCTAAAAAAAATAATGTAAAGGTTTCTCTCCGACCAAGAGCGAAAAAAGTACGGTGATGCAAATCGGTTATTAAGTAATTTTATTTCAAAATCTCAATAGCAGAGAATATTGTAAAAACCTTTCAAAAGCTTGAGAGTTATTTGCGAGCATTGTTTTTAACTTATAAATACCTACCTCTTTTTTTTAATTTGAAAGTGAACTTAAAATTTTTATTATTGGTTATTCATGGTATTTACTTTTTGAAAATGATATTATGTAAATGTTAATGGCTACGACTACGTCTGAGGTAATCCATTCTGAAGGTCAAATTTTGGGCGACTCGTTCGAGCATAGCGCCTATTATCTCGAGAATAACACGAGTAATGGCTTCCAAAGCATCAACCGTAGCTGGCTTATTCCTGAAGACCTGAGACTTTACATATCCTCAGAGAAAATAGTCCAAAGGTGTGATATCGCACGATCTAGGCGGCCAATTTACCGTAGCAAAACCTAAAATTAAGTGCTCACCAAAATGATTTCTCAACAAGTCCATTGTTTCACGCGCTATATGGCTCGTAGCACCGAGACCATCTGCTTGAATTTCAGGAAGTAAAAATTAACATGGCACGATAACGGTTGAATTTAGTTATATATTCTGATTTGCTTTATTTTGGAAGAAATATGGATCAATGATTCCATCAGCCCATAAACCACACCATACCGTTGTTTTTAATAGATGTAATGGTAGCTCTTAGTACTTTTCGGGTTACTCATCAGCCCAAATACGGCAATTTTGTTTATTAATGTATCCATTGAGAGAGAAATGGGCTTCATCACTGATAAAAATTTCACGATAAAACACTGGATTTTCATTGAGTTTTTCCAGAGCCCATTCACTGAAAATATGAAGCAAATTCAAGTCGCTTGGCTTCAGTTCTTGCACAAGTTGAATTTTGTATCCTTAAGTAAAATACGCCAAGTTATCTAATACGCCAAGCCAAGCTGCTGAGAACGACAACGAATCGATTCGTTACGGTCTTCGTTTACACTCTCAACTACAGAGGCTTCTTCACTACGTGCTGTATGTGGTCTAACTGGTCGAGTCTCATCCACTAATGTAAACTGGGAGTCAAATTTGCGAATGGTATTGGCAATAGTTGTTTCAGTAGGTCGATTATGCGCACCGTAAGTTCCTCGAATCGCACGAAAAACATTTCTCTGAACAATTTAGAGACGCTGTTGTGGTGTGAATCTTGCCATGATGACTTGCTAAACGATACTGAAAAAAAATGACAAAGTAGTTTGATAGGAGTCATTCGTGATCTGTCAAAAAAAGCCTATTAAAAATCAAACCTCACGATGAATCACCATATAAGAGATTTCCTTCTGTGAGTTTCGTTGGGGGTTCCCGATTTCTACTTAACTTTTCTATATTAATTCTCTTCTCTAAATAACTAATCGTGGAATGAAATAAATTCTTTTGAAATATGTTCAGTTTTCGAATATAACTATGAGTTTTATCGGATTTAAGGTCTCTACTAAATTTATATACGTATATTCTACCATAAAATGGATCGTAGAGTGTACATGTTACTTAGTGGAAGATTGGATGTTCTTATTGTATGTTGTAATTGCTTCGTTAGGAATGTATTCGTAGTTTTTGTCTTTGTATTTGTCGTAAATAATTCTGTACATTACGTTACTTGTTGTCTGTTGAAATAATGCTGTGTGTAAGTGAATGACGAACTGTTTCTAAAAATCCCTACAAAGGTTTACAGTAAATTCCGATCTTCGATCGGTAATCAGTTTTCCAGATATCCCATGTAGACTAATGAAGTGCTTTATTGATTTAACCAATTTAAGACTTTTTTATATAAACTATACAAGCGGCAGCGAATTTGGAACATATATCTACCATTGTTAGAATGTGTTTTTTATTAATAATATAAATGTCAACATACATATTATATAATATCAAGCGATTTGACGGACAGGCACTGAGAAGGGTCAATCTGACGATACCCAGTATTACAATAGTGTTTACTCGATACAATCCGGGAACAAAACAAATGAAACCTTATCCGGGCTAATCCGGAACGTTTGAAGCTCAGACCGATAAAGATTTAAGGGACTAAGTTAGGGTCTTGGAAAAGAGATGCAGGCTATTAATGGACGCTCACATACAGAAACGGGTTACTAAGTTTGGTCTACTAATATAATGGAAATGTCCCTCTAAGTTGGAAACTGTTCCCGTAACTGTTCCTGTAATTTCCCGGTCATGGAAAAAATATGTAGTTACCAAGCAACAACAAACGGCGGATACGGAAAGTTCTACTGTTAACAACCCATGTAAATGAAATAAGTATAATGACCATCGGATCTTTGCGCCGAACATCAGGCCTCTTAATAGACCACGTGCAGCGAAACATTAATCGGAGGCCCGTGACTACTGCTGCAAAGCAGATAACAACGCCATCTAAATGGGATGGGCCGGACGAACGAGGATAAAAACCCGCGTAATCTATTAAGTAACAATTCGTACTAAGCCTAGATTACTAAGTACTAAGAAAAATTACGACAAGGATTGCTCTTTAATAGCTCTTACTTAGAACACTAGAGATGTTATTGAAATTGTCCTCTGCGACTTTTATACAAAGCTACAAAGAGGGGGAATCTTTAATAGTACTGTCGGAAGGCATAACCTACACGACGACACCTTCAATAACTGATTTAAGCTAATCGATTTTGTGCTGTAGGGTAGAGCGCGGTTCCCTCATATCGATATTCGCAAGGTGATTTGCTGAACTACTGATCAATCAACCGCCGACCAGATTGATCACCAAAGCACTCTTCCAGTATAATGCGTGTCCGAACGTTTCAAGAGGCCAGCAACGATTCCGACCATTACCTTGTTGTAGCCAAGGTACGATTGCGTATATCCCGCACTTAGGAAAGGCAAGCCTATACTGTGAGAAAGTTCCATTTTGGGCGGCTACAATCTCAGGAGATCGCCAATTCCGATAGAGTCTTCCATAATACCTTAAGAGATACTATGCCGCCAGCTTGAAGTATCAAAGACCAGTGACAGCATTGCCATAAAATCCATCAGAGATGCCCATCTGATGTGCCAGTATATATTTGGCCACCACAACGTATCCTCTCGTTTGACGACGACCGCCACTAAGTAAGATGCTTACCCTGCAGCGCTGCATAGAATGACTAGAGCAGCTCACGCGGTCTACAAACACAAGTGGAGAGACGAACACCGGCTTCTCAGGAGGAAAAATAAGGAGCATGAGAATCCACGGACATAATCTCCGATCCAAAGCCTGTAGAGACAAACAAGGAAACATAGTAGTAGAAAGTAGTAGAGTCGTAGTCGATGCTGGAAACAGCAATTTCGTAGAATGTATAATGACAGTCAGGCAGAATAAACTTCCACCATGGACGATGCAGACCAACAATTCCGTTCACCCGACCTGGATGAAGTAAAGATAGTTATATCTCAGCTTAAGTACAATAAAGCTACTGGAGCGAATGATCTGACTGCCGAGCTCTTCATAGCGGCAAGCGATGATTCGGTAAAGACCATACAATAACTCATCTGTTAAATATGGTGGGACGAAAATATGCACGATGAATGGAACTTTAGCATTGTTCGTCCGATCCCCAAGGAAGGAGATCTTTGAGAGTGTGCCAACTACAGAGATATCAGTATTCTGAGCATCACCTACAAGATTATATCTGCCGTATTGTGTGAACGCCTGAACCCGTTTGTCAACAACCTGACTAGTCCATATCAGTGTGGCTTAAAGCCCGGAAAGTTCACCATCAACCAAAGACCATGAAATACTGCGACAGGACTTGGAAAAGAGCCATGAGGTATAAATCGATACACATCATCTATTCTTCTATTTTAAGGCCTCGCATGACAGCATAGATGCCATAGAGACCAGATATACAGATCAATGTTTAGTTTTAGCATCCCTGACAAACTCGTCCGTTTGTGCAGGATAGCTGCACCATCAAGGTCCAAAAAGAACCCACCGAAACCTTTCATGTCAAAAAATTATTTAGACATCGCGAGCCGCTGTCATGCGATTTCTTAACATCATTCTTAACAGAAAAGTACAAAATCCACGAACACAAGAAGCACAATCTTTCAAAAGTCCGTCCAATTATCAGTGGTACTTTCGGGAGTATTTTTTTAGGGGCGGCTAAGATGCCATTATCATCTGGTGAGTGACGCTGGTAGAGTGGATATCCAACGTTTCTAGTTTGATTTTCCGAAATAAAAGCACGTGGATAGCGTTTTGTGCATTTATTGTCAGACATACAAACTGAACTGGGATTGTGCTGTTGGTATGGTCCGTGGAGCATATTGGTCTTCACACTTCGTGTAACTTTGGATCTATCTCAGGATCAGGAATTTCGGCGGAAATGATGTCATCAATTCGGTCTGGTGTAATTTTGCCCACCATCCAAAGAAAAATGTGCGCTTGCGGCAAACCAGTATCCTTAAAAGTTCATTGAACTGACCTTTTTATTTGTCTCGAAGCCTAAAAATTTGCAATTTATGAAGTAACAATCAAGTGTTTTTTTTTTACTAACCATTGACCGGATTTATCATCTCAAGAGATATCCGTCTTCACTACGGCAGAACGTAAGCAGATATTGAGTGCGTCATATGATCGATGCATCTCACTTATTCGCCTTAGTGCGTTTCCAGTTTTGCCGCTTTTATGACAATGCTCTGATCATCAGATGGCATCTGTTCCACCGGACTCGTAAACAATTTGATGCGCTCATTGTGTTCGTGTAACATTTGCTATAATTGCTGGACTATTTTTTTTTGTATTTAAGATAGCAAAACGTTGTTCAGTGCCACCAATTTATGTATATACATGCATTTTTTCTTTTAACTTACTACAATCCGACCATTCTGACTTGCATTCCCCCCTATTGCACTTCTTAATTTTGGCTCGGGTTCGATAATTTATTTTTTTCTTATATACGGTCTCATATTCGCTGCTTCCCAAGTGCCCTTATACGACGTCTTACTAATTTGAAAGTCCTCAACGTCCGTCAGTATCTGGGGCACCCGGCGTACTGACAAAATTCCTTACCATGACATAATCATCTACTTTTTAAATACGTGACGCATTACGTCTTTTATCAAACTTCTGGTTTTTGTATTCCTGCACCTGTACCTGCTTCCGAACAGCTCCTGTTCTCTTCACCTTTAAATCCGGTTCCTCCCTTTACCCGACTATTTCTTCCAAATTTTCTTTTAGACGATCGATTATCCTACCACTCTGTCTCACAGCGAATAGTAATTCACTTGGGGCCAGCCCTACGCTTCTATGCACCGTATTATTCATGGTAAACTCATGATTTTCTAAACTCCTGTTTCCATCGTGACTCACTGCTTTCGCTATCATAGGTCCCAGGCTCCCATTTATTCGCTCTATATGTCCATTGGCTTGCGGCGACCCTGTACCTTTATATGTCTTATATAATTCTCCCCCTCTTATATAATTCTTCCCCTATCCGTAACTATGTTCTTAGGACGACTGTATGCAACGAAATACTTCCTCAAGAGTCCTAGAACCTCCCGCGCGTACGTGCTTTGAGTGGCGTATAATTTAACGTACTTGGAATACATAGTTCTCCTTAAATCTCTTCAATCCTTTTGGGCCAAAATGATTGATATGTAACGTGTCTACCGGAACATTGCCCTTTGGTATGTTATGTAGAAACCCTCTTTCCTTCCATGCTTTGGAGAATATGCAACGCACGTTAAGCAACTCTCCAAATAACCCTTCACTTTGAGTGTCATACGGAGGAACCAGTATGTCTTCTGAATAGAGTCAATCGTCTTATCAATGCCCCCATGTCCCATTTCGTCATGGCATTTGTGTAAAGCTCTATGCTCCATTTTCTCGGGAACGTAGAAAAGAATGCCATCCTTCACTTTCGGATACACCAACCCATTATGCATCTCGTAAAAAGCATCTTCTCTCTCTTCTAACATTTTCCTCAAGCCCCTGATCCGTTCGTCCCGCCCCTGACTAATTGATAGACTCTGCTCGAAGGTGTTACCTTCCAGCACTAAAATATTCGTACTTCTACAGAGTTCATCTACATGCCGCATTCTCTCACCGCAGCGATGCTCAACAGAGTAATCGTAGATTTGCAATTCCATGGCCCACCGAGCAATACGCGCATTAATGTTCTTTTTTGTTTAACGTTAGGGTCAACGAGTTGCAGTCCGTCCCCATCTTGAAAGGGATACCTTGCAAATATAAACGAAAACGCTCCAAGGCATAGATAATTGCCAGAATTTCTAACTCGAAACTGTGGTACCTAGCCTCGCATTCTGTAGTTCTTCCTGGAAAAAAAAAACACTGGGTGTAGCTTTTCGTCAAATTTCTTCTGCATTAGCATAGAGCCGAACTCAATTGAACTAGCATCACAGGACCGGAGCTCCCAGTAACTTGTTCTTGAGCAATTCAAAACACTCTAGTTCCTCTTTCTCAGACTTAAAATCAGCCGACTTCTTTATTAGATCGTATAGCGGCTTTCCAGTATCGAGAAATCCTTAATAAACTTCCTAAAATATGAGCACAACCCCAAGAAGCTATGAACCGACTTCCAGTTCGGTGATAGTCGAAAATTTGCGACCGCGCTCATCCCTCTCTCATCGGGGCTGATACCCGCTTCCGAAGTGTTATACCCCAAATATTTAATACTCGAATATAAAAAATTACATTAGTCTATTCTTAAGTCCAACCTATTCTCCATTAGTCTACCTAAAACTACCTCTACCTCTCTACCGCTACCTCTTTAAAATTTCTAGATCTTCCACCACGTTCTCAGTCGCGATAATAATATCGTCCAGATAGAGAGCTATCTCCGAATTTCTTATCATGTCTTCGAATACCTTGTTGATAAACCGCTAAAACGTCGACGGCGCATTCCAAAGGCCAAACGGCCTATAGGAGAAGTATACTCCGAGTCACTAGGCCTAATTACACCCTATTTTATAAGGTCGTCAAGTATCATATTCAATTTTTCCCTCTCATAGTAAGAAAGACGGCGCGGAGGACAATTGAAAGGCCTCCTTTCAGTGATATTTAACTTCATCTCGACACTCACCAAGGGTATGTCGGTACGACTGCAATCAAGGTAACATTCGTTAAATATGTCAAATACTCTGTTCTGTACATCGATTTTTAGCTCTTCGTTTACAATAATACGTTCTTTACTCTCCTCTATATCTGTGTCATTACAAATTTAAATTTGTAATATATTTGATTTATATTACAAACTTCCAATCTGGTTTTTTTATCTTTTCGTACGTTACCCATTTCCTCTGTACTTACGACTTCTTTCATTAATTTTAATTTGGCCTTACTAATAAAATCTCTGCCTAAGATCAGTTGGACCGCCATCGTTTCATCCGGAACCACGTACATGACCAATTTAATTTCTTCGTTTTCAAAATTTACTAAACAACTATTAATAAAATTACTTTCAATTTACATTTAATTATTCCATAAAAATTATTTACACGGCCACAGTATTGTTTGTTTATATCAATTCCGCAGATTACTTGGTACTGTTGGCGTCGCACTAAGCTGATGGAACTCCCTGTGTCAATTAGGCATTCTAAATAAGATACATAATTACTTTTACAAATAAAAACAACCAACTTTTAAATTTCTTACAAATCTTTAATCATCGTCCAACTCCAGGTGATGAATTATTGGCTTTCTCTTTGCGTAGGCTACAGCAAAATGCCCCATCAGCGCGAATGTGGCAGGCTCCTCTCTCGCTATCTTCGGCTTCCTACATTCGGCAGCTAGGCACCACCTTGCGTTACAGTTGTAACATCGCGGCTGCTCCCTCTCATCAGCGCTTCTCCTCGTCGGCAATCTTATGGCCGAAAATGCCTCCAGCAGGTGGAGCTTATCGGTAAATCTCTGAATACTTGCCTGCGCCCGGAGGTGAGTGTCCGGAATCCTTTCAATGATGCACTCGATCATCTCTTCAGGCGCTAGGTTGTCTTCACTGGCCAAAATCACTTTGTCGTGTAAATAGTTGCGAAACATTTCCCCCGGAGACCATGTCCTGGCTTCAAACTGCCTGCGAAGCTCCAAACGACTTTTCGGACCATTAAACAGCGATCTCATGTGGGCTAACATGTCCTCAGCCGACGCCATTTTGTGGTCCGCCTTTTCGTGGTAACACGGAGTGCCTTGCCTTCCAACTTGCTGGTCATTAACATTTTTAAGACATGGTCTTCCAGCCTGTAGGTGCGTTTGGTATAACGAAGTTGGGCCTCCCATTGCTGGTAGTCTCCCCCGTCTCCGGAGAATTCATCCATTAGCTCTTTAGCCAACGCGTAGTATTGTCCGAACTCTTGCTTAGCGCTGCCACAAGCCCCCAGAGGCTCTTTCAACCGCAAACTCTCGTTTTCACTCCTCAGTTTTTCTATTTCCCCTTGTTGACGTACCACCCGTCCCTTAAGCAATCTCAACTCTCTCATCATGATCCTCAGATTAACTCCCGCATCTTCCTGGTCCTTCTCCTTCTCGGCACTCTCTTTTTTATCGGCACTCTTTTGGCACTTCTTTGATTTACGCTCATGAGCAACATTCATCGGGTCATTTGTTTGCTCAATCGATTTCACGACCTCTCCCTCGCCTTCCTGTGCCGGTTCCGCTAAGGTAGTGTTTGTTTGGCTGTTCTTGAACACATCGCCACTGTCATCATCTTCACCCGGCACATCTGCGAGCCAACTTGGGTATGCACCCCGTTCGGCAGCTGGTATATCAAGAAGCCGTTGTACCAGTTCAAACCTATTGCCTGACGTCTTCTCCCCTAGCGCTCACAGTTACGTCCACAGCTCGTTCCTCTTCAGCGATGATATCTTCTTCTCGTCCATTTTATACTCGTCCGGTTATCAACTGATCAGTCGTCGTGTAAATATGTATGTAAATATCTCGTTATAAATTACGCGCACACTCGTGTATTCGATCGCGCGCACGCACTTTTTGCTTTACTTTTTGTTTTTCTTAATGTTTGTTATTTTATTTAGTTATTAATATTTTTTTTTTTTTTTTTTTTTTTGTGTTGGGTTATCCCACTTCTGAGGGTTCACTTTATTCAACTTACGATCCGTTTCAGTCTAAAGCCAAATTACAACTGCCCCCTGTCTACTGACAGGCTCTCTCATATAGTGTTACCACTTTACATTTTTTATTCGTTGTTTAGTGCTACCAATTTATGTATATATAGTACATGCATTTTTTCTTTTAACTTACTACACAATAAATATTTGTGTTCTTGATCTGGATGCGGCAAAAGCGATCCAGCAAGATGAAAAATTTGCCCATGAAGCTGTATAGTTGGAAGTAAATTCTGTAATTTTTGTATTTTCTTAGCAAGATAGCAAGATATCGTGATATATCGTGTATTGTGTGTGTTGTGTTAGTGTATTTTGTGGTGTTGGTGAAATTAATTAATGAAATTAACCGCCATACGACGTCATTTTAAACAATCGTTGTACATCTTAATGTGTTGCAAGAAATGGTTCGAATTAGGGGATTCACCGTAAGGCAGCGTGCACAATGGCTCTGGTGGTAGAAGCAGCTCTGGCAATTTCAACAGGCGGTTCTGTCTCAAATTTAACTGCATTGCAATGCTGACAAACGACAGACATCTGACTGATTTGAACTGATGCGTGCGCACTGTATTAAATGTTTTGCTCTTATCAAAAGGCTGTACGTTCAACGTTCACCGCAAGAATTTGTTGTTTTCAATGTTGTCGTTCAATAGTCGCACGTTTTGATCTTGATTATCACTTTGCCGAGCACAAACGTCTCTTCTTTTCAATCGTTGTTGCTCATTGTAAACTTTATTATTTTCTTCTGACTGTCGCGCATTATTTTCAATCATTGTGATTCGAGCTGATTGACCTCTTCTTGGCATCGTAACAAATATCGAAATGTAAATGATCATCACTTTGTATAAATCGCCCATAAAGTTTTCACTAATAAATAATTTACCTTTGAAATGGAAAAAGGGGAAAAAAACAAACGAACAAAAAAGATGCATTTGAGATTTGGAAAGCAACTGGAAAAACAAAACGAATCGATTACCGATCTACTCCAATGGAAAAGGTGTTTGGTTTTTGCCGACAAGCAAAAACAATGAACTCATTTTTTATTGATCGAAATACGAGTGTCAATAATATCACTCAGAAATTGATTAAAAAAAAACGATACGCTAAGCTATCAAACGGAATGACCGAATGAATTGAACTGAAAAAAGAAATGTGCATCTACAGCCTCACCTGTTGAAAATTTTCCAACTTTTTTTTCCCCTTAACCTTCACGTAGCAATTACGAACAAGCCAGCAGAAGGAAGTATCCAATGGCGTCCAGTCGTTTTAAATTTTTAAGCACCGAACAAGTATGAATATTTATTTTTAAAAAGGAAATGAAGACTTTTTTGTTGTTATTGTTTTTTTACAATGGAACTGACCAGTTTTAAAGAGCTATACAAATTAAACGGCTTACCATTTGTTGGTTATAGATTTTGAAACCTTGCCTTAATTCCTATAAAAAAAATATATATATATAATATCAAAAACAAAAAAATATTTAATAAGACTTTTCGCCTTTTGAGTCACAGTCCAGGTTTACTTCGCAAGGTCTTGGCCAAATAAGAATTTGACGTTAATCATCTGTCACAACAGTTAAGAGTGAAAAGGCGTCCTACAGAATTTAAGAAAAAAGAAATCCAAAGCCCACTAAAAACTATTTGTAACTGCTTGTGTCCTCTCAGAAATTAAGAAAAATTGCGTAAGATTTAGAATCTAAGATATCTAGCGCTAAGTAATATTTTCGCAAAAGCTTACCTCACTAAATGAGCAAAAGAGGTCTGCTGGAAATCTCACCAGAACACCCCAAGAACAAAAAGCGCCATCCCAGCACAACTGCAGGCTCACTCGGATCACCAATGACCCATCTAATATACAGCCATTACCGTCGAAAAACTTAAAGAAATCTTGGATGAAAAAAAAAAACAAGGAACTCGTTAAGGAACTTTCTTCAAAGGCAGACTTCCAATTACTTCTCTCTGAGCTCACCGGCTTAAAAATAAAACATGTAGAGATTTCAGCCGGAATAATATGCTGGAGGAGCAGTTGGACAAACTTATGTAGAGAAATACGGAAGCGAACGTAGTAGCTCTTCTTCTCGCGGAGGGTGAGATGGATTTGACAAAAAATGAGCAATATGTGTGCGCAGGGTTTCTGGGTAGCAATGGCACAAGCCTCGATGTTGAGCATGCGCATAACATTTCGGGTGCAACTTGGAATATGCTTCGTAATACGAGAAAACTTAAATTAACATAAATTCGTATACACAAGGATCTCCATTTCGAGTAAACTTTTTACCTGTAATTTAATGTTAGGTCTGAAATATTGTGAGCAGAATACTATTGACGTGTTGCAACAAATATTTGGTCATATTATTTTCTTTGTTATCTTCACAGCAAATTTTTATGAATGAAGTCAATGCGTATAGAAATAGTAAGTTCCCGTTCACAAAATGCAACCAAATTAGTAGTTCCTTTCTTTCAAAGGATTCAAATTTCAATTATTAGTTTTGAATTATAATGTTGCAGGCCTAAAAAAAAAATGAATGTTTGTGAATTTTTTTAATTATATTAAAAGTTTTGATATATTTATACCTTTCAAAACGCACGTTCTAGAAACTGAAGAAAATAGATTTAAGAATATTTTCGCTAACAATGAGCTGAAATAGATTTCAGCAATAAAAACGAATATCTTCAGAAGAGGAAGCGGTGGAGAACTAACAGGGTACCGGAAGTTTCTTGAGGGTACTTAATTGAACAATGATGTCGGGATTTTTATAATACCTATTTATTTGAACCACAGCCACTGGTACCGGAACTATGAAAAAAAACACAATTTTATTAGTGGATCTGCACCGACAGATATAAATCCAATCCGGAGGTCTAAAGATGAAGTTTGCGATGGAAAGGTTGCCAAGATTTTAAATATTGCGGATGCTTTCGACTGGAGGATTTTAAATGATAGCTGCAAAGGGGACATAAGCGGTGAATATACACTGATGATTCTGCGATTTTTTCGTCATATAAATTTGGTCTCAATAGGCTAATTTAAAAGATGAGGCGGAAATGTTATTCCATAGCTAAACAAATGAAAAATTAAAATTAATGAGGAAAAGATAAAAGCTATACTTTTCACAAGAAAAAGAAATTCTTGTTATCTTCCGTCCGACCAATTAATTGCAAAGGTCAACACATACATTGGGAGACTTCAGTATGGTACTTGGGTATTTATCTGGACACAAAACTTACTTTTAACGAACACATTACAAGGATTTTCCATTAAACGGGCACTGCAATTAAAATGATGTATCCCTTTATATAGTAAATAGGAAATCCTTGCTTTCAAATGACAATAAAGTATTATTACATAGGTCATTTTTCAGGCAATACTGTCAAGTATGGGGTGACTGCGCTAAGTGTCACATAAAAAGATTACAAATACAGCAAAATAAGATACTCAAAATGATGCTCTACCTTTCTTGGCAAAGCTAATGCCGAATTGATCTCTGCTAGGATATATGCACTTACTGAAAGATTTATGGTCAGATGTGATTTATCTGACAATTCTCTAGTAAACGAACTTAATAATAGCTATAACCGACAAGACTGATTTTTTTTTTTTTTTTTTTTTTTTTTTTTTTTTTGTTACTTACTTAAATATTTATTCATTTGTTTATTAATGAATTCATTTGTATATTTATTTATTCACCTATTTATTTATTTACTTACCTATTTATTTATTTATTTATCTTTTTTTTTTAAATAAAGGGTTTTTGTTGTTTTTTCTTTTTGCTTAGAATAATTATTTAAAATTACATTTGATTCTTGAGATATATGTATTTAAGTAGAAAGATATAATGTGAGATTATACAATATATAAAATCTCTGAATTCTAAATTGTGCGCTGTGCTGAACAGCTCACGATCTTCGACAGACTTCTGGAAAGCCGCTATTTTTATAAATAGTAAGACAAAGAATTTCGTCGTCCTTTAGAACTCAGAGATTATTTCAGGAGTCTACTAAACTTCCTCCAGTTTTTCCCACTTCCACAATATGCACCATCAATGTTTCGCATAGAAACGAGCATATCTTGCGAGGATAAGAGTTAATTTCCCCAATCGGCAATTAATAGGATGTGCATGCCAAAGCAACTGTTGATAATGTTGATAGTTCCCTTTCTCTTTTTCCCCCTTTTCCTTTTACCTTGAGTTCTTCGTTTGTAGTGGGAGGGGCCTTAGACAAAACATAGAATTTTGCCTATGCACCTTTTGAGAGTTCCTTCAAGCATTGATCTCCACAATCATCATTGCCAAAATGGGTTCGATTGCCGACAGCATTTTATTGATGGAATTATCCCGGCAATTTACATCTTTGTTTAGATGTCATGTTGCGTTGCAACACCCACTTTTTAAGAACGAGTTTTTAGATGCTCCCTTTACTTTAAATGGAGTACAAGGCGCAATCACAAGTGCCAGATCAAGAAAAGCCCCAGGAGACGATTGTGTTCCCTTTGAATTTTATAAGAACAGTACAACAGAAATTTACCCGTTCTTACTACGGAATTTATTAGAATATTGGAGTCAGCAAATGTTCCAGGATGCTTCAAAAGATCAATAATATACTTTTTGCACAAAAAAAAAAAAAAACGATTATGATAATCCGGCGAACTACAGAGGCATTTCCTTTTTGACAGTTCGGTCAAGTTGCTTAGTGCTATGGTTTTCTATAGACTTACGGCGTGGATTAATTGACCAAATATTCACCTTGAAGAACATCGCGAAGATCTTAGCCTTTTTTTATATTTATTGATATCTAAAAGTCTCTTGCAGATTGTTTTTACTCTAAATATAGCAATTTAGCTTACTGACGCATCCGTTGAGCTAAAAATGAGCGTCATCGTTGAATTGCAATTGGTTTTGAGGCCATTCTATTAATACCTGACGCATGCCATTACCCAACGGCCTTAATTCTTGCAGCAATTGAACTTTGTACGGAGTAAGACAAATATATAATACTTTCTCAGATGGGTGGTTATTGGGTCCATAAAATAAAAGGCGAAGTGATCGACAAGCTTTTGTAACTAAACATTGATTTCGGAAATTATATTTGACTTTATATCATTATTGTGCTGTTAATCTGTCCATTATGAATTGTTTGACTTTACTGAAGATAAAACACATTGACATTCAACCGTATCAGAAACCCGATGTCTCTTAAGTAAACAGCCTTTAGGTGATTGGATTAATCAGTTAACATTGACGTTTGGTGATTTTCTGGATCTTTGAATTAGACTTGCAGTACTTCTGCAATTACAGCAATAATACATGGGCCGTTTCTAAGAGAGGGCGCCACTTGAATTAAATCCATACCATTTTCAATTAGTACCAACCTTCAAAAGATACGTGTATAAATTTGAAAGCTGTCGGACGATTAGTTCTCGAGATATAGCGTTGTGAGTGAAGCAACTTTTGTGTGTTGATTTATCATTGCTTTTTGAGGGGAAAAAATGCAGCCGATGCAAAAAAATGGCTTGATGAGTGTTACCTGGACTCTGCACCAGCCGAACGAACCATTCACAAGTGGATTGAAAAATTTAAAAGTGGTCATACAAGCACCGAAGATGATGCACGCAGTGGACGTCCAAAAGAGGCTGTTTCAGATGACAACATCAAAAACGTCCACAAAATGATTACGAATGACCGTAAAGTGAAGTTGATCGAAATAGCCGAGGCTCTGAAGATATCAAAAGAGCGTGTTGGATATATCATACACGAATATTTGGACATGCTAAAGCTCAGTTCAAAGTGGGTGCCGCGTTTGCTCACAGTCGAACAAAAACAACAACGTGTTGATGATTCAGAGAAGTGTTTAAAGCTGTTCAACCGCAATAAAGCCGAATTTTTGCGTCGGTATGTGGCAATGGATGAAACTTGGCTCCATCACTTCACACCAGAGTCAAGTGGGCAGTCAGATGAGTGGCGAGCAGGCGACGAACCTCGTCCAAAACGACCAAAAACTCAACAGTCGGCTGGCAAAGTTATGGCATCTGTATTTTGGGATACATATGGAATAATTTTCATCGACTATCTCCAAAAGGGGCAGACTATCAACAACGACTATTACATTGCGCTGTTGGAGCGTTTGAAGGGCAAAATCGCAGAAAAACGGCCGCATTTGAAGAAAAAGTAAGTGCTGTTTCATCAAGACAATGCACCGTGTCACAAGTCGATGAAAACGACGACAACAACATGAGTAAATTCTTACTCAAGCAAAATAAAATGGCAAGTCTGAGCTCGACCAGTAGTATATCTTAGTATTTAGGTAAAAAGTCTTGAGCTTCCGACAAGTAAGAAAGCGTCTTATGAAAATCCATACCAAGGCTAAATTCGAAAACATAAGCCTAATTTGCCCACATGTTTCTACGGAAGACAAAAACGACGCCACCAAAGACTATTTCTATGAGCTCCAAAAAAAGATAACTCCTGGTTGGCAGACGAGGACATCTTTGATAGGACAATTGGTAAATACACGAGACGACGCCTTACAAAAGACTACAAAAGACTATGGAAAATCTTCTTATACAGACTTTATAACGGCAGCTGAGCCTAACGTTTTGCCATTAGGCAGAACAGTCCATTCAACTTAGACAAAGGTAGCCACCTGACCAAAACCAAGTAAGGATCTCAATATTTAAATTTATATACTATATGGACCTGACAAATGAAATCTTAGCATCAACTCCACCAACTAAAGAGGTATAACCCCCTCAATATTTCATACAATATAATATTAAGTGAACGTCTGGAACCCTTCGTCAACAACCTGATCGGATTCTATTAAAATCGTTTCAAGCCAAGAACGTTGATTTTCAGGCCGCATATGACAGCATTTATTGAGACGAGTTATACAGAGCCAGATCTGGCCAGATCTATGTTAGCCTGCACAAACAGCGTGATGCGCTGTTGTGTGACTTCTTTAACATAATATTTCAAACGATTGTGCAAAACTCACAAGTGAATACCGGTGGCACAATCTTTTAAAAGTCTGTGAAACTAAAAGTGTACGCTGATTGATATTGCCATAATTGTCAGAACTCAGTGGGCAGTAACTGCTGCAGAAGCACCAAAATGTGTTTAGCGGTAGATGAGGACAAAAATTAATACATCCCATCAACAAGAAGTGACACACAATATCGACTTACTGGAGAGAATTTCACAATCGACAGCCATAACTTTAAGACAGTAGAAGGCTTTGTCTACCTTGGCCAAGAACATATTAGTAGAAATAAATCGAAGAATAGCTCTTGCCGGTTGATGAGAAGGGCTAAGGAGGGAATTAAATACTAAGGCCCTATGCTACGGAATACTACGGAATCCCTATGTAAAACCTTGATCAATCATCCCAGGCTTACTTTATGGGTCTAAGGCATGGACTCTATCGAAAGCGAATGAAGATATCCTCAGTCGTTTCAAAAGGAAAATAGAAAAGGTAAATTTTTCGAAAAATATTTTTTCCCTTTTTTGCTTTGATGGGTTTTGTAGGAGAAAATCCTATGACGAACTACACGAGCTGTATGGCGACATCGATCTAGCATCAGTCGGCTGAGATGGCTAGAAAATGGCTTGTTATTTGAGGCCTAGATTCAACAACTGTAGCGCGACCTGAATAATATGAAAACGAAAACGAGTTGGAAAACTTCGAAAGTGAATTGGAAGATTTACCTAACATTTTTACTAAACAAAGATTGTTTTAATTTATATATTATGTTTATTGTTTTATTTATGTATGAATAAATTAATAAAAACGCGTTTAGCTTTTTATTTTACGATTGACTTGTTTTAGACTTAAAAATTAAGTCGAAAAATTTTTTAATTGAAGTTTTGATTTAATTTGCAAAACAGAAATAAAGTCAGCAAGTAAATTTTGACCTGCCTAAACATTTTTGAATGGAAACACTGTATGTAGTAACTGACTTAAGTAATTAAAGCTATTATCCAACTATGTAAACTTACATTAATTTGGTTTTAACATGCTTTTTAGACAAACTTAGGGATAAAACTAAAGTGAAACTATTGGGAAACATTATAAGCAGTTCTAATAACAAAAGGTAGAGCAAACTGATACTGACGAAAAAATTAAATTAGCTATCGTTTTGTAGATACCCATTCAATTTGAAGGTTGAAATTCAACAACAGGAAGAAAACTACTTTTGATATTCATGCAAATATATTTGTTACTACAACATCAACGAATATACGAATATACGAATATACACATAAATATATATGTATATGGTTTATTTTATTTTTATAGCTTTTCTTTTATTCATTCCACTATCTATACATGTTTCTTCTTTTATATATATATATATATGTATATATAATAATATTTTATTTATATTTATTAATCTTACATCTCGTCCATAAACATCAACAAAATATATGAATAGTTTGGTATTTTTTATAATTGTTCTTTTTTTCTTTATAAATACATAATTAAATTTATCTATATTACATTATACATTTCGTTAAGAAATCAAATTTTTGTTGTTATTATTATTATCTTCTTTTTATTTACTTCATTTATATTTTTTTAGATATTTTTGTTTTCTAAAATATTGGATTTCTTTTATTTTTTATGTTGGCCCCCGAAAGAAAAATGAAAGTACTACTGATTATTTTTAATCGTTTTTTTCCTTTTCTTATTTTTAACACAAAAGTTAACAGGAAAAATCAATGCAGGTGCGTAGTGCTTTAATCGTTATTGTTTTTTATATATATATATACCTTTTAAATATATCATGTGAATATATAATACTTTATTTAAGCAATACTTGAATAATTAATTTAATTAAGGGATAGTTGATAAAAAAAAAATATGTGTGTATGCATTTAAACATTTGTATATATATTCTTTTCATATGAGTCCACATATAATTATATTGTATGGATAAGTGTATACTTGTTGTAAGTTATAGAATAGCAATTATAATTAATTTGACAGATATATGCGGAAAGATTTTCGGTACTTTAATACTTTTACTTTTATATACGTATATTCATATTGATAATATTTTCTTTCTTTGTTTTTATTTTCTTCTTGAAGTACATATATATATATATGATATATCTTCTTTTTTAGTTTTTGTAAATGTATATAACTTCATTTCTCTTTACTATGATAATATTTGGAGAGCATTTAAATGAATGAACATTTATGATAAGTTTTTTTTGTTACATTTATATGTACATACATGCATATATTGATATATACATTTCAATACATGTATGCAATAATGTTTTATTTTACGAAGATTCTATAAAAAAAATTATAAGTACATATGTATATCAATTGTTTGTTTTTTTTATAAATAATGAAGTTATTACACTTTTTCATTATTTTTTTGTGATTTATTGTATATTACAGATTCATTTATTTACCACTAAACAGAAATAAATTTTCTTTCTGTAATTATGAATGGTTTTGAAAAAGTTAAAAATCGTAATGAGTGTGTTTTGTTTATCTGTTATCTTAATCTTATAATTTAAATGCCACATTTATTTTTACTTACAACGTCTGAGAGTTAACATGCTCCATGACAAAAGTATATATATGCATATGTATTTTCTGTGCGCATACTTTTCTTTACTTGTTTATATATACAGTTTCTCGTATTTTTTTATTTTTTTTAATATTTATTCGTTTGTCTGTATAAAGCTACCGAATAATTGAAATATAATGCCAGAATAAAAGAGCATTAAATTCAAAGGGGTATTTTTTTTAACCGTTTTATATCAAAAAAAAAAAAACTCGTAATATTAGGTTAATCAGTTGCTCCAATTTTAATGGGATCTATTAAATTGGTATTTGGTAAATTAACTCCAGTTTTCCATCTGTGTAAAAAGGGTGCTCCTAGGAAAGGTAGCACATTTTTAGGAGAATGTTAAATAAATTAAATTTAATGGCGGAATTAAGTTTTAAATAATCCTTTCTTTTATTTTACAGAATTAGCGTAAGTGGCGGATATTTATTGAATGGTAATCGATTTAGTCGATATATTTTTATAATATTGTTATTAACATGAATACTCAGATCCCTTCAATACAATTTGCCAATTTCCAAACAAAGTATCGAGGCACAATTCCTGTGTACAGGTAAATCAGCTAGGTAAATCATATAAACGTAATATGTAATCAAAGCCAGCCCTAACTTTAGCTAACCTGTTTCAGATAAGCAGAGCCCCTATTCGCACCCTAATCGAATTGCGTTTGCGCAATAAGCATGTATTGTTAGAAATCAGACATGTCTGTTAGAAGTCCTTAAGAATAATCTCTATTATAAATGCATGGATAAAGATGAAGAAAAATAATGTTATGATCTTCTTTGTAGTTGCCGCACTCTTTTCTTCTTAACAAAATAATAATTCTTCTTAATAAGGTAATATTTTCAAAATAAATTCAGATTATTATGTTAATTAAATGTATAAATAAGCAACTAGAGTGTCCCTTACATTTTGGCTTAACTGTTACCAAGTACGTAAGTACTGTGGAAACTTGGGAAAATATGATAAAAGTTCTAAAGTTCCCAAGAAAGGCTTAGGGAAAACTCTGAGATTTGGTTGTGATTTTTCACTACGATAGCAATACGCCTCATCAATCTAAAGTTGTGCGTCAAATCCACAGTACAGACTTCCAAATTATTGTTCGCATTTAAGTTCCCGGATTTGGCCCCCTGTAATTATTACTTTATTCTTATCATTTCATATTATGGCGGTTATGAGCGGAAAAAGGAGAAAGCTGAAAACTGTCATAGTAAATTATTAAATTATTAGAGCATTTTGTAGGGAAATAAATTATTTTTATATTTTTCTAAAGAACTTTTCGACAATTCTCGTACTTTTGAAAAAAAAAAAACAATAGGAAATTAGTAATATATACACACCTTTTATACCAGACATGGACACATAGTTGAATTCAGATTTGCACTTATCAGAAAAGAATTAGTAGGAATATTTCAGAAACCTTGCGGTGGTATCATACTCCAGTTTTTACAAAAAATCGTAAAGAAACCACGATTTTTTTTAAGAAAAATAAACTATCAAAAAAAAACCTAATCACCAAATGAACCGAACAATTTTAAGGTTGGTGGAAAGAATTTTGAAGTATTGTTATAAAGGCAATATGTTCATCGACACTGAGTTTTGGAATTTGAAGCTCATTCACATGTTTACATGTAATCAATTTGTTTACGGAAAAGTTAAGGGGTGATGGATTAATTTAATGGACTTTCATCAAATGGGAAGTGTTAAAAAGTTATCTAACAGAATAAATAAGATTTAATAATCATCCAAATCAATCTAACAAGGTGTTTTCAAATTTGAAAAAAGTTTTATAGTTTATGATAAAGCAATTTATATATCGAAATGAGAGGTTAAGTAAACTTGGGAGGATATCTAAACTGTTCAGAAATTCATATTTTAATAGTAAAAAAAAGGAATCATTAGTACAAATCTATAAGTATAAGGACTTATACAACAACCCTATCAATCAGCATGTGGTTGCAGAAATTTTCAAAGGCGGGCTGACCTTAAAGTAAATAATAATATTACTCAAATGTTTGTTATAAATAATTCTATCTTGTTAGGATAATATTTTTAATGTTTCAACAATATTGTCCTAATCGGCTGGTATCAGTAAAATTTTATTAACAAACATTTAATACAAGAACTTTTACTAGCTTTTCCATACGCATAGGTATTAAAAAAGCAATTCAATTTTCCCTTAAAACCCATAGCTTTTATCTTAAAAAATATATATATATTTGAATCTGGATACATGAATCTAAGTATGAATGTATCTTTATTTTTCAGCGTTTATTGGAAATTAAAAAAAAATACGAGCAAATTAAAAGTATTGAATATATATATATATATATATACTGCATTAATCTATTTATGATATTTAATTTAAATAATTTAAATTATATTATATATAATCTTTATAAAGATTTTTCTAAGTAATATAATTTTTAAAAGAAATCTCTTCTTTTTTTTTCATCAAGTGCAAGTTTTGTAATTTTTTTATGTGGTGTTTCAAGTTTCATTTCCATTTTTTTCTTGTTTTTTTTTTAATAATTATCTTAAATTAAAGATTTATAATCTTCCTTTATTTAAGAAAAATGTGTTTTTACTAGCATCAATTACTTTTACCCTGCATGTAAATATTTGATCTTTCCCATTGTTTGCCGGCATCTGTTTTAAACATTCAATCTAACAATACCGTGAGTCTATCTTCTGTTAATAATTTTATTTTTTAACATTTAGTTTGGAAAGACATAAGACTCTATTTTGGTTTCTGCTTTTTTTTAAAATAAAATTAAAATTAAAAATACATTATGATTACTAGAAATAATTAACGAAAATCAATAAATAAAAACTAAACTAAAATAAAAATATACAATGCACTCATTTTAAGAAACCACAGCCTTCACCAACGGATTTTTCTGTTTTCTTATTTTCTTTTTAATGCATTTTCTTTTCTTCATGCGCCTTCTTAACAATGGCCAATTTAGAATGTGGTGAAGCTGGTGACAGTGATCTGTATGGTGGTTCTTTTGTACCATGTAGAACGAGTGACCATTCCTTAAGCCACCCCGAACGTGGTTGTTGTGAATTGAAACGAGCCTGGAAAATGTTACATAACAATTAGAATTAGTAATTAAAGTATTATTTGTTTTAATTCTCAAATTGTCATTGTAAAAATCATCAGAAATCAGATAAGTTATCGTTACGTTTGTCAATTTTAAGTAAATTTTTTTTTGGAAGAACTATTTTCTTATTTTAAATTCTAACATAGGAATTAAGTTTGTGTTAGAAACCTGCTTCCAAAGCATATTTTGCCTTCTTTTAATTGAATAATTTTCTTTTTTCTTAATAAATACATACGTATTTTTTTTCTCCTCTATGAGAGCTGGTTAATAACTCTGCAAATCTACCCCTATATAAAACCAAACACCAAGAAGCGATTGAAATCTCCCTAGCCTTCCTTTACCCACTGTCTAACTCTAAGGTGGAACAGTATACGTTTATGAATTATGTTTCTTGTTACCTTGACAGCATTATGAGTATATATGTATGTATGTTTGATTGATTCGTTTTGCTTTCAAAAACTCATGGTCACTTCACCGCAAACCACATAGAAGCCTGAAAGCTGTTCGAAGTGCACTTTCTTAGGTCTACTTTGCACCAGAACATAGCTGTGATATTTGTAATTAAAATTTCTATAGTAGAATCAACGCATATCTGGCAAGTTCTTAAGCCTGAATGAAAATTACAAGTAATTAAGTTAAGTTCAATAAACTTCTAAAAAATAATGGAATAAAAAACACATTTCTTCTCAATTTAAAATAAGCTGAATAAAAAATTTCACTTTCTAACACCTCGTTGTCCATCTCGGCTTGCACTTCCACTTTGAGGTTAATTTTTCCCTTGAATAAATCCTTCGCTATTTTCGTCTTCAAAAATATGTATAAGTCTAGTTGGATAATATGGGGTTATTCACCGTGAGGTTTGATTGCCAAACTGCTTTGTCATTTTTGTTCAGTATCGTTTGGCAAGTCATCATGGAAAGACTCACATCACAACAGCGTCTCCAAATTGTTCAGAGAAATGTTTTTCGTGCGATTCGAGGAACTTACGGTGCGCATAATCGACCTACTAAAACCACTATTGCCAATACTGTAGCCGTAGCTGAAAGTACACACGAATATCGTGACGAATCGATTCGTCGTCGTTTTCAGCAGGCTGGCTTGGAGTATGCGAAAATTTTACGTATTTTGTGAGGCGTACGTTACGTGAGGATATCGGCCTAAAAGCTTACAAAATTAAACTTGTGCAAAAATTGAAGCCAGGCGACTTGAATTTGCGTCATATTTTCAGTGAATGGGCTCTGGAAAAACTCAATCCGGTGTTTTAACATGAAATTTTGTTCAGTGATGAAGCCTATTTCGGGCTCAATGAATACGTTAATAAACTAAATTGCGGTATTTTGGCTCATGAGTAACCCGAAGAGTACCATGAGCTACCATAACATCCATTAAAAATAACGGGATGGTGTGGTTTATGGGCTTGTGGAATCATTGGTCCATATTTCTTCAAAAATAAGGCAAATCAGAATGTTACCGTCAATGGTAACCGTTATCGCGCCATGTTAACGGACTATGTGCTACCTGAAATTCAAGCGCATTGTATCGGTGAGCTCTGGTTTCAACAAGACGGCGCTACGAGCCACACAGCGCGTGAAAAAATGAACTTGTTGAGAAATCATTTTGGTGAGCACTTAATTTCACGTTTTTCTACGGTAAATTGGCCGCCTAGATCGTGCGATATCACACCATTGGACTATTTTCTCTGAGGATATGTAAAGCTTCAGGTCTTCAGGAATAAGCCAGCTGCGATTGACGTTTTGAAGCCAACTTTACTCGTGCTATCCGAGAGATACCAATCGCTATCTCGAACGAGTCGCCCCAAATTAGACCTTAACGTGGGTAAGGGCATGTAATATAGAACATAGTATTGCTATACAATGGTATCAACACCAGTAGCCTGTCTCCTACTTCAGCACCGCGCACAAGATAATGCATTAGAACTATTCAGTAATATGCAATGTTCCACTACCGACAATGTATGCATCATTGACACAGTGATTACAATATGTTATATTGGATTGGGACTTCAATTACCGAATGAGGATATTGACCTTTGCTTACACAAAAAATAAACGGCCAATCCTCTCATGTTTTGGTGTTTAGCACCAATTTGGTTGGAAGGAAAATATTTTATGTGCTGTGTATGCGAAAAAAAATATGATCAAAGCTAGCATTGTTTTCTGCTAGGAGAAAAATCTTTATAAATGATTGGCTCTCTGGTGAGATGAAATACCATATCTGCTCAACGTGGCTAGATACACGAAAAAGCAACGGCTTTCAATTTCTTTTGAAAATATTGATGAGACGTGGTAATGGATCGGAGATTAAGTTTATTATATGCGTTGCTGACCTCAATCAATTGAAACAGCAGCTGTAGTGTCAGAAATGTCTTATGATTCCTTAGATCTAAGTGAATGAAAGTGATGAGATTTTTATTGGAACTAGTCTATATAATTTTTTGGATGGTTTAACTATTGTCCACCAAAACATTAGAAGCATTAAAGTAAATTTCGATACTTTCTGTTCACATTTGCAAAATTGTTTTAGTGTCCTACTTTCTATTATTATTTTGACCGAAGTGTGGATATATAATAATCTTGTTTCTTAAGAAAACTTACTAACCTCGAATTTCCATGTTCCATGAGGATATTCACCCCACGTATGAGTTGTCATAAATGGCCATTTAGTGAAACCATCGCGATGGTCATCATCGTTAGCTCGTCGAGATAAAATCATTGATCTATATGAAGTTATATTTGATAATTGCATAAATATAATTTATTCCAATATCAATTGTCACCTGGTTCCCATAGGTGAAGTAAGAAATAGTTCCAAGTCACCCCGCCTTGAAGCATTTGCCGTTATTACTGCTTGCACATGCTCTAAATAATTCACCTCAGTATCTGTGCCCTTGCAAGCGTCCGTTTTTATTTCAAGCAATAAAGATCTACCTGAACTTATTTGGCTATAAATTAATAAATCTAAGGACATAATATAAAAATAACATTTAGACTATAATTACTGTGGTTCCGTTATTGAACCAGCTTCGCAATGATATCTAGGTGGAACTGTTCTCCACTGCTTTGCCAATGTTACCATAGCACCAGCATCTAAGACCCCAAACCCAAATAGGTGATTGAATTCAAGTCCGACACCATTCATAGTCCAATGGAAACGATTTTTCGCATCAAACAGTGAATTCCTTTTTGACGTTAGTACCGTCAAATGTTGAATATCGCGCCATGTTAGACTTGGGCTGTAAAATAAAATAAAATAAATATATAAAAATTAAACGCAATTCCACATACGAGCTCTCGTGTTCGTTTGTTGTGAACTTACTTAGCCTCAAGTGCTAAAGCAAACACTCCGGCTGCTTCAGGTGCCGCAGCACTTGTCCCCGAATGAGTAGTTGTGCACTTGCCATAGAGATCTGTGGTAGCAACTCCGGTGTTTGGATCCTTAGCACCATTACTGAAAGTACTTGCCAGAGTTGAACTACAGCTTTCATCATAATGAGCATTCTGTCCGTCATTAATGGCACTATTAATGGAAATTGTCCACATCGATGCTGCGTAGCCATCGCAATTACAATCGTCCTCTTCACCACCATCTCCTGAAGCCCAAACGTAAATATTGCCCAAACCATTTCGTCCCTGTTTTACATGCAAACAAAAGAAATACGTATTTGCTCAATCATAATAATAATACCACATGTGCTGTTGGCATATGAAATGCCAATAAAAGCCGATTAATGAAAAAAAAAACATTTTAGTATATATGTACGAGTACTCGTATTCTTATGATGCAAATAGTCATATGAGATGTAAGTACCTCATTAACACCCTGAACAATGGCTCTCATTGTAGCGTTACGCGGCCCATCAACAGTCTTCCCATCATCTGTTGGGCCCCAGGACGCGCTGTATATATGGATTTTATGAGGTTCGTGGCCCATGGAATTGGCCTCAATCAAATCCGTCATGTACGGCTGGTCAAGCATTCGTATTCCTGCAAATATAAAATGGAATTATTAATGATCTGATTCGAGTACTCCTAATTATTTGTTTACCAGCAATTTTGCTGTCGTAAGCTACTCCCACTCCGCATATGCCATTGTCACGTGCCGCAGCTACCTCACCAGCACATCGTGTTCCATGACTTAAAAGATACATAAATACGTAGTAGGGATTAGTTTAGAACAGAAAACACAAACGTTTCAGATTACCTATTGAACCAGTCATCTGTGTATCTAGGATATGGGAATGGGTCATTACTGCTGAAATCATAACTGGCCTCAGCGTTCTGTAACAAGAAAACAAAACAAACCTATAGTATGTATAAATCAGTGTTCGCAAGTTTTTAATAACCTAGAATGATTATTTATATCTTGACATATACTTGTACTCGTACCTCTTCTTGGAATGATTTTATAGAAATATATTGACAATTCTAAAGATGTTCAATAATAGCAGTACTATAAGCAAAGGTACGTACCGTTTGATTTTGTCACAAATTCATGCTACAACCAACAGTTGTAAGTTGATTACGAAAGAATAATCCCATTTAATGCGCTTCTGATGAAAATCAAAAGGAAGTGAAACACTGTACGGGCAAACCTCATCTTTTCGGACAGATTTAATGACGTTCGAGTGTGTTTTACTCGAACAGATTCTCGATGCATAGTGATGCGCATCGTTCTAAGAGACGAGAGAATAGCCTGAAGTGTGTAGAAAACTAATGAAATATCTTCATACTTGATGGTATACCTTACATGACATTAACTTGCAACATTTGAATTTGCACGAATTTGACGAAAGTCAAAGTCATAGCTCATTGGTTTAAAGCTGATTTATGATCACAAATCCCGATCCAAAAGCTAAGGGATGTTTCTCATATTCATTCTCAGATTTATAAACAGATGTAAAAGTAACACAACATCCGAAAAGATACATGTACATACTTAGTTCTAATATTTTGATTTGAAATTTGTCTTCAATCGTTGCATTTCATAAAGTCCAATTTGAAGCTGATGTAATCGCGAGCACTTTTTTCTCGTCTACATATATATTATATACTGACATTCTACTGAGTAATTGCGATTCTCATTTATAACCACATTTATGAAAGCTTAAATCTAGTCTGCGTAATTTTTAACTGCGTTAAACAGATACAGTGATTGACTTTTCCTGATTTCGGGTTTCTTGGACCTTTACAAAAATTTCGAAGTAAAAAATCTATTAACTTTCACAATAAGAGCAGTTGAATATTGAAGGAGCAATACTCGTATAGTCAAATCAAGGTGAGAGAGTTATGCTTGAAATAATATTATTATTATTAATTATATTGACAGTGGCCAATCAATAAATTGTAGTCTTTTTTAAAATGAAAGAGTTGCTTCAATTATGGCAGTTTGCTAATTTAGCATGCATGATCACATGCCTTCCCAACCTAACCGCCCAATTCGACGTCGCTTTTTAACTTAAATAATAAGAACCTTTTCATTGGCTTTTGATAAAGTCCAAGTTTTAGTAGAACTGCAATGGTACAAATTTTACGGAAAACTTGGTTACTTGTTCGTAAAAAAGATTCATTTTCAGTTGCTTCATAAGTCGAAAGAGTTAGATAGAATTAGAAGCATAATTGTTTTGAGTTCATCTGTAAATGAGTCCATATAAACAAAAACACTTTCTAGCTAAAGTCGCTCATTTTACCGAACTTATTTGCTTCTTTTCCAAAAGTCGAATTATGAAATAAATAAAAATTTTTATTTCAATCGGGGAAGTCAAAGTCAAAGAAAAATAATAATAATAATAATAATAATCTTAATAATCTAAATAGCTAGATTCGTAACCCAAGACCGATAATGTTGTCATAATAGATAGGGAGAAAGAAGAACCCATTCAAAGCCATCATCATTTTCAGCATCATGGTATTGATCATCTAAATGCCAATTTAGGACAATAAATCTTCAAATCGATCCCTCAAAAGAAACAAAATATCTTGAGGTAACTTCAGACCATAAACAAGAGCACTATTGTCATCAGAATATGCAATTTTCTGCACAGACTTTTAAAAAATCGTGCTCAAGTATTGGCTTGCAACATTCATCTCCTTTTTTTGGGGTCAAAGTTTGTAAGTCGTTAATAAATGGTTTCAGTCGTTTACAGTTGGAGAAATTTAGAAGGTGCCTTTCTTCGGAATCGGGCAAACAATCTTGAGGTTCAATTTATCAGGCACAATCTCTTATATGTCGTCCCCATAGATATCTCATCTATCTTATATAGCTCAGCAAGTAGACCGTCGAATCTGGCAGTTTGGTTATACTTAAGCTTGGATATTGCTTTAGCTTATTTTAGCCGGGAAACTGCCAATTGTCCTATAACCTGTACTGGATCAGCAGTGCAACAACCAAGTATATAGAGTATTTGCCTTATCTATCAGTGATAGTCACCGGTAACAGCATGAGAAAATCGTTAATAAATCGGGTTTCGCTTAACCGCTCGACGAGTCCGATGTTAACAGCATTGAGCGTAGATGACCAGTGGCATAACTGGGAAAGAGTAATCAGAGGCTCTTTCGTATTGGGTCCCATCCCTGCCCAAAGGGTGCTACCTGTAGAATGAAAAAGGAAAAGGGAAAAGCTGTACTACGCGGGCAGAAATCTGCAAGGAAGGAGACGGAAATCTCAAAGTAGAAGCACAGTCAGAGCTGAGAATCCGGAAAGATTATTTCCGCATAACGTGAAACGGTGACACCCCTTCTAAGCTCATTCGACTATGCAAGATGATGATGAAGAATGCTCACTGCTCCGTCAAAATTAGTAATGAGAAAACTGAAACCTTTTTTGTTAGAAAAGGATTTTAAAAAGACGATGGGTTGTCATGTAATCTTTTCAAAATAATTCTTGAATGAAATATGCGAAACTCAGAACTCAACTCCAGACGCATAATCTTTTAAAAGTCTGTTTAATTACTCGCGATAATTACACGAGATTGACAGAGAAGAATACAGCGAGCTATAATCTTAATGGACGGCTTACAACTATTGATTTAAAAGCGGAAAAGATGGATTTACTGGCTAAAACACAAAAAACAAATTAGACATAAATTTCTGTCAACAAAGAGGGACAAACAACATCGAATTATCTACTCGTATCTCAGCTTCACTTTTAACTCCAATAATGACTCCAACGCGGAGAAGTAAAGCCCCCTTTCGAACAACTAAAACGGCAATACTCGTATACAAGATACTGATCATGCCAGTCTTGATTTACGGCGCAGAAACGTGGACATTGACAAAAGTGGATAAAAATGTCCTCGGGCGCTTTGAGAGAAAAGTAATTCGGGTATATTTCAGTCCTGTTTGCATCAATGAAGAATGAAGGAGAAATTTTAACAGTAAAGTGTACGGTCAGTACAGCAATGTCGATCTTGTTAGAAAATCTCGGATAACCCGGCTTCGATAGCCAGGTTACCTTAAATGCAAAACCACCAGCGTCCCAGCCTAAAAAGTTTTCGACTCCATTCCAGAAGGACTACACGGTTAGAGAACGACCTCTCCTTAGGATATACGCACAAGTGGAAAGGGACTTGAGCTAACTTCGTGGGCTCTAGTTGGAAAGGCATGGTAGCTGAGGGCCGGATACACTCTGGACTGTAACGGCATGTAAGTAGAAAAAAGAAGTAGGACTAACATTTTCGGTTTCATTGCACATGGTTTTTCCATATCCTCTGCACCGATGTTTAGTCCACTACCAAATTTTGAGCATCATTTTGGTAATCTTTATGGCTTTATATGCCGTAGATAACTTACAATTTCTAGTACAGAAATACTAATCAAACGTTTTTTCTTTTTTCAGAGTGATCTTTTGCTAGATGGTTATGCACACTTTTTTCAACGTGGGTATATATACCAAGCTACTGAAATATATAAACGGTAGTAATATTATTCTTCGCTATTCAAATATATGTATGTGACGAAAATAAACAGAGAATTGCCCTAAAAAAAAGAAATATTGGATCAAAGCAGATCCAAGAGAAAAATACTTTGTTTATACTAGAGTCACAAGCGGAATATAAAAATAATATAACTGTAATTTCTGTAAGCTGAGATAACTGGGATAAGCACATGTTTTTCGAATCGACATCAACGCATCAAGCTAAAATCCCAACGTATGCCAACCCTCACATTCAAGACAACTCAGAAGCACAGCCCCGTTCGGATCAAGGGATGAGAGCCTGTTAAATAAAATAAAGCAGTTGCAAATTTCAAAGGGAAATTTTATTTTATTTAATTTAATTTGATTTTCAATTTTTAAACTATATATTAGAAAATAAAATTATCTTTGGGACCTGGAAAATACAGGTTATACGAGTAGAGTATAGGAACAAACTATATGAATTAGAGAAAAAAAAATAAAAACATATTTAAAAATACAAAATTAATAAAAGTTTGACTAAGAATATAACAATATTATATTACTTTAAATTATACTGCACATTAGGTATATTATAAAACACGAAAATCAATTGAAAAAAAAAAAAATTATCGTTAAAGCTTTCTTTGGGTTAAAAGCTAATACTACAAGAAATATGAATTTTGTTTGCCGATATAGGTATCAATGAAATGACCTGAGAGAGCAGCTTTAACTATTTGTAGGAAAAGAATCTTTTAAATTTGAGACGACTTCATGTTGGTAGATTTGCATTGACCCTGCCACACCACCCCGCTAAAGTAGCAACATCACATCCATTTACAATCAATTAAGGTCTCATCCGACAAGAAGTTCATTTCGATTGTCCTTTGGGATTTTAATTGATTTGAAAAGTAATTGGAAATTGTCATTCTGTTGGTTGGATAATCGATTTTAGCAATTGAATCAAGGATATTGTTCGTCTTCCTTGGACTAAAAATAAATGTGCTCTACATATGACTACCCAGTGCCCGTGCTAGAGCTCTAATTGGATTTCAAACCACACTAGGAATTGTTGGCTATCAAAATGAGGTTTTTCATTCTATATTTATTCGAGATATCGGAAATCTATTCCATAAAGCTAATGTGTTTCCTTTTGTGGGATGCCTTCATCATTAAGATGAAGCCGAATATTTAAAATTCCATTATTCTTACCAAACACTTTTCGTTGTCTAAATAAAACCGCAATTTAAATAAAAAGATTTTCTATGCTTTAACTTTTCTACTAGGATAGCAAAAATTTTTAAGTAAAAACAGGAAATAGCAAATAACAAATTTACCACTTAAATAATTAAGGATTAGCATTAAAATACAACGAAAGACCTACTTATGTATCATGGGAGGTAAAATACTGTCTTCAAGCAACAACTTACCAATTTTCACTTATTTTACAAATGATTTCGTATGTTTCTAGGATTCAGAAACGCCAAACCGGATTACTCAGATACTGGGTAAGATGAGGAACACATGATATTTACCCACATTTCGAAATTCGAGAGAAACTCTTTAATAAGAGTGGATGTGCAGAAGCATTATTCAGAAGAATTTATTCAAAACTATGATCCCAGATGGTTGAAAAAAGTTCACAGTAGATTAAGAAATAGTTTGAATACAGCGAAATATCAAGGTATATATTTTTCCTCAGAATAACAATGAAATGTGTAACTGTGAAGAAGAATATAACATTTATTAAGAATCCCGCGTGACCTTAAAAAAAAATTGTGAGTCGATGGGTTGGGCTTTTGAAAAACAGTGTAAAATGATAGAGTGAAACAGTAGATAATATTATCACTGAACCGATTTCAGTTGCTTTACTTGATTATGAAAGTGTAACTGGACACCTTAACCTTATGACTCATACTACATTGCATTTAGCATTCAGGCTAAATTCGTCTAGATGAAGTAAAACATCGACTGGCTAGCGGCAAGAGTATTTCACTTGGGGTTTTAGTGATGTGATAATTTTCCGGCAATAGCCATAGTGTCAAAATTATTGAGGTGGTTTGGATGAATAGTGACCTTCCATTTTTGGACTGTTGCTGTACCGTTTTCAATCATCTAAAGCACTTAATGGCTTTAAGCGAAAATTTATTCAAAAATATATGAAGATGAGCTAACGGAGCCTACAAAAAAGCATCTCTGTTCAACAGCTCGATAAATAATACAATATAAAGAAATAAAATTAAAATCCCAAAATCAAGAAAAAGAGAAAAAAAATACTTTAAACAGGTTAATACAAGACTTGATCTTTAAGACGTCTTGCATCTGGGGCATTTCACGTGAAGCGGACAGGAAAATGAAAGGTTCAAGCTTCAGATTTCATTTATATTTGAGTATATTATATTTGTACATATCCTCGAAACAAGTACAACATACGAATATGTTTACAGTGGCAATCCAGGTTCACAAAATATGGGTTTTTGAAGATTTGTGTAACCGTGAGTTACATATGTACTGTTTCGATTTCCATTATTTAGTTTAAGACCGGTATAGTAAAATAAATTAATCACTGGATTTTATACTTCATTTAAAGACATTTTTAATCTCATAACTGGATTTTTAAAATAAAAAAAAAAATCTGAAAAAAATTTTTTCGTTTCTTACAAAGTTCGTATTTTTTTTTGTTTTTTTTTTTTTTTAATTTTAAGGTTTATTTATATTGTCTTCCCCTTATGTGAGCATCGAACTTGTCAAGTTGTAAGGGCTGAGTAAGGTCAATGAATCTCGAGAAGTTTCTCCAGATAAGTCCTGAAACCAAAGGATTCCCCCCCCCCTTTTCCCTCCACCCAGCCGAACAATCCTTTTCCCCCTGGTCAGGATCATAGTGTCATACGACCCGTGCTGATGACCAACCTGGCTGAAGGCCTAGCATCTCCAAAAATATCTCAGTCACAAACGGAGTATCCGGATACCTGGCGACCTCCGAACTAGCTAGCCCTATCTGTATACAGCGGCTCTCTGTACAATAGGATCTACAACGGATACATCCTCTAAAAAAACAAAACCCGAGGCCCGTAGTCCAGTGCTCTCAAAAAGCTTAAGGGTTGTTCTTAGCGCCAGAGATCATTGGAGGAAACCGTGCCGGTTCTCAAAAGGCCCAAAACCCCTGGGCCATCCAACACCAAATTTCTGAGATCCTTTAGCGAAGTCTTAAAAGAAGCTATGATCAATTACACCTGAACGGTAGCAGTAGGTCAAGTTGAAGCTTTCAAGTAATTACTTGGCCATTATGCGGGAAAACCCACGACCACCTTTCATCACAAGTGACGCTGGCTGACACCAAGGTCACGTCAAGCTTATCGCATGTGCCATAGGTGGTTAAGGAAAGATTTGGCCAGGTGGAAGGATCTAAGTCATGCCTAGAGAGGATATCCCTAGCAGACCTAGAACCCGCACCTGGATTCCAGCCGAACCTTTTTCTCCAAAAAGCATTTTGGAGATCATCAAGCTCACAAAACTGATCCTTCCGACTCATGACGGGAAAGTCGCGAAACTGAAGGAGCTAATGGGCTCTTATAGATGCGCGTTTATTGTGATCAAAAAGGAATCCCTTAACCCTCTAACGCAGCCGGCATGATCCGGTTTGGATTCGAGGAAAGACGTCTTAGGGTCTATAAAACGGATAAGCTAGATACTGATAAGCATCTGCGAGCGTCGATATCCTTTCCCGAAATGGACAGTGACGACTCCAATTCATTCAAGGCGACTATTAAGCCGTTGGTCTCCTCTTCTGACACTCTGTCGGAAATGGAAACCGATGATAGAACAAAAAGAGATCCTACACGATCAGATGAAGAAGATGAACTCTTGAGCTCATTTTCAGAATCGGAGGGCTCGAATAAAACCGTCGTGGAGGCCACTCCGGGAAATCGTAGCAATGATACGGTTTCTCCAGATTAATTTCCACCACCCAAAAAAGGCTTTGGCCGCACTTATTCTGGGTCTCTCTAAAAACGCAGAAGACATCATCCTAATCCAGAAACCATGGATCATGGAAGTCGTGGTTCTTGGACTTGGGAGACCTTGTATACTAGTGAAACGTAGCTTTAATGCATTTTTACTTCGTTAGCTCAGCGATCCCAACTTAACTGGTGCCAGGCTGGAGACTGCTAAAGGCTCCCTGAAATGAAAGTCAGCCACATCGAACGATCCCTACAATACAGAGAGTACACAATAGTTGCTTTCCTAGAGATAGAGGGCGCCTTTAATAACGCCTATACATCCGCAATTACGACTGCGCTATCACATCTGCAGGTAGACGAATCATTTGGGGAGTTGATCAGTCTTATGCTAAATAACAGGATAATCAAGTCCAAACCGGGTGGGATACTGCTAAAAGATGTGTTAGGAGAGACACGCCGCAAGGCAATGTCCTTTCTCCCCTTCTTTGGAACTTAGTTTTAAATGAACTGCTGATATACTTGGAAGCGGGAGGAAACAGGGTGATTGCCTTTGCGGATGACGTTGCTATGGCCGTGTCAGGTAAGCATCTTAATACAATCAAAGAACTCCTTTAGCTAAATCTTAACATATTATCCCGTTGGGCAAATCGCTGTGGATTGAGAGTTAACCCTTGATCTTGTCCTCTTTTCCAAGAAATATAGAATTCCAACTATAGACCCTCCCTCATTAAACGGTACCAGTTAAGTGTTTTCCGAAGCAGCAAAATACCTGGGTCTCATTTCTGATAGGAAACTAAACTGGAAACCTAAAATTCAAGAAAGATTCAAGAAAGCAACAGCAGCTTTATTCTCTTGCAAGAAAGCCATTGGAAACAAATGGTTCACTCAATCTCGAATAACCCACTGGCTAAATATGTCGGTCATTAGACCGATACTCAACTACGGTGTGGCTGTCTCCTGAACGGCCTTAGACATTGCAGTCAACTGCAAAATACTAAGCCTAATCCAAAAACAGCATGTCAATGCATAAGCGGAGCTCTACAGTTCACTCCCTCCGCGGCCTTAAACATTCTGTTTCACTTGAAACCCATCGACATCTTCAACAGGCAAGTAGCTGCGACTGTAGTTATTCGCCTTAAAGCGACTACACAGTGGACAAATAATTTATTTGGCCACGCTAATATTCTTTATATATATATTAATAATGACTTAATATATAATTTAATATTAATATATAAATTAATAATGACTTTAGATCCTTCTGGGAGGAAGATGCTTTCTTGGAGGACAAGTCTATCCACTTCTACACAGATGGATCTAAAACCGATAGTTTTAGATTTTCCGTCTTTCAAATCACTCTAGCGTGTTCCAGGCGGAAATTTTGGCGATTAAGGAAGCTCTGTCCTGGCTGAAAATATCTACAAACGATATCCGCATCTTTTCGGATAGTCAGGCCGCTATCAAATCCCTGGACTCTGTCACACTTAATTCTAAAACCCCCCTTGTATGCCGATCGTCTCTTACGGATATGACAGAACAGTTCAACATTCACCTTTACAGATCTGGCCAAAGCTGGATCTGAATCGCTCTAAGAGTCTAATTCTTCTAAATAGGAAACATCTCAGCGCCATTATAGATGTCATCACTGAACATTGCCTTATAGGCAAGCATGCAAGCAGGCTTGTAGCTTTTACAAACGATTTCTGTAGAAGCTGCATGGGCGAGGAAGAAGAGGAGACGATCTTCCACCTTCTCTGTACGTGTCCAGCTCTCTCCCAGAGAAGAAAACTTCACCTAGGAGCCTTCTTTTACAATGACTTAAATGATCTAAGGAATACAAACGTTAACAGCCTCCTGCGCTTCATCATAAGCTCAAATTTGTTCAATGAGTAGGAGGATCATAAATCCACGTGGCAGCACAACGCGCCAATAGCCCTAATTGGTTTGGTTTTCCAATCGCCACTTTTGCCTAACCTAACCTAACCTACATTATCTTTATACTCCATGCCAAGTTTCATAATGTGCCTGGCAGCCGTTTACAATCTATAGGTATTATAATGCCGAAGCGCAACGACCAACCCGTTTTCGGGTCATCTTCTTCTCTTCTAGCTTCTAAAAGAAAAAGTAAGTCCGGGAGAAACTAGAAACAGTGAAGCAAATTTTACATAAATTATATTGTAAAGAAATCCACAAGCACGAGGATAGGAACATTGAAGTAAAGTCATAATCCTTGCTGATAATCTGGAACGATTTCTTTCATTTATTTTAGTGAACGCAATATGTAGAGCAATGTCAGCTGCTGATTATTAAGCTTTCTTTTTTTTTAAAGAACACTTAAAAAGATATGACTACTCTTAAAATCCCCGGCCACGTGTTAAGTTTTTTGGAAAAGTGGGCAAAAGGAAGAGGAACGATTTTTGAACTCAGTGGTTATTTCGTCCCATGGGTGGCATCCAATATTTATTGGGGAGACTAAAAATCTTACACAATTTTAGTTGCCTGAAAAAAGATAATGTTTTTAGAGCGCGGTTAGGATTGAACGCCGAACCTTCCGATTTGGAAACCAATACATCTTTCTTTTTTCTCATTTCAAATGCATCTTTATTTAAACAAATTCATTTGCTTATTTAACTTACTTTTATCTTACTCTAACTTACTGGCACTGTAATTTAAACATAATATGTATTGTACTTTAAATAAACTTATGTTAGCCTACTTATATTAAATATGATACAATTAATATATATTCTTCTTTTTATTTTAATTTATATACACTGGTTTTTTTCTGGTTTTATTCGTAGAAAAGTTGTGCCGATAAAAGGCTTATATTTTTATGTAAAGCATTCAAGTTTATATAATATTATTTATTCAGATAAAAACGGGTTCTGACAAAAAATATATATAAAAATAAAATTAATTAATTGAATTTTGTTCTTAGATATACTAAATGCAAATTTCCCATTCGATAAAGAATGGGAAGTGTTCGAATATTCTGAAACTGACGTCCATTTTTACAAACTTCGCGTGCCATAATGTCCCATAGATTTCCTATGGAGATTGGATCAGGACTACACGCTGGCCAACACATAATTGGGATGTCCTGTTGTTTGAACCATTTTTACGAGTACCGAGAAACTTTAACTGCCACGTTGTCTTGCTGAACAAATCTCGGTTACCCACAACGTCTTTTAAAAATGAAATAAAAGATACATCCAGAGGCTTTCGTATTATAAACTACATCTTACTGCAACAAAATGCTGTAAGCATAAATTGGGAGTATATTTACTAAATACATTTTATTAACGATCAAACAACATTCATACAAGGAAAAATTGTCATACTTTTCAATAAACAAGTACCCCTAAAATCAAAAACAGTCAAATTTTCTTCACCTCAGTGGCTGACCCCTAATATTCTACGGCTCATTAAAAAGCGTGATGATCCTTTTAAAAGTTTGAAGAAATACATAAGCAAAGTTTTCCTTAACAGATATCGGTTACTTTGTAATGAAGTATTATCAAAAATTAGAACAGCAAAGCGCGCTCTTTATGGTAGGAAATTTAGCAGCTGCTCGACAGACAAAAAGGTCTGGCAACAGATTCGATAGCTTGATCTTGGAAAACAAAAGCCGAAAACTGAAAATATCAACTGTGACCAATTGAATCTGAATTTCCTAGCCCCAAGTAATGGGAGTACAGTTTCTACTAACTTGCTTGCGTTCGACCAATCACGTGAAGACATGGAGGAGCCATACTCTAATTTTGCAGACTTAGCGAGGAAGATGTTGTGGAAGCTCTGTTATCTATCAAATCTCACACAATGGGACTCGACGAAGTGAATCCAATATTCGTCAAACTGCTGCATCCATATATCATATCATTTATAACATTTTCTTTTAATTCCATTCTAACGACATCGGTCTTTCACTCACAATGGAAGCAAGCAAAGGTTGTCCCTAATCCAGAGAAATCGAATGGAACTGCGGTGGCTAATAAACCAATATCGATTTTGAAATTTCTTTCGTAGCTGAAAGAAAATTGCTATTAGTCGTTGATAATGTCAGAAAAGTTCTTGATGAAAACCAAACAACAATCCTACACTACTCGCCTTTTCTAAAGCATTTGGCACAGTCAACCACTCCATTCTTTATTCAAAACTTAGCAAAGAGTAGAGGTTTTCAATATCTTCCACGAGGCTACTTAGTTCCTACTTGCAAGGGAGGCTGCAACGAGTTATAGTTGGTGAACAGTCTTCGTCTTTTTTTCCAGCAAAATGTGGAGTTCCGCAAGGATTGATCCTTGGACCACTCCTTTTTTCCATATATGTTAACCATCTGCTTAGATTTGTCAAGCATTTCTCTTAACTTATGTTTGCTGATGACGCGAATTCATTTGAGCCAACCTTTGAATCGTGTTGACGAAGCCGCTATGTTAATGAATGAAGATCTTCAGCGTACACTCGATTGGTCAACTAAGAATGATTCACGCCTAAATTCTCAAAAGTCAAAAGCACTCTTGATACATAAAAGAAGATTGGATCTATCTAATTTCCCACCAATCAAATTGGCACATAACCTAATAGAGTATGTTGAATACGCCAAAAACCTTTGTGTAATTTTTAATCGGACTCTTACTTGGTCTACACATATCAATGCCACTATTGATAATGTTTATGGTGAACTATCTGCTCTTTGGGTTGCACAGTACTTTATACCTACCCGCACAAAACTCTTGTTGGTGAAAACCCTTCTTCTACCCATCTTATTGTGTTGCTATGAGATATTCTGTAGTCTAGACTATGACTCAAGAAGAAAACTAAATGTCTCTTCCAATAATATTACTCGTTTTGTGTTTATCCTAAGAGGATTTGATTGCGTTTCCTCCTACTCGAAGCAAATCTAGACCTGCTTAAATATAGAACACTATGCCTCTTGCACAATATCATGCAAACCAAAGAGCCTGAATACTTGTACAAAAATCATGTCCTCTTCAGTCAGGTAGATTGATAATGCTCTTACAAACAAGTTCTGCCTACTTAACTTCCGAACGTCAGTTTGGAATTCGCTACCCATTAACATTAGAAGAATTAGAAGGACTAATAATTTTAAGGCCTTTCTTTTTAAAAACAATCAGAATTCGTAATTTTTAATATTTTTTTTTTTTTAATTTTGGTATGTATATGCAAATATAATTTAAACTTTGAATTTATAAAAAATTTGTAAATGAAATTAAGATCATATTCACTTTTGCCCATAATAACTAATATAATCCTAAGCCTTACATATTTTTAAAAGATCGTTGTTATCTTACTACTGTAAGCAATATTTGTACTAACAAATTGAAATATCTTAACATTTTAAAAATTGTTGATACCTCAAAAAAACACAACCTTATCGTGTGGTTCCTCCTCTCTGGCTCTAGGAGTTGTTCTCCTAAATCACGGGAAAAGTTTGTCTCTCATCATATATGTTATATCATATATATATGGTAAATCATATAGAGGGGATGAAATGACGAATACTGTATCATCGTTTACCTCAGATATACTTTTGGAGGAACTTAAAGTGTCGTTACAGACTTCATACATGACTTTGGAAAAGTAGAAGATACCCTCTATAGATGGTCGAGGAGAAGAATCAACCGATTGTAGGAAAATTAAACACGGCGTTGAGGTGTTAGGCCAGTCTAAAGTCCGTTAAAATAGGCTTTTTGTGGTTTTTTTTTCAGGATAAATATAAAATAAATCAAGTTTACAAAGATAGAAATTTATTGCACATATGATTGTCTGTAAAACATAATTTTTATGGAATAATTTATTTAAAAATGGCGGCTGTTCAACGTTTTTCAGATGACCTAGAAGGGTCTACGGCCGTACTAACAGCACCTGTCACTAAATTTCGTTTATTGTACATACGGGTAACAACAGCTAGAGAAGTACGTAGGGCTTTTTTTTTAAATATATTGACTTTTGGCCGAATGGCGCACTTCCAAAGTCAAACTTACAAAATTCGCAGACAAATCGCGAGCAAGTTGTAAATAACAAATGAACTATGTCATTTAAAAAGAAATGCTATGTACTTTTGTACCCAAAATGACTGTAAGCAGAAAATATATTAAAATGACACAACGATTTTCAACTTAAAAAATTATTTGTTTTTATCAAAAAAATGTTCTCTACTCCACGTAGCAATGTATGAATGTCAACCAAGATCACGTCTAACTCTTAAAATCTCTTTAAATCTTGGTCTCTTTCTCGCTCTTGTTGCTTCTGTTTCTTTTCTTGTTACAGATTCGGCCATCCTGTAGTTCAATTAATCCAAGGTTTCATCCCTTCGGCAGACCAAATCGCTGAATATGGTTTTTGGGTTCTTGGGGGCGTATGGCATATCGGTTACTTGATATCTGTTGTGAGCAGTTACACAATAAGGTCCTTTATATCTGGCCTCGAGTTTTCTTAAAGGCTGCAATTCCATCATTAAGGGACATCACTAGATCTCCTACCTTATAGTTCCTCGCTTTCTGGTATTTGTGAATGACGTTCCTTTTGTGACCTTTGTTTCCCGTTGGTAGATTCAATTCCTTCCAGTCTTTTCTTTGTGACCTTTGTTTTCTGTTGGTAGACTCAATTCCTTCCAGTCGAAATTGTTCCATGCTAGTAGTGGCTTGGTTAAGATCTACGCACTGAGCCAAGACGTCTTTCAATGGGTCGCGGGGTGTGTATCCCATTAGCAGCTGATGACCGGTTTTCCTGTAGTTTCGTTGTAAGTATTACTAATTCCCCACTGAACGAGTTTGATTTGATTTGAACGTCCCATTTTGCTTTTTCGCCAACTGTAGCAAGGGGGGCATGCAGGATAGTACGTTTGTATTGCTCGATTTTCCCATTTGCTCTAGGATTCTTAGTCGCATTCAATATGTGTTCAATGGAGGGACTTCTCATGAACTCTTCAAACGTATGCGATGTAAATACTGTCCCTCTGTCCGATATTACTCGGCGGGGGTACCGAAAATTTAGGACTGGTTTTGTCTGGGGGTTTGGTAGCGCCTTAATATAGACATACTTCGTGAAGGCGTCCACTAGTACGATGAGATATGCGTTCCCTTTCGTTGATTTCATGAAGGGCCCTATATGGTCTAAGTGTAGCGTATCGAAGGGTACACTTCCTTTATCGATAGCGAATAATTCCCCGGCTGATTTTCCCTCTTATTACAAGCACACTCAACGCAGCCTTTGAGGTACTTTTTGACAAACTGAGTCATTCTGGGGAACCAGTACCGATATTTCAAATGGGTAATAGTCTTTTTCGCGAAGAAATATCCCATTAAGTCGTGGATATTTCGTAGAATTCTGTTCCTCACTCCTTTTGGTACATACAATCTAAATTCGCCGCCTGTATAAACTATAGTCGTGATGTATGGTATTTGTTTTTCTGCGTCGTTTTTCGGGGTGTGTTACAGTACATTCGTGATTTCAACAGCATCCACATGTCTCATTTGTTTACCTGGTCGATGTTTAATTGTGTAGTCATATTCCTGCATTCGCAACCCCCATCGGGCTATCCTGTTAATCATTTCCTTTCTCTTCATGGTAGTCTTCAGGGCTTCACAATCAGTCACGATTGTGAAATGCTTACCAAGTAGATATTGTCGGAATCTTTCGGTTGCATCCACTACCGCGAGGGTCTCTAGCTCGTAGCTGTGGTACTTGGATTCCTCCTTTGTAGTTCATCGGCTGTAATATGTTATGCTACGGGATGAAGTTTTCCGTTCTCTTTTTGTAATAATACTCCTGCAAGGCCCTTTCAGCTAGCATCAGTGTGTAGTTCATGCTCCTCCTTTGGGTTGTACAAACCGAGTACTGGTCCACTTAACAATTACTTCTTTAGTTGGTCAAATGAAGCTTGTTCCTTATCTCCCCATACGAACTTGTGATTTTTCAGGGTCAGGTCAATGAGTGGTGATGCGATCGTAGCGTATTCCTCTATAAATTTTCTAAAGAAACTCGTGAGTCTTATAAACTGTATCACTTGGTGTTCGTCCGTGGGGCTTTTAAATTCCGGTACGTTCAGGGTTTTTGCCTTCGCTGATTGAGTTTTTCCATCCTTGATGATGTGACCCAAGAATTCTATTTATTTTTTAAAGATCTCACACTTCTTTAAATTTAGCGTCAATTGTGCTTCGCTAAGGATCCCCACGAATCTTTCTAACTTCCTCAGACCATCCTCCAAGTCTACATACGACTGACTGACATTTTTCACTTCTCTTTGAATCTTAGTCTCTTTCTCGCTTTCGTTGCTTCTCTCTCTTTTTCTCTTTTCTCGTTACAAACTTATTTAAATAATATATTTTCAAAGATCTACATAGTTAAAATTTGAAGTGAATTGGTTGAAATTTATTCAAGTTATAGGTGGGGCCAACTAGCAAAAAAAAAGTTTTGAGATAAACGCGTCAAAAAATGTTAAGTTATAGAAAGTTATGAGAAGTTGAAAAACAAGTATAGGGTTTTCTAATAACGACTTGACAGAGTCATAAACCATAAACCATTGGCATAAGCCAATGACTTAACGTAGCCCCACAGAAATTAGTCAAGCGGCGTTAAATCGCACGAACGAGGCGGCCAATCTACTGACCCATGTCTTTAGATAACACGCTCACCATACTTACTCTTCAATAAATCTATTGTAGCGTGTGATGTGTGGCTTGTGGCACCATCCTGTTGAAACCACATGTCGTCCAAGTCCATATCTTCCAATTCGGGCGAAAAATAATAGGTGATCATGGCGCAATAACGCTGACCATTTGCAGTAACTTGACGATCGTTGTCGTCGACGAAAAAATATAGCCAATAACGCCGCCGGCATGCAAACCGCACCAAACAGTTTTTTTTTTTTTTGATGAAGTGGTGATTCATGAAGCACATGTGGGTTTTCACCCGACCAATAACGCATATTTTCCTTATTGACGGCAGCGATATTTTCGACACTTCGACCAACCCGTTGTCTCACTGACACGACAACATCACACAACGAATATGTAGACTCAAATTTTTACACTAAAATTGTTATTGCCTGTCTACTAGGGCGAGAATTACGACCGAAAATTGGAGTTAACGCTTTTAAAGTTGCAGTCACCGAATATCTGTAGAAAATTTTTATAATTTGCAGACGTTGCTCGTTAGTGTACTTTACCATGACGAAAATGTTGAGTTTACTAAATAAATAAATTGATGGTGACAGTTTGATGATTAGTGAAAGAGTGCGTTCACAAATTAAATTCAAATTTGTCAAGTCCCTATTGCAAAACCCTATACTTCGAGATATTTCCCGACCATAATCTTTTGGAATATCATTTTTAAGGTCCTATGGGACCATTGAAAGCAATAAGAAAAATCGAAAACTTTTGTGATAAATTGTAAAGTCAACTTTGATTATTAAATAAAGTAAATTTTTACGTTCACACATACATTAAAAGGTATGTATATTCGTTCTTGTTTTCATTAAAGGATAATTTTTCTTTAATTATTTTTTTCATCTGCATATATAAAAATGAATTGTTGTTGGTTTGGGCGCACAATACTCGCCTGAACATCATTTAATTTGCATGCGGAATTTTGTTGGATTCGTATTGAATCAGATAAATTTACTACAATTGGAAATATAGACAGGAAAATTCGGAAAATCGTGAAAGACCCAAATTGCATACTTTCAGCAATTTTGTATGGGAAAGAGAAAATATTAATTCTATGGGATGACAAATGCTCCGTAATTGACAATCGGCTAATTTTATCCCTTGCGAAAATGGGATTGCCAACAGATAGTGTTACGCTCTCAGAGTCACGTTAGACAGCTGAGATCTTTCCACATTGAAACGAAACGGTTGTGTCTCAATACACTGCGAAAATTATTATCGTTTTTTCATATTTAAATCGACAAAAGTATAATGTTCTGTGATCAACGAAGTGAATTAAGGTATTTACACAGGGACCAAGTAAAATTCAACGGATTGATGTTGAATTCTGTGCTTTTTTCCAGAACATTTCGTTTTCCAAAAGTGTAGTTTTCCTTTATTCATACACTGTTTTTCTGCGATTTGATAATTTACTATAAATAATTCATTCATTTTGTGGAGAACGAATTTCAATAAGGTATTTTTACAACAACTAATTCGTTTTTAATGCAATTGCTTGGCGGTTGCCATCAATAAGACGGGTGGCTAATCTATGTGCGAATGAAACGGATGTACAGTGTGCATATCACAATGAACAATCCCGTTTAGGAATGGCGCGTTATGCGTGCCGCTTTTTCGAAAGACGAAAGAGCCGATCGTCTGAAAGCAGATCCTATAGTAAAAGCCTATAGTAAAAGCCACCCGTCGTGCAAATGATGATCAAAATCAACGTAGTCAATTTAAATTGAGCTGCATTTCACTATGATTCCACACTCGCATACAATGATTTTCCATGCGGTAATATTTCGCCATTAATTGTCGTATGCCAGCATTGCAATGCATTGAAGTTCTCAACAGAAACACCTGAGTTGTGTTGTACATCAGAAAAAGTCAAATTAACCGTTTTGTCTCCACCAACGCAGCCATGGCTGTCGTTTCTGCATGAAGATACACCGCAATCATACCATTTTCTCGCACATATCCAACAATACTCGTACAACTGCTGCTTCTAAAGGAATATTGAAAAAATAAAAATGACGTCATTTGGATCTACTGTTATCCAAGAACACGGCTACAATCCCACCTTCAATGTAGTATCATCAAACGAACTTTCTCATATGTCGAATGTAAATCAACTGTCTCATCCCCTTTCCACTATTCAGGTCCAAAGACCAATCTACCATCATAAGGATCATAAGTTTTTTAAGATTTATTTTCTTGGAAATTCAAATGACGAACTCAATCAGCGTTGTGCGATTTTTCGTGCGATGAAACGTGAGATCATTGAAAAACTGCAACAACTCCTACACGAACGCAATGCGTTAGTTAAATTGTTCAAAACTGAATTGAAAGCGATCCCTTCTGATCATTACAAAATTATCATCAACGCAGACAAAAGAACAGGTGGTGGCTATGCACGACAATCCAATGCTCCCACAATTAACGAAGTTGCAGTGGTGATTGTTGGCGAAAATTTGGAATCACGCGACATAGTCTTCAAGCGACGTGATAACACCCTTCGAATACACTGTATTTTAATAATTCACGACAGGTATTCATTTGAAGATCAACTCCAATCAGATTTATTGAAGCTCAGTACCAGCATACTTTATTAACAAAATTTATTTAATGCTATAAACAAAAATAATGGGTGGGAATGGAATGAAAGTCTATGCGGTGTAAAGGACATTATAAAAAGATAGTTTTTCGATATGGTAGTTGAAGATATGTAGGTTAAATATCACTGAACTTCGAAAGCACTTTAAAATTGAACTATTTTAATTTTGTTAGTAAGGATAGAATCGAAAAATGTAACAGGAATATAGAAAATACAATAGCAATCGGCTGAATTTGGGAAGCCCGTTTCTTTCCTAAAGGCCAACGCTTAATAATGCAAAAAGCTAGTTGCTAGTTGACTAGTTTTCATAGGAAATTATCAAGATGAGAACGAAAATGAAGTTCTTCATAACAGATAATGCCTAGATCACGCAATTTAGTTACAATCAGGGTCAAATCTAATTTAAGACCACACATGTGTGCACTCCTAGTTTAGTTGTAATTTGAGAGAAAACACAAGTTATCTCATCTTAGTTTAAGAAAAGTTTGTATACCATGTAAGTAGGATCAAAATAAAAATAAAACCAGAGACTTTAAAACCCTCCTCGAGCCTTTTTTTTATTGTTTTGTTTCGCCCACCAGCGGTAAGAAACACAAAGAGAAAAACTGAAATCAGTGACTAACAAATAACAGTCCGCTGAAAAAGGAAATAATTAGATAGAAATTATTTTCAAACCCAACGTTTACCAACTTTGCGTTATTTATGGCGTACAGTGAATAGGCGTTCCCGTGGGTATACCTTTAGGTAAACCAATTAAAAAAAAATAATAATAATAAAATAAAACAAATAATAACAATGGCAAGAGCATGCCAACAAGTAATGGAAAGGCAAAAGGAATTAGGAGATCCTATACTTTCCATATATAGTATACAAAAAGTGCCGATAGAGAAATAAGGAAGGTCCACATCGATGATACTACACATCGTATCGATGGCCTCTGGGGTGAGTTGCAAAAAAGGCATACGGTTCTCATGGCTACTGGAATAACAAATGAAAGTTATTTCGTTGACAACTACTACGACCGAGTAAAGGAAGCTGTAGAAGGAGTAAAAGAGCTCCTATCAACAGAAAAAGAAAAACTTGCGAATAAAAATGAAGCTAGTTCTTCGCACAAACAAGGTCAAACAATTAGGGAAAGAAGATTCCACAGAGAAATTAACAAAATGGAAGATTTGATTACCACAACTTTAAAAGATATAAATAATAACTATATCAATGAAGGAGGAACAAAAGGTAGTACAAGAGAATCTTACGGATTCCTTTACTGCGTTGACAGAAGCATTCAAACAAATTCCGGAAGAAGAATCCATAGAAATACAATACGAAGAGATGGATCAAAAATACAAATCAATTCGTAGAGAATTGGCAAAAACGAGATGTGATGAAGGAGCGACGGAAAAACCTTCAAGCAGACCTTAAAATTCCACAATTTTATGTAGATATTAATGATTGGTCCTCTTTCTATGACCTCTTTAAAAATTGCCCCAAGGCAAATTTAATAGGAGAAGCTGGAAGACTAGTGCAACATCTAAGGATTACGGATGCAAACTATGAAGCAGCATCGGAAATCTTTAAGCAGAGGTATAATAACCGAAGTTTATAACGCTTTTTATAATGTCGATAGACTTCTGGATCAATCGATGGTAAGCAGTGAAAGTGCCGCGAGCCTAAAACAATTATTGGATGTGACAAATGATTGTGTACATGCCATCAAAGCACTTAACATTAAGTTAGGCGATGCCGAACCATTAATAGCTCTCATCATTGTAAGAAAGCTGGACAAAGACAAAAAACAACAGTGTTAGAGGAGGCAGCTCAGATACTAACATTACCTCGTACAAGAACTAAAACTATGTTACATGGATTAGGCAGCACCATTGTTGGCATCTCGAATCAGTGATAAACCTAGAAATGTTACCAAAATTCCTAAGTAATGAAAAGATTAATACCGAAGCCTTAGTATTACCAAAATTAGCAAGTGCATATCCAAATGAATTGTTTAAATATGAGCTAACCAAATGGAAAAATTATGTATTGGCAGATCCTAGTTACAATAAATCAAACAGAATCGATTTAGTGATTAGTAGGCATGTTTATGCTAATATCATTGAAACAGGAATATAAAATTTGGTGGAATTTTAGGCCAGTCAACCAAGTTTGGTTGAATTTTATCAGGAGTACTTCGAGCACAACCATCAAGTAAACATGTCATAACTGCGGTAACAACCTTGGAGCGTTTTTGGGAACTAGAAGAAGTTCACGGCACCGATGTTCCATCAGAAGACGACAAATGTATGCAAATATATGCAAACACAAACAAAGTGGACAAGGATTGTCGTTTCATCGTAAAATTGCCACTTAAGGAGCATCTTACATTAGGAGATTCCAGAAAAGAAGCCATGGCTAAGTTTTTGAACTTGGAAAAAAGACAAAAATGCGTATAACCAATTCGAAATGAATATAACAAACTCATGCGAGAGTATCTAGATCTCGAACATATGAAGTTAGCAAAAACAGGTAATTTGAAGCGGTAATAAGAGAAAGCAGTTCACCACAAATTTACGCATTGTATTTGATGCATCTGCAAAAACTACAAACGGAAACAGTTTGAATAATATGATGTTTGTAGGACTAAGACTACAATGTGATATCTTCGACATTGTGTTAAAATGGCGTCTGTGGAAAAATGTCATCATAGCAGATGTTACAAAAAGTACCGCCAAATTTAAGTAGAAAAAAGCGATCAAGCCTACCAGTATATCCTGTTATACTGTTATGTTATATATCAATCAAAGAATATCAACTGAGGACAGTCACATATGGAACAGCTTCTGCACCTTTTTTGGCAGTACGTACGCTTCAAGAAACAGCAAACGATTATAAAAACGAAGATCCACAACTCCATGATACAATTAAAAAAGATTTCTTTATGGATGTATAGATGACAGGGGGAAATACAGTGGCGGACTGTAAGAATCTCTACAAAAAACTTTCCAGCAAATGAAAAAGTTCGGTATCCTGCTGAGAAAATGGGTTACTAATGATAAAATATTGAATGGCACTGCAATGAATCATAACAAAAACATCGTTCCAATACATGTAGTTGAAACCATGAAATCGCTGGAAGTTCAATGGGATCCACCCATCGATCAGTTCAAATTTACAGTGAACATTTCAGATGAAAAGAAAGTCAACAAGAGAATTACCTTATCTGAACTAGCTAGAATTTTTGATCCATTAGGGAGGTTAACACCAATAACCATCGTTGCAAAATTATTTACTCAAAAATTGTGGCTGTTAAATAACGATTGGGATGAAATTTTAAATGAAAATCTTTTGCATGGAATGAATTTATAAAACATCTAAGTTCAATTCAGACAATAAGACTACTAAGATGGATACATTCATTGAGTAGTGACAGATTAGAAGTACATGAATTTGCTGACGCCTCTGCAAGAGCATACGCTGTAACCTTAGCATGGATAAAAAACTATGCAAACAAAGATAGTTTTATTAGAACAACAGTGAATGAAATAAAGACAATTTTTCCTGAAGCTGAATGGAGTCACGTAAGAGCTAAGGAAAATCCTGCAGACGTAGCATCAAGAGGAATATCAGCACACAAATTAAAAGACATAAAATCTGGTAGAATGGTCCAATCTGATTGACGCATTTAAAAGAACAATGGCCAAAACATCCACAAAATAATTTAGTTGTTCTAGCAACAACTTTAAATAATAAAAAACCTCTGATACACATCATATACATATGTACCGTTATAAAGTGAGCGTTTTTTTGTAAAGATAAAATACTAATTTTTAATGGGAAAGTAAAAAACATTTTATTGAAAGTATTGGCCATTGCTGGGTACATATTTTTCCCATCTTTCAGGCAATTTATGGATTCCACGCCAATAAAACTGTTCGTCTTTTGAAGCAAATCAAAAAATCACCCAATTTTGGACTTCCTCGTAGGATTCGAAGTGCTACTCAACTAAAACGTATCCCATCGATGAAAACAAATGGTAGTCGGAAGAAGCCAAGTCTGGTGAATACGGCGGGTGGGGTAGCAGCTCCCAGCCAAGTGCTTTGGTTGTATCCTGAACCAATTTTGCTTTGTGTGAAGGTCATTGTCATGAAGCGAAATTACCTTGCCGTGTCTTCTGGCCCATTCTGGTTGTTTTTCGATCAATGCTTGGTTAGAATTGATCATTTGTTGTCGGTAGCGATCTGTATTAACGGTCTCACCTGATTTTAGGAGCTAGTAACACATCACACCTTTCTGCTCTCACCAGACACACAGCATTGCCTTCTTGTCGAAACGATTATTTTTTCCGTTTAGGATTCTGAACATAAATCCATTTTTTATTGCCAGTAACAGTTCGATGCAAAATTGATTTTTTATAGTGTCTTTGAAGCAAAATTTCACAAGTTTTTCGGTTCTCCATCTGTCTTTCATTCAATTCATGTGGAACCCATTTTCCAGACTTTTTGATCTTTTCCATAGCTTTTAAACAGTCGTAAGCATTGTTTATTGTGCAACATTTATCATTTCTGCCATTTGTTTCTAACTCAAAGTGTCATCTTCATCCAATATTGTTTGCAATTCGGTATCTTAAAACTTTTTTGGTGGTCTTCCACATTCTTCATTTCTCACATTAAAATCGTTACCTCGGAACCGTTGAAACCATCTTTTGCATGTTACTTTTCATAGAGCATGCCTCGACAAGCATTCGATGCGACTCTGCAGCACTTTTCTTTAAATGAAAACAAAAAATTAATGCTTTCGGCAAGTCATCATTTTCTGGTACAAAATTCGACATTTTTAACACGATGAAAAAATATGATGTTGTTTGCTCAATGACTTGATGTATTCTAAATATTTTTGACAGGTGTCATAGCAACCAAACAAAAAAAATGAAGGCCCTTTCCCAATAAATGTTCCCTATCGAGATATTTGTATCTTGACGCTCACTTCATATCGGTACACTTAGTAAATATGACCGCGTGAAGAAGCTCACCAATTGATTTTGAAATATCCACAAAATCTCGAATTTGGCAATGAAGTACAGTACATACAAAAAAGGCAAATAAATAAACTGCAACAGGAAAATATTAAACTTTCATCCATTTTTAGACGAGAACGTACAGTTTAGAGTTGGAGGCAGATTACATCATTCGTCATTGCCTTATAGTCAAAAGCTTCCTCTAATATTGGATGAATCATATTTAACTATGCTTCTTGTTCAGAAAACACATATTTCGACCCTGCATGGAGGGAATCAAATATGGATTCAACGCTAAAACGAGAATACTGTAAAATAGGAGCTAAAAATTCAATCAAAAATGTTATTCGTCAATGTGTGAAATGCACGCACAAGGGTCAGCTAAAAAAATTATGGGAAGTCTTCCACACGCCCGAGTATTCACGACTCACCCTTTTACAGCAACAGGATTAGACTACGCGGGGCTCATATGGATGCGTTGTTCTAAGGGCAGTGGTCAGAAATTGCAGTATTTGCAATACATCTCGAAGCAGTTAGTGATTTAACAACCGAATCATTTTTAGCTGCTTTACGCGATTTTGTGTTAGACGAAGAAAGATCAAAAACATCTACTCGGACAACGGTACGAATTTCGTAGGTTCTGATAATAAATTAGATGTAGGATATAAAAAATCAATTCAAACAAGGCTTGAGGCAGAAAAAATTTTTTTGGCGCTTTATTCCCCCGGCAACTCCTCACTTCGAAGGAATTTCGGGAGCAGGCGTTAAGTCCATGAAGCACCACTTGAAACGCATTATAAGAAACAGTAAACACATAAATGGTACACCCTTAGCAGAAATCGAATCGGTTCTCAATTCAAGACCAAGACACAGACGACATAGACATTCTAACCCCAGGTCATTTTTTAATCGATCATCCATTGCCCGATTATCTGCAAGAAGTAAACGATACAAAAATAGGATAGATGGACAATGGTTCAAAAAATGAAAAGAGAATTCTGGAACAGATGGAAAGATGAATATCTGACTTCACTACACAACGATATAAATGGAAAACATCAAAAGAAAATACATATCGCTAAAGGCCAGGTGGTTCTTGTAAAAGATGAGAACACACATCCACTAAAATGACCTTTGGAAAGAATAATAGAGTTGTACCCGGGATCTGATGGAAAATCCATTGGAAGATAAGGAATAAAACGAAGAAACAACGAGGCATGTTGATTCAATGCTAACAACGCCCGCAAATATTGTGCATGTAGTCAGCTTTTCATCCTATTAATGACAATACAGTGAAATGCAACGCCTTTTAATTCGTCATCTTCAACTGGTGGAGCTGTATTTGAATTGAAAAATGATACAGTCATGTATCTAGAACCAATTGCAAATGTGGACGTAGTATCTTCCAAATGGAATCTTATTGTGCATTATGATTTAAATGCATATTTCAAAGAAATTGAAACAATTCAGGAAGAGATAAGCCGCCTTGGGCGTCAGTGCCATCTACTGACTGACTACGAATAATCTTGTAATATGTCAAGAGCGACATTATTAACTCATCTCAATGCACTCAAGGCGAACAATGAAATGTTCATAACAGAAAGCACACGACAGAAAAGAGCACCACTAAAATTTGTTAGTTCGATTGTCCATATCTTGTTTGGAGTGATGAATATTGATGATAGAAATGAAATGGAGAATAAGATAAAGATTCTTTTTGAAAACCAGGAAAATATTAATCATATCATTAAAAAACAAAGTTTGTTGGTAGACTCGGCAGCAAATATACTGAAGAAAACCACGGATCAAGTCAAAGACCAATTTAAAAAGATGAATAATCAGATGACTGTATTTTATTCCGATTTAATTAAGAACGTAAGTACTGATCGCATGGCATTACGTTTGGAGATCATAAATACACATTTAAACGCTATGATTAGCAATTGTGAGAATATTCAAATATCGATTATGGAACTGTTAATTGATCTAAATCACGGAGAAAATAAATCCGAAGTTGTCGAAATATCACTGATAAAGAACAAATTACCGCCTGTGAAAAAAAAAATAGTAACAAACTAAAAGAATTTTAAGAATCCATGACAGCATTCCGTTTGATATTAAAAAAAAGAGTAGATAAAAACGTCGAGATACCTCTCATTTTCAAAGATTCCTTGATTATATAAGGTGTTGCCATTACCTATCGAAAGGCATGCAAATGTGTTTGAACCAGTTCTAAATGCAGATTATTTTAAATACAATTTTGGTCTTAACAAGTATCTTCAGATGACACAAGCTGATCTTAATAAGCGTCAGATAAGCAACGAAAAACACTATAGATGTACTGGAATATGGCCTTAGAAGTCCGCAACCGACAACTCATGCGAGGTAGCAGGTCTTAACAACTGGAAAATGCTGACTGTCGACTCGGGACGATTACGTGGGAGAACTTATGAAAAGCTTATCCTCCAACAACGGGTGGCTGTTCAGCGTGCTGGAGAAATCTGCTATTTAAATTAACTGTGGTATGACAAGACAAACTACGATCAATATTTCAATGAAGGGCGCATTAACATTGGAACAGTGATGTAGCGCACGACATAATTCGAATTCAATCAGAAGGTTAAAATCCACTGTTACCATCATTATGGAGCAAACGTGTAGACACTATGTTTGATCTGCAAGAGAATACGCTTTATCAAGACCAGCTAAACACAAGCGATATAGAATTACAGTAAACCGGGGTTAGTTTGCCGGTTTGTTTATTTTTTTGCGCTCAGACATGTCTCGTCTTGCATATCAAAACTACCGCAATGAACACATAAAAACATCCAATTTTGTGTGCTTTTTTGGTGGAAAATTTAGTGTATACACCGGCTCCAGAGAAAACTGAGCAAATAAGTATATATTTTCTAGCTACAATAAAATGTCATTTTACTACTACTTTTAGCATAAAATTATCTTCGTTATCTTTAAACAAAATTATAATGTTTTCTTGTTATTGCCATTAAGTTTTTTGTACTTTAGTTGTTACTTTGCCCTGGAGCAATGATTGGTTCCATACTTATATATTTATTCTTTTTGGACTTTTGCTGTTTATATGTATAAAGTGCTAACGGTACTTTCTTTGTCGCAGAAATGCCCCGAAAATATAAAAGGGAACTGGGAACGAGGCGGTATGCTGACTACGCTAAAGAGACCCTGGAGGCTTTTCTGGAGGAAATCAAACGAGGTGATAAATTCCATAGAAAAGCTGAGCTGTAGTATTAAATTCCGAGAAGAACCACTTTGAACAAGCAACAAGAGTATGGCTTTCTTATAAACTCGGCAGAACTGCGACATATTATCAGAAACTATCTGAGCCGTTGTGGAAAGACAATCAACATTTTTCCGAACAATTTCCCAGGCCAAAACTGGACTAATTCTTTAATAGCTCGCCACCCAGAGATTTCAGTTCGGTTTGAGGAAAACGTGAAACGCACACGAGCGGCCGTAGATGAGTCGATGCTAAGAAGTTTTTTCGAAAACCTGGAAAACGACTTAAAGGACGTTTCTCCCGAAAACATATGGAATTTTGACGAAACCAATCTTACAGACGACCCAGGGAAAAAGAAGGTGATTGTCAAGAGCCTTTCTTGAAATATCCAGAAGTTACACAAAATGTGTCAAAAACCTCGGTTTCTGTTATGTCTTGTGGGAACGCCGCTGGAGAACTGATGCCATCCTATGTAGTTTATAAAACTGTTAAAATGTAGACAACTTGGACTCAAAATGGTATTAGGGGCTGCCGTTACAATGTAAATACATCTGGATGGTTTGATGCCCATATTTGTACGGACTGGCTACAACATCAGATGCTGTGTGACAACTTATCTTCGCATATAATTGTAGATGCCCTCAAACTGTATCGCGATAACCGGGTGCACCTTCTTTGTCTACCTCCCAACAGTACCCATTTAACACAACCGCTAGATGTTGCATTTTCCGGCCTTTAAAAATAGCATGGCGAAAGGTTTTGTTAGAGTGGAAGGACACTGCCGAAGGCATCCAAAACACAAACATACAAAAAGAAAACTTTACACCACTCCTGTTAAAAATGATGACTATGATTGACGAAAGAGCAAAAGAAAACCTAACATCTAGTTTGGGGAAGTTTTAAGCCGCATTCCGAGAAGTGCTTGCAATGTGGTAATAGTTGAGTCAACCTTTCTTAACAGTCTTCAGGAAAGGAGCCGAAAAGGAGTGAAGAGCCGTAGGGAGAAGTGTTTGTGCCGGGTAGACCATAGCTTTAGTTGAGACTAAATGATGATGGCGAAAATGAGCTCGATGCTACTCAACATATGCCTAGCACATCTTGCCATAGAAGGGTCGAAGCCATGATTTTCAACGATTATTTTTGCAAAGATATTAATTTTGAAGATCTTGTTACCCAAGGCGAAGCAGAAACCCATTTTGTTGATTTCCTAGAAGCAAAAATATCTCAAGGAGACGTTAAGTTGAATCTGGGGGATGCTATTCGAGAGGTTGGCAAATTTGTGACACTTTTGTACGAAGGAAAGATTTGTCCCTGAGAAACGGAGTGGAACTTGACGAAGAGACTGTAAAAATCAACGCGGTGGAAAAGTCTTTAAAACTATGGAAATGGCAGCTCAAAATTATGAATTAAAATATTCATGGACGGATGTTTTAGGCTCTATTCAACCTCAGAAGAAGGTTTCAAACAGAGGAACTTTCTCTGTGATTAAGCTGCAATCTATATTTGACGGATGATTCTGAATTTTTAAGATCATGTAATCTATTTTGTTTTGTTTAAAGCTATCATATGTATATATTAAATGGTATGTTAGTTAAAAAACCAAATATGAATTGGAATTTCGTTAAAAGTTAAGGTTGTATATATTTTAATGTTAAAGCTAAATATTATTTAATGTTTTACTACAAATATTTCAAGTTTTTTAAGAAATAAAAATTGCCATTTGGTTTTTTCATAATAAAAAAAAGTAAGGGTTATTTTTCACATTTTTTCAGGAAAATAATCCTCGGATCAATAGCTACGAAATCTCTAGGCAACATTGCTCCAGCTCTTTAAATGCAGACACAGTTACCCAAAGTTTCGGATGGAGTAAAGTAACCCCATCCCTTTGATAACTTCCCCCCACTTTTAAGCCACAAAAAAATATACTATAAATTGTGATTAAAAAATATTATCAGGAAAAGATATTATTAAAAAAAATTTAATAATTTTGCAAAAAAAAAACTGCAAAAAACGGAGCAAAGTAACCTCGGTTTACATTACTACAAGACCAAGTCCTCTCGATAATAATTGGAGCACTACTATATCTAAGGTGTAAATGTAAAACGAACACAATAACGGTGGTAGACTTCTCCAGACCTGCTAATGATGACGGCCAGAATGTTCAACCATGAACACATTTTCTTTTACGATCGAACCGATATAAATAAAAGATAATTTCTAATGATCACGGTCGAATCATAATTTATGACCTCACATGTACGCACTAATTTAGTTGTAATTTGAGATAAACCATATGTTCTATCATCGTAGTTTAAGAAAAATTTGTATATAAGTAGGAACAAATTAAAAATAAAACCAGAGTTTTATAAGCCCCCAACAAAGAATAATCTTTATTCACAATGTGACGAAAAATTGTGTACTCCCTATACTGTACTAATATCTCTTGATTTAATTAATAATTTTTGTTTTTAATATATAAAAGATGGAAAAAACGTAAATTGCTTGTAAGACTTCTAACATAAGAGTCATCTCTATCTGACGACGTTGACAGCAATTGGGGTTATATCCTTAAACAAAACCGTGAATGTCATAGCATTCCATTTTGGAAATCACGTTATCGGTGCAAACATTTTAAATAAAGCTAACTTTTTTCAACTTTTGTATGAGTTAACGCACACGACGCCTCTAATGCACAAGTTTGCACTTGTTTTCCATCATCGCATCAAGTTTCCCAGCACTCATTCCATTGACCTGAAATAATCGCATTCCATCACGTCCGGCTAGCACCTACTCCAAGCAACATGATCAACTTGTGGGAACACAACCTGGATGCATTACCGCTGTGTCAGATTTTAAGAAAATTATAATTAGTTCTATTGAGGGCAGAATCGCTGCCAGTTCGTGTATTAAAGTAAATGAGTTGTTTTTAAAACTTTTGAGTTTAATCTAATTTGATTGGCGCCCGAGCAGGGACTAGTGTCGTGCGCGGTATATCGAAAATAAAGGGGTTAAAATTATGTTTTTGTAAAAAGCTCAAAAGACCTCACGTAGCTCGGAGGCATCCTTGTCGCCGTCCGTCAAAACCTCAAGGAGCTTAGTGCGCGTCGGTATCGATATAGTGCAGGCACTGGCCCAGAACTGTAAGCATCGCTTAGAAGGTCCTAAGAACGCTCTAAGTGACCCACGTATAAAGGACAATTAGTGCAGGATCCTGAGTGACCGTTATGAGCAGCGGGCAAGAGGAACACATCCGGCTCACCGGCGTGGGACTGTTTACAATATTGTAAGTTAGCATAAGTTAGTTTTAAAAAACAAGAAAAATATTTTTCAAACTCATACTATTAATCCCAGAGATTTACCTCCCTCTGAAGGGATCAATAATTCATTCCAGTCGTCCAGCTCTCATTCAGATGCACATCAGGATGGGAGATCTACCAGCGAACTAGATATTCTAGTGACATCAATTATGAAAAGAATTTTCGAGCAACAAGGTCAAACTCTTATTAATAATGCATTCAACCCTGCTTATAACAGATTCGCGGAAACTGACCAGGGCATATCCCCGGAATATCGCGATAGATTAGATTAGATTAGAAAATCTGGATAGAATTCGAGATATAGTAAAAGTAGTTCGGTGCTTAAGAAATTTTTCTGGGGATTCAAGTGAATTCTCGTCGTGGAAAAGAAGTGTAGAACCATCAGCGTTATTAGAAATAAAATTACTGGTCTAGTTGATGCTGTACTAGAATCGTACAATACGCCCCTCAATTGCGAGTGTATCTGTCTATGTCTAACGATACATTATGCCAATAAGCGTGATGCCACCATGTTAGAATACCAAACGACTTTTTGAGTTCAAGGAAGCGACACAGTCCAAACATTCTACCAAATAGTGTATTCGCAACTTAAACTAATACTGAACAAAATCGATGACGCTCTTTACGCAGACTTACCGAGATAAAGCTTTGGATACCTTCATTAGAAGATTGAAGATCAGGTGTATTTGGTTTCGATATTTTTCCCAGAGGTGGTTGTCAAACTGGAGCCAGTGCATCCTCAACCAGTGGGTCTTAGTACGTGCTAGTTGTTAGTTTGTTACATTAAGCCCAGCCAGAAACCACTCCAACATCAGTGTTATGCCTTCATGTCAGAGTTGACGCCAATGGGTTTACATATAACTACATTCAAATTCAATGAAAATACTTTTTCAGAGAATTGCCTCGCACGGGATTCGAAATTGCGACCCTCTGCTTGAGGAGCATATGCATATACCACCACACCACGACCACCCCAAATGGTCAAGCTGGCGAGAAAACTAGGTAATAATCATCCAAACGCACAACATCGTAACAGCCGCAATCATCATTCTAATCAACCGCGGCCAAATCAATCTTATAACCCCAATAATGCAAATGCAAATCCAAATTTCGTACCTCAACAATTTCAACAGAATTCTTTACCACGACAATCGCAGCAAAACTTCACACCTTGACGAAATTTCGTCCAAAATCCGAATCAAGACCTTTTACAAAGTATACAAGTTCACCCAAATAATTCCCGACAATTTCCTGTGAAGGCACCCGTCTTTAAAACGGAACCTGCCAATGCCAATAGTCATCAAACTAGAGGCATGTACGGGTATTACCCAAACAAATCCTTTTAGCGAAATGAACCTCCGACGGTACCAAAGCCATTTGCCACTTCAAACAAATTCCAGGAGAACTTCCATATTGAAGCTCGCCAAGAAGAAGCCGTTTCAAATGATCTTTCTATCCAACAACCAGACCCAGGCTATGACCAGATACTTTATAATCACATGGTATTCTTTCTCCCAACTCTCAAATCCTTTCACGAGATATTAGGCCATGACACTTTTAAAGATCCACGACAACAAGGACTACATGTCAATTCAGAATAAAATTAAAATTCGTATAGAGCAATGTGTTTCGCAGAATATAAAAAACATCAGCCTGAAAACTGACCACCTCAGTATTGCAACAAAAAAGGACCTTAAATCCGCTGTGCGAAAGCTCCCAAATCTTTTCAATGAACCTGACGAAAGGCTGATCTACAGCACTAAAGTTGTAGCAGAAATCCGAGCAACAACTGAAACACCTATTTATACCAGGTGTTATCCTTACCCAATGGCCCTTAAAGACGAAGTCGAGAGTCAAATAAACAAATCGATGCGTGATGGCATTATAAGACCCTCCAGATGTCATTTAAATTCACAAGTCTGGGTCGTACCCAAGAGGTTATGTTTTTCTGGAGCAAAGAACTACAGACTCGTTAGCGACTATCGTAAGCTCAATACAGTTATTATAGCCGATAGATATCCAATACCAGAAATAAACACCGTCCTTTCTTAACTAGCAGTATATGGTTCACGGTGCTCGATTTAATGACAATATACTTCGCGAACATATCGGAAAAATATGTTTCGTATATATAGATGATATAATACAATAATTTTCAGTGAAGATGAGGACACGCACTTGTCTAACATCAAAACTATTTTCCGAACACTTGAAAACGCGAACATGAAAGTTCAACTTGACAAGTGTGAATTTTTTCATATAGTAGTGTCGCAAGATGGATTCAAAACGAATCCATGTAAGGTGGAAGCGATAGTAAAGAACTTCGATCCTTTTTAAGATTATCAGTTTACTATCGTCGATTTGTAAAAGATTATACCAAGTTGGTAAAACCTCTAACAAATCTTTTAAGAGGGGAAGACGGACGTATGTCATACGTCATTTTGCTGGGCATACCTCCAGCAAAAAACAAATAACATTCGACGAAAACGCAATAGAATCGTTCAAGAAAATTAAAAATGCACTCTTTTCAAAGGACACTATCCTCATGTAGTCTGATTTTGACACGGACTTTTAACTCACAACCGATGCTTCCAACTTCGCAATTGGAGCAGTTCTTTTTCAAGATGATAAACCAATTGTTTTCATTTCGAGAACTCTTAATAAATCAGAGGAAAATTATGCCGCAAACAAAAAAGAGATGCTGGCAATCATTTGGTCTTTGAACTCACTTAGAAACTACCTATACGGTTCGACAAAAGTGAAGATTAATACGGACCAACAACCGCTTACATATGTCTTAAGCAATAAAAATAATAACAGCAAAATGAAACGTTGGAAGGCAATTTTGGAAGAATATAACTACGAAATTATTTACAAGCCTGGGAGAACCAATATCGTTGCTGACGCTCTTTCCAGAGATCCACCCTACACTTTCATTAACCCTTTGATTTCTACGGTGCACAGACAAGGAAGCTCTTCTAAACTTCTGCAAACCTTATCCCAATAAATGTATTTAAAAGTCAGATACGCTTAAATAATCAATAAGCCTGAAATTCAAGCGACGAAATTCCCCATGATGAACTTTTCATCAATTATTTTTATCGTCGAAGATGAATTAGGAACAAAAGTTTCAACAACACCTCCTTATACCAGCACAGCACGGCTAAGTTGAACGCTTTCATTTCACTTTGACTGAAATAATGCGATGCCTTATGGCAGAAGGTTCTGCAACACTTCAGAAGAACTTTTCATAAGAACAACTTATCCGTCCATTCAGTCACAGGAAAGAAACCCATTGATATATTCTTTGGTAACGGAATTACCTCTAACTCCGACGAGCTTGAACAAGCGATTGTAGCGTGTGCTGTGTGGCTTGTGGCACCATCCTGTTGAAACCACATGTCGTCCAAGTCCATATCTTCCAATTCTGGCCAAAAATAATCGGTCATCATGGCGCAGTAACGCTGACCATTCACAGTAACGTGACGATCGTTATCGTCGACGAAAAAATATGGTCCAGTAACGCCGCCGGCATGCAAACCGCACCAAACATTAATTTTTTGTGGATGAAGTGGTGATTCATGAAGCACATGTGGGTTTTCACCCGACCAATAACGCATATTTTGCTTATTGACGAACCCATTGAGCCAAAAATGAGCTTCGTCACTGAAGATGATTTTGCGATGAAATTCATCATCGGAGAACGTACGTCGCTTTAAATGGTCCATCGGCTTCAATTCTTGAGTCAGCTTGATCTTGTATGGGTGTAAACCAAGATCCTTACGCAAAATTCGCCATAATGTGGTCTGAGCCATGCCCAATTCTTGAGAAAGCCGTGGAATTGACTGATTTGGATCACACAACGAATAAGTAGACTCAAATTTTTGCACTAAACTTGTTATTGCCTGTCTACTAAGGCGAGAATTACGACTGAAAATTGGAGTTAACGCTCTTAAAGTTGCAGTCACTGACTCCGAATATCTGTAAAAAATTTTTATAATTTGCAGACGTTGTTCGTTAGTGTACTTTACCATGATGAAAATTTTGAGTTTACTAATTAAATTGACAGTGACAGTTTGATGATTAGTAAAAGAGTGCGTTCACTCTTTGAATTAAACTCAAAGTTGTCAAGTCCCTATTGGAAAACTCTATACTTGAGTATACGAACTCTCAACTAATAGCAAGGAATGGCTTAAATTCAAACCGGAACTTTTAGACTAATTCACATTATTGAACTTGGACAATATGAAAAAACTCTTAACGAACTTCAGAGATAAGTACGAAAATAAGTTGACATTAACCATTTCCTTTATCCACTCCTAACCTTTCAAATTCAATTATCCCAAAATCATTTAGGTAGACTTTTTCCAAAAACAAAAGTAAATAACTTCATCGGCAGTGCATGGACGTGGATTGCCGGTAACCCCGATCACGCAGACTTTGCAGTAATAAAAGGCAAAATAATAATAAAATAATAAACATAGGGTATGGCATAAATTGAGCAAAAACTAATATAATTAATTCTTCGAATAAAAAAAAAAACATATTTTAACTAAGCATTTAAGTAACGAAAATATACACTTTCTTAATATTGATGAAGCAACTGAATTTGCTGAGGTAAAATGGCTCAGCTATTATATATATTATTAATATGTCTACAAGTGATAAAGAAATATGTAAATCACTTTTGTTAAAGGCAGTAAAAACAAATAAATTTTTAAACAAAATAAAATATAAACATATATAATATTGTAAGGATTTTATCTTCGGAATAATAAATAAATGTAAAACTCTATTTAAATTAAGCATATGTAATAAGGATAATTTAATAAATTTATGTAATGACACAACTAATGGAACCTTTCTTATTAAGTACCATAGCTCCAGCATAAAAGTATCCAATCAGACATATACTTCAAAGGAGGTAACCGACTCAAAACCTGTTGAAAAGATGATAGCGTTTTTGATTTCCTGGTTTTGGCTTCTTAAACAGCGCACAACGCGGTTGGATTATTTCAAATAAAAAACGATTTATTTAAAGATGTCTACTTCATATTTGGAGCTTTATACAAGAAGAAGGATCTTATAAGAAAAAAGGAAGGAAAAAAAGGAAAAAAAGTAAAAAAAAAAAAGAGCAAAAATTAATTGACAGATGATCGTTTAGTTTTACCTCAGTGAGTTTACAATCCAGCATTTATCGTTTTGTTTTACCTCAGTGGGTTTACATGTACATAGTATTAAAAAAAAAGTATTTTAAGCATTAACATTCTCCCGCCCTTGAACGGACTCGGATCATTCAATAGGAAGCCGACGGAGTTTTGTAACAGCTCTCTGAATATCACCGCTGCTGGTCCTGAGTGTAACGATGCGCACAATACCACCTTTACCAGGGTGTACCTGCACAGCTTGTCCGTACTTCTACTTTAGGGGTGGGGTTTCATCTTCAAGTAAAACGATGTTGCCAACTAATGTCGTTGTACCCAACCTTGTCCATTTCATACGAAGCTGAAGGTTCTGAAGGTACTCCAGTGACCATCTGGACCAAAACTGCTGAAAGTACCATTGAAGCTGGTGGTATCTTTTGAGGGTATTGCCATTAGTGATGTGCTGCAGCGTTAAAAGCTGTCCCGATGATGAAGTGCCCAGGTGTAAGTGCTTGGGTATCGTTTAGAATCTTGACATTTCTGTGATTACCCTGGAATTCAAAATAGACTCAATTTGTATAAGAGTATTTAGTTCTGGATAAGGAAGAGAAGATAGTTTTTCAAAATTCGTTTCATGTGAAATTTTGCGCTTTTCACTGCAGCCTCCCACAAGCCGCCGAAATACGGAGATTTTGGAATAATGGTTTTCCATCAATCCCGTCTGCAGCGCTTATTATTTCTTCCCTAGTCTCACGCTTGAGGAACATCTGAAATAATTCGCGAAGATTTGTTGCGTTGTCAATATGAATAACCGAGCATAGCCCTCGACGACCAACAAAACGCTTGAGGGCAGCAAGAAAACAATTAGTGGTTAGATCTTCAACTAAATTCAAATGAACGGCTCAAGTGACAAAACATACAAATACTGCCACATACTGGTGACGTCCCATGCAGACGGAAGTGAATTTGGAAAGGACCGTAAAAATCCATTCCGACGACATTAAATGGCCTCGTTTGTTGCATACGTAGATTAGGTAAGTTACCTATGAGTTTGGTGTTGGTCACAGGCTTAGCTCGAGCACAAAGAACACAGCTATTTTGTACTATTTTGCGAGTAAGAAGTTTGCTGCTGCATAAATATTTTTGCTAAAACGACAACTGGGTTTTTTAAACCAAGGGGATCAAACCAATGTGCGATGTCCAAAGTACAATACCTTCTAAAAGATCCTCTTAATTTGAACACCATTTCATAAGATTAAATTTTCCCTTGCTTAACAATGCAACTATTTCACGCTGAAGTGCCTTTGCGTCTGTCAATGAATTTTCACCCGTCAAAACGTCATCTACATAGAAATCTGTGCTTACGGACCTTGCAGGTAGAGGATATAGATACCTTTCATCAATTGATAACTGCTTCAGAGTACAGGTCGCCAAAAAGGGAGCAGAGGCAGTACCAAATGTCACAGTACAAAGTCGATATATAGCGACATCCTCATCTTTGTTCCTTCTCCACAAAATGCAATGAAAGTTTCTATCCACTGGATCTAACTGTATCTGATGGTACATTTTTGTAATGTCTGCAGTGAAGATATAATTGTAAGCCCGGAATCTCAAAACGATGGATAAAAGATCAGGTTAGATAACAGGACTCACCATTAAAATATCATTGAGAGATTTGCCAGAGCTTGATTTTGCAGATGCATCACATACTACCCGTAACTTTGTGGAACAGTGAGACAATTTAAGTACGCAATGATGTTAAAGAATACGTATATTGTGGTTTAGTGAAATTTAGCGAAGTTACCTCCATATTTGACTGCCCAAGAAGATCGAAAATAACTTCAGAGTACTGCTGAAGCAACTCTAGATTTTTCCGAAATTTTCTTTCAAGAGATAGAAATCTTTTCAATGCGATATCATACGAATTTCCTAATAAGCTTGGACTTCAAACGGTTGAAGTAGATGCAAAAGTGAGCTTCACATTCCTTCTTTTCTTTTGTTAAAGTTGACTGCAATGGATCGAAATTTCCAACACGACAGAATGCCCTTAACGAATCGTTAAGTAATTCGTCGAGTTCAGAGTTCTCCAGTTGTATGTTTTATATTTCTTTGAATTAGAATATTTGCCTGCTACTGTCCAGCCAAATAAAGTGTTTTGTAGAACAGGTAAATTCATTTGACTAATACGCAAGATACTACAGAACAAGAAGTATGTCGATCCGCTGTGTGACATTTCACTGTTGGTCTCATAAATTGATGTTCCTTGGTATGTTCCAGTTATGAATATCAGTTGTGTTATTAGCTAGAAGTACAGTTATTCGGGTAATTATAGTACATATAATTCTAGTGTATCTTTAAACCTATTGAGTCGAGACTCTACTACAACTGTTGTTTTGTATTTAGCTAAAGTCTCGGTATTATTGGCACATGTTAGATTCATTTTCGAATGAAGATGTGATAGTTCTAGAATCTGCATCATTCTCTGAGTGATCATATGTATTTGAGAGCCAAAATCCAGCAATACACGACGAGGTACTGGATGTTTAAAACGATTTCAAAATTGACAATGGCAGTTCCGAGCAGGTTGCCTTCAGCACAAGTGGCATGTATGGAACAGTTTTGGGTCAGATTTGTCACGGCGGATGGAAATAATTGAGATTGATGTGAATCGTTAAAAGAAGCTAATATGTGACTGTTTGAGCTACGTGGATATTAACCTATTTGCGTGTAAGAGGTTTTGACTTTGTGCAACATTGTGTGGTGTCTATTTCCACATTCACGACAAGAACTCGATGGGCAATTAGTGCTTGTGTGATCAGTAATTTTGAGACAGTTAAAACATAAATTGAGACCTTTTAATTTCTGTACACGATTAGATATAAATAGATTTTAAAGTTTATGACACCGATAAATAAAGTGACCCGGGCTAGAGCAAAAAGATGTTTTTAGAGGCAACGAATACCTTCGGACTGTTCTTAGGGTTCTTTTTAGAGTACTTGTTAAGATTATTTTTCACGGAACTGTCAGAACTGTATAAATAACTTATTACATTACCTTCTAAGTGCTGAGCCCTCTTTTTCAGAAAGTTGATTACTTCAACAAAACTAGGAAGTCTATCCATAGGAGCTTCACCGTTCCACTTACTTAGGGTGTCTTAGTCGAATGGTCGCTTAAGGATCCTTAGTCCGGATAGATGATTGCTGATTTTATCTATGAGAACTCTTAGTCCCAATGCAGACGGCCTCTGGAATTTTAAGTGATTAAAAAAGCTTTGGAGATGTTCCTGAGCTATGCCTTTTCTGTTCTCAAACCGTGCCTTAAGTTTTGCTATTGCCACGTCGTAGTTTTCATCCTCAATATTAAGTCATTCAATTGGCGCAACTGTAGTGTCACTTAATTTCGATACGAGATAATGAAATTTGGATTACTTTGAAAGAGTAGTATTGTCGGGCACTAAGGATACAAATCGATTATACCAACTCATCTACGAAGTCACGTCACCTTAAAATAAAGGCAGATCAATTTTTGGCAATTTAACTGAATCAAGCTCTTGAGTATTGAAGAATTGTGATACGTTCGTTTACTTGGCCATTTCTTCGTTGAAATGATTGACTTAGACCTTAAGCCGTTAAATTAAGTTAAATCGAACGATCCGGCTAACAAACTTCTTCGAAATCCTTATCCTCAATTTGGCTTCGAATTTCGTTAAATAAGCGAAAGGCGGACTCCAGTGCTTCTATGCGTTCATTAAAGTAAGTTCGGGAGTGGAAATTGTTGACGGGCTGCTAGTCGCCTTGATAGTGAATTCACTCAGTCTATTGATTTGGGTCGTTACTACCACTCGTCGCATTTTCAGAGTTTCCAATGTCTTGAACCGTTTTGGATTAATCATAGACACAGCGGCGTCGGTGGATGCTACTTGATTTTTCTCCGCTGAAAGCCTCTCGGATGTATCCCCATTTCCAGGCGGCATGGTTTAAGTAAATCACGTGTAAAAAAAATTATACCTTCAAAGTAATATCCCGCCGGGGCCTCCAAAATATGTTGAGAAAATGCAAGTTTTTTTGATTTCCTGGTTTTGGCTCCTTTAACAGCGCACAACGCGGCTGGATTATTTCAAATAAAAACGATTTATTTAAAGATGTCTTTATTAGTAAGATTTTTATTCGAGAAGAAGGTACTTTTAGGAAAAAGGGAAGCAAAAAAGGAAACAAAAATAAAAGCAAAAATTAATTGACAGATGATCGTTTAGTTTTACCTCAGTAGGTTTACAATTCACGATTGATTGTTTTGTTCTACCTCAGTTGGCTTAAATGTAGTATAAAAAATAAAATGTATATTAAGCATTAACAAAACCCTTACCAGCAATAGTTCAGCTTGACGCTCCATCCTTCCCTACGCAAAAACACCTGTCGCTAGAATTAGTAGCAGAAATAAACACTAAAAACACTGATACGATCAAGACACTGGAAAAACAAAATACCAGGGGATATATAATCGATATTATCATAATATCGTTAATATTTTGACCATCGGTATAAGACTGTTTAAATCGAAAAAAACAGAAACCCATACTTCAAGACCATGCACAAAACGTAAAAGAAAATGTCAAAGAAGTTGAGTCATCCCAGAATATCAAAAAAAAAGAGATATCTCGCATAAGTCAAATTCCGTTCTTTTAATTAACATGCAAACGAGGACGTTGACATTTAAGGGCGGAGGAGTTAATGCAACACTGTGGGAGCACAACCTGGATTCAGTACTATAACTCTGTTTCAATAGGAAAATAGTATTTAAGATGTACCTAGATTTTAAGAAAATTATAATTAGTTCTATTGTAGGCAGAATCGCCTATGAATCGTGTATTAAAATAAATAATAAATGTTGGCTAATAAATTTGATGAGTATTTTTATGCTGTTGTTTCCTTGTGCATTTATACAGCTTCGTTACGCAATATCGGCGTTATTTAAATGTGTAGTACAAAATTTGACGTGAATACTATGATATTCACGCTACCTGTAATAAGTGTATGCCAGAAAAAAATCAAGATCGTCAGCATTGAACAAGGATGATTTACGATGGAATCGTTAACGCCAGTCCGATACCCAAGAATTATGGCCTTCTGATATTGAAGAACGATGGTTTTATTATTATCCGACCACGAACAAATATAATTTAGGATGGAATAATTTTATGGCCATCTAACGCGAACAAAGATACTCGTACAATAAAAATTGTAGATATAACAGCTTCAACCGAATAGACAATGGAAGGGGTGTTTATCTTACCCTAGATATATGTAAATGCCAAATCACATACGGCTATAGTACTTCATGCAAGCATTGTAAAGTGAAACGTTAAGTGAATAAGAAATACATTTATGAAATATAGAAATTTTGTTTTGTAACTTGAATAGTCTTATTATGAAAATACATAAATACAATAGGAATTTTTATTTTGTAATTTCCTTGGTTTTAAACTGTGTGGTTAATTCGTTATCTGCTACATTGCATAGACATTGAACAAAACTGATGTGAGTACAAAATGAATCACATATTTTGAATAAAAATAAATAAATAAACTAACTTTAGATATTGTATATTACTCCGAGAACAAAGGATTCATCTAAAAGACAAAAATGAATTTTAATATTATTCAATGTGGTCAAATTAAATTTTTTTTGTCAAATAATATGGGATTATCAACTTCTTCGGATTAAAATAATGACAGCAACGTCAGCATTCAAAATCAAGATGAGATCTCAAATGAAATATATAGTTTTTTTTATATATTAGCATATATTTTATATATATTTTATATATATTTTATATTTTCTTATTATTTTTTATTACAGGCCGCAAATAATGACCGCTCAAATACCAGGTGTACCGGTATGAAGTGAGCATCAAGATACAAATGTCTTGATAGGGAACATTTATTGTAAACGGGCCTTAATTTTTTTTTTTTTTTTTTTTTTTTGGTTGCTATGACACCTGTCAAACATATTTAGTATAGATCAAATCATTGAGTAAACAATATCATATATTTTTATCGTGTTAAAAATGTCGAATGATGACTTGCCGAAAGCATTAATTTTTTGTTTTCATTGGAAGAAAAGTGCTGCAAAGTCGCATCGAATGCTTGTCGAGGCATGCTCTAACAGAAGCAACATGCAAAATATGGTTTCAACGGTTCCGAGGTAACGATTTTAATGTGAGAAATGAAGAATGTGGAAGACCACAAAAAAAGTTTTAAGATGCCGAATTGCAAACAATATTGGATGAAAATGACACTTTGAGTTAGAAATAAATGGCAGAAATGATAAATGTTGCACAACAAACAATATTTTCGACTGTTTAAAAGCTATGGGAAAGATCCAAAAGTCTGGAAAATGGGTGCCACATGAATTGAATGAAAGACTAATGGAAAACAGAAAAACCACTTGTAAAATTTTGCTTCAAAGACACGATAAAATATCAGTTTTGCATCGAATTGTTACTAACAATGAAAAATGGATTTATTTTCAGAATCCTAAATGGAAAAAATCATGGGTTAATCCGGAACAACAACCAACTTCGACTGCAAAACCAGATGGGTACGGCAAGAAGACAATGCTGTGTGTCTGGTGGGACCGGAAAGGTGTGGTGTACCACGAGCTTCTAAAAGCTGGTGAAACCGGTAATACAGATCGCTACCGACAACAAATGATCAATTTAAAATATGCATTGATCGAAAAACGACCACAATGGGCCAGAAGACATGGCAAGGTAATTTTGCTCCATGACAATGCACCTGCACACAAAGCAAAACTGGTTCAGGATACAACCAAAGCACTTATGCAGCTGACTTGGCTTCCTCTGACTACCATTTGTTTTCATAGATGGGACACGCATTAGCTGAGCAGCACTTCGATTCCTACTAGGAGGTCGAAAATTGGTTGACTTTTGGGTTTGCTTTAAAAGACGAACAGTTTTATTGGCGTGGAATCCATAAATTACCTGAAAGATGGGAAAAATGTATAGTTAGCAATGGCCAATACTTTGAATAAAATGTTTTTTACTTTCCCATTAAAAATTAGTGTTTTATTTTCACAAAAATCACTTCATACCGGTACACCTGGTATGTTCAAAACGATCGAATAATCCACTACATTCCTATGACAGGATGCTGGTTTGTACAGCTATTATGCTGATTGCATTGTGAACATGAGGCAACAATCGATCGGCTGGTACAGATTGTTAATTCTTCATTTCAAAGTGCATATAAACTGGGAATGTATATTTACGTATACATGCATGCATATATGTGTGATTGATGACAGCATTTTTTATCCTACTGTACAACATATCGTATCCTGTTTGCATTATAAATGAACTCAAAAACACCTGGAGTACTCGTCACGGATTCAGTTTTAAGACACTGACATTTTTAAATTGCACTTGAAGTGATTTTATTGATCCACATTTATCGTTAACAGCTTGAAGTACGTTGTCGTATTTTTAACTGAAAATACAATAAACGGAAAACCTTCAACTATAACAAGCTCAAGACCATGTTTTATTGATCCACATTTATCGTTAACAGCTTGAAGTACGTTATCGTATTTTTAACTGAAAATACAATAAACGGAAAACCTCCGACTATAACAAGCTCAAGAGCTTGATGCTAAAAACTTTATTTTTTGTTATAATCACTTGATTAATTGCCCATATTAATCTGACACACTCGTAAATTGGTGTGCTATAAATGATTCATTGCAGGAATCACAAACTTTATTTAGTCGAAATATGGTGAATGACTTAAATACAAAATCTTCCCATAACCTTTATGTTGAAATATGTATTTAGGAGGAAATTGCTATGACATTTAAAAACTTCTGTACGATTTCAATGTAACTTACTTTATTCTTTAATAATTAATTATTTTCAAATTAAATACACCAGAAGTATTTTAAATTCGTACTGTTTTTCTAAGCTGTTTGCTTGGTTTTATGGATACCTTCTTTTGATTTTAGTGATAATACTATATACTCGTGAACCGCACACTAATTAATTTTGTCTTGAAAAAATAAATCGAAACCAAAGTCACGGTCAATGCGAATCATAATTAGACCATAAGCAATAAATACCTATTTCTTTGAAAATAGTGTAGTTTCAAAGAATTCTACTACATATACATGGTGTTCCGTATAATGTGCTGAAGATTTTTAGGGGAGATTTCTAGATATGATTTGAGAAAAATATTGCAAGGGGGGAGGGATGCATCCGCATCGAGATATACATTTTTTACACTGCCCTATTTTGGCTCTTTTGAAAATAATTTCTTTCGAATTTTTGCGTGTATATTAACAAATGGGTTACCGACGTACCTACTGACTTTGTCATAATTTTTTCCGGAAAAATATGATATCTTATTTATCTACACTGTTTGCAACTTTGGAACGTGTACTTAATATTTACAAACAAAAAATAAGGTCAGGTCATTTCACCACAAGTCAGTGTTTATCAAGATACGACCCAAATTGTTCAAATTAGAAAACTTAAAAATCAGGTATTCTCTTGCAATAGCCATATAATCGTAAAACAAACTATTTAACAGCTGCTTTGTAATCTTTTTCCCATAAAATAAGTTTATTATCGCTTAATATTAATCCAATAAATTTTTTTTTAAAAGATCTTCATTATATGACCCCTAAAAGGGGAAAAAACGGACTCCTTGGGTAGGTAGAGTAGAAGACAAGAATACGCAGACATATTTATTGTTCCTGCAATGATATTGGTTAACGAGAGCAGTTGGAAATCTGAGATGATACCGTGATAGGACATTTATTAGAACATTTTCTAGGTTGAAGGAAACAGGAACAACACGGAAATCATAAATGAAATAACATAGATGGAAACCTTTCCATGTTTTGGCAGTTTCAAAAAAAATGCTTTTGCCTCTATGCATATGACCTTGTCTGTGAATTGTCAACAATTTCAATTTCCCTCTGTATTCAGTCATATACCTGCATACTTCATATACCTGTTAGAACCCGGAAACTCAGAGAAGCGTTTCTGAAATTATATTCTGGACAGACACTTTGCGGAAGAGAACTTTATTCGCCGTATTTACCAGGAATGTAATCATTAGTTTTCACAATTTGCATACCTGGGCAGAAAGCAATCGCAACTCCATGAAACTCGGATATTTTCAGAATAAGTTTAACGTTGATGCGTGGGCAGGCATATTGGATAACAAGCTGGTCGGATTTTATTAGCTTCCCCCCAGACTTAATTTAAATCTCTACCTGGAATTTTTGCAAAACAAAAACTATAAGGTGATATATTACTGCGACAAAAATAGCCATTCTGTACCAATTGGATGGTGCTCCCGCACACTGTGGCCATGCAGTTAGAAAGCGGCTAGATCGCGTGTATGAAAATTTGTGGATAGGGCGACCATAAAATTGATGAGGCTGCTGCCAAAGTCATGGAAAGAAAGAAATTCCTAGAATTGGAATGAAGTTAGTGATTTTCAAAGACGAGTTCTTGCATACAGAGCAATGGTTTATATTTTTTTTGATGTATTGTGATTTTCTTCTTCTTCTTCAGACAACGTTTGTCAATGGCCTAGTCCTTCTTTGAGAAAAGTCCAAGTGTTACATATCACTTATATTCCAGACTATATGGGTTTTGTTTACCTAACGGCAAAAAAGGCAATGCCACAACCTTTTAAACCTTCGGTCAACAAGGCCATATGCAGATTGAACTTGATCAGCATGGTCAATGAAGAATACATATTGTATTCTTTCACGATTTCGGAACAACTTACTAGTACATCCTGATTTATAGTATACGTTCTGTATACAGTTGAAAGCTCATTCTCATGATAGATTGAAGCTCACAATACTATTATTAAACTCTCGTCTTTTCATTTTCTTATGATCATTCAAATTTTTTGGATTGTCTTTCCAGCTTACTCGCATATTGTCACAAGCTAGGGTTTTCTTTTGTTTTTAGTTTCTCTAGCAATATTACCCATGTAGAGTTATTGTCAAAAAATATCATTTTTTGGTACGCGCACTCTTTTTCAGTCATATATAAGACAACTTTTTCCACAAGCTGTTCATTCCTTCCTTAGTAAACGGTAAACTTCTTACAATAGACAACATGTCTATGACCAGCTAAGTACCATAACTTATACCCTTTTTTGATAGGTTTCATAGGATAATACTATTTCATACAGCTTCTATCATTGAATATAATCACACACTCATCAGCAGAAAATTATTTTGTCCCATAGTAAGCAGTTCCAAACTTTTCATTCAAAGAATCGATCATTGGTCAAGGCTTGAAAAGTTTTTCCGGAATAAGGCTATTGCCGTTTACATGCATGTTACTCAAAATAGAATCAAACCTGTTAACGTTTTGCCTACCAAAGAAATTTCTAAGACCTCATTTTTTTTCAACTAGGAAGCTTATGGTATGTCATAAGAAAGTTATTCCTATGAATGATAAAAATACACCTTTATTCAAGTCCAGTATCCTGTTGTTTTGAACTTCGTGTAGATTGGTTTTTTTAAAAATATTCCAGAACATTTTCAAGATGAAATATAAAAAAAATCAGTTGGGATAACTCCGGTCTCAAATAATCCTTAGGGCAACAAATATTCAGGAATTTCTGATCCACCCTTAGCTTTTTATTAGTGATTCCTCAGCTTGGAAATATTTCCCAGACTTATTTTGCTTCCAATGACTACATCCTGGATGATTTTCCGTACTTTTTTGATTAATGAAATCATCGGCCAACAATCCGTCAAGCTCAGTATTATTCGGTTGCTCATCTTATTGAGCATCAGTTCTGAATGCTTCACCAATTGTACGCAAATCCGGTCCGTTTTCGGATTCGACGTCGGTATCTTCATTATTGTACAAACGCAATTCTTCAAGCATAGCCAAAAAATACTTCAAAAAATCATTATCAACACGCTTGATATAAATAAAAGTAAAAGAAGATAAACATTTTACACATAAAATGCTCACAGAGTCCGAAAGTACTTGACAGTCCACTTCATTTTTTGATGAAATTATATAGAAATAAAAATACGTTTTAACTGATTTTGTGTTTTCTCGATATGCAGTTTAATACTCACATTAACATAAAACCTCCAAAAAAATGAATAAAATGAATGAACACTAAAATCAACTCAAATGATTTTCTTCAAAGTCTTACATGCCTCTTGTCGTCTTTTCCAGGAAATATAAAATTCAAATAAAAGTCAGCCCCTCAATAAATCGTAGTAGTTCAAAAAACTAGAGTCAAAAAAAAGGAAGTAAATGCATAAGCGGAGCTCTAAGTTCTACTCCCTTCGCGGCTTTAGACTGAAACTATTCTTCTCCTTTTACTTTGGCCACTCTAATATTCTAAACTTTGGTTTGACAAAGACTTTCATGTAAACTTCTCCTCGAGATCCTTCTGGAAGGAAGATGCTTTTATGGAAGACAAGTCAATTCACTTCTACACAGATGGATCCAAAACCGATAGCGGTGTTGGTGGCAGTGTTTCCTCAGATAAGCTAAATTTAAGCCTCTCCTTCCGTCTTCCAAATCACTGTAGCGTGTTCCAGGCGTAGATTTTGGCGATTAAAGAAACTCTGCCCTATCTGAAGAAAAACGTGATATCCGCCTCTATCAAGCTCTTGGACATAGTCTCATTAAATTCTAAAAACGCCCTTGAATGCCGATCATCTCATATGGAGATGGCAGAACAGTTCAACCTTCACCTTCACAACTTTAAACTCTATTTAGGAACTTTCATCTACAATGACTTAAACGATCTAAAGAATATAGACGGTAAAACTCTCCTGCATAGATCCACGTGGCGGCACAATGAGCTTATATAAGGTTGAACTTTTCCACTCCCACTCTCACCTACCTACCTACCTAATATCCTCTCAAAAACCGTTTTATTTATGGCTGAATTAAGGTAAACGGCATAAAGAACAAAATGTATTGAGTTTGGATGATACTAAAACGTCTCGTTGGGTCTTAAAGTCTACATATAGAGATTTTATTTACAGTGAAACATGTTGGTACGAGAACTTATAAATATAGTGGATCAACAAAGGATTGAAGTCTTTTGCACATAATTCGGGGCACCCTGCATATATATGTATATATTTATATATTATTTTTATTTTTATTTATTTATTTTTTTAATTTAACAATCAAGTGGGTGTGACTAAACTTATGATGCCAAAACATGTGTTTAGTTTTTCGGAAAATGGGACAGAGAGTTATTTGAGCTCAGTGGCTATTTCGCTCGAACATCGAAATACCGATGTTGCAAATATGATGTTATTTTACCGGTATAGAAATCATAAAAAACCCTTCTATTCACATGTATAAAAAACATTGCAATTACAAACACGGTACAGTTAATTTTGTGCACCGGAAGTGGTAACATCTGATTAGTGCTCATTAGTTTATTTGTTCACATAAATTGGTGTTGTTTTCAAAGTGTGGTTTTTCCGAGATATTTATTGTTTGTGATATAATTGTGCAATGGATATTCAAATTGAAGGTATGTACGATATTTTCAAAGTAATTATGTTTTCCTTAACAATGCCACTATTCATAACTAGCTCCGTCAAAACATACCTTTCACTTTTTTTGGAAAAGGCACGAATCGCCATAAATGAGTCATATATCAATATAATCTCTTATTTTCCTAGTTTTAATAACCGTAAAGTCTAGGTGCTCCTAGGTGCTCTGAGGGTTGTTACAGGTCATTGAGGAGACTAGGTACAGTACTAGAAAACAATTTTTTTTTTTAATTTTTTGTGTTTTGCTTTTGCAGATACAACCATTACGTGTTCTTTTACCCGAATGCTTGTTTAAAATACGTGGATAGCTTCAAAAAATAAAGAAAATGAAGCAAAAAGTTTCCAGGAATTGTTTGGATCCCTTGCGAATTCTTTACCGGATGCTGAAAATATCCAGACAGATTGCTTGAGAAATCTCCTTTTGGATCTCTGTAAACGGTTTGCGCATATTGGAAGCAATTTAGGAGATCAAAAGCTAAGCTAGTGGCCAAATACGAAAGCTGGTTAAATCAGACCGAAGTTTGCATACTTAAAGTATCTGATGGAGAAGTATGTGGAAACTACAACGACGAGCAAAAGGAATCTCTTCAATCTACAAGTGGAACGCGATACAGGAAGGAGTTTGGAGACTGTTTTATCACAGATGGACGATTCCGCTGTAACTACTTTACTAAGCAGTTCAAATCAATCAGAAAGTTCTTTAGAATTTAGCACGGATGAAGTTATTTCATTTATTAATGAAGCTAAGCTTACTAAAAACCAATATCTATTATTAAGAAAAGTGAATTATTCTAAAATACCAAATGTTTTTCCGTCCTATCAAAAAGTGCTGGAAGCCAAAAAAAACGTTGCTGTTCAACTGATATTCGCGTGACGGAATCTTCCGCTGAAATCAATTTGCAATCATTGAATCTTAAAAAACTGTGTTTAAAAGTCTTCACGAACCTAAGAATGACTTATAGTAGTTTTAATTGGTAAATGGGGCACTATGGGTACAGGCCATAGTAAATATAAGCAGAAATTTTCAGATTCAACTATCGAAGATTCGAGTTTATTTGTCACATCATTGTTACCTCTTCAACTTGTTTCTAAATCAAATATCTGTGATGAATCAATCATTTAGAAAAACTCACGCCCTTTCTCTACTAGGTGGTGCAGACCAATTCGTTTTCAATTTACAAAAGAAACAAAGGAAGTCACCTTGCAAGAAGAAGTATATTTCAAAAGCCAAATTAACCAGTTAGTCCCTACTTCAGTGCTTATTAATATCCACGAAGTTAAAATCACCCATTCCTTACAATTGACGGTGGTAGATGATAAAGTTTGTTCTTCACTTAGCGACTTATCTACGTGTAGGTGTTACATTTGTGGTGCAACACCAAAAGAGATGAACGATTTAAATATATGCTTCAAAAAGGTCCCTGATAATAGTAAATTTGAGTTTGGCTTTTCTCCTCTGCATTTATACATTAGATTTTTCGAGTATTTTATTCACGTTTCTTATCGAATTAATATTAAAAAGTGGCAAGCGCGTTCTGCAGAAGATAAAGCTAGACTTGGTCAGAGAAAAGAGCTAGTTCAACGGCAGTTTAGGAATAAATTAGGTTTAATTATAGACAAACCTCGAAGTGAAAGAAGTGGCACATCCAATGATGGAAAAACAGCAAGTACATTTTTCCGAAACTCTGATATTTCATCTGAAATAACAGGATTTATTAAGTTTTTGAGCTTTATTGTAACTTTATTATATTATATTACTTGACTAATTTTATTGTTATTATAACCCGAGTTTATTTGTGAGATGATGTTATACTCTGTTAAAAAAAAAAAAAAAAAAAAAAAAAAAAAAAAAAAAAAAATTGTCTTATTCTAACCCTCTGGTAATCATAACAACCATTTTTCAGGCCAAAATGATATGATTTTATTGTAAATCTGCCCAAAAATCCAACTTTTTATGGGAAGTCTTATTTATTAGTGTAGATAGACTTGATGTTATATATATTTAGGTAACCATTCATTACACGAGATTTATGTTGCTTAAAAAAAAGCTTTCAGTCACGACTGTGCAATGTGGCAACTAAAACAATGAAGTTCTTAAAATCAGAAATTCATTTTAGTCCTATGAATAAGACCTGTAACAGTCAAGCCTTCACCTTTACCTTTGTAAAACCCGTAAAGGAACATAAAAAAATATTTAGTTATATAATTAATTTTCTATATCCAAGCTGAAATAATTGAAATATAAAATAAAACGCAGCAATCAAAAAGCTTAAAAATATTTAGTTTTGTTTGATCGAGTTAATAAAATTATATAATCATTCTAATATCAAAGTGTAAGATATTTTACAAGTATTTTACCAGTTTAAACCTATTCGCTCTTTAAAATATTCCGGCATAGTAACCATAGTACACCAACAATACCAGAAGAATAGATTTTTAAGCTGACAAGTGATGTTGCAAAGAATATATAAAGCTTATTAGAAATGAAAAGACAAATATGTAATGAAATATGTAAGAAAACATATATTGACAAGATCTACATATATGTGGCAATTGTATATAATTCATATAAGTTAATTAAATTCAATTACTTTACAATATTAAATAACAAAAAGGTAATTTACTGTTCAGCAGACCACGTCCCCTGAAGGTAAAAATAATCGGCCCCGTAATTAGCTTTTATATACAGAGTTGTTGGTACGAAACAACTCACATGTAACATGACCTTCTGGTTCTTAATTTCTTTGCGTCCAAGTGACTACTTTGCTGGAGGTAAGTAAAATTTATTTCTCACACTAGATCAGATCGCCAGCTGCAGATGGTAAATTTGAGCATTGTTAGAGAAATGTGAGGAAATCGATATGATTGCTACACATAGTATCAAGCTGGGTTGTGCTTTTTACCGGGGTAGGATAAATGTTATTTAATCTGCAGTAAGCGTTAAAAAAGGAAGTACATATACAAATTCTATTAAGCTACGGAATACTTGTAGTATGTTACAACCTGGGCTGATTTATTTGTCGTACGAGATCTTAATTAATATTGACGGGTAGATAGTGTGACCCAAGTTTATTGAAAATAAATGGCGTATTACACAATGTTGCAATATTTGTAACATAAAAGTCTAAAATGGGTGGACTTTAAGATTTAGATGTTGGAGCATAAATATAGTTAGGAAGATAAAGTAAAGAGAAGTTTAGATGCGACTTGTTAGCATCATTCAATATGTTACCCCAGTAATAAGCTTTGAGGCATAGTTGATTGCGGCTATTTATGTCACCGCCAAAAATAATTTTATCTCGATGTCTGAATATTTTTTGCACATCGCTCTTAAATTAATCCACCTTATCAGAATTTCTATTTCCACAATTGAAATGGACAGAAAAGAAACTCACCTTAGTGTTAATGGTGGTCAGGGGTATTGGATATATTTTCTTATAATGACAGCAACACCATCTCCTCTTACATTATTTCTGTCAAGACGACAACAATCAAAATTTAGATTAGAAAAAGATTTGTTTACTTTTAAGCACGTCTTTGTGACTAAAGCAGTATCAACTTTTTTTGCAATAATGAAATTAAAAAAGTCAATTTTCTTATTTGTGATGCCTCTTGCATTCCAAATAATAATTTTAGAAGAATTATATATCATTATTATTTGAGTAAATGTACTTAATACCTAGAGATGTAATTGCATTGATTGAATCCATTTAAGAGAGAACTAATCTCGTCAAAAGAGAATAATTTATTGCTCCCAATGGCATTAGACGATGATGTATTTTCCATATGAGAAGCTTGTCCATGATGTATTTGCATGGGTGAACAATAAGAAGAATGATTTTGGTTAGATGGCTTTGGAGACAGAGCATTAGAACGTTAGGGTAAAGGAGGAAAATGCGATAAGGAGAGTGGGTCGAAAGATTTTTGTGGCATTGATGTAGGTGACGAATGTCAAGATATTGCTTACGGCTTATGCAACTGGCTTCGGGTGACTTATGAGGTGCACTGCAATTGACGCACCTACCAATTGGTGACTACCGGAGCAATGAGCATAGAAATTTTTACGTGACAATGCATGGGGCCATGTCCATGAAGTTGACAATTATGGCATTATGTAGTTTTTCCGGGACTTTGTCTCTTAGAGTCCCAGCGAACTATAGTCTTGAATAAACTTGTAATGGTTTCTCTTAAGCTCATTTAATTTAATATATGAATAATATATGTGTATATTGAATATACACAATATTAATGTAACTTTTAAATTGGGTATTCGATTTCGCGTTTTTAGTGAACATTTTCACATCGATGCACTTTATTTCAGATGAAATAAGTTCATCTTTAACTCGTTTTAAATCAAGCTCGGATAAAACTACTCTTAGGGGCCGTGTTTAATTGCGAGAATATGAGAAATATTCATAGTCTAAACTTTTTAGTTCGGATTTGGCTTTTTAAAGATGTCCATTGAGGGAAAAAAAATTTTTTGACCGATTGAAATATTTTTGATTAGGTACTTGTCGATTTTTTAATCAGTGAGCATGAGACGAACTCGTTTACTTGTGGATTTGAGCACCACGATAGGGTCCTTGTTGGCAATTTCGTCCGAGTCTGCCAACAGGCTTTGTAACGACTGGTAATAATTCTGGTTGTTGATCATTTAAGAAAGTATAGCGGAGCTCATCGCCGTCACCACAGTCACAGGGAACTCGCTTATGGAAAACTTTTAAGTTTTTTGTAATTCGCGAGGGGAATAATACTATAGAACACTTGAACTCACTACAACAGTACAATGAGAACTCATCGGCTTATAGAAATATGACAAGATGTTAAAGAGCTTATAATCAATGAGTACTCATGAGGGTTTGACAATTCGTTCCAGCATACGCAGGAAGCACCCAGGATTTAAATCGTCTCACGAAAATATTCGTAGTGTTGGTAACGATGCATCTATGTATAGACAGGTCACTTATTACTTCTAAGTGAAACACAAATATTACCTTCATGAGAATACAAATAAATTGTTTGTTACCAAATATTTAAAATTCTTGACACAGAAACTTGAAAAGAATTAAGCAACAAAATTGATGGTTTCTTTGCCAGGTGATTGGGTGATGACGTAGAAAGAGACACCTTTAACAATGACAATTCATTTTGCTATCCATAGTAATCCCATCTCATCGAGCAGAGGTAGTGATAAATAGTGCATAATTTGGAACGTTTGAAAAACACTTATGGGGCACTAATTTTTTTCTGAAACTCTCTTTATGTAAAGAGATAACAGGTCTGCTTAGCAGAGAAATACTAAACGACAAAATGAACATTTTTCTCCGATCCTTAGGGAAGTCGACAGCTTTTTATGAAATAAAGTATGTATGTGATGATATTTCAAATGTCTACAAGGATGCCTTGTAAACTCATTAAATAAGTGACCTGCTAGATACTATATTAGCAACTGTATGCAACCTCTTTCCCTCAGGTTCCTATAGACCATTTGCTACCAAGTCGGTTAATAAATTGTTATCCGAAAGAGAACTACTTCCTAGTCTTTCACTGCAGCAATTCACCAAGACAAATTTCAGCTGAGTCATCCTCAGACAAACATAATTACAAGCAGAGCGGGGTGGAATATAAAAAAATGTTGAAATGCGAATATTTTCTAGGTGTAAACAATATTTATGAGTCACAGAATGCAAACATTTTTTTAGGTGCAACGAAGGGTAGATAAGATAAATCAGCTGAGCAAGTTTAAAAGCCCCACCGAATTCGAGTCGAGGAATAGGTAAATGCTGGCGCAACTCCCAAGTTTTAATAGCGACAAGGCGAACTTCGATACAAATATTTTCTGCAGCACAGCTCATATAAATAAGACTTTTCGATGCGTCAAGAAGTGCAGTAAAATCAAAATGTCGAGAAACATTTCTTTTTTCTACACTATCTAATGAATTTGACAGATATGTTATATGAAAACTGGTGCTCCTTTCATCAGTCATACTTTCTTCCAACCAAATCCTGGTTGGATCTAAATGACACAAAGCTGCACTGTAGTGTCACAGGCAAATTATAATTGTTACACCTTTTCGAATAAACAATTGTTTCAAATAACATAAGCGCAGCGTACGATACAATTTTTTATATTTTGTATACCAGAGTACCCACAATAGTTTTTGTAAAATAAATATAATTTTAATATACCATATGGTATAAGCATGAGTAAGAAAATATAGTTTTTTGAGTTGTTCATCATATAGAGTTGTTATTTTCCCCAAAAGCGGTAAGGAACAGCAGATCTGCGTATATTTGTCCTTCGACAGTGAACAAACCATCCATATTTTACGTTACCCAGGCTACTGACATTTGTATATAAAAAAAAAACGTTATAGCGTTACCAGGGCTACTGACATTAGTAAATTATAACTAACAAGTGAAGTGTCGGTGAAATTTATTTTACAAGTCTTAGACAAATCAATATGGCGGATGAGATCAAGATTTCAACAATTTGGGCTTCGATACATCTTCTTGGGGTCCTATCATAGTGCATTTAATAAAGAAATTACTAGATCTTGTTTGAGCAAGGACTCACGGAACCAAATAAAATGCCAACCTTGAAAACATTATTAGATTTCTTAGAAAGAGATATGAAGCCCTAAAAGTGATATTACCTGCTAAGAAAAAGGAAATTAATTGAGTAGATGATTCGAAATATCCAGAGCGTAACTTTTCTGTTACTTCAAAAACAATGGAGTACGTAATTTGTAAAGGCGATCACGCAGTAAATACATACCTTAATAAAAACAAACCAAAGAAGGGCCTTGAGTCTATCAAGCACGCCAAGCTGTGTATAAATTGTCTACGACATGCTAATGAAACCCAGTACTATAGCAAGCAGGATTGCAATAAAAATCACAATTCATTACTCTACAGGAAATGAGAAGAAAGAATTCCACAGCGCATGCAAATGGAACAATCAAGCTGTTTAAAATCCGCTATACAAGTGATCCATGACGAACAGGAACAAAAACATAAGCCACAGTGATTGCGTACAGTACAGTGTACAGTGTTAATGTTCGAGCGCTCATCGATACTGGCTCTCAAGCTACCTTATCACGGCATCTATCGTGCAGTTATTGAGACTCAAGAAACAAAGGGTCTTTGTTAAGGTAATTGGATACGGCTGAAAAAATAAAATTTATTCAATTCAAAAAACTTGAATTAGCTGATTCTACATACAACTGCCTAGGTTCCATAGACAAGATTTTAGGAGCTGTCTCATATGGTGACATTATTCTTGAGGGGTTACAATAAGATAAAGAAAATTCACTGAATTGAAAAGTCGCAATTAGGATGGCTCATCTCAGGATGCACATCCTCAAAAAAGCATTATGGTATTGGAATTAGCGGATTGGTAGCGCAAACATCACTTGATCGACAGTTGGAAAAATTCTGGGAGCTGGAAGTGGTTGCGGCACCGAAATACTTGAAGTCATGTGACAAGGAATGTGAAGATATTATGTAAGAGAACATATTATCAACGACCCGACGGAAGATACGTGGTAAAGGTTCCATTCAACAAACAGATGTAAACATTGGGAGACTCGAAGAACAGTGCCATTGCAAAATTTTGTCAGCTGGAAATAATTTTCAGCTAAAAAATTAATATTCAAAAGTTATTAGGGAATTTCAGGAGCTTGGACATATGGTCGCGGTAGCTTCAGGTAACTATCTCCAACATTCCAATTACTACATGCCCCATCATGTTGTCCTAAAACCTGAGAGCACTTCTACAAAGTTACACGTAGTGTTCGATGGATCTGCGAAAACTTTGATTGGCATTAGCTTAAATCAGTTAATGCTAGTTAGCCCCGAGCTTCAAGAAGAAATCACAACGATGCTGATCCGATGGCGAAGCCATAAGTATGTCTTTATTGCAGATATTGAAAAGATGTATAGTCAAATCATGCTATATGAGGATCACCAAGATTATCAGCGAATTGTATAGCGAAGTTCCACCGACGAATCCATAAAAGAATATAAACTGAAAACATTTACGTATGGAACTGCGTCTACACCGTATTTGGCAATTAAGACACTGCAGCAACTAGCTTTAGACTAGAGAAAAAAATATCCAGTTGCATCAGGAATTGTAGAACTTGATTTTTATGTTGACGACCTACTGTCCGGGCGAGAGACATTGTAAATAGGCTTAGGCACAACTCACTGCAACGCTAGGAGCTAGTTTTTATCTTGGAAAGTGTTTAGGTAATGACCGCAGCTTACTTAAAGACATTCCACCCACTCAAAATAAAATAAAGATTTTAGAAGAAGAAACCATTAAGACCTTAGGAATCCATTGGGATGCTGTATGCGACACCTTTCAATTCAAGTTTCACAACTACACAATTTAAGAACAAAAATACATCTTGGCGAAGCGGAAAACTTTATGTGAAATAGCTGGAAACTGCACCATTACTATGGTTTTAGTGATATAGCTGTAAGACTCATTCGAAACTTTTTATGTGGACGATCACAAATAGTCGTTGTTGGTAACAATCGCTCAGGTCTTCGGTCAGTTTCTCAAGGGGTTCTTCAGGGATCAATATTGGGCCCAATTTTGTTCTGCATGTACATAAATGACTTAGCATCGACTAAGTCAGCACTTATTCATTTCTATGCTGACGATGTTCAACTTTACCTATCTCATCCGGTTAATAAATTAGGTGATCTAGTGTCACTACTAAATAAAGATCTCGATTCTATTGTTGAATGGGCGACTAAAAATGAAATAGCTTTGAACTCAAAAAAAAAAAATGCAAAGTAATTCCGATATCAAACAAGTCTTTTCAGAGAAGTCTATTTCCTGATGTTTGCTTAGCCGGTAGTAAGATAAGGTTAGTTGGGGTGGCTACAAGTCTAGGTATCAACATAAACCGAAAGCTTTCTGACTATAACCATGTTAATATCGTTGTTGGACGCGTGTACGGATGCTTACGTAAACTTTGAATCTCAGCCAGCTATACTCCCTGGAATACCCGCCGGAGACTATTATAATACTCTCACTCACTCTTATAATGCCCATTACTTCATACGCCGCAGCTGTCTACAGCGACCTAGACTCACTATCTTTTCGTAAGCTCCAGGTTGCAACTCCAACGATAAGATAGAATCTCGGAATTCCCACATCGATTTCTTGGCTGTACATTGAGAAAGTACCTTGATTTCAGAAATTGTGTATTTTTACATCAAATTATAAACCCTCTTATCTTTACTCCAAACTGGAATTTTCCCTTTCAAGAAGAGTCAATGTTTTAATGTAAAAATTGGTTATTATAATAAATTGAATTGAATAGCTAAATTACATAATCCACTTGGATGCCTAGCACCAAAAGTTAGTGCAAAAATTCTAATGCAACAAATTTAGAAATGTAGAATAGGATGAACCGCTTTCAGTTGAGTTGAGAAGTTAGTGGAACAAAAGTAAGGACGATCTTTTGACTCTGGAGAACATTAGAATCCCTAAATGGTTGAAAGTAAGGAAAAAACAAAAATGTTAACTTCATGGATTCTGTAAAGCCGCAGAAGCCGAATATACGGCAGTAGTATACTCAAGAGTTGCTCAAGGAAATGGATCTTACAATACAACGTTGTTGACAGCAAAAGCAAAGGTGGGTCCCATCCGAAGAAAATTTCCTCTTCCCAAATTAAAACTTTGTAGAGCACATTTGCTATCAAAAACATTGGCAGAAATACTAAAGATATTTCGCTCTCAAGTAAATGAAGTAATCGCCTGAAGTGATTCTACAATCGCTCTTACCTGGATCCAAAAGTGTCCATCAATCTGGAAGACATTTGTCGCGAATAAATTTTCGGAAATACAAGAAGTAACTTAACAAATTTCATGGAGGTACATCACGTTATTCGATAACCCTGAGGATTCTGCCTGTAGAGCATTTGTACAAAAACAAATAAAAAACAACCAATTGTGGTGGAATGGTGCCAAGTGGGTCCAGATCAATTCTATTAATTAACCAAAGCAGGAGGTGCATGCTATAAAGATTCCAGAACAAAAGCACGTTTTGAATCTAGCAGTGCACATAATTAACAATTTAACTGAAGATCCTCGGTACACCAAACAGTTAAAGATAATTGCATACTGCATAACATTTGCAAAAAATTTCCGAAAAGGAAAATCGAGGAAAATTGGAGATTGAAGCGTAGATGAATTGGAGGATGTCCGCAAGGTGCTTATACGCTCCATCCAAGCAAGAGTGTTACCCGAATAACCGTAATGCTTAAGAAATTAAAAACCTCTTAACCGAAAAAGTAAACTTTTGTCATTGAACCTCTACTTAGATAAAGACATTCTTCTGGTTGTGAGAGTACGTCTGAAACATGCAATGATATCAGATGTTGAAAAACATCCATACATTTTGCCGCAGAACGAGAGGTTTACAAAATTGTTAGCTGAAAACTCACACAAACGGACCTCACATGGAGGCATTCGCCTCCAAAGCAAAACCGATAGTACAACAGGTTATCCATAATTGCATAAGATGTAATCCTATAAATGCACAAACTAAAACTCACTTCGGAGGCTTTGGGAAGCCTCCAAAACATCACTTAAAACGAGTAAACGGAGATACGTCCTTGACGTTCGAAGAACTTTCCACTTTTCTAACGCAAATAGAAGCTTCCCGACCATAGCTATCAATAATGGCGGCGAGGAAACCATAATACTTACTTCTGAACATTTTTTTATTGGATGATACTGTTCCCGTTGGCTATTAATATAAAATATGACTCAGAACTTTTGGAAGGTATGGCCATCTGAATACTTCTCACAACTCCAACAAAGATCCAAATGGAAAAAATGGAGCTCAATATTAACCTTGGCGATATTTTTTTTAATTAAAGAAGATCGATTACCAGCAACTAAATAGCTGATGGGCATCATGGCGGAAGTATACCTCGGAAAGGATGACGAAATTCGCGTTGCTACAGTTTTTAGTAACCAAAAATACTTCAAGAGGCCCATTATCAAATTGTGCCTCATTCCTATTGAAAATAATGAAATACAACAAGAACTGGAGCAAGGTTCTACAAAACTTGAAACACCAGTTGTATATACAGAAACATCAATCAAAGAAACTAAAAAGGGAGCAGACGTTCCAAAAAAGCCTTTACGACAAAAAAGCAAGAAAAGAATCAGCCTACCATTGTGGATTTGGTTAATAACAGTTTTGATAAGCATAATCACTGCTGCTATGTTTCTCATGGGATTCAAGGAACTTACGGTGCGCATAATCGACCTACTGACAACACTATTTCCAATACCATTCGCAAAATTGAGTCCCAGTTTACATTAGTGGATGATACCCGACCGGTTAGACCACATCCAGCACATAGTGAAGAGACTAAAGCAGCTGTTGCTGAAAGTGTACCGTGACGAATCGATTCTTCGTCGTTCTCAGCAGCTTGGCTTGGCGTATTCGAAAACTTGGGGTATTTAACGTGAGGATCTCGGCCTAAAAGCTTAGAAAATTAAACTTGTGCAAGAATTGAAGCCAGGCGACTTGAATTTGCGTCATATTTTCAGTGAATGGACTCTGGAAAAACTCAATGAAAATTCGGTGTTTTATCGTGAAATTTTGTTCAGTGATGAATCCCATTTCTGGCTCAATGGATACGTTAATAAACAAAATTGCCGTATTTGGGTTGATGAGCAACCCGAAGAGTACCAAGAGCTACCATTACATTAATTAAAAACAACGGTATGGAATCATTGGTCCATATTTCTTCAAAAATAAGTCAAATCAGAATGTTACCGTCAATGTTAACCATTACCGCGCCATGTTTACGGACTATGTGATTCCTGAATTTCAAGCATATGGTCTCGGTGAGCTCTGGTTTCAACAAGACGGCGCTACGAGCCATACAGGGCGTGAAACAATGGACTCGTTGAGAAATAATTTTAGTGAGCACTAGATCGTGCGATATTGCACCCTCTGGAGATATATAAAGTCTCAGGTCTAAAGGAATAAGACAGCTACGATTGACGATTTGGAAGTCAACATTACTCTTGTTATCCGCAAGATACCAATCGCTATGCTTGAATGAGTCGCCCAAAATTGGACCTTCCGAATGGACCACTTCAGACGTAGTCGTGACCAACATTTACATAATATCATTTTTAAAAATTAAATGCCATGAATTGTTCTTTTAACTGATAATAAAATTTTTAAGTTCACTGGAACACGCGTTGGAAAGCTACTGTCATTGTACGTCATTTCAGTATATGTCATTCATTTGAAGCGTAAACAATAATAATTTTTTTTCACTCAAAAGTGTTTTTGCGGGCAGTTCTTCTTCATTACTTTAATATGAAGAAAACTGCTGCCGAAAGTCATCGTATTTTGGTGGAAGTTACGTGCCAAAAGTGGTTTGCACGATTTAAAAGTGGTGATTTTGGCTTGGAAGACGATGAACGTCGTGGGCAGCCAAAAAAGTTTGAAGATGAAGAACTGGAAGCATTACTCTATGAAGATTGTTGCCAAACACAAGAAAAGCTCGCAAAATTTTTGGGTGTCACTCAAGCAGTTATTCCAAAACGTTTAAAAGCAGCTAGATATATTCAAAAGCAAGGAAATCGGGTTCCACATGAATTCAAGCCGAGAGACGTCGAAAGGCGGTTTTGTATGTCCGAAATGCCGCTGGAACGCCACAAAAGGAAGTCATTTTTGCATCGGATTGTTACTGGTGATGAAAAATGGCCAACCAGCCAAATCAACGGCAAGGCCGAATATCAATGGCGCGAAGGTAATGCTCTGTATTTGGTGGGATCAGATGGGTGTGCTGTATTATGAGCTGCTAAAACCAGGTGAAGCCGTCAACGGACAACGCTACCGAACACAATTAATCCGTTTGAAGAGAGTAGTAGCCGAAAAACGTCCGGAATATGCGACCAGACACGAGGCAATAATTTTCCATCATGACAACGCTCGGCCCCACGTTGCTATTCCGGTTAAGAAGTATTTGGAAAACAGTGGATGAGAAGTCTTACCCCACCCGCCTTATAGCCCAGGCCTTGCCCCTTCTAACTATCATTTGTTCCGGTCGATGCAGAACACCCTCACTGAAATACGGTTCACATCAGATGGGATCCACAAATTGGCAGAAAGATGGGAAAAAGTCATAGCTTCAGATGGGCAATACTTTGAATAATACTATTGTACATGTTTTTCTTAAATAAACGTTCAAATTTTGAAAAAAAAAAACCGCACGAATATAATTATATACCTATTAACAAAGGTGAACTTTGAATCAATTGCATCGACATCAGCAAATTTATCTTAACAACGATATCCTGTTACGCGCAAAAGATGACCAACGGAAAATAAATGAAAATGGTCTTCATTTGACGTCATTGGTACCTACAGTTGCAAATGAACTCTTTGGGATATTAGAAACAAGATTTGCACGACGATATGAAAAAAAACAATTGATCGCGTGAAAGAAAATGAAGACCATTTGATCCTGTTAATGAAAAACAAGCCACAATCTTTGATTTAATATGAAAGGTATTTAACACCAGATTTACGGAACCCGTCAATTTGACGGGTTTTCGATTTTATGCTTAAAAAATCTAATATACAAATATTATAACGATATTAAGTATCTAAGTAAGTATCTTAGTATCTAAATAATCTAAGTATCTATTCCAGTTTCTCTGGAACACCTTTATTTCATTATTACTAGATGTTGTATAACTAATTTTATGAAAATCCGTTGATCTGACGGGTAAAATTGTAGAATTTATATTATATATTGTAGTATTCAAGAACGATGGCAGCGGATCAAAAATTAAAAAAAGTCAAAAAAGTATTACACGTAAGTAATTTATTGAAGTATCAGAAAGGAAACAAAAATAAGTCACACCGCAATGGTGTGGTTAATATAGAATTACAAGTGTTAAAAAAATGAAACAATAACATAAGGAAACAATAAAAGGGATAACAATACATAAGAAACAGCAAGAAAGAAAGCAAATGCCAGCTATTTTGACGTAAACCTTATCATATTACAAATAGTGACTTCAACGGTGAACTTTGCAAATAAAAGAAGTTACTTTTGGAAGTGAATCTGTTCTTATTATTTTATAAAGATATAAAAAATGTGTAAAAAAAAAAGTGCTATTTGGAAGCTTAGAAAAAATTTATTTTCGCATTTGAAGATCTGAATTTTTCAAGTTATTTTCAAATTTATTATTTTTTTTTTTTTTTTTTTTTTTTTTTTTTTTTTTGCAATTATATCTTTACTATTAAGCTAAGGGTATTATGGGCAAGTCTTCCAACAATATAGAAATGCTAAAAAGAATAACCAACGTAAATGAAGACAAATCTGGATCGGATTCGGATATAAATGTATAACATGGAAGCGAGGAGAAGTTTGATAATTCCAACGAAATTAAAGATTTAGACTTCAGTCAGAAAATTATCGTAATACCTACCGTAAAAGAAAAGGAATGCGTATTTTTTCAGATACAGAAAGCGAACATAAAATTACATGCTGAGAATGAGTAAGAAGTGCTTTTGATCTGATAATTGATCATATGATGTATGTACTGAAACAGAGGCACGTAAAGTTTTGAAAAAAGATAATTGGTTGGTTACAAGGGCACAATTACGAGCCTTTTTAGCGATTTCGTATGCTTGGGGTGCCTTGAAAGCTTCATATTTATGGTCTAAGAAGTGGAGACCCAGTTTCTTTTCACAAACAATGTCCAGAGACAAGTTTATGGAAATTCTTCGCTTCATACGCTTCGACAAAAAGAATGAATGAAGTCAAAGACTTAGAACAGATAAATTTGCTTTAATTTCTGTAATATGGGACAGATTTATCGAAAATAGTCAAGCCTAACGCGAATCTTACAATTGAAGAACAATTGTTCCCAAGCAAATCGAGGTGTCATTTTACACAGTATATGCCAAATAAGCCAGATAAATGTGGCATAAAGTTTTGGCTGGCATCAGACCTTAAAAGCAAATTACCTAGTTATATTCGCGTGGTCTGGTATGGAATCAGTCAGTAAGTCAATTTGTTCGCGGTCTCTTTTCTGCCCTCTTCTCTTGATAACTTCTTTTTCTTTGCCAGGAGCTATGCATTGTTACTTAAATTCAAAATCAAAATTACTTATGTAGGTACACTAGAGTCTCGATTATCCATTAACCGTCATTTCCGTTAACCGTCACACTTTTTTGCCGCGAAATGAAAATTTCACTGGTTTTTATTTTATGAAATTCTCTTATTTATGTGAAATTATTTTCTTCTAGATGTGCAGTGTTTCTAAGTTCCACTGCTCCAAGTGCCGGACGTTCTAGTATGTAATAAATGGCCGAAACATAATTACGTGGAGCCCCTTTAATCCGGATCCGGCTAATCCAGTAATCTCGGTTATCCGGACGGGCACTCATAACGTTTCCAGTTTTCCACTGCAACTGCATTCAGTTCAGTTAACGATTTTAGGTCAGGCAGAACACATGCCCTTTTCGAACGCGTGAACATGTAAAGAAATAAGTTAACTGCGATTCGTATTGTCGTGTACTATCGTGAAAAGACAAAGTACATACATATTTGCAAAATGCCGCCATTGCGTAAACATACAACATTGACCATAAAAAATAAACTGGAAGTGATTTGATTACAAAAAATAATCCAAGAAAAAGTTCTCACTTATCAACAAATATACAATGCCTGCGAATCGGGATTATTTTGTCGAGCTTACCGGACAAGACAGAGAAACTGAAGCTCTAGGAAGAAAACTATTAAAAGGCCGTATAACATTCATGCCTTGAGCATATGGTTCCGGAGTACATAAACTTTGTGTTCTGGTAATTGAAAAAGCAAAAAAACCAAGTGGTCAAAAAAATGCTTGGGTCGTAAGATTAATCTTTCTCGAGTGGTTTAAAAAAGAGTTTATTTCAAGTGTCAGGAATCACCTTTGTGATTTATTAGATTTATTAGCAATCTAGAAGAACAAACTATGCTTTTATTGGACAATGCCCCTCGGCAGCCATCAGAAGAAGAATTGCAAAGTGAAGGACAAAACGTTATCCAAAACATCAAACTCCGTTACAGGAAGCCATTGCTATCTCAAATTTTAGTAGATGATAAGACTGAAGGTATCATGGAGAAACTGAAGAAGTTTAACATGAAAAATATTGTTTTTGAGTTGGCTGTTGCTTGAAAAAACGTGTCTCGAAATCTTATACAAAAATTATGAATACAATAATTATGAATTATGAATTGGAAGATAGTATTCCGTATCTAGTATCTATTTCAAAGGTTATCTGGAGATGAACATCTTAGTCAGGAAGGAGCTCGAGAATGGGCAGAAGGTGGTGCAGATGCAGGCTTGAAAGGACAAATGCTTACAGGTGAGGATATAATTTCACTAGAATTGCAAAACAACAATAAAGAACTAGAAGAGGAAACCATATCAACAAAGAAAAGTCACAAACAGGCTGCTTTCGACACATGCTCGAAGTGGGCGGAGGAGAATAACATGAGTACTCAAGACATTATTCTGCTTCGAAGAATGCGTTTTGAAGAATACGTTAGCTTGCAGCTCTCAGAAATTTATTACGGACTATATAAATCATAGAACAAACATTTAAATGTTACGTTGGTTTTATAAATTCTGTAGTCGATAATGTAGTCGATTATATTTATGTGTTTATGTGTAATAAAAAAAGGACATGTTACTTTAAACTGGGGTTTCATTTTGACTTATAAATCGGCATTTTTCTCTCACATTGTTTAATCCGGACACCCTGTTAATCCGGAACGGCGTTTGTTTTTAGGGGTCCAGATTTACAAGGCTGCACTGTACTAACAACTTTTTCATAAGTATTTCCCTTGCAAGAATGTTGCTTAAAAAAAAAAAAAAACAACTCTTGTGAGAACTTTACGTGCAAATAAAAGGAATTTGCCAGAAATAGCAAAGACTAAAAGTGATAATATGATCCAATATTCTACAAAACTTTATAAATCGGATGAATATGTACTCGAAATTTACAAATCAAGAGCAAAGAAAATGGTATTATTGCTCAGTTCTAAACATAAAAATAGGTCTAACAATATTTGTATTAAATGTAACAATACATTGAATATAGAGATTACATGTAAAAAATGCATTAAAGATAACAATGAATAAAAATCTATAGCTTTTTCATAAATAATTTATAAACAATAAATTTATATACCCGTCACATTGACGGATTTCAGTAAAAAAAAGTTATACAGTCAATACCAGTAAATCTAGTATTAAAAAAGAACAGTCATTCACTAAAACACAACTTAACCAACTGAATGGAGTATTTAATCAGCTCTGTGAAAAGGTGGACAAGTACGATGCATACGAACAGCTGTCGTGCACTGTTTTAAATACACAGCCGATGATAATAAATTACCAAAACATTCAGAACATTTTACTCAATATTGTGTTGTCAACACCCAGTGGAATAATGCACCAACTTATATACAACAGTTTAAGAACGAATTGACTCGGATACATGACCACCTTCCTCTATTATACAACGAAGAGCTTAAGGTATACAAAGTCTTGTTAATACCTACTACTACTACTACAATGGAAACTTTGCTATATTATTCACTCTTCCGACTACTTATTGGTGAATATTGAGGGAAATAATTATTATCCTATAAATAAAAACGAATTTGAAGCTTGTCAGTTTCAATCACCATATAGATATTGGTGCAACATTCAGCAGATGATTTATATATCTACCGCGGCAGCAAGCTCTTGTGAAATGACCATTCTACGCTACAATTAGCAGTTGTCAGAAACATGTTTAACTCACTGCATCCCACTAATAACATACTAGATAGAAATGCATCAGCCAAATACTTAGATCTTTAGCGTAATCCAATACCAAAAATACTAAATTGTAATGGTTTAATACATTTATCATCAAACTGCATCATTGAAGATCAAATGATGATAACTATTGGGTAGCAGATAATAACTAGCACGATAAACTCATTATTTCTTCTATTACACAACTTTGCGGAGCAGTTAACAGCACTACACTATAAGCGGAAACCAACACCCATACTACAAACTGACATGAGAGGAAACCGTGAAAGTGTTAACTGTGAATTTCGTGGGATGTAAACTTTTTGCTTCTTAACGTTAAGTTCTTTGCACTTCAAATTTTAAAAATGAATTGTTTAATTTGCCAAATTTATTGCGGCTGTGAGAGTAAACCTCTGTGGACTGTAAAATTTTTTCTCATTGCTCTTGCGTTAATTTAAATTCTTCCAACTTAGGGTACATGAACACTCACAATGTTCCATGCCGTTGCGACAAGTGCGCCGCTCTTCGCAGTAAATCTTTGCAACAACAAAGTGCATCGGTACCATCGGAAATAACAGCAGTAGCAGCAGCATCAATAATGAAACAGCGGCTAAAGCGCAATCAGCAAAAAGCCGCTACGTTACTGAGTCAGGTGATGAACGACATCCAATAACAGCATACGATCTACCAAAACAGTCCGATGAAGGTGCAGTTACGCTACAAATGCTCTATAAGGAGATTACATGTTTAAGAAATATCAACTGCGACTTTCTGAGCACAATCAGCTGAAAAAAGAAAACGAAAAGCTCATATCGAGAGTATCATCGCTGGAGAGCAGAAGAATGTGTACAAATTATTTTCAACAACGCTCTGAATGGATCTGTATCTTCATCAGATATTAAAAAAAGGTTATATCAAACGCGTGTGGAAAAAAAACAATAACATTAACAACAAGTACATTTGTATGTACATTTTTTTTATTTAGAAGCCAAAGAGAATGTAATGAAAAAAAAAGAAAACTGCAATGGGAAAATTAAATTCATCATTATTTGTCGCGGATACTAAAAACTATCTTTATAACAATAATTGTTTTACTAGTTATACTAGAGCTTTATTTATAGAAGCAAAAAAAAAAAAATTAAAATTTAAATATTTATGTTTCAAAAATTCGCGAATTTGAATAAGAAAAGTTGAAAAGAGCAGGGTTGTTGCTATAAGTTCATTTCTTGATCTTTAATCAATGAAAGACTAATTGCCTTTCATTATTAAAAAAAAAAAAATCTTTTCTTTATGACTGATTTTAATACTAAAAATATTTTTTTAAGCAATAACCCAACCGATAAAACAATAGTGAACTTCGACGATGAAATTTTTTATTGTAATTCGAATAAGGACAATTCGTTTTGTGTTCTGCATCAAAACATTCGTAGTTTTCACGAAAACTTTATTTTTTTTGGTGGGTAATCTGGAAGCCCTTGTGTTCTTGCCCGATCTGGTATTAATAAGTGAGCTTTGAATTTATAATTGTGAAAAATAAAAATGAAATAATTTTATTTCGGGTTATAATTTGTAACACTAATGAAACCTAAGCTGCAGGCGGAGTAGGAGTTTTTGTTCGTGATTCATTGAATTTTGTAACTATAAAGTAAACTGTCTCAATTTTTTGAGTGCGGATGTAATTGAATGGTCGTGCAATATATGTAATGAAGTTTTCAAATTTGTTTGAGTGTACTTTTATGATATCCAAATGTTTTTAAATGAATTTTCATTGTTTTTAAAAGACGAAAAATGGCTTGCCACCTTGATCAAAAAGTTCCCGGTGGCGTCACTGTGTGGTGCTCCCATTTTTCCGATTTGAGTTCTGTTCTTTTTTTTTGTTAAGTTGGTACATCTGTTGTTGACATTCCCTCTTAATCTTAGCGTCATAGATTGACATTTGCAAAAGTTACATAGCCAAGAGTACATCTATATCCGTGTGTATTGGCGATTTTTTACAATTTTAGAAATGAATTTAAATTTGCAACAACGAAATTGTATTAAATTTTGCGTAAAAAACGGATTTAATGGTGAGCGAACATTGGAAATGTTGGAAAAGTGTTTCGGCAACGATTCTCTAAATAAAACGGTCGTTTACCAGTGCCACGAATAGTTCAAAAGTGGTCGTTAGTCAATCGAAGATGATGAATACACTGCCAGACCATCGACATCAAAAACCGACGAAAACATTGATGAAGTAAAAGAAATGTTGGTCAATAACCGCAAATTAACCATCAGAGAGATAGCGGAGGACTTAAACATTGCCTATAGATCCGTTCAAGAAATTTTGGTTAATGATTTGGTTTTCCCCAAATCACAACGGTGTAGTGCATCATGAATTTTTGCCAGAAGGCCAGACAGTAAGCAAAGATTATTATTTTGGCGTTATGAGACGTTTGCGTGAAGTAATTTGCGAAAGTGACCAGAATTGTGGGCAGAATACTAGTGAATTTTGCACCAAGATAACGCACTGTCGCACAGTGCCAACATTATTCGTAATTTTTTGAAGAAAACTGCAACAAATACCATCCAACAACCACCGAATTCACCTGATTTAGCTCCCTGTGACTTTTTTCTGTTCAACTGAGTTAAAAAACCACTACGGGGAACGAGTTTCAGCAGCCGAGAGGAAGTAATGGAAAAATCGCAGGAAGCACTGACGGACATACCGAAAACCGAATATACTATAAAAAATGTTTCGAGGATTGGATCAAGCGCTGTAAAAAGTGTGCTGTAGTCGATGGGGATTACTTTAATAGGGACAATATAGATTAAGATGAATATTTATAATTTTCTGAATAATTTTAATATTGACACTTTAACTTCAAATACTGCATCAGACTCTTACCTTGCATCAATTGCTGAGCATGGTTTTTCCTCTTTTGTAAATGAAGCTACTAGACCAATTTCAAGTACTTGTCTTGACCATATGTCTAGACGTTTTACAAAAATATCCTTAAATCAGTGTGCTGGGATTAACTTGGATCTGCACATTACTGACCATTGTATGACTAGAATTTTGTTTAGTAGTTTGAAAAGTAGGAAGCTCGCAAACAGGTTAATTTCGACCTTCTTAATATTAAGCTACTATCTGAAACTTGGGAGCAAATCATTTAAGAACGTAATGCATATAAGGCTTATAGTTTATTTTTAACTTTTCTACGAAATTCTCTTCGAAGTTTTAGAGAGGCTAAAACCATGCACAAATTATTCAGTGTTAAAAAAAAATTAAACATAAAAATAAATTAAGAAAAAAATGCCTCAAGCATCCACATAACGTAGCCCTGATAATCAGATACAAAACCATGAGTAAGAAAGTTAATAAGGATATTAGTATATCATGGGATAGATCCTATTACTCTAAAGTACAGGGTGCATTTGGTAACCCCATAAGAGAAATGGATGGCTATTAATGGTAACATTGATGGCAACTTTCAAAATATCAATAAATCTATAAGACTGTGTAATGATGGTGTTGCTATTGATGATCCTATATCTGTGTCAAATCAATGATTTTTTTTCATCCTACGGTCTGATATCTGATGAGTCTCCTACATATTGTAACCATTGTGCTAGGTCTCTTTTAATCGAAGACAATGGCAGAAATAGTAGCTTGTATTTTGTTGAAATTACAGACTTAGAGATTTTCAAAATTATAAGTTTACTTAATAAGTAAACTACACAGTTTTTGTGGTAATGATGGTATTTCATATCTTATGGACATTCTTGCCTACATTTTTAACTTAAGTATGTATTTTTTCGGGGATTTTCTCTGATAAATTAAAGTATGCTAATATAATAACTCTCTTCAAAAACGGTAGTAAAAGTGACAAAAACCATTACAGGCCAATTTCCTTACTGTCTTCCGTTTCGAATGTCTTTGGGAAAGGTATAAAGAGTAGACTGCTGGTTTATCTTGCAAAAATAAATTTCCTTAGTCCTGCTCAGTTTGGGTTAAGACAAGGCCCTCTTGGAGTTTTGGTCTTTTATATATCATATAAGTGGACATCACTAAAGCTTTTGACATAATTAACCACAGCATTCTTTTTAATAAGTTATATTGCTGGGGAGGTGGCAGCCATTAGTCGTTTTGCAAAAGTGCTCTATCAGAAAGTTATGTGGAGCAAATCGTTTAGCTCGTTCTATGATTTTGTTTAGAAAATTGAAAATTCTACCACTAAAACATTTGTACTATTTAAAAGTTTCTAAATTTTGTTTGATTACAGGTGGCTATATACAAGACCCCATATCCAACATTCGCAATTTGCGAAGCAATTTAATTAATGTTGTGGCCATGCCTACTTTTCGTACCACTCTATTCAAAAACTTTTACTCCGTTGTGCCCTGTAAATTGCTAATAGACTTCCTATGAGTATTCGAGTCATTAGATCTTTGCCCGACATCTTAAAAAAAGTTAAAGTATGTCTTCTCGGTTTTGATCATGAAAAAATTAAAGTTTTGTAGCCCTATGTCATTGAAATTCCAATATTGTTTAATTTTTTTCTACATTCATATCTTGCCACATTTTCTTTTTTCTGTTATTGTTTATATATGAGTTGAATACTGTTCATCTCACATTTGAAGATATTATTCTCTTGTATTATTAATATTACCACTATTTTATAATCCTTAAACAACAATATCACTACCTATTCTTAATTTTAATATTGTTAAAGTAAATTAATTTTGTTAAATTAAGAATAATGGATAAATAAAAAAAAATGATAATAATTTCATTGGAAATTTAAAGGCTGGGACATTCGATTCAGATTCAAAAACACCAGGAGCGCATATTGAGCAACATAGAGACACACAGATATCAGTTATCTATATTTGGATCCACAGAATGTTTATTACTGATCGCACTCCTTGTCGCTGTCCTATTATTGTAAAATGGTGTCGGAGCCATACTTTCAGCCCAGCTTTACTAGTACCTGCACTAAGGATAATACGAAAAACAAATGAGTATTTTGAAGATGACGAGATGTGAGTAGGCCCCGTGACCAACAATGTCACACAAGAAAATTCTCATTGCCGTGTGTGTCACACGCAAATTGTAATTCTCACACCTTTTCGAATAAACAATTGTTTCAAATGACACACGTAAGATATAGTTTTTTATATTTTGTATGTCAGAGTTTCCACAATAATTTTTGTAAAATAAGCATAATTTTATTAAATATGTAAAGTTTTTTTTTAGTTTTTCATCACCTACAGAAATATAGAGTTGTTATGTACCCCACCAACGGTAAGGAATAGCATGTTTCTTTTACCTTTTGCTAAAACTCCGAACGTTGTTCCTGAATTAACACCTCCTCATGTCCCCAATCGCTTGCTTCTCATGTTCTTTTTTTCTTTTAAAGACGTTCTCTACTGAAAGCCGCAGTTATAAGAGTTTAAAGCGTAAAACCGGAAATTTTAATATAGTTACAATAAAATAAAACACAAAGAAACTATTTAATTCATTTGAAGGATATCATTTAATATTTGAAAATAATTTCATATATCTACCATAGCTGCATAGTACAAAGCACATACAGCAGACTCAATTTTCGACCACTTTCTCGAGTAACTGGGGACGTATATATCGCATATTACTTTATTTTGCTCAAAAGCGTCAATCATTGCTAATTTATCTGCATAAACCAGGGACTTGGCGTAGCTCCATAGAAAACAATCCAATGTCTACCCCTAGCCGACCTTAGTGCCCAATTGGTCCACTTCTTGAAATCATGTTTTCAATAAAGCAACGTTTTCGTTGGAAGAATGAGTTAGAGCATCATCCTGTAAGAACAACAGTTATTCCATATTAATGTCACTCAATTTTGGGAACAAATAGTCGTTAATCATCGCGTTGTACTGGTGTCTATTCGCAATGACTTGTGCTCCGGCCTGATTTGATGCGTATTATCCACATCATGCGGTATATTTCTCTGGATACAACGGCACCTAGTGAACTTCTTGAGGATTGTGTTCAGTTGTGGTAATTGTGCTTATTTACGTATCCGTGTACCCAAAAGTGAGCCCTGTCACTGAACAAAATTTTGCGGTAAAAAACTTTGTCAACATCCAGTTGATTTATAGCCCAATCACTGAACACCCTACCCATATAATTGGATAATAGTTGGCCTTAAGACCAACATATTCACACACAATTTTCCAGAGAGTCAATGTACAAAGACCAAATTGCTGCGACACAAACTTCCACAGCCGCGATGTTTTATTTCGAATGCACTGTTTTCGTTCTTTTTAGTGTGTAAGTATTTAATAACGAAATTTGGGTGCACAATTTTTCAATAAATAATAAATATGTACCGAAAATTTTACGAAGTGCTTTGTAAGTTGTGCGAACAGAGCTTCTATATTAGAAATAAATTTCAATAATTTGAAATATTTCTATTGATGCATTATGATTTGACAAGAAAAAAAGCCCCTGTCGTACTTTAATCTAGATTTCAATAACGTTTGACAACTTACCCTTATACAAAATACGGAATCTTGCGCCTTTATACGTGACCTTCACAAATATGACATTTCTTTTTAGAACACCCCCTACTCAAAGCTTACTTCCAATTCTCGATTCATGTTGAGAGACTTCTCAAATAAAAGTTGAGCGGGGATTAATACTCGACGGATTGCTCTTAAATTATCCAGAAAATGTTAACATGAAACGTTATTGTTTTACATAGAGATTTGAATCCTTTAATAGATTAATGGATATCACCGATAAATTCACAGATGAACAGATGTCTACAAATATAGACATCTAGATGGTATTCAGTTTCAGATATCAGTCTAAAATATCATGCACATCGATTTTACTATCTTTTTTACTACTGTTGCGAAAAAATACGTGCTTCTGTCGTAGTGCTTACCACGTCCCTACTTTATGCAGCTTTCACCGTTTGCCTAAATGTCCATTACCACCCATAATTTAGCACAGGTATTCAAATGACTCAACCTACAAATGAAGGCATTTAATTTGAATTGAACCTGCAATTTTAAAAGCACCATTTTAAGTTCATTTCACCCGAATTATGCTCCATCGGCCTCATCGTCAGAATCTTGTTTTTCATTGTCTCGTAGGTATCTTTTAATTAATTTTCCAAAATCGAACCATTTACATTCAATTGTTATCAAATATGATATTTCTGGACGTCAGAACGGGAGCTTCGGTATATCTCCTCCGGAATTTGATGATGCCTAACTCCTTCAATACCCTTGTGTGTTCTAAGCACTTTCTTTAGCTTAAAAAAAAAAGACAAATTTAAACTCAGCAGAAATATTCGATACACTTTCATATTATGTACAATATCGTGATCATTGCTGGGGTCATTGATGATATGAATGAACATATTTACGTACAGACTATATCACAGTGACCTTACCATCGAAGTATGAAAATGAACCATACCAATACTAGTAAGTCGTTCACATAGATAAACTAAACTAGCAAAATCAGAAAAGATTTCCATCTACAATATGTTAATTCATTAATGGTCGTTCAATTGAAATTAGCTTCAATGATAACAGTGCCACAATTCTCGTTCCAAATAAGAGGACAAGTATTTTATGTTTAATTTTATGCACACCATACAGGATAAAGAGAAAGCTAACATCTGTGTGAACCCAAATTTCATCAACGGATAATAAAGGGTGTCCCACAATTCACGCAAGATATGAATTTTATACCACTTGTGCGGTAAAGTGTTAAAAACGAAAAAAAAAAAAACGGCAGCGTGTAGCTTTGTCTTTTGCTATATTTTGCAATATTTTAAAAATAATGAAGGTTTGGCAGCTGCAGTTCGTAATTTTCGTGAAAAATATGTTATAACTATTACTAGTTATAACTAGTTATAACTATAACTTCATAATAAAAGAGATTAATTCAAAAATCTAGGAAGACTGGATCAAATCAAGTACGGAAGTCTTTTATTTTTCTATATAATATATATTTTATACTATAGAGTTTTTTTTTTTTTTTTTTTTTTTTTTTTTGTTATAATGTAATCAATTACTATATTAGATCGTACCGTTACCCTGAAGTTATGTTTCAATTTTTGCTCAAGGCAAGAAGTCCTTTTATTTTCGGTTTTTGCACCAGTTAATGTTGAAATCACCACCTGGAAATATAGTGTTGTCTTTTTCAGTGAGTATTTCAACATTTTGTTTAAAGATATCACAAAATTCGCTATCTGAACTGCTTCCTCCTGCTACGATACAAACAAGACCGTATAGTCAGTTGATTTTTTACCACATTGCTAATGTTCCAATTGATTTTAACATAAAATGTTGTGCCTCCCATTCTTTTTGAATTTAAGTGACAAGATACCACATTATATCCATTCATTTTTATTTTATCGCTTTTGATATTTCCATTTAGATGCATTTCAGATTAAATTATGAAATCGTATTTATTGCTATCGCACAATACTCGTATTTCGAGTTCTTCGAAATTATTCATCACGCTTAAGATATTTATGTTAGTTCACATGATTGAATTTAAGTGTTAGTGGCGTATTCTTTTGTCTTTGGCATCGAATTTGTTTAGATACAAAGGATAAAGTCGTCTAAATTTTGTGTGGTTTTCATTCATGCTCAGTGTTTGGTTAACACATTTACAATTTACATATTTATTTATTGGTAATTTTTGATATTCACTGGTTTTGTGCAACTAAGACATTTTTCATCCTTTTTGTTTTCAATTGCTTGGTGATTATGTCTTTGCATTTATATCACATCAATACGCCAATTCGAACATGTAATACCTTCCAATGCTCCCATCCGGCATTTAGTTTTCGAGCTAAAATTATTTTTAGAAACGAATTTGCATTTCATTGCGTTATATGAGTAGTTTATTTCAATGTTTTTCCTTCTTTTAAAATATTTAATAAGTTTCAATTTACTATTCGCCATCACTGTATTTTGTTTTTTTTTTTAGTTTATCGGCTATTTCATTTTTGTTATTAAAACCTTGGGCTTAGTTTATTTGGTACTTTTAATTCATTTTATTTTTGATGACATTATTTATTCGATTTCTTTCTTCAGAATTTTCGCTTTCAATTATTATCATTCCACTTTTAAAATTTTATTCATTTAAAATTGTTGGGTCAACATTTTTATTGAGATGTTGCTTGGTTTGTGTTCTTTTTTGCCCTTATTTTGATTTTATTACCAGAGGTACTTTGGTTGACCGCCTTGCTTGCTTATGGCCCTCTTCTTGAGCTCATAAGAGAAACAAATGACATGAAACTGTTCCATTGGCGCTCTTCCCATTTTTTTCAAAAGCAACATTTTGCTTGTGGTTTTCATTTCAGAAGCAAAATATCTCTTCTGGGTTTAATGTCTGAATGTACTAACACGTATATGTAAATACAAACATCAAATAGTATAGTGTCCATGATATACAGCGCAGTCTTACAAAAGATTTGCATTTTCATGTATACAAATTGACTCAAGAACTGAAGTTTACTGGACACGCAAAGCAAAGAGAGATCGTTGAATGGATTATGGAACAACAAGTGGATGCTGATTTTTCAAACTGTAAATTGTATTTGTAAATCGTCGAACCTGGGATTCAGAAAATCCACGAGTGATTGTTGAGAACCAAATACATCCACAACATGTCACTGTTTGGTACGGTTTCGGGTCGGAGGCATCATCAGACTATTATTCTTTAAAATGCGGTTAGTCAGGCAATAATAATTAATTGTGATCGCTATCGTGTCATGGTAATCCACTTTTTTGTGCCTAAGTTGACAAGATATTGATGTGGATGACATGGACGAAGCCACATGCCATACAACCGAAGAAACAATTTAATTACTGCATGAGTCATTTCCTGTAATTTCCCGGTGTAATTTCTGTAATTTCTGGTGTTCAGAATTGGCCACACACACAATACGATTTAACGCCGTTGGACTTTTTACGCTGTATCAACGTAATTTAACCATATTTATATGAAACTATCATGGAAAACTTTGACAAAAGAATGCGTATATGCCAGTGAAGAAGTGGAGGCTATTTACCCAATATGTAACCCTAACTGTACTCTATATTTCAAAAATCGATAATAAGAAATTCCCACTTTTTAATTAAAAACCTGTGTTTGCCATCAAAATTGCCCCTTGCATGAATTTTGGGACACTCATTACATATGCCCACTTTGGCACTCATGCGTATCTGAAGGTATATAAATAGCGCTCCCTTTGTTGTGAATAATTTTCCCACACAAAAGATATATACCTAATACAAAGCAGGAATATATGGTATTTTCCTGAACTGTTTTCGTATTTTATCAGTGCCATATGCCACGGAAAACATTTCACTAAAACCCTATCTTCGGAAATTCCTATGTTCTTATTACGCATTTTTTCATCTTAAAAATGAACTTTGACATATTCGGATACTCATTCGAACGAAAGAAAATTTCCAAAGTTTCAATATCGTCCAAGAACAAAATTCCAATATATCGTTGTCAGCTTCAGTACACCTTTTATCTTCAACTTACACAAGTGACTTCTTCCTTTGAGACATCATTCAAGTAATTTTTTACAACCACTGATGTGCAAAAAAGTAAAACTCAACATAAAAAAGCAATATCAAATGTCAGGTCATCAGAGACACTTTTTGAAGACCTCCATTAAGCAGCGTTTCATTCTGAAGACAGATAAACCTAATTCCACTGGTGGTTTTCCGCAATCATTTATATAACGTTCTAACAACTGTCTTGAGATTAATTTTTCAAGAGAAAACTTTAAGTAGTTCTGTCTTATGAATACGTATCAAACGGTAACTATGTATTTGCAACTAGTTAATTTTAAATAAACCTCCCTGCAAAGTTAAAAAGTTTCAAAGTAACGAATAAACGAAAAAGTTTTTGCATTCATATCCTTGAGGGAATATCTAAATTAACATTAATAAAGGGTAAACTATGAAAGTACTTACGTAATTGTACTTCAAATCAGGATGCATGTAGTCAACTCCTGAAAATAGAGCAAAAAATACAAGTATAAGTATAAAATAAGTCGTAAGTATTGAAAATATGTATCTGATGATTTGGTATAAGAATTTCGTCACTCTTACCATCGTCCATGATGGCTGTGGTGACGTTCTTGCCGGTAATGCCTTGATCCCATGCTGCTTGTACATTCAGGTCAAGACGCACTTTGCCACCATTTTGTCCGGTATTCTTCAAATACCATTGCAATGGAAAATATGGATCCGTTGGCTCGACTCCCTGGGTACTGGGCACCCCATTTGTGGAGGCATACGGAAGTCCATGTATCGCCGGAATGGCAGGACGTAAACCACGTTTCACTCGAATGAAGCCTGGCTGCTGGACCACGTTATGAATCTGAAAGCAAAATAGACTATTTTACTTTTGTATGTAGGACAAGTAGGGAAATTATTTTGAGAAAATGACGCATGGTTTTCCATGAAGCCATGAATATAAAGAGAAGGAAGAACTTTCGTTTCAGAGACAAATATAAAGTTTTTCATTTAATCATGATATTATTTCATTCAGAGGAAATGTATTTTATTTTTTTAAGTAACAGAAACTGTAGAATGAGCTACGTGAATACGTCAACGTAAATCAAATTCATTTGATTAGAAAAAGGTAAAGTATGAGTTTATGCAAAACTATTCGTTTTAAGAATATCAAACAGATTCTAAAAAAATCTAATAACAAGAAGTAATGAAAAATCTGCATTCACAATTTTTTATAAAAGACATGTCGGGACATAAAAGTCACTTGACTTGCTTAACAAATTCTCTAGAGAGTCCGTCGTAGGCACACCTACTGTGACCTACTATAAAAGGCATATAAAATACTTGTAGATTTTCGGCGCTTTACAGTCGAAATGGGAAAACTATATAATCATGTTTGTGTGCTCTTCGCTTTACCATTATTTATAAGCAGATGGTCAGAATCTGGCGTCTTTTTCTTAGGCAGAGATTTTAAATTCCAGAAGATTGCATTTTAGGTCAAAAGTATAAAATAAAGGTTTGCACTTATTTTTTATTTTTTTTTTTAATTTTGCACTATGTGCAAAATGAGAAGTTGTACCAGTACCAGACACAAATGAGAAAAAGTGATTAACGCTATGTGTGAACAATATTACTTCTTTTGCAGATGTTACCAGAAAAATATTAGAATAAGAAGAAAAACTAACAGAACTAACACAACACCTAACCCTTAAAGTGTACTTATACATAATATATTGACATTACTATATGAAAAGCTAAAACAGATTGATAATCATTTTGCGATCGATGTAAGGCACGCGTACAAGGTTAGGTTAGGTTAGGTAAGAGCGGCTGTTAGAAAAGAAACCGACCGACATAGGCCTATTGGGCCATTGTGATACTATATTTGTCTGCGATCCTCCCACTCTTGGAATGAATTTGAGCCTCTAACGAAGCGAAGGAGACTGTTAACATCTATATTATTTAGATCACTTAAGTTATTGTAGAATAAATCTCCATTTAGAAGCTTCGGAGCTATCTTCTTTGAGAGAGTGCCGGGCATGTTCAGAGTAGTCCATGCAGCCCATGCAGCTACAACAGAAGTTATTTGTAAAAACGCCAAACCTTCTTCCATGCGGTTTCCAATGATGACACCTATGACGGTGCTGAGATGTTTCCTATTTTGAAAGATCACACCCTTAGAGCGGTTCGGATCCAATTTGGCCAGGTTTGTTTGGTCGCCAAACATATTAATTCAACAGTTCACCTAAGGTTTTGTTCTTTTATAAGCATCCAGCTTTAGTATAAGTTTGCAAGTAGCGAGTGGTAAAGTGGCCCAAATTTTAGCAAGTTTTTTTATGTAGGTAAGCGATGGCAAGTCGTATCCTTGCTTTACTTGATAGTCGACATATGTTCACGTTAAAAACCTTGACTCGTTGTGCTCCAGCAGTTACCATAAGTAAGTGCGGTTTTATAATTTTTTTGAGACCGCTTTCAGGGACTTGATAGTGGCCTGACTATCCGGACTACTGATATTCTTTGAAAGGATTCCTAGTTACTATATTAAGGATATTAGTGTGGCCAAATAAAATATTGGGGGGTGTCAAGTGAAACAGAATGCGGAAAGGGAAGTACGTAATGTTCGTCCTTTAAACTTTGATTAGTTTTTTACAGTTGACTGCATTGTCTTAATCCGTACTGTAGGTTAGTACCTCATTTGATCCCATTGGCTTCTTCGCAAGAAAATAGAGATACGGTAACTTTCCTTACACATGGCATGCCTCCAAAATTCTGGGCGTCCGAACTGTTAAGGCAGCCATCATTGATTCGGATCACTACCTTATTGCAGCCAAGATCGACGTGAATAGCCTACCCAAATCTCTATACACGTAGAGTAGGTAGAAAAAAAAAAAATAATAATATCCTAGTTTTCTTTAAAGTGCCGGGTAAATACACCCAATCAAATTTTAAGTATTTGAACACAACATGCGAGAAAGAAATTCACATTTCTATACTGACCTTTCTGACATAAAAACAAGACGGTACCAAATCGTTTCTAATATTTCAAAAGAAAAATGTGATAAAACATCTATCGCCAATACTTTAGATGCTGATCAGAACAGAAACGATAATTTGATTGATACCCGCATGAAAACAGTGTACCAACAAATCAACAACAGCAAATGGGCAGCTGTTCTCACAAAACCTAAACAAGCTGCAAATAATTATGGACACAAAAAAAGGAAATGAAATGTTTCAGACGTTACTGAATCTACTGCTCAACCCAAGTTGCCGACAAATTCGTTTACTACTCTTTCGGAGTTATGTTCATCATCATCAGCAATTTTACCTGTTAGAAAGAAATGAGAAAAAGGCGCGAACACCAATTTAATAGATGTGCAAAATGTCAGTTCGCGAAAAGACAATGTACTTTGAATTTTGGTGGGGGCTGACGCCCCAATTTATTTGGCTTAATTCGAGCTTAAGAAACTAGGACCCTAAAACTAAAATACAAAATATTTAATTAGGGTTTTAAGGTTAAGGAGATCGAATTTGAGGGAAAGTGTGCTGCGATTAAAATCGAAAACGGAAAGGTTTACCTTGCGCAGCATACGGGATATTAGGTTCGTTAGAGCCATATGTAGTGCTATGGGTTAGTAGATAAAAGAGGCGGTAGCAATGTAGATTTCGAGGGTCAGTGTTAAAGAAAATGTAGTTGTATAGTAAAGAGACATGCAATCGACGGAGCCTGAGAGGAGTCGGTGAATGTAGAGAATGTCTGCTGCGTCCCTTCGTTCTTCAAGGGTATTCAGGTTAATGAGTTTGAGACGGTCTAGATAGGAAGGTAAGATTAGAGGATTGTTCCAAAGTAGACCTCGAAGAGCAAATCGAAGAAAACGACGCTGGATCCTCTCAATTCGGGTTACATGAACTCGTTGAAAGGGACACCACGCTTGACTGGCGTACTCGAGAACGGAGCGAACGTAAGTGATGTATAGTGATCTGGTCACGTACGGGTTGCAGAATTCCTTGGACCATCTTTTAACGAAGCTGAGCGATGAGTTTGCTTTTTTAATTATCTCATAGATATGCGAGCGGAAACTAAGCTAAGCTAAGAGAACAGAGGCTGAAAGAACAAAGGATACGAATTCGACGAGGTTAGTAGTAGTTGATCTACCTCTCAGAAAAAAGTGTTGATTAGAGGAAATAAGAGATTTGCACTGGAAGCTAAAAGCTTCGTACAAATTGCTTTCGAAGAGTTTGGTTATATGTGAGGGTTTAGCTATGGGGCGGTAAATAGTGACTTCGCTCTTTAATCCCTTTTTGTGTATCGGTGTTATGAAAGAAGACTTCCATATCTGAGGAAATTTACCTTGAGAGAGCTATAATCGGAAAAAGAGGTGGGAAAGAATTGTGTTATATTTTTAAAAGAAATATGGATGGAAGACCGTCTGGGCCGGGTAAGTATTCATCATTAAGTTGTTGTAATTTGTTTTCTATTATTGTATTATCAAAACTTTGAGAAATAGAGGGGCCAATGGGGAAGTTAAGTAGTTATTTGAAATAAGAGGAATCCGGTGAGAAGGAATTATCGGCAAAAGATTGCTTAAAAAATGTAGCAAAAAAAGTTGGGTATAGATAAATAGATAGATAGATATATTTATTGTAGCAGAAATATATTACATAGTTCTCTTAACCTACATTGCACAATTTACAGAGTTGCGGCATAGGGCTCCCTTGCTACTGACAATATGGTTAATATTTTTAGAGCAGGTGACTGTAAAGAAATCGATCAAGTAACTGAAAGGAAGTACTTTGGGATTAAAAAGGTTAAAGATGTTCTTTATGACAATGGTCAAGATTTAACTGATATTGATTGTAAACCTAACACTTTTAATCATATATCTTGAAAAAATACATTTTTTGACCCTAACTTGACTAAACAAGTATAGGGTTTTCTAATAACGACTTGACAACTTTTTTTTTAAATAAAAGGCAAACCATTTGAGATATTTCATAAACTTTATTATTGGCTTGAAGTACAATCAAAACATTTATGAATGGAACCCGACTTCGATCATATGGCCACCGTGGGCACGTTTGCAGCGGTCGATTCGTTGGACCCAATTTTCAACGACTCGGCCACACATTTCGGCCGAAACGGCTGCTATTTCGCATTCAATGTTGGCTCTGAGCTCTTCCAACGTCGTCGGCGTGTTGGCATAAACCAATGACTTAACGTAGCCCCACAGAAATAAGTCAAGCGGCGTTAAATCGCACGAACGAGGCGGCCAATCGACTGACCCATGTCTTGAGATTACACGCTCACCATACTTACTCTTCAATAAATCGAATGTAGCGTGTGCTGTATGGCTTGTGGCACCAGCCTGTTGAAACCATATGTCGTCCAAGTCCTTGAGTCAGCTTGATCTTGTATGGGTGTAAACCAAGGTCCTTACGCAAAATACGCCATAATGTGGTCTGAGCGATGCCCAATTCTTGAGAACGCCGTGGAATTGACTGATTTGGATCGTTTGCTACGGTCGTCTGAACGGCAGCGATATTTTCGACACTTCGACCAACCCGTTGTCTCACTGACACGGCAACATCACACAACGAATACGTAGACTCAAATTTTTGCACTAAACTTGTTATTGCCTGTCTACTAGGGCGAGAATTACGACCGAAAAATTGGAGTTAACGCTCTTAAAGTTGCAGTCACCGACTCCGGATAACTGTAGAAAATTTTTATAATTTGCAGACGTTGCTCGTTAGTGTACTTTACTATGATGAGTTTACTGAATAAATTGACAGTAGCAGTTTGATGATTAGTGAAAGAGTGAGTTCACAAATTAAATTAAAAGTTGTCAAGTGCCTATTGGAAAACCCTATACTTCAAGAAGTCAAAGATTTCAAAACCACTCAAGAAAACTAGTACCTGACATCCTTTACTCGAATAACAACGCCAATATTTTGTGTCTACGCAAAAACCAAGCAACAACCGATTTTAAGTGAAAATAAAAATCTTGAGTTTCGAGACACCGCGACACAAATAACACAATTTCAAGTAATATAGGGTGATTCACATTACAATTTTTATTATCGGTTAAAAGAACAATGCATGTAATGGTAGCTCTTGGTACTCTTCGGGTTGCTCATCAGCCCAATTACGGCTATTTTGTGTATTAACATATCCATTGAGATGGGAATGGGCTTCATCACTAAACAAAATTTCAAGTATAAAACACCGGATTTGGGAACGGTTTTGGCAATAGTAATTTCAGTAGGTCGATTATGTGCACCGTAAGTTCCTTGAATCGCACGAAAAACATTTCACACAAAATGCTGATTTTCGTAATACAGCTGAACAATTTGGAGACGCTGTTGTAATATAGTAATATAAGTCTATCCCTGATGACTTGCCAAACGATACTGAATAAAAATGACAAAACAGTTTGATAATAGATATGCGAGACCTGTCAAAGAAAGCCTATATTGAAAATCAAACCTCACGATGGATCACCCCATAATGACGCACATTGTGCGTCATATGGAACATAAGCCATTTCCTCAATTAATATTATCTGCCGATCTGCTTAACAACGATATTTGTAAAACAAATTGATGTTTGCTCTACAAAATGCTGCAAACACTATACTCATTCTATTGAATTTCACACCGTATTTCCACACCGTATACGGAAAGTTTTTTCTTTTATATTCATTCAACACTTTTAACCCGAACAATTTATTCATTTGTTTCAAGTTATGCCTCACCTCCGATATTTTTTAAAATAATCAAAAATTCGAAAGCACCAATACATGTTGTTTGCGATTATGCGAAAACTTTTTCTTTCTCTTACAGTTGCGAAACACAATGTTTTGGCCACAAATTAACTGGCAATACTCCTAATTACAGCACATTGGGAGCACATAATTGTGTCGTAAATATTTGCCACACATTCACCGAGAAGCGACTCTATGACTGCAAAATATATGTAAATGCTTATTCGAAGAGATTATGCACTCCTCGTGCCCTAGTTTGGAGTATCTAGCAACCCTCACCTACTTTGCCATATAGTGCCATTGCTCCATCGGTCTGGCACCTGGCGCTAGAACTTTTTCTAGGTGAAAGTGAAAATGGAATTCAAGCAAATTCATTAAGACAATGAACGAATATTTGTATAACAGGTTAGCTGTTATAATGGATACCTCCCGAAAATACCCACAATCCTTACTGCCATCGTTAATAAATAAGAGTAAAAAAAAAAAAATCGACGCCACCATCTTGGTATTCCCACGAAGCACCCTAGGCCCGCATCATTGCAGAGCAGTAGAAAACAAAATTAACGAGAATATACTCGTGCTTATGATAGACCCCGTTATGCGTATTTTGAAATTGCAAATCAGCTAGGGGTTGTGTGATATTGAAGGAGAAACAGAAAAAAGACAAAAACCTCGGTGTCACTCCTCAGAACCATGACCCAACAGACATTCAAACCACCTACGTATGCTGTCACTTTGACGTAATCCTCTTACCGTGAAGTTTACTGACAAAATCGATTTTTAAGGCCAGTGTTATGAGGTTGTGTCAATTGATGCCGCAGCTTGGCTGCTACCTTTCCCAATCGGGAATGTTAGTGAAATATGTAAATCGAAGACACCCCCTTTTTTGGAATGTGAGCATATGTATGTATATATACAGCTGAAGCCCACATAAATATTTAAAAATTCAACATTTGAATGCGTCATATGCTATGTGGGCTTATTACGAAAAACGTAACCTCTTGAAACTCGGATAAGTAACTTTTTTAATGCGTTTCAGTCTAATTTTGGCAATCAATCGATTCCGTGCCGTTCTCAATACCAGGGCATCTAGCGAACATCCTTTCCCAAATTAGACTCTATTAGAGATGGAAAAAGATCCGGACTTTCACCGAGAAATCATTCTCATATACGAGGCCAATTTTTGTGGAAACGGCTTTGTGTATAGCAAAATTGCTACATTTGGTCACACGAACTGTCAAAAGTGTTTCAACAGCAGTCATTATATACGAAAGATATATAAAGATAAGATATATAGATATATATCTCCGGTGTGGGCCGGAGATGTTATTGGGCTGTAATTCTTCTGAAATGATGCCGACAAGTTGGTCACAATAGAGACTCCTATTGCTTCATGTTAACCAATGGACCGTACGTTAACAAGCCAGAAACTTAAGATGACTTGGAGGTGAACATTTAATGTGAAATTGCTGAAACATCAGCCGTATATTGCTATATAGTAATAATTGCGTAATTTCAGCATATCTAATAAAATATCTACGTTTGGTGTCCACTGCTGCATTATGTTATCAAGTGTCATTCTTACTTATTAAATAACGTATTTAGCATAGTAAGGCCGTGTGATTTATAAGAGCTTAGTATATTTTCTCCCACTGCGTTAGTCATTCGAAAACTCTTTCCTCCATTCCAGCTTACGGCAGTCTTCGTATCCATACTTCGATTTTCCGGCGATATTCATCCTTAATATTCCATCACTATTCTTCTTCTTTCGCGCCAAAAAAAAAAAAGAAAACATTGATTGCTCACAGCCACAGGTCCAAACAACGTTCCAAATTTCGTCTTCAATAATCATTTTTATTGCCATAAATCAGTCGCTTATAAATATTTGATACACTTACGATGTTATCCAGTAGCAATATAATAGCTACTCCCTTTCTTATTTTGCTCCGTTCCGTAGTAATACATTTTGTATGCGTTCGTCTGCAAGTTTAAGTAGTGGACTCTGTTTACGACATTTCACCAAAACTAAACATGGCATTGTATAGCTTGTCATACGCTGTCATACGGCACTTCGATGTGAATAAATAAATGTACCATTCTGGTCTGAAACAGAAAGGGTCTGAATTTACAAAATCGTTCATGAATGATTTCAGACGTACGGTAGTACATTCAATTCATTCAATTCACTAGGCATACTTTCATCTGACCAGATTTTACAGATGAGCTAGTGTATGCTGCTTACCAAGTTGACAGGCAGTGCTATTTATATGTAGTTTAGATATTCCTATCCAAACCTCTTCTTGGTCGGATGGAACGATTTGTTGTGCATCATGGCCAGACCCGGGAGTGTTGATTGTCTTCCGCATTAGTAAGTCTACAAAGTAATCATTCCAGATTTTGAGCGTCGATTGTCACTGAACTACAATAATACGTTCCCATGGTTATCTCAGAGTTTCTCTGGGAGGGACTTGTGTCCTTGAAATTTTCTTTTAACTTTTTGGTAGAACTTCCGAACACCATTCCGTGTGATCAAGTCGGTTGACGGTTTTTTGATCAGAGCAAGCCTTTCACGATGACAAATCTGCAGCCGAATAATCGTTGTTTCCTCTCGCTTTAACAATCACCACAGTAAATGTAACAGTTTTTCATAGTTCTTTGGCCGGGCCACCCCATCGCACTTCTTAAACAGCAGCAATATCCACTTTGAAACAGTCCATGATCTCTGTTAGTTGTTCGGCAGCACGTGTTGTGCCGAAATTCGGTGCCCGTTTATCATTTTCTGAGGTCGACAACAATACTATAGTATATCCGAGACTATTTCTTGCCAAACGTGTTCGAGCAGTTAGTCAAACGGCACTAACACTTGCACGGTTATACTAGTATGCAAGGGATATTATTTTACCGACTATCGACTACTTTTTTTTATAATAAGCGCGCGCTGAAGGGATTTGTGTACTCTTAAAATGTTTGTTTTAGGGAGGAAGAAAAGAGAGGTACCAAAGTACATTGTTTTTAAATGTTTTCAAGTTATAACGACTAGGGAAAAGAGAGCTTGGCAGGGCATTCCATAAGCGAGTTGTACGGCTTAAGAAAGAATCAAGATATTTTGGACTACATCTGAAAATGAGCTTGAGGCTTCATAGCGAGATGAATATTATACTTCCAGGTTGGTAGAGGGGATTGCTACTGGCAAATTTCATTCAAGTACTGATGGTAAAAATTGCTATAAAACAGAAGTCATAGTGTGTCTCTCTTCGGTGCTCAAGGGTGTCAATTGACTGTGCAATATTAGCATCACCCAGACGTTTTATCTTATGTTTTAATTCATATCTAATAGGCACAGAGAGGTCTTAGAAGGACTGGACCAGAAGTAAGTTTTATATTCCAATTTTACGCCATTAAATGTATTATATATTTAGGTCAGTTCAAAAAAGAAAAAGTACATATTTCTATATCTAAACTTAGATATTTCGAAGCATTTGCTTAGACTTAGTACTTTCGGTGGTACACTAGTGCAAAAATGGATTTATCCACTTGACGATTCCATGAGCTCAAGTGTAAGGGGAAATAAGAGACAATCTAGAACTTTGCTGAGCTATCTTCAAAGTTCAAAAAGTTGGTACCTGGAATGTCATTATAAATGAGCATTGGAATGGCGAATGATGCACCAAACAAAATACCAAGCATTTTTACTACCTTTGTTTTTATTAGATGTTGGTCGTATTCAAATTGATATTGGTTTGATACTCTTCATACGATGAGAGATAAAGAATCTCATTCCTTAGAGAAGAGTGTTTGTGATGATATCACCAGCGGTATCCCCATCATTATCGAGGAAACCCAAGGCCAGTTCAAATTTCTAAAGGAATTGTTGACTTCGTTTCAATTAAATTTCTCGCATTGCCATAGGGTTATTTTAGGAACCTTTTCTCAGTCAGTATACGAGAAATTAGCTGATATGACACAATGGTCTGACGAGCCAGAGGGGAAAGCACATCAACGGTGTACTAACAAGGGTGAAAAGTTAACAACCAGTCCATTTACAAACTGGGTCAATTTTTTTTCGCCAGCAAAGATCTCAACGCATCGTTCTTCTGGTGTTGTCTGTCAAGAATATCGAAGTCAGCCATAACTGTGTATTTTGAAATCAAACGTAATAATGATTTCAGTATAAGGATACAGGGATACAATTATTTCTACGGAATCAGACTGCGCATCAAATGAAGCGACCGTAGCTTAAATTCCGGATTGGAACTGTAATCACATTATGGTAGAGTTTGGTAAGCTACATCACTATGTAGGTAGATGGTGAGCCCCGGTAAGGAAAGAATAATGGCACTAGTTCGAAGCCAGGTAGCTTCAGTCTGACAGTCAGCGTTCAGACCGGGCGTTCCTGATTAATTTATTTGAATAGATACATATCTGTTACAAAACATAGCAGCAATTTTACTTTTTCGGACTTGCTATATAAATATTCAAGCTTAAGAAACAAGTGTGTAGAGCCGCATTTTATTCATTTTTTAATTTGAATGTACCAGGACTGCTATATTTGCTTCTTACCCGCGATATACCGCAAACGGACAACACTGTCCTAGCCACATTTGCTGATGACAATGCCATTTTAGCAACGGCTAAAACAGTCGAAGAAGCAACTGTCAAGTTGCAACGTGCCCTTAAATGGATTAACAATTGGACAAAGACATGGCGAATCGCGCTTAATGAAAACAAATCTGTCCAAGTGAACTTCACTTTCAAGAAAATTTAGAATCCACCGGTGTTTATCAAAGCAGTACGAATTCCTTACGTGAACGAGGCCAAATATCTCGGTATGACACTCGACGCTAAACTAAAATGGAGAGCACACGTCAAGAAAAAACATGAAGAGCTTGAAATCAAATATAGAGATATTTACCGGCTTATTGGAAAGTATTGCAAGCTTAGCTTAGAGAACAAACTGCTGTTATACAAGCAAGTGCTAAAACCGATCTGGACATATGGTGTACAACTTTGGGGTTGTACTAAAAATAGTAACAGTAATGTATTACAGACATTCCAAAACAAAGTTCTTCGAGGTATTGTTAATGCGCCGTGGTACATTAAAAACGATGATATCCACAGAGACTTAGGAGTCGAAAACTTTCAGAACGTAATTAAAATGTTTGCACGAAAACGTAATAATCGATTACAAGGTCATACGAATATTTCTGTTTAACAGATCCTCGACTAGACAAATTTATTGCGCCGTCTGAAAAGGACTAAGCCTCTCGATCTAGCGCGGTGACTAGCAGCGCGTAATTTTTCTAGTTCAATTGAAAATCACCTGCAGGATATCTTATAAAAACAAAATAAAATGCGATAGAAGAACTGCTTTTTGAGTGTGAACTCAGTCGTGGTTTGCATAAAGGAGGTATTTTTTAGTGAGTAAGAATCTCACACTACTATAGGCTCCGGGCCTATAGTGTCTATGAATATTTCTCACCTTCCCACGTAAAAAAAAATTCCAGGAGATAGTTTTTTATTACTAAACTTAATCAGGGATTCCTTAACAATTCTAATCAATATTATGTCCTACGAAATAAATAAGAAGTAAAGAATATGTCATTTCTCACGTCGATTACCTTCCTTTGCCCCTCATTGGAGTTCATTAATATATGAATATACGAAATAATTTTAATTAATCAGCTCTTGAATGAACTTTACAATTCACAACAAAAACTAAAATTTAAGTAGGAATGCCCTATCATTTACCAACGTAACCTTCCCATCGCCTTAAAAATCATATAAAGTATAATTAAGAAAAGATCAATAAATATCTCTATACGAGTATATATCACATAATTATAAAAAAAAAACTGTTTGAAAAGTAATTTTATAAGATGTCCTTACCAAAGGATGACTCTTCAGTATCCGGGTGTGTGTGATACTCCGCCTAGACCTCGCATGTGGCAAAGTTCTGTGCTTAAAATGATATTCATGACCTTCTCCACCAACCAACTAAAAATAGAATTGAAAACATAATAGCTTAGTACATTTGTCTAAAAACCCAAGGGATATAATTTGATCAAATATACAACCAAAATGGGGCATAAAATATGATTCAGGACAAAAATTCTCAATTGCCTTTGAGTAAATGTAATCCTATACCAGTTGCTTCATTATCTTACCGAATACATTTAGCAAATTGGAACATTGATTGCACTACTTATGCTCTCAAAGGGCCATGATAATTGGAAAAAGATTTTTAATTTTTCTAAGTATCCTATTACGGCACCAAAAAAGCATGTCTTTTCATATATATAAATAGCCAAATACTTATTTGGTTGTATATTTTATTTCATCTACATACATACATATTTGGAAAAATTTAATATTACGGCGAAGAATAATATTATAAAATTTTCAATTTTGTGTTATAAAGGATGTTGATAGACACATTATATAATTTGTATTGCGAGCGTTATTGAAGGAATTTTTCTCTTTAAGACGATTTCAAATTTAAAAAAAATAATAATAAATACTCGAAAGCATATACATACTTGTAAAGGGTGTCCCAAGATTCACTCAAGAAGTATTAATTTTAAGCGAAAACACCGGGTTTTTTTCATGACAGTTTTGTATATATATGGCTGAATTCCATCGATGCAGCAGCGATCAATTTGCTCATTGGCATAAGCCTTCGACCCTTCGAACTGGTCACCAAAACGGGAAATTTTTATTTCTTAACACGTGACACTGTATTATAGAAACTACATGTCGTCCAGATCCATATCTTCCGATATCGGTACAAAAAAATTAAATAACATATAGCTTTAACTGGCATTGCCTTACCGCCGCATTTTCAAAGAAGAATGATCCGGTAATGCTTCAGTTATTTCTCAACATCACTCATGGATTTTCAGAGCCCCAAATGCGACAAAAATCGAAATAAGCTTCATCATTGAGGATGATTTTGTTTGAAACATAAGCATAGATTTATTGTTGTTCCGTATTCAATTAAATGAACCCTCTTTGCTGTACGTGGTCGATAGGCTTCAGTTTTTGAGTCAATTGCACTTTATATGCATGGAAAGGCATGTAGAGAACTTCTTCAAATGTACAATTACATATTGACCACGGTACTTAATTGATGTTTCTGGGCGCATATTTTCATTTGCGTGTCCTGTAGAAGGTAGTACTGCCTCCAAACAAACACGGGTTTGTTGCAAAAACATGTTGACGCACAGTATGTGATCGCCATCTAATACGTATGGACTTGCAAATCAAAACGAATTACAAATCTGTGTTGGGTGCAAAGATATTTATATGAAGTTCGTACATCAATTTTACTTCAACTGAATCCAACAAGAGACATTATTCACAGAAGTACGACATAAATTCCGGAATGTGTTTTTCTGCCAATTTTCAGTATAAGACATTACCAACAATAAACAGAGAAAAGAAAATATAATTGTAAGGCATATATATTGCAAGTAACATAAGTATTAAATTTCTGAAGATAACTAAGAGCACTCTATCGAATTCCCCATTATTGAGACTTGGCTAGGATATCCTCATAGATATTATTTACGGCCATTCTTATAGGGTTATTGTTACTTAAGCGCTGTATCTCCTACGTTGTCCCGAAAAAAGAACTATTCGAATGGTATTTTGAATCTGAAATAACTGCTGCAGCCCCAAAATCATACCACGGAATGGAAATTATGGAAATTTGTAAGTAGGACGCTTATACAAATAACATTGGCTAATGCACAAAACATAACACAATGGCGTCAGCTAATTTATGGAACGCGCTTTGCAACCAAATAAATACCTGTGTTACCTTAATATATTGTTTGCAGCGGTCGATTCGTTGGACACACATTTCGTCCGAAACAGCCACTATTTCGCGTTCAATGTTGGCTCTGAGCTCTTCCAACGTCATCAGCGTGTTGGCATAAACCAATGACTTAACGTAGCCCCACAGAAAATAGTCAAGAGGCGTCAAATCGCACGAACGAGGCGGCCAATCGACTGGCCCATGTCTTGAGATTACACGCTCACCATACTTACTCTTCAATAAATCGTCCAAGTCCATATCTTCCTATTCGGGCCAAAAATAATCGGTGATCATGGCGCGATAACGCTGACCATTCACATTAGCGTGACGATCGTTATCGTCGACGAAAAAATATGACCCAATAACGCCGCCGGCATGCATGGCGCATCTTCTCCAGAACCCAATCGTAGAACGTACGTCGCTTCAAATGGTCCATCGCCTTCAATTCTTGAGTCAGCTTGATCTTGTATGGGTGTAAACCAAGATACGCTATCCAATAGTAACGCTAAGGAAGTTACCAGCTGGAAAATACTATCGGTGCATAGGTATATCAACTTTACAATCGGATTGAAGGTCTCAGCTTTGTTAAGGAGTAGGAATCCGCAGAAACCAACTGAGTATCTTCAAGGAGTGCCTCGGCAGGTTCGTCAATCTCAAAAGAAAACAGGAGCATGAAGTGTGCCTTCACTAAATATTTTTTGAGTAGACGTGCCCAGAGAGAAAAAAATACCAAATCGTTTGTTTCAAAAGAAGATTTGATGGTACGTACACTAAGCTGAAAGTCCTATCTGTCATAGGTTACGGCGATAAATTTTACAAAAAATTATAGTCCAGCCATTCCGCAGATCTTACCTGAATCAACGAATATGATTTTGCTGATTAAGCGTCTGGGTACAGAGACGGGAACTTACATTTAAATTTATAGAAATTGTTTGTTTAATTCTAAAGTGATCGTGAAATGGTAAAGTTGAAAAAATAAAAAGTTTTTTTTTTTAAACTACAATAAAAGAACTGAAAATAATTTAATTGGCGCCCAACGTGGTTGGCCCAATGCAATGAATGTTCAATACATAAAATACGCGTATAATAAGTGACCTCAAGTAGCTCGAGAAATTGTTCGTGTATGTGCGGAGGTAAAAGACCTCAAGCAGCTCGCGATCCGCCGACGAAAAGAAAAGTGTTTGTTCGCACTGTATTCGGGTTTAGTTTTAAATGCATTTTATTTTCTTAAACACTTACTCTTACATACTAACAAAAAATGCTTAAATGCTAACTTACAATTACTTAACAATCTTATACTAACTTACTGACCCCACACAGGCACTCTAAGCTACTCTAAATTCTTATATCTATGTCTTTCGACTTCATTTACATTTTATTTCAAAAATTTTATTTTGTATACTTAGGGCTAAGAAAAAATATTTAACAAAAAACTTAGCCTATGGATGTAATTTTTTATTTTTTATAAAAACTTAATATCTAACTTAAAATAAACCTTAGTCTACCTAATCCTACATACACAATACACACATACACACACATAGATATTACACAATTATATACATAAATTGGTATATACCTTTGTATATACCAATATATGTATATATTTTTTAAGTGCTAATAGATTGGTCAGCTCTGCCTCATTAGTGAGGCTGGTCCGTACTTGACGGAAACGATGACGAAACATCTTCTCCATCGTTCAACCACCAGAAATGCTGGTGCTGCCGAACGACATCCCTCTTATCGCGATTCCCCACCGCCCTACTGAACCTGAGACGATCCACACTTCTATGTGCGACGTCTCTGTTGTAGTTGAGTCGCCTGTCCCTAGCTCTCCGAGCGACATGGAAGATTAACGGAACCGCTGATCTATCCTGGATCAACCCTATCTGATCTAAGTAGAGGAATGCTTCCGGTGGAACGAAGCCGTCAAAGCGCCCACTCTCGTGGTAAAGGTAATTGGGGTAGTAAGCCCCAGATATCAGGTTATTCGTCGAGGTCATTGCTCTTGCAATGTGCCTTCGAGTCAGCTTAATTACGAAATTGTCCACTCGTATTATTTTAGCCCTGTTGTAAAGGACCTCATTAGGATAAAATTTCTTGTACTCCGACTCTAGTATTCTGTACAAGCGAAGACAAGCCCTAAGGCAAGCCCTCTCAAGCACCCGAATCTTTTCAATTAAGCTTGCTCGTACATTGAACCACACGGGACACCCAAATACCAGCATGGGCCGGATGAGGGCCATGTAGCAGATTACCTTTACCCTCGCATCGAGTTGGCTGCTATAAAACAGTCTCTTTGTAAGGGCAAAAGCGCCTTTAGCTCTGGCCAAAGCAGCATCTACGTTTTTGTCAAAATACAGAAACCGATCTAACCAGACCCCAAGGTATCTGACCACATTTCGACAGGCAAGAGGCTGCCCGTGTTGTTCAATGATCGAGAACTTTCGCCAATTTTTTCTGGTATCCCTAGAGGCTCTAGACAACGGCGTCCTAAAGAGAATGGTTTCCGACTTCTGAAAGTTGATTTTCAACTTCCAGTCATCGCAAAATCGTCTTATCTTATCGAAGTCACGCTGCAAGAGAGTATTGATGACCTCGATTTTTGGACCTGTCCTGTACGCTATCAAATCGTCTGCGTACGCAATAGTATGAGGAAGTGAACCTATCAAGTCGCTTGTATAAATGTTGAACATGATCGGCGAATTGACCGCGCCTTGCTGAAGACCATTTTTAATTTGAAATATTCCAACAGAAGTCACATCACCATTCTTCACGATGAACTGTCTGTTGGTTAGCATATTATAAAGAATGTACAAGAGTGGTTTACTGATCCCCAGCCTAGTCAGCTTATAGAAAAGACCCTCTAGCCATACGGTGTCGAAGGCCTTCTCCAAGTCAACAAGGCAGGCACCAGTACATTGGTTTTTGCCTTTATTCCATTGTATATCGGACACCAGTTTAGACGCGGCATGTGAGATATCATGTCTCGCCTTAAAACCGAATTGATTATCCGGAACTATATGTTTGTCCTCAACCCACCTAGACAGAGCTCTATTGATTACTTTTTCAAAAACCTTACTGATATTCGGAAGGAGACTTATCGACCGGAGATTCGCCGGATTGGATATATCCTTTCCCTTTTTGGGGATAGGTTGAACCACCACCGTTTTCCAATGCGCTGGATAATGTGCATTATTCATTGCATTATTAAACAGGGTGGTATAAATGTCCACCGCTTCTAGAGGAAGATGTCGAAGCACGATGTTCGGAATACCATCGGTCCCCTCTGACTTGTGTCAAAGATGTCATGGAGTTCTTCCTTTGAAATGTAGGGGGGTAAGTCACCCTCTCTGGTAATGACATTATTTGCCATGTTTTCGTCGCTGAACTGGGTGAAACCAGAGCCCTCGGATCGCCAGTTCTCTACTTCATTTCGAATGTGGAAGTCGTGCACCAAGACACGATCGTCCAAGTCATAATTAGGGCCAATGATATCATTGGCCTTGTATAGTTCCTGGAAAGTCGTCCCTATGGCCTCAACCTTCTCCTGTGGATCCTCGACCACAAAGAAGTCGTCATCATCAGCTGCCTCATTTGGGTCAATACCTGCTATTGTCAGTAACCGTTCGTTGTCTGATGTTCGGGCTATTTTAAGACACTGAAGGTCGTTTTGATTTTTTCTTCGAAATAGTTTATTTATTTGCGGGAACATATTCGGGTTACTGGTGTTTACAGCCCGAACCTTGTTGTTCCAATACAAACTTACAGAAATTCTGTAATTCTCTTTTATTAACGTTTGCAGATTTTTAATCGACGACTTCAATGTCCTGATCGCCGGGTGTTGTCTGTCGGTAAACTGTCTGTACAAGTTTTTGAGTCTTGACAGAAGTCTACTTTTCTGTCGGTGCAGTGCGTCAATAGTAGGATTGCGAAACAGATCTTCGTTAGTCGTTCGTCGATACCGCGGTATAGTAGTGTCCATAATTTGTTTAATTGTCTCGTCCATTTTTTTTTAGGTAATTGTCAATCTCCTCGTTTGACAAATTCCTATTGGACGGTGGGTAACCGTGTTCGAGGAGAGCGCTCTTGTCAAGGTTGCGGAGAAGCGTGTCCATCGAGCCTTACAGTAGTTGTAAGAATATATTTGGACAAACTCCTCCAATTCCGCAATTTCGTTGGTAACTGTAATTTCGGTGCTAAAACCACAATGGTCGCTGTCATACACGAATGTGCGCAGACAGTTTAGCGTTTGTAAATTCGTACCTGTCAGTCGTATACGTTCGTCGTACAGCAGTAGATCCAAATAAGACCCGCCTCTGGGAAACGACGGGTTATCCGTCGCTTTAAGACCGAGTCTGTACATGACATCGTGCTGACCCCACCAATCGAGTAGTAGGTTCCCTCTAGTATTTGGCAAATGATTTCCCCAATCTCTGTGTTTAGCGTTGAAATCTCCGCCGATTATAAAATAATTCTCCGCCGATTCCGGCCTCAGAAGTCGAAAAAGCGTCTCGAGCTCTGTAATGAATAAGGTGGATTGTGAAGCCTCAGGTGCATAAACAGAGGCCAAGTACAGCCGCTTTCCACTGCGGAGCGGGATGTAAATGACCACAGCTTCCAACACCCGGAACCTGCGCAACACGCCCTTGTACACTCTGTGAAATTTTATGCCTTCTTTAATGAAGATCGCGACACCACCTCCACGTTTGGATCTGGCCCGGTTTCTTCTTCTAACAATATAATTATTGTACTCCAATTTGTGATTATCGGTAAGCTTGGTTTCGCTAGCGAGAAGCACATCAGGAGTTTGGTCTTGTAGCAATTTAAACATCGCGGCTCTTCGTTCGATCCTAATCAGTGAATTAACATTCACCGCAAGGACCTTCAAAGTTTGCTCCACCATATGCGTACCCATTACGACATGTGTTGCGTTAGTCCCGGCAGCAGCGCGTAGATCTGGTCCACCCCCTTGGCCTGTTCTTGCACCTGCTTTTGCAGCTGAGCTATCTGCCCTTGGATTGCGAGCAAGATAGCCAGCATGTTAGGTGCAGCTTCCGTTGTTCGTTTGACCTCCACCTTCTGCTGCCGAGCCAGTTTTGCTTTCTTAATGTCAGCGAACTTAGGACAACCCCGATAGTTTGCGGTGTGTCCCACGTTTCCACATAACACGCACGAGAGCTGCGACCTTTCGGATGCTCCGTCAACACCCAGAGCACACTCCTCGGAACTGTGGTTCTTGGCGCAATTCACGCATCGAGGCTGCGTGCCCGAAACTCGAGCAGCGAACGCATTGTATAACGCCTTCGGTCCTTTTTAATTTTTCCCAGTGAACCACCTGATAGTCTAGGACATTGATACTCCTTAGACTATCCAGACGGCTTTCGGGACTGAGCTGCACCAGGAAGAACGGCAGACTACGCTTCTCCCGCCTGGCTCTAGCTGTGGTAAATGGCTTTACCGCCACAAACTTGAGTCCTTCGTACTCTTTCTCTTTGAGCAGTGCCAGAATCTCCTCAGGATCAGAAGACGGTTCTAACCCCTTCAGCAGCATCGATTGCCGCTTTTTACACTTCGGTGTGAATGAGAAGTGCTCCGTCGTCGTTTCTTTTAGGAGCTCTTTCACTTTCGCGTAGCCTTCCACTGTATTACAGTGGATGGCATGACGATCATTCCCCAATCTCTTGATGTTAAAATTGTTACCAATGACCAACTTACACAGGTCCTTGGTTGCACTTACCTCTAATTTATAGGTATTGATGGGAGGCACCTTCTCCTTCTTCTTCTGCTGCTGCTGCTGTTGTTGTTGCTGCTGTTGCTGTTGTTGTTGTTGCTGCTGCTGTTGTTGTTTTTGCTGCTGCTGCTTTTTTTCCAGCTGCTGTAGTTTTAGATGTTTTTGCAAATGTTTCTGTGTCTGCTTCTGCTGTTGTTTCTGCTGCTGCTGTTTTGTTTGCTGCGGTTGTTGTTTCTGTTGCTGCTGGTTTTGTTGTTGGGAGCTCGCTGCTTCTAATTGCTCCCTCTGCCTGCATGCTTTTCGTTTTTGCTTAATAGCAAGCACTTTTTCTTGCAGCTTTTGTATGCTGCTGTTAATGTCATTTAATTCTTCATCCTCATCTTCCGACTCGGATGCCGCTAGAGAGGCAAAGTTGTTTTTGCCCCCTTCATAATTGACCTCATCAGCCGTTAAAACGGCATTTACTTTCCTTTTAGTAAAATTAGGAGGCGTTTTCAGACTCCTCCTCCTTTTAATGGCTTTCGCCAAGGCACCGGCCACACCATTGTTGCCTTTTCCCACTCCCGTTATGGAAAGAGCTGAGCGCTCTCCACCATCCATCACGTGATTTGCTTTTGTTTGATTACTTTTAATTATCAAACAACACTTTGAGGATAAACAAAAAAAATAAATATATATTAAAGTCCCAAGTTTGGCTTGGACTCGAACCCGTGTCCCACCACTCAATGACCGACGCCGCAACTAATTATGTTGAGCAGAAAACTGTTTCACAATTTTTTTTTTTACTTTTTGTAAAGCCGAAGCACGTGTATTCTCTACTGAGATCTGCGAACGACTGAACTGTATTCGGGCCTCCACCCACAATGCACCGAAATCATTTGGACTTCGCTGGATTCCCCGACTACGAGGGAGTGTGAACGAGGTACGCAGGTAGGCAACACGAAAAGGACAATACCGATTCCACCAGCGTGGGATGTTCGCCGTGCTAACTTTAGCGTAAGAAAGGTTTAAGATAAGAAAAATTTTTTTTTAAAGAAAAGAAGTAACGTAATCATTATAATTAATTATCTAGCTAGATAGTAAAATTAAAAGCAAAATTTCTAAGAAAAAGAGACCTTACTAATCAATTACAATTTTAAAGTATGTAGATATTAAGAAAAGTGACTTTACCAATTAATTAAAATTTTAACGTACAATAGATATTAAGAAAAACGAACAAATCAATTGATTCTCTACATACAATATTCTCTAAACCTAGTTAATAATTATTACTTTTTTAAGAAAAAATCTTTAGTAGAATTAAGAACTCGTGACTCAATTTATAAACTAATATTACGACTATCCACCAATCTTAGATCCCCAAAACCTTCCATCTACCTCGGAAAATCGTCCCGTAGATCTTAATCCTAATCCTAGCCTACCCAATACGTCACAATCTTCTTCGGTAAATGTTCCCCAGAATTTGAAACAATAATAAAAAGTATCGTAGAGTGTGGTAAAACGAGTGCAGAAACATTGTGCAGTCGATAATATGGTAAGTCCCAATGCAAACTTTTATAAAAGAGCAGAACAGGTAAGTGTCCCACGATTCTTAAGGCATTTAGGAGAGTTAGGCAAAATACCCGATGTGGTAAGGAGCCTTAGTGAATTCTCAGAAGTCCATGGTGAATTCGGATCAGGAAGGAAAAATAATAAGAAAATCCTCAACATTTACGAGGAACTCCTAAATATTTTGGAATAATCAACATCATCCGAAACAACGTAGTCTTTTCCGCAGATGCAGTGTTGGAATTATACAACACTCCAATGAATTGGCAATGCATTTCAAAGTGCCTAACAGTACATTACGTAAACAAACGTGACTTGGAAACTTTAGAGTACTATTAACAACGTTAGTCCAAGGTAATAACACGCTAGAACAATATTACCAGGCATTGCACTCTCACCTCACGCTAATATTGAACAAAATTTTTAGCATGAAGATGTTATCAGATGCAATGCACTTGTTGATTGAAACATATAGAGGAAAGGCATTAGATACCATTATAAGAGGTCTAAGAGGTGATCCACCGCGCTTGTTAGGTATAAGGGAACCCGCAGATTTACTGCAGGCCCTACATTTATGCCAAGAACTCGAAAACCAGTACTATAGGATACAACACACAACCCATAATAGTAGCGTAACCAGATGGTCAAATCCTACACCACCATTACCTCCTCATTAAGTATATTTACCACAGGTTCAAAGAAGGCACACTAAAAAAAACAATTCCAAATAGCCCAGACTAATAACCAACCCAATCACCAATCGAGTCTTCGTCAATACTTCCCAACCAACTCTCAGTTTCCCAACTTCCTATTAAAAAATATGCAACATAGAACTCAATTTACTTATGCAACAAATTCACCTCCAAGAGCCAAGAGGAGAACCCATGGACGCAACCACAATAAGGACAACCAACGTCAACTATGCCAATAGACTTCAAGAAAAGAATTCGCCACCTGCTCCTAAACGACAAACGGACCTTCCGCAGCAAAATGTTCCACCAAACAAAATGCAGAGGAATTATCACGCAGATATTTCCGCACCCGATCTGACAAATAATGCTGTTACTTTGGAGGAATACAACGCTATGATCGAACAAATGTCGAACCAGACATTAAGTGACAACTTTTCACTGAGGCCAAGCAAAACCAAGAAACCACTCCAATTGATTTTGCCGACGTTCATTTTTTAGGTTGACAAGCTCGTCTTTGCCTTATTTGGAGTGCAAGATGAAGGACAATAGAATTCTCAAATTTTTAGTAAACTAAGGCTAAAACAAAAATTATTTACAGCCGCGTCTTGTAAGAAACCCTATTCTTAACAATAAGAACTTCTACGCAAACTCAATAACTGGTAACATAGAAATTAAATATCATACTTTATTCAATCTTTTCAAAATAAAAACAAATATTAAATTTTTCCTTATGTCAAATTTTAGATCATTTCATGGCATCTTAGGCAACGACAGCCTAAAAGAGCTATCCGCTGTAATTTTTACTAACGAAAATTATATGCTTCTAAAGAATGGCTTAAAGATTCGCTTAAAACAAATAACATCGGAATCAGTTAATCTCGTTGGAATAAGAACAGAATGCACATCTTAACTTGTTTGTCGAACCTGATGAAAAACTTACGCTTACAACTATCGTCAAAGAAAGAATTCATACATCCACGGAAGACCAAATTCATTCTAAATATTACCCATATCCGATGCAACTTAAAACTGAATTAGACAATCAAATCAGTCAATTGCTAATGCACCTGTTAGGATTGTACCAAAAAAGGCTGGCTCTTCAGGTGAAAAAAATATCGAATGGTAATAGATTATAGGAAACTCAATTCCGTAACTATTCCTGATCGGTACCCTATCCCCGAGATAAATGAAGTTTTATCTCAACTAGGGAAAAAAAAAGTCGAAATTCTTGGTTCCATAATTTCTGCCAATGGAATTAAGACAAACCCCGGCAAATTTGAAGCAATTGCTAGATTTCCGATTCGGATTACGTTCTTTCCTTGGCCTGTCGGGTTTTTATAGAAGATTCAACAAGCACTATGTAAAGCTTGCAAGACCCCTGACAGCTCTTTTAAGGTAGGAGGACGGACGTACGTCCAAAGCAGCTTCAAATAAAAAAATCATACACTTGACCAACGACGCATTAGAAGCATTTAACAAGATTAAAATTTCATTAATTTCGGAAGACGTTATTTTCACATACCCAGACTTTACAAAACAATTTCACCTCACAACAGATGCATCAGACTATGCATTAGGTGCAGTTTTGGCAAAAGGAGATAAATCGATAATTTTCATATCGCGTACCCTCTGCAAAACTGAAGAACACTACGCTGCCAATGAAAAGGAAATACTAGTCTCTAAATTCTTTACGTAATTACCTATACGGTTCTATCAAACTTAAAATTTTTACCGATCATCAACAAATCAAATAATAAAATGAAGCATTGGAACTCTATTCTCGAACAATATAACTACGAGTTAAATTCTAAGCCAGGAAAATCCAATGTACCAGAGTTGCAGATGCATTATCAAGGCCCCTAAGAAATAGTCAAATAAATTCGCTTACATTCACACAACATCGCGATGAGAGTTCAGGACAAAACTTAATACAAATGGCTGTTTTCAAAAATCAGATTATCTTAAATATTGGTGAAACCCCCTCATATCAATTTCAAATAACTTTTCCCACTTTCCATCGCCATATTATTACTGATATCGAATACAATCAAGAAAAGATAATTAGCATTTTCAAACGCTATCTAAATCCCTCTGTTATTAATGGCTTAAAAACCGAAGAAAGAATTCTAGGACCATTTTTGCTCCCAATACTTTCGACAATATAAGGTACGATTCGCGAGAAAAATAGTTTCAGATTTAACAGATGATTCGCAGCAAAAAGCTGAAATCATGCGCATAGAAATGCTCGAGATAACAAAACTCAGTTATTGGAAAAATACTACTCCCCACATATGCGAGCTAGAATTGAAAAAATAGTCAAACTTTGCAAAATATGGAAGGAACACAAATACGATAGGCATCCCAATAAACTTATACTTCAGACAACACCAATACCCCAATATCCAGGTCATATTTTTCACCTAGATATCTATTTTACAAATAAACGCATCATTCTTACCGCCATAGATAAATTCTCGTAGTACGCCTTAGCCAGGATCCTTAAATCTAGATCTGCAGAATATATAAAACAACCACCAAGGTAACTAATACTATCCTTTGGAGTTCCCAAAATCATCGTTGTAGACAATGAAAAATTCCTAATTCCAATTCTGTTTTATTTATGTTAGAGAAATTCTTTGCTATAAGAGTATGACACTAGCACATTTTCGGAACTCTTAGACAAATTAATTTTTGAATGTAACAATTCCATTCATTCAACCACTGGCAAGAAGCCAATAGACACATTTTTCGCTAGAAATTTATTCAATAACCCGGAACAACTTGAAAAATAAAGACAAAATACTATTAAAAAGAATTTAAGAATAACAGACTGCCGATTTAGATTATCATAATAAGAAAAATCCACCCCTAAAACATTATTCAATAGGAGATATTTATGTAAAAATTAATAAGAGGTAGGTCCGATCTTAAAGGCGGAGGAGTTAATGCGCCACATGCTAAATCAGATGATCACACCAATACCACATGATCAAGTTCCACGAAAAATTGCAAGTGTTCGTAGCTGAACACCTTGCAAATGCTGCCACATTCCACAGATCTCACCTGAATCAACGAATATGATTTTGCTGTTTAAGCGTCTGGGTACAGAGACGCGAACTTACATTTAAATTTATAGAAATTGTTTGTTTAGCTCTTAAGTGACCGGGAAACGATAAAGTTGAAAAAATAAAAAGATTTTTTTGTAACTAAGGTAACTTGAAAAAATTTAATTTGTATAAGAAATGCTAATGCAAAAAATTTGATGTTTATGTTCGCAAATCGCAGAATCACACGTGCTAACGCCATTGCATGCTTAAAATCAAACAAAGAAGTATCAAATAAGGTGGATATTTAAAAGTAGAAAATTCAAAGAAATTCGTTGGAAGCTTTTCGGAATTCAGGTTCTTGCAGCATGTAGGATTTCTCTCATCCCTCAGTTAGTACAGGTACATATGTACGATACCTTTCTTCAGAGCATTGAGGCATATATGTACGTTCACTTAAGCGATAGACACAGGAAAACGAAAAGCATTTTGTAACATCAGTCTCGTTAATAATTCAAACTATTTAGAAATGTCTCCCGGCATTTCACTAAAACAATAAATCTAGGGCATTTAGAGAGTTCTACGTGATAAAGCAAATATCTCACAAACGCTTTAGGCGAACCATAGCAATTTGAATGTAATGTTCTATTTTAGATGGCTCCCATTGTATACCCGTGATTTTTAAATAAAAAAAAACAGTTCATGTCTTTGAGTGTACGATTACAGTAAACCCCTGTGAAGAATATTATTGGAAATATTTGTTATCTGATTTTTCAAAAATAAGTGAGGTAAACTAAGTTCTTAAAATGCTAAACTTATACGTACGCACATGTATATGTAGTTTAAAAGACAACAAAGTTCGTATCTGCACGTGGAATGTTCAGACACTTAACAGGCCACGTGAAGCTGCAGTAGCAGAGGCCCTTAGCTGTTATCGCACAGCTGTCACCGCCATTCAGATTTAGATTTGGTGTATACGGCAGACTTAATCGCGAAGTCTTGAGCTTCCGACACATAAGCAAGCGTCTTAACAGCCCGCATCAAGGCTAAGCTCTATAGCACATGCATAATATACGCCCATGTCCCTACGGAAAGCAAAGACGAAGACACAAAAGAATGCTTCTAGGAGCCCCTCAGCAATGAGCAATATCGGAAAAATCGTCTAGTACAATTTTAACGCCAAGAGAGGAAAGGAGGACATCATTGGTAAGGCAGATGGTAAGAATAGCCTTCACAGCAACGGACTTAGGCTTATTGACTTTCTGGCGAGATGAAATATGACTATAGCAAGCACACGGTTTCCTCATTTCAACGTACACAATGGAACATGCGGATCACCATGTTATATCAAATTGATCATTTTACGATAGACATAAGGCATGTCTCCAATATTCTAGACGTTGCAGGCAAGGTGCGAAAGTGGATTTTTTAAACGCCAAAACAAAGAAGAGCGACTGTGAGAAGATATAGCGTAGAAAAGCTGCAAATGCAAGAACCCGCCAGAGTCATTCGCCAAACGCGTATCCCGAAATCTCCCAACAACTCAAATGCCGCCAGCATCAAGTACCGAAGACGAATGACAACGCTGACAACGTGTCATCAGAGACGCCGAAACTGGTGTATTGGGTTTCCCCAGACTACCATCAAGAAATTCCACAAGCAGAAGAAAGAGCACGAGCGTCAAGAATGTCAAGACAAAACGACCTGTACAGAAACCAGTAGAGATGAAAAATAAGCCTTGGAGTTGAGACTTAATTGGCGCTGAGAATGTTAAACAACATTTTCTGCAGGGCAACATTAAGCCATCGAGCAGAATAGACCATTCAGCCTAGACGGTGATAGCCAAAATTTCCGTCCACTTAACCAAAACAAAGTAAAGACAGCAATATTTGAGCTCTTAAATCCAACGAAGCTGTTGGACCTGGCGACTTGACTTACCGGCCGATGTATTAAAGGCTTCTGGAAGTGTCTTTGTGGGGAGCGTACACCAACTCATTTGTCAGATCTGGTCGGAATAGTGTATATCTGATCTACCGAATTAGAACCTCAACTGCGCCAACTAAAGAGATATAAGTCTCTTATCTGATATATTGTATGAACGTCTTAGACCCTTCGTCTTAGACCGGATCAGCGTCTATCAGTGTGGTTTCAGATCACACCTTTTTATCGATTGTAAGGCCACAGATGACAAAATTTTTAGAGACGAGTTATATCTCTCTGAATTTCAAGCCGGAGCCCATGAACAAATAAATCAAGAAACAATTCAAAATATGTGGAAATTTCTATCGTCCAATATAATTAACAGTTAAAGAACAAATGAAGAGAAACAACTCGTTACTTTAACAAAATAACTGTTATAACGAGAAACATATTGAGAGAACCAATCTTCTTGTAATAATAGACCATTTCTGTAAAGAAGAACTTACTGGTAAGGAAAAACGTTTTATAAGACGAAAGGAACTACGTCTACTCTAAAATGAAAATAAGAATAATATTACGTTATTTTTGTAAATTTACTGTCGTCTTGTAATGAAGAAACACTTTAACTTGACGCGCGGGCGTTACATCAATATTTGAACTGAAAATTTCAGTTAATATCTAAGTCATATGCCAACATAATAGTGTCAGGCAAGCATAGGGAAAATAAATTAAAAGCAGTTTAATTTCAATACTAAAAACGCTCGAAAAACAGATGAAATATCATTGTTTTGTAATTTTTTTGTATTTTTTTTTTTTTTGTATTTTTTTGTGAAGCTTGTTAACATCAAGGTTCTAAATCAATCAAAAAATTGTTTTCTAGCTTTCTGTCAATTCTGCAGTAATAACATCGGGGGAGTCTTCGTGAAAGTTAGCAAGCTACCATTGTTACAACATCTCAGCGCAATGGCCTAAGTCACATAGTGCATCATCGTACGTAGCTTTCGTATAGTTTTTAGCTTCATAGGAACGCTATAAATACAAGTTCAAGTGGTTGTTATACAAAAAAGGATCCTGAGCAGAAATTTATTGAAACCTGCTGGTAACATCACCACAAATACAGATAATACTGTGACTGATTTCATCGAACAACAACCACAGTTATTGTTCGTTTAATCCCTCTTTTGTATAAAGTCACAAGACTCACAATATATTTATTCTATAATTAGTAATCATAAAGGATCGTATGACTCACACAAGCATTATATCAACATCTCTAAAAAAAAATGTGAACAAAAAAAAAAAAAAAAAAAAGGAGAAAACGAGGTTTCATTAATACATAATCGTTTGCAAGCTAAATTCATTTTCATTCATTTTAACCGCGTACATGCTAAACAAAAGAAATGCTTAAAAATTAACTTAAAATTCCCTTATTCTAACTTATCACATAACTAGAAACTATATCCTTCAACATTATAGTATATATTCATTTTTAACTTAGTGCATGGACTTTTTTTATTATTATAATATGTTAAAGGATTATTTGCTAACATTTTCAGTTAGCATGTTAGCCATTAAGCCAGCTAGTCATTTTATCGTGGAAAATTTTATTATCAAAATTCATGTTCTGTGAAAAATGTTTTTCGCGCGCTTCTACGATTTTACGTTCGTCATCACCGACCTACCGAGCAAGGAATTCAAGCCATGGTGACCAAATTTCGCACCAATTTCACGCTATTGGACATCAAGCCACCTACCCGCATGCATAGAGTGCGTACAGAGGAAAATATTGCTGCTGTATCCGCTAATGTTAATGAAAACCTTGATTTGTCCATTTTTCGCTGTTCTCAGCGACTGGTATTGCGTTACTCCACTACTTCGAAAATTTTACGCAAGGATCTTGGCCTAGGTAGGTAGGTAGGTAAAAGTGGCTGTTGAAAAGACCAACGCACTTAGGTATATTGGCACATTGTGATGCTAAGTGGAACTATAATCCTCTTACTCATGGAATTTGAGCTTATGATGGTAGGTAGGAGAATGTTAACGTCTATATTCTTTAGTTTTTTCTAGAGTTTTCTACTCTAGTAGATAACTGGACATGTACAGAGAAGTTGGAGGCTTGTACGTTATTACTGCAGTGTCCTATGATGACACCTATGATGGCGCTGAAATGTTTCCTATTTGGAAGGTGGGCCTTAGAAAAGCTGGAGGAAGATCCGCTTTTTTATCGAAAAATCTGATTCAACAACGAAGTTCATTTCTGGTTGAATGGGTTTGTTAAAAAACAAAACTGCCATATTTGGTCCGATGATCAATCTATACAAAAATACAATACAATACAAAAACGGGCAATACACTGTTTGGTGCGGTTTATGGTGCGGCAGAATCATTGACCTGTATTTTTCCCAAAGATGACCGTGAGAACAACATTACCGTCAATGGCGCCCGTTATCGTTTAATGATTTCGAACGTTTTTTTTTTGCCCAAAATGCACGAGCTGAACCAGGTCGACATGTAGTTCCAGCAAGATGGTGCTACATGCCACACAGCACGCGAATCGATGAACTAACTGAGAGATTAGTTCAGTGACCAGTTTATCTCTCGTTTTGGACCTTTGATCGGCGGGCTAGATCAGCGGCTAGATCGTGCGATTTAACGCCTTTCGACTATTTTTTATGGCGATACGTCAACTCACTCGTCTACGATGATAAACTAGCGCCTATTGCAGCATCAATTACAACATTACACGTGTTTTTATAATTATTATAATTACCCCTTATTTTAGGGAACTTTCCAAATCTTTAGTTCTTTTTTATTTAATTGTTTTTAATTTTTATTTTGTATTTTTTTTTGCTTAAATCTGACCTAATCCTCCCTAAAGCTGTCCAAGCCGGCCAAGTCTAAAAAATATTGGTCTGACCAGCTTTGCTTCTTAAATTATTGTATTAGAGGAATTTGACAAAGAAACTTCCTCTACTTCAACAAGCCACCAAAATCGTTGGTTCTCCTGAACAACATTCTTAATGTTCAGACCTCTCAAACGCCCTACAGAACTGAAGAAGCTCCGAACTGCCGTGTCCGACATCTCCGTCGTTATTGTTATACATATATATGATTATACGATTACAATGAAACTTGCCATCATTAAAACCGTTGCAGAGCACAATTAAGATACTTGTTAGAGAGAAAACACTGATTTTGTGTTGGCGAATTTCGATACTTCTTGCTATGCTGAAGGTTGATCTCAGCCTCTTTCTGCTAGCAGCCATCATCGGAATCACCTACATTGCATTGAACCATTGATATTTTATTTTGATCCAAAAAATAGAGAATTTATAACGTTGTTTATTTAAATTATTTTATTGTGTTTTGAAATTTTTATGCTCTATTTGTGATCAATCAAATCCTGTCGAGCCGGATTTAAATCGCTTTTCGTTTCGTATAATCGGTCGCTTGGGTGGTTGCTATTAAACACTTTTCCATTGCTACTGAAAAAGTTAACGAGGTAACAAATGTATCATTTATTGTCTGATCGCATAATTTAGATTGATGTGGTGCTTCTCTGGCCTAATAGTGTCTGTGTTGGGATTGTAGATAGGAGCCGCTTGTTTAATTCTGCGTTGCACTAATCGGAATTTGCACTTGATTATAAAGTAAATAAATTAGTAAGTAAATTAAATTAATTAATAAGTAGAGGTTAGTAAATTAAATTAATATTTAATATGGAGATATTTGAACAAACTCGTGGTCATATTAGTGCTGCTATAACAAAGCTGTATAATTTTGCGCAAAACAAAACAAAAGACTTTTCAAACAACCAAAATGAGAGTACCCTGATCCTAAAGTTGATTCGAGGCTGTGCAATGAAAGTATAGTGCAGTGAAAACTGACCTCTTTAAGGCTATTCACCAAAGATTACCTATCACGCTACCCAAACTCGGAATTCATTTTCTGATTTGGAATTACCGCCAATTAGGTTGCTAGGTTTTCGCGAATGTTCCTGAGCATTATCGACTGCGAGAGTAATCTATCGAAGGCTCAGAAATTACGGTAGTTCCGACCAATTCTTGGTGATAGTGCACAAAAATACTGAACCGAACCATACGGTCGTTTCTAATTCTAACTATTAACAAGCTTGAGAGAAGCTTCAACGTCGGTACAACAAGCCCTTGTATATTATTAATGCATATGTAGAAAGTTTTCTTAAATTGCTTACGGTGGTTAACTTATAGTATTAATTTCTGCAGGCGAACGAAGTCATATTTGGATTAAAAGCTCTAAGGCTTGTTCTTTAATCAATAAACATTCCAGAGAATCCATTGTACGATAAATGATTTGATTTCATTCTTAGAAGAAAGGTGCTTTGCCTTCGAAGCAAGTGAACCAAGGAATCGAGTTAATACGGGTCCCAAATGTAAATAAAATCATATTCTTCTCTAATATTCACCATGAAGGTGCACTTTTGTCGTAGTTTTGTAAGAGTTCAGAAGTTGTGCTACAACTTTTTAAACACTAATCATCGATTGTCGTGATGCCGGACAAGATCTCATTGCTCCCACTGTTGTTTCCATCATCATACACTTGGGTGGCCTTGGTGTAGTGGTATATGCATAGACTCCTCAAGCAGAGCGTCGCGGGTTCAAATCCCATGCGAGGCAATTCTCTGAAAAAGTCTTTTCATGGAATTTGTATGTAGCTATATGTAAATCCCGTCGGCGTCAACTCTGACATGAAGGCATAACACTGATGTTGGAGTGGTTGCTGTGCGCGCTAAATGTAAAAAACTAACAACTAGCACGTACTAAGACCCACTGGTTGAGGATGCACTGACTCCAGTTCGACAAACACCTCTGGGAAAAATATCGAAAACTAATACACCTGAGCTTGAAACTACTACTCCATCCGCCCGCGACCTGAAGAAAAGCCAGTAAAAAGGTATTCATATCCATTTGGTGCGGGCGCGGGATTATAAAAAAAAAAAAACTTGTGCATTTGGATAGTCGACATCAAGGAAATAGTAAAAACAACGCACGGAGAACTCAAAATAATGGAGATTCATCATCATGCATAGACCATTTTAACCAACTATTGTAGTGAAGGTAATTGCTAGAATGGGAAACTTTCTGCTTTGTCGGATTCTTTTCGATACTGGTTCTGAGGTTTCGTTCATGAGTTATAATGTCGTTAAAAGATTGGTTATCGCACAAATATGAAAGGGAAAACAATAGCGAACGATAGTGCTTTCAGTTGGGTTACTACTAGTTGTATGTCTAACAACTCCAATGCAACTCGGTTCAATAAGACACGTTGGAATGAATGTGGACGTACTATCGTTTTGGGAAATTGAAGAAATTATTTCTCTTTCACCTTTGGGCTTGTATCAAGATATGGTAAACATTCATTTCTCTGAAACCTTTTCTCGAGTACCGTCACTTACAGTACGTCTCCTGCCTCTTTTTTATCAATGAAGGTCTTGAATCAATTGGCTATAGATTATAACCATCAGTTTTTGCTTGCATCAGATTTGAACCTGAGTGATTTTTATGCATATTTTGAACGTATCTAACTCATTGTCAGAAGTTTTGAAACTCAAAGAGCAATTAATTGAGCTATTAGAATGCGGAGGCTTACAACTGAGTAAGTGGAGGCAGATGCAACCGGTTCCCTTGACCTGGATAGCGGCGATTGGTAGAAGAGTACTTAGTTTTATTTGGAGCCCATATCGTGACATCTTTACCACAAAGTTTACTTGGAGGATAATCAAACCACACCCACCACACACCTTTCGGAGGTTGCGAAAGTTTTTGACCGACTAGGTTTTCTATCTCCCACAACTATTCTACTAAAAATAATGTTTCAGAAGCTCTGGATGGAAAGTATAATAATCGATTGGGATGACTTATTACCCTCAGGAGTAGCAAAAAAATGGTTTTCGTATAGAAGGAATCTACCGTGCGTAGAAGAATTACAAATTTCGACATGATGTATACTAAATTCTTTGGGCTTCGACTTCTGATTTACCACTGCAGCAACTCCGAAAATAGTGCAGTTTAAATTCGAATCGTGCTTGTCAAAACTCGAGTTCCACCTGTGAAGCATTATCTATCCCCCGGCTAGAGTTATCTGGAGCACTTCTCACATGCCGACTAATGGAACTCATTATCTCGTTGTTGGATGTTAGACTATTTCAGATTTTCGCTTTCTGCGGTTCTCAGATCGTTTTAGCTTGGCTTTCGTGTCCGCCTTGTAATTGAAACACCTTTTTAGTGAAACGTACCGCTAAAGTCTTAGACATATTACATCGTTCACATTGGCACTATAGTCGTTACTTTACGTCTCTCGGGGGGTGGAACCGGCAAATTAATTGGAATTGGATTTGTGATGGAAAGGACCAAACTGGTTATAGTCAGACATGAAGCAATTCAAGATTAAAGAGATTATAAGTATCCAAGAAGTACCTGAAGAAAATAAAACGATAGCTGTTGTGAACGTATCCTCTACAATTTTACATTTTCTAGATGATCTAACGGATAGAAACCCTTCGTGGACCAGCTTGCTTGAAGTCACATTGTTTGTTCTTAACTTCATTCATAATTTTAAAAATATCTCATATAAACGTTTAAAAGGTTTCCTTTTACTTGCCGTGTTTTAGGATGCTAGGCAAACTTGTTTGTTGTAGGCTCAAAATGTACTTAAATTTGAAATTCGTGATTTAAATATTAAAAAGCAGATGTCGATACGATTTAAACTTTTGTGGTTAAATATGGATTGTTGCAAGTTGGGGGAGGAATTTCAAATACTACCAATATTTCATTAAGCAACAAACATCTGATCAGTTTTTCATTTTAATGACTTTTTATTAAAATACCTATATTAAAAAAAAATAATACAATATTTTACAGTTTTTTTTAAATTAATGCAAAATAAGTTAATCAAACAAAAATAAAATTAAGTATCAATACATTTTTTTTTTTTTTTTTGAAAAATCTCCTTCTCTTAATTGTTTTTTATATTGTAGAGCACTTGTAGTGTATATATATATGACAACACAGCCCAGCCACGATCACCAATTAGAATACCCATCAGTTCCTCCTTCTCAAGCGTCCTAACTCCAAGGTACATTCTTCTCATTTCGTTTATTATGGGGCACACAGAAATAATATGATAGATGTTTTCCCTCTCCATAAAGTTGCAGATACAACACAATATAGGTAGTTCTGGTCGATGTGTCATGTAGTTCAGATTTAATAATTCACCTCGTATTATAAAAACAGTTTCTATCATCTTAGATTTATTCCTTTCCCTAAAGTATATGTTTTCTTGTAGATTATAATTAATATTTCTGCAATACATCCTATGTTAATAAGACTTATTTACGTATTTGCTGTATAAATATGGTCCCGATATTTAAATAATGTTTTCGAATTATTTTCTCAGTCACTAAATAAAAAATTAAGACTGCATCTATAATAACTCGCAAGCTCTTGCCATTCCTTGATGCAATGTGCGTTGTTTGCTACCATATGTTTCAGCACAATTTTCTTCAAGAGTTCCTCTTTTATTTCCATGCAGCTTTAACGTATGTTAAATAAGTGGTGAACAACCTGTTTCCAGATATATCATGTAATTTGGAGTACAATTCGGTATTTCAAAGTTGCGTTTCATTGAATAGCGTTGAAACTTTTCGTCGAGGTCAAAACTAGCATATCCCCTAACTTGCGCAGCGTACAAAACAACATTCTTTGCATTCACTCGACTAATTCTTTTTAGGGCTTTTGCTTTAAATGCAAGTACTCCACACTAAATTTATCCGGCAGTTTCATTTTTAAAAGTTTTTCTATGCTGAGATTAGTTGTTATCAGAACACCGAGACATGGTAGTTATGCTCTCTTACAACTTCAACGGTCTCTCTTTGGTAAGTCAAATTTCGTTTTTTTTTTAAATTTCCCTCATCCATTTCGAAATACCAGAATTTTCGTCTTTTCAAGATTTGCCGATAAATTCTAGGTTTTGCAATACTTTTCCATTCTAATGATTTTAATCTTCATACTGTTAACTGTATCGGCTAAAAAGACAATATCGTCGACATACATTAGACTTGGTATTGTTGTATGTTTAACTATCACATAATCCGCAATATCATCTGTTATGTCGTGAATGAACAAGACAAATAAGGGTTCATTCATCGTGAGGTTTGATTTTCAATAGGCTTTTTTTGACAGATTACGCATGACTCCTATCAAACTGCGTTGTCATTTTTGTTCAGTATCGTTTGGCAAGTCATCATTTAAAGACTCACACCACAACAGCGTCTCTAAATTGTTCAGCTGCATGGCGAAACTCAGCGTTCTGTGAGAAATGTTTTTCGTGCGATTCGAGGAACTTACGGTGCTCATATTCGACTTACTGAAACCACTATTGCCAATACCATTCTCAAATTTGAGTCCCAGTTTACATAAGTGGATGATACTCGACCGGTTTGACCACATACAGCACGTAGTGAAGAGACTACAGCAGCTGTAGCTGAGAGTGTATGTGAAGACTGTGACGAATCGATCCGTCATCGTTCTCATCATCTTGGCTTTTCGTATTAGACAACTTGGCGTATTTTACGTGAGGATCTTGTAGGAAGCCAGGCGACTTGCGTCATATTTTCAGTGAATGGGCTCTGGAAAAACTTAATGAAAATCCTGTGTTTTATCGTGAAATTTTGTTCAGTGATGAAGCCCATTTCTGGCTCATCTTGCCGTATTTCGGCTGATGAGCAACACGAAGGGGAACAAGAACTACCATTATATCCATTAAAAGTAACGGTATGGTGTGGCTTATGAGCTGGTGAAATCATAGGTCCATATTTCTTCAAAAATGAGGCAAATTTGAGTGTTACCGTCAATGGTAACCGCTATCGCGCCATGTTAACGGACACTATGTGCTTCCTGAAATTCAAGCACATGGTCCCGGTGAGATCTGGTTTCAACAAGACGGCGCTACGAGTCATACAGCGCGTGAAACAGTGGACTTGTTGAGAATTCAATTTAAATTTCACGTTTTGCTACGGTAAATTGGCCGCCTAGATCGTGCGATATCAAACTTTTGGACTATTTTCTCTGCGGATATGTAAAGTCTCAGGTCTTTAAAAATAAGCCAGCTACGATTATCCCTTTGGGAGCCAACATTACTCGTGTTATCCGCAAGATACAAGTCGCTATGCTCGAACGAGTCGCCCATAATTGAACCTTCTGAATGGACCACTTTAGACGTAGTCGTGACCAATATCTATGATGTCATTTTCAAAAAATAAATGCCATGAATTATTCTTTTACTTGATAATAAAAATTATAAGTTCACTTTCAAATTTATGTATTTTATTTTACATTATAAATCAAACCATATGATGTGCTATAATTCAAACCACCCTATTGTAATGTGCTCAAAATATAACCTCGCTTCACACCCATCGTTATTGTAAATTTATCAGAGAAAAAGCGTCTACCCCATACCACAGCTGTGTTGCTCACGTACACAGCTTTTATGACATTAACCAATTTACCACCTATAACCATTCTATAAAACTTGTAAGAAACTTTTTGGTAAAAATTAGGGCCGTAAATAATTTGAAAGCGGAGTTTGGGAAGGGTATCCCTCTATACCTATAACCTATACCTATACCTATAAAATTATAATTTACTGAGTTTGTATAATCTTATTTTTTATGAAGCGGGAATACTATCGCCTTGTGGCAATTCTGCACTCTCAAAAATTAGACTTAACTCGTAAGCGCTTGCGCCAATTCGCTAGAACAGTTTTTGTATAATTAAAAAGGAACTCCATTTTCTCCTGGCGCTTTGTTATATGAAGTTATATTTAGCGTTTTTGATGACTTGAAGTATTTCTGCGAGTTCTAGTGGTGCATCTAGATGCTTATCAATAATGTAAAGTTCTGCATACTGAAAACTCAGATATAGATTTTTCTTCCATTTAAAAGTCTTACTGCTTTGCAAAAGTCCGATGAAGATCTGGAACTGTTTATTTTTAAAATAAAATCTAAAATTAAATAAATAAAATATTTTGTGACTTTAAACGACAGACAATTTCAAAACTTTTATTTGCGTTAGCATATAGGCTTTCAAAAATATGAGTTATGTTACTTCGTAGTAATTTAAGAAAAGCAAACGACTTGGTTCTTCCCTTCATGCAGTCCTTGTCGAACCACTTTTGTTTACTTTGTCCGTTCTTGCCTCTGAGAGGTGTTGGATGTGGTGAAGCCCTTTTGATAATGTTTGTTAATTTGGTAAGGGTTTTGCTCATAATCCTGTCAATTGGCACTTGAAATTTTACTTCCAATGGCATATGATTAGAAAAAATCTGTTTTTCTATTCGAAAATCTGAAAGTATGTCGTGTCAACCTCCACTAGCCCAGTAGTAGTATAAAACTGAACAGGATGTGCATCTAAGAAAAGTGTATTCACCTTGGATCCCCGTCGCAACTTCCATTCAAAACCTAGCAATCAAAAACATCTGTGTATTCAAGTAATTTATATCCCTTGCTATCACATAAATCATCTTTTCACTGACGATCATTTTTAAAATTGTAGAGTTCGTAGACCTATTCGACCATTGAAACCGCCAATAAGTTTTAGATTTGATGACTTCAAAGTATTATATATAAAAGGTAATTTAAAATATCGAAGAAACGATGCCAATGATTACGGTTGAGACAAATAGGCAATATATGTATATCGTAAAAAACTATTCATACCAATTTCAAATTTTACGACGGCTATTCTTAGCCATCTTTTCAAACTTCAAATTTACTTCCGATTATATCGGATGTTTTCCTTTTTGTATGAATAGCTCATGTAAGCCCTGCGCTTGAAGTTGTTGCCAAATTTGGCCATTCTAGATGTTGCACATTGTTTACGTTTCCATTGGATAAGTCATCTATTTTGTTTTTCACACCTGTCACACGTTCTTAATATTTGATTTTAAACTTGAATTCCATTTATATTTCCACATCTTAATCCTTTACCCTCAATATCTTTCTTGACATTATCAACTCTCAATGTAATCTTTTTCTTCGGGTTTTCCGTACGTAAAGGTTTTATCAGTTTAAACAATTTTGTCTTCTCTGAAGCACATTGAATGGAAGATCTTTATTAATAGAAACTGAACAAACAGATTTGGCCTTTTGTGTCATGTCGACATTGTAGTCAGCGGCGGATTCTTTTTCCGTATTTTTTAAAATTATTTTATTAATTTGGGATTCTAGTTACCTGTTGCTGTGTAGTTTGGTTAAAGTTCTGTTATTTCTGTAAATAGATGTTGGAAGTCACTTTAGTAGAAAATTCTCTGACCAGCTCGGAGTTACTTTTACAGCGGATATCTTTCAATAACTCCCTATTAAAACCAATATTGTCTTTGATTATGTTTTGCTAACAGCTAGAGTCTCTTTTTTTAGCGTCTAATTTGTCTAGAGGAGTTTCTGCTAGTTTCCACTTGTTCATTTATTGAGGTTAAGATCAATGCTTTGATGCTGTTGGTTTATTTTGAAATTTTTTTTTACCTCCACAACTTACTCCGAATATTTATGCTTAAAGAATAAAGGTTAAAAGTAATCACTTTTAGTAAAAAGAAGGATTTTGTATTTAGGTTTTATTTTCTAAGACTACTTGTTTTCACAACTTGACAAATGTCAATCTCCAAACATCCGATTATCTTATCCAAGGATCATCCTGTAACCCATCTTATTCTTGTGGATGCACACAAAAAGTTTCTTCATGCAGGTGTATCGGAGTTGTGTACATTTGTTCGTCAGCAGTTCTGGATTCTTGGACCGCGAAATCCAATTTAAAAGATTGTCCATAACTGCATCAAATACTTTCGACTGCGTCAGGTTACATCTCATCAGCTACCATCTTTAAGATTCTCCCATCCTACGCGTTCGTCAAAACTGGATATGACTACGCTGGTCCTACTATTTTTCGGATTTCCAAAGTTAGTAAATTAAGTCCTACAAAGGGATACATTGCATTGTTCGTATGTATGGTAACAAAGGCGTTATATATGGAGGTGGTAAGTGTCCTTACTATGAATGCTTTCTTAGCTGCTCTGGCGCAGGTTCGTCGCTAGACGAGGAAAATGCAGCGTAATTTTTTCGTATAATGACACAAATTCTCGAGGGGTCGCGCATTCACTTTGTGGTATGTATAAATTGGTAAGATCTGGAGAACAGAATCAGGAGGTGTCAACAACCTTGATGGATGACAACATAAAATGAGATTTTATTCCTCCGCATAGTCAACACTTTGGTGGGCTCTGGGAGTCTGGTGCGAAAATCTTCAAGCAGCATATACGGTGCGTCGTTGTCAATCACATTCTCACTACAGGAGTTGTCTACTAAGCTTGCCCAAGCTGCAGCCCTATTAAACTCCGACCATGACCTAAATCCATTAACGCCCTCTCATTTTCTCATAGCCAGAGACTATATACGGCAATACCAGAGCCGAACTGTTTGGAGACTTCACCAAACCGATTGAGACGTTGGGAAGTCATCACATCACTTCAACAAGCCAAAGTGGGGACAGATAACCGGCGGATATAAAATAGGTGACCTGGTGATTAGCTCAAGTAGAAGCTATATATATTGGGAAAGATGGTCACGTACGTGTTTTATTTCATTATCTGTCGAAAATCCTTTTTCAATTCCAGCCTTATGTTGCGACAAAGTGTTTCGAACTCTGAAATGAATAAGGTTAAATTAAGTAGCCTTAAGTCCATAGACATACACCACGTTCAACTTTCCACTACGGAGAAGGATTTACATCATGCATGCTTCCAGCACCTGGAACCTACGTTCTACACGACTATATATTCTTTTAAAACGCAGTCCTTTCCTTACAAAGATAGCAACGCCTTCTCCTTGAACAGAGTTCGATCCTTATCTTCGTACTATTTTATTTCTTGTGTACCTCATTTTGCGTCGTCTAGTAAGCATATCAAAAGCACATTAGGAGCTTGATCTTGAAGCAACTTAAATAGTGCGTGTTTTCTCCTTTAGACGTAATCAGTAAATTAACATTTACTGCAAGGGCCTTGAGTCTTTGTTCCGCCGTGTACTTAACCATTACAACTGAAATTGCGTTAAGTCCGGATGCAATTTGTAAATTTGATCCACATACGTAGCCTGTTTAGGTATCTAACGTTGAAGCTGATCCATCAGCCCTTGATTGAAAGTCAACCTGTCAGGCTTGAGGCTCGTGATTTTGAGACCAACTCTCTCTTTCTTTTTGAGCAGTTTTAAGAGCACCTCCGTGCTGCACCGCTGTGCTGCTGCTGTTGCTGCTGTTGCCGATGTTGCTGCTGTTGCTGCTGTTGCTGCTGTTGCTGCTGTTACTGCTGTTACTGCTGTTGTTGCTGTTACTGCTGTTGCTGCTGTTGCTGATGTTGCTGCTGTTGCTGCTGTTTCTGCTGTTTCTGCTGTTTCTGCTGTTGCTGCTGTTGCTGCTGTTGCTGCTGTTGCTGCTGTTGCTGTTGTTGCTGCTATTACTGCTGTTGCTGCTGTTACTGCTGTTGCTGCTGTTGCTGCTGTTGCTGCTGTTGCTGCTGTTGCTGCTGTTGCTGCTGTTGCTGCTGTTGCTGCTGTTGCTGCTGTTGCTGCTGTTGCTGCTGTTGCTGCTGTTGTTGCTGTTGCTGCTGTTGCTGCTGTTGCTGCTGTTGCTGCTGTTGCTGCTGTTGCTGCTGTTGCTGCTGTTGCTGCTGTTGCTGCTGTTGCTGCTGTTGCTGCAGTTGCTGCTGTTGCTGCTGTTGCTGCTGTTGTTGCTGTTACTGCTATTGCTGCTGTTGCTGCTGTTGCTGTTGTTGTTGCTGTTGCTGTTGCGGTTGCTGTTGACCTATTAACCCATTGGGTTTACTGCTGCCGATGCTGAAATTGATTCGCCTTCTCCCTTTATCCATCTTATAGCTTTTCAGCAGATTGAAGCGCTTTACCAGATTGGAAGCTGGCTTTAGCTTCATCCTCCGCTTAGATTTCCTTTCAGCTATCACAATTAGGGTAGCATTCTCATCGGATGTTTTTCTACTGACACCAGATTTAATCTCTAATTGGAGAACGGAACGCTCACCATCACTCATTAAGTGATTTCTTTTATTTGCACCGGCACTTGTTTACTGTAAACTTACAAAAAAATTGAAAGGAAAAAAAAAACAGAATGTCTTGGGCTGGGAATCGAACTCCTAACCTCTAGGAGTAGGTATACTTACTTCTACGGGCCTAACTGGTTCCCCATAAAATGTGATCAAAATGACAAACTAAATTATTTTTCACTTATCAAAATGGAAAAGCACATCTTACACGCACACTCCACGAAAATCAGTGAACGATCATTCGTAACCAGAATGCTAAACTTCAAGTGAACGTTGTAAAGCGATGGTTGTTTTAATCAATAAACTTATATTAAAACTTTAAAGCTTAAAATTCAAACTAAATAAACTAAACTAAACTAAAATAACTACGAATTGATAAATCTACATACATTAGAGATACAATCTGTTACTATCATTATATGTTCACTCTATATGTTCTTTGAATCAATTCAAAATGTTATAAATGAACTCTATATCAATGAACGCTGAGTCACACGGTGTATTATGGCTCTGTTTTCGTTATTAATTGCTATTGAGGTGTGTATGCTTTTGAAAAGGCCGGTGCTGGGAGTAAAATGCTATCATGCTGTATTCCATATTTCATAATAGATCATACTATGTCAGTGAGTGATTTGCCAACATGTCTTTAGACATCCATCTATCACAGCCGGCCTTAAAATTGATAAAAATATGCTGTAAATCATTAAGATTCAAGGGATTTCTCCAAGATTCTCCAAGATAACATTTCCCAACTTAAGGCCATAATGAAATAGTTTTGCTATCGTGTAAGATATATCTTTAGAAGATAGGAAGATATACAAGCGGATTTACGTGTACTTAGAGGACATTGTAGTATATTTAGCTTAAATTTCTGTCATATTCCGTGACTTTCTTTACTGTTTTGAACTTTGTTCAGTACTCTTTTATTGGGTTTATCTAGTAAAAGAGCTCCCCTGCAGCATAAGCCGGACCACGACTTTTCTTTTTGTTTCATTTCATGCTATGAGCTTTTGTGATTATATCAACAACACCATCTACGTTGTTATTTTGAAAACGTTTATAAGGAACAGTTCTGAAAAAGCAGTTTAGTCCATTTAGTCCGCTCCAATCGAACTTGTTTTAGTTTCTACGATTTTCTTTTCTAAGTATGTGATGAGAATGCGAGAGATTATATGACACAATAGTCCGATGAACGCTGTGAAATAGATTATAACATTAACTATCTATGTATTTTCCAGAGTGAGAAGGTGCTGCCTGTATTACTACAAAGGTCTGATATTTGTTTAAAATAATTTTTGAACTGAGTAGGGTAGTTCTGGCTGAAATCGCCTGCAATATTAATTTCAGTATGGGTATATAAATCCAAGACAGTTACAGATGTTGACATACGCAAAGACACACTCCAATGCTTGTTATTACTTAATTGCTTACTTACCTAGATGGAGATAGAGTGCGAAGTCGACTACGGCCTCAGCTGATATGTTCTTCAGCCAGCGTGGTCTTTTGCCAGATGCCTCTATTTCCACGCACGAAGTTAGTTTAGGTTCCCTTCAACTTTTATGAGTCACCTTAGAGGAGGTCGTCCTTTACTTCGTTGCCCTTCTGGGTGGGCAACTTGCCATCTAAGTCGGGTTATCCGATCTTTTCTAATGAGATCAGGATTGCTGTACAGCCCGTACGGTTGGTTATTTAAACGTATCCTCCATTCTCCTTTGATAAGACTATAAGACAAGACTTGAATGATCAGTGACTTGTATACTGTCTTTATTATTAATTGCCTTCTAAACCCAAAAAAGCTGCGATTACCAAGAATTATTTTTCACGTGGTTTCCCTACTGGTTACGTTTCGATGTAAATAAAGCAAATATTTGTTACATCCAAACTAAATTATCGAGTCATAGTAATCAGCCAGCACAAAACAACACAAACGCCAACAATGTTAGGAAAAGTAGTGAGGTAAAAATTTTATCGCTTATAAATTAAAGTTTAGTCGGCATCCGTTAGTTCGTTCTCCGGCATAAAAAATTCATTCATGGATCGAATAATCAAATGGTTGGTAATCGAATATGTAAGACAGCTAGGAAAGGTAGAGCGGACATCACAACTAAAGCCTTCTATTCCAACCCAAACATTGGCATTGATGGAGCCCACAGATAGAAAAATTGCTTCAGCCATCATGCAGGGAAAACTAGAGGCAAATTACTTAAAGCTAGACTATTAAATAAATTTTAGTATTTCGATATCATTTAATATAATGGAAATTTTAGTTGAACCGGAGAAATGGTTTGAAACATCACATACCAATATGGCGAAGGCATCTAGTTAAAACAAACAGTGTTGCATATAAGTACATTCATTTAGTTGTACGAGTACATATGCACCATCCAGTAGAACAAGACAAATTTGAAATGCAAATAGCATGGGGTACTCGTAACTTCTCAATACGCTATGGAGTATAATTTGCTTATAAATACAAACTCCCATGGCCATAGAACACGAAAAACCTCTTCATTATTCAGGTCAATGCGTAATAAAACATGACTTGAACATTAATATGAGCCTTTGACAGTCTTTGACTACACAAAAACCATGGTCAATGGTGGGAGTTGCTACTATTAGCATAATTTCATTTTTAATGCAAGTAAGTTTAATAATATTTCAGCTGAAGAATTTTTATCTATGCAAGAAAACTAATTTTCAATATATATTCTTTCGCTTTCGTGATGCAAGTTTTCTAAAATTTATCTATTTCATCTGAATTATTCATAAATTTTAGAAGAACAATTTGTTTTCATAATCAGGCGTCCACGTGAGTACATACGAATTTCACTACAATATTTTTTTTTTTTTAAACGCTCACCATTAATCACAATCAGACAGTGACATCGTTACATAACAAAACTTCATGTTTAAATCGCAGTTAATTTATTTTCAATTTACGAGTTATTTCAAAAATATTGTGATATTTGTTATCGCGGATAGGTAAAGCACATACGATTATCTATTACAAACTTCCTCTCTAGTTCTTACTGACATAGTATCTTTTGGCAGTGTTTTACAATATCGCTTATCACGTTACTGATTTGGCAAATATTTCAGCAAAATAAATAGAGTTACGTCAAGTATGCAGAATAATTATTTTCACAAGTTTGCCACTTAAACTTTAAGGCAGTAACAACATATGTGTGGGTATTGTAATGATATTTTAGCTTCATCATTAATTAAACAAAATGAGACTTCTGACACTTATACCCGTACGAGTATACTATACCATATGATATCGCACATAATAAGAGAGTACAAGATAAGAGTTTGCTTTTTTATGAGATAACCGTTTTTCAGGCAAAATCGGTTTTAAAAGTTATATAAGGCTTCCAATTCCATTTCTATTAAATTTTTCGAAAATTGCTGATTTACAAATTGGAAGTTATAATAAGAGTGCTCAGAACTTTCAAAAGTGTATGCGCTCTGTATTTTGTTCACACTACACTCGTATGTATATACGTATTTTCTTTTTTGGCAATATTCGAGATTACTTTGATCTAGAAATTTGCTGTCCATTCCGTGTGGGCGGATCGCTATAATTTTAAAATACTTTTTTTTCCTAGCATACAATATAGTGTGGCATTGGAATTCTAGGAATCTAATCTTTCAAGTTACAATAGAATTTTTTTTTAACTGACCAACTTATTATTATTAAAGTAACACATGGGCTAAAAAGTCCATTTTATAGCAAAACACAAAATTTTTGCAAAATTCAACTTTTTTATCAATATAGTTGCCTTCGAGGGCGATACACTGATTGAAACAATTTTTAAATCTTTCGATACCAGTTTTGTAGTACGATTTCGGTTTAGCCTCAAAATAGGCCTCTGTTTCGGCGATTACTTCTTCTTAAATTTCGTCTTAAATTTCTTTCCGGCGAGCATTCTTTTGAGGTCTGCGAACAGAAAATAGTCGCTGGGGGCCAAATCTAGAGAATACGGTGGGTGGGGAAGCAATTCGTAGCCGAATTCATTCAATTCAATAGCCGAATGTGGACATTTTTCTGCGATTTCGTCCTTCAAACGCTCCAACAATGCAATATAATAGTCGCTGTTGATAGTCTGCTCCTTTTGGAGATAGTCAATGAAAATTATTCCATGTGTATCCCAAAATGCGGATGCCATAACCTTGCCAGCCGACTGTTGAGTTTTTGGTCGTTTTGGACGAGGTTCGTCTCTTGCTCGCCACTTAGCTGACTGCCGACTTGACTCTGGCGTGAAGTGATGGAGCCCAGTTTCATCTATTGTCACATACCGACGCAAAAATTCGGCTTAAACAGCTTTAAACACTCCTCTGAATCACCAACACGTTGTTGTTTTTGGTCGATTGTAAGCAAACGTGGCACCCACTTTGAACAGAGCTTTCGCATGTCCAAATATTCGTGTATGATATATCCAACACACTCTTTTGATATCTTCAGAGCCTCAGCTATCTCGATCAATTTCACTTTACGGTCATTCGTAATCATTTTGTGGACTTTTTTGATGTTTTCATCTGAAACAGCCTCTTTTGGACGTCCACTGCGTGCATCATCTTCGGTGCTTGTATGACAACTTTAAAATTTTTCAATCCACTTGCGAATGGTTCGTACGATGAAAAGCAATGATAAATCGACACACGAAATTGCTTTGAATCTATTTTTTTCACAATAACTTCACAAAATTAAAGTTCTACTGTATTGAGTTGTTCAATAAGTTCGGCAGTTTTATTCTTTGAACTAGTATTTATCGTTTTGAAAAAAATTTTAAACCAATAGAGAGGGTTATCCTTCACATTGTTACGAGAATTTGTTTTGATCGGACGTGTTTTAAATGCTCAGTATTTTTTTTTTTTTTTTTTTTTTTAATGTAGGATAAGAAAGTGCATTTTCCACATATTTTGCTTTTTTTCTTTAAAAAAGGTGTCAAAGCAACCAAGACGCAATGTGAGGCTTGCAGCGTATATGGAGATTCGGCTACAAGCGCTGAGACTTATCACCGTTGATTTACACGCTTTCGTTCAAGAAATAAAGACCGTGATGAAGCTGTTTTTTTTTAGACGTCCAACACAGACGACAATCAAATCTTGGCTACAGTTACCATTTAAAAACACGAGAAATCGCCCATATAACCGTTTTCCAGAGACTGAAAAGGACCTAGAATGTCGAAAAAGGTGAATGTTTGTGTTGCCCACGAGCTCAGTGAAAGAAATATTTTGGATCGCATAATGGTCTGTGAGTCTTTGTTGAGACAGAACTCGCTTGAGGCTTTCCTAACAAGAGTGATAACTGGAAACGAAAAATGGGATGTTTACAAGAGCATTCATTGTAACAGGTCATGGTGCGCTCCTAATGAAACTCCGCAATCGGTCAATAAACAAGATTTGCATCCCAAAGAGGCAATAAATGACGTTAAATATTGCTCTCAGCTCAATACTTTGAAACAGGCAGTAGATGAAAAACGGCCAGAGATCAGTAGTATTATTAGTAGTAATAATAATATTCTTTATTATTCCATTAATTTTTTCTTTGAAATTTACAAAATTTATGTTAACATTGGCATTTACCGCCAGCCAGAAAAGAGATTTGATTTCTTCTCTCGTATTTATTTCCATATTAAGTAATACCATTTTAAATAAACAATTCATTCAATTCATTCATTCAATTCATATAAAATTTGTTGGCTATACTTCAAAGCTATTCTCAGAAAAAGATACAATGCCCTCCAGTTCTTTCCATTAAGTGCAGCGAGGACTTCTGTATACGACAGCGTGTTCTTTCCCCAAATTGTTCTTCGTGATTCTTTTAGAATGGGTGAATGTCTTTTCTTGCCCTGAGATTACACAAAGTACACTCATAATTCTCTTCTGCTCTATGAGGCCTTGCATTTAAATATAACAGCTCTCCCCGCGCCTTGAAGATTAGGGAAATTGTATTTGCAGTAGTTTCCGTCTCCTTGGTCATAGGTAAGAGTGCTATACGTGCATCTAGACAGGCTTTGTCCTGCTTTCTGCTCAAAGAGAGATCGAAGGCGGTATCTATTTTTATTAGAAATTCCTGTAAAGATCGCTTTAGTGAGGCGACATTATCTACAGGGAGCATAACGCCATGTTCGTGGCATAAATTATCCCATTTTCTAGCAAACTGTAAGGAGATATTTTGCGACAACATGTGGTAATCGATAATCGGGGATTATTCACTTTTCATGGTGAATAAGTACAAAGGCGATAAACCGGTGAATCTAGGTGAATCATGTAGTTCGGCGTGTTCATTGGTAGTCTAAATATTTTCTTTATGAAATATCTCATTAATTTATCTACTTCTTCATATTGAGTGTTACCCCAAACTTGCGCTGCGTAACACATAAAAGATCTGACTACCGCTTCGAAAACTTCATACTTCGTACCCAATGCAATATCTTTTTTGCTAAGTACTCCTTTCCAACTGCAGTTTATGGCCTTTTTTGCTTCTCTTAATTTTTCCCCAAGATGCTTCATAAAGGAGGGTTTTGGTGTTATTATAACTCCAAGGTACTTGTATTCCTTAGCTCTCTCAATTTCTTCATTTTGTCACGTCCGCTTTTCACCCCTCGCATAACGTCAAGTTCCATTTCGAAATACCATTATTTGGGACTTACTTGTATTCACCTGTAGATTCCACATACTGCAATAATGCTGTAATTTATTTTTCATCAATTGCATCACTGGCGGTGTTTCTGCTAGCAATACGATATCATCCCCGTACATTATTTGAACTCCCGCAAACTAAATTCCTCCTGGTAAAAAAGTTGGTATGTCATCGAGGAGTAGAGAGAACAGAAGAAGACTTAAGATGCAGCCTTGCTTTACACCCATGTATGACTCAAACCATTGTAACAAATATTTTCCATCCCATACTGCTGTTAAATTTTCACTGTACAGACTTTGTAGGAGTTTGAAGATTTTTGTTGACACACCTAATTTGCTTAATTTGTAGAAAAGCGATCTTCTATCAACGGAGTCGAAAGCTGCCTTGAAGTCCACAAAAAACGCGTACAGCTTTTTTCCTTTTTCCACGTAGTACCCCGCGATATTAGTGAGCGAGAATACATTGTCTACCGTTGAATATTTACTCCGAAAGCGCGCTTGAAATTCGCTCAGAATGTTGTTTATATCGTGGAACGACATTACAGACCTCCTGGAGTCGAATTTTCCTGTCCAACACCGCCACACTTTGGAATTCAACGTGTATTCCAAATGAGTAACACTGGTTAGATTGTTAAATAATTGCTTAAAATGTACTGCTAGAATGCGCACTTTAACGTGGATACCTCGCGCCAATGTCGTGCCATTGAGAAGTCTTACATGTTTCCAGAAAGAGCGACCATTGGTAATCTCCGAATGAGTTTTGGCGAGTTGATTCGAAAACCTTTTTTGTTTTTCTGAGCATATTTTTTTATATTCTTGGTTGGCATGTTTGTAAAGGCTCCTCGCACAACTTCTGCCGGTTTCCCTCAACAATCGCAAATAAGCAAAAGACTTCTTCCTGGCCGCCTGACACTCCCAGTTAAACCACGGTTGCCTATTTACGCAGGATGTAAGAAGGTTCACTCCGTTTCTAGAACATAAACCATTTTCGTTTCTAGATCTGAGTTCTTCATTGAGCTTTTTAAATCGGTTTATCCATCTTAATTTTGGCAGCAAGATGCTCTGCCGGGTTTGTTCTTGTGGCCGCGCTCCGAGATTTATTTGGACGTTTAAAGGTAAGTGATCTGAGTAGACCAGTTCATCCACGCTTAGATCTGAGATACCGTCAAACCACCTACCACGAATAAGACAGTAATCAATTGTAGAGCATGACGTACCTCTTGGAAAGGTTAAATGACCCTGATTATCGCTAAAAGAACGACCGTTTACTACTGAAAGCGCAGTCGATTCGCACTTCTCTATAAATTTTTTACCATTTTCATCAATTGTCTTATCCTTTGCTATCCTGCCTTCCTTCAAAGACTCCGATAAAAACTCTGGTTCTACTTCTAGTAGCTGCGCACTTCCTACCCTTGCGTTACAATTTCCTATTGCTATTTTATGGTCTTTTCCAAATTCCAGAATGAAGCTGTACAGCTTTCCAAAATCTTCCGACCATCTGTTGCAGTTGATATATACTGGAATGATGAAAAATGAATGATCATTCTGCCCGACTCCTAGGATATCTCTATCGAGCTCTCTTCTAAACATTGACAAAATATGACATTTTAACCGCTTGTTCAGATCACTCCTTATACCATAAAGGCAACCCCCACTCGCTCTACCGTAAACAGAAGTTCTTGTTGCTGGAATCCATTTGAGCATGTAATTGCGAAAGAAATATGCGGTGTTTAATATGGATGATAGCTGACAATCCCCGGAATGAATAAATCTTGGGCAGAATGGACCGGTGCAGAGAACCTCCTTTTTATAAGAGAGTACAAATCGCATTATTGAAATAGATCAAATCTATCATATATTCAAAATGTCAGAATCGTTTTAGCCATTTCCATACATGTACATATAAATCAGAAGGCTTACTTATGTGACCAATTTACTGGTCCATTTTACGAAATAATGTTGTAGTTGAATCGAGTTCTCAGTAAGTCAACGCTCTCATGGGCAATATGGCACATAGCGCTTGCTTGTTCACAAACCTTGTGAGCCTTGTTATTAGACACGTTATTTCAATACAAATAAGGATTGACTCCAAGCTGCTCAATCGACGAACAGCCGTCGGAAGTAGTCTCTTGGCTTTAGTTCTGCATCAGCTGGATGCACTGCGTTGTGACTCCGACTGATGCACAATTTTTTATAGTTCGTCTTTGGATCTTTTCCTTCACAGCCCATCAATGTCAACGGCACCGAATATTTTTTCTCCCTAAATGACTGGAGATATCTTCATCCGTTTTCGATAGAGTAAATGCTTAGCACTGGGGTTATCGAGGTCTTAAATAGAGTCTCCTTAGTTGTTTGTATTAGTTTCTTACTACACAATTACCTTGTTTACCCAAAGAAACAGCGATTATCAAGAACAATTCTACATCTTATTTCTGCTGAGATGATCTTGGCAGAATTTATAGCAGAGCCAAGGTATACAAAGTCTCTCACTACTTCGGAATTAAAATTGTCGACTTTGACATTCTGTCTACAATAATTCGTCAATGTTGTATGCCCTTTCTTATTGACAGCATATACGAGTACTTAGTTGTGCCCTCATTTACCGCCAAACCCATTTTGGCAACCTCCAAAGAAGATATGACTCTAAACAGCTCGTCCCTATAAATACTGTCAACTGCGGCTTTAGAATCTATGAAAAGGTGTGGAGTTTTCGTCCTGAAAGCACACTGATAGGGGCCGATCAAGTTTTCCACGAAGGTTTTTAGACATTCACATAATATGGCAGATAAGAAATTAAGGAGATTTATACTTGTATAGCTTGCGCAATAGAAAGGTTCTCCTCTTTTGTGGATGAACAAACGATTGATGAAATTCCATTCATTAGGCATAAAGGTGTGTTCAATAAGTAAGGTGACTTTGTATTTTCAAACTAATCCTTCACAGATATAAAACACTTGTTCCAATGCTTTTTCCAATCCTCGAAAAGAAACGAACTCCTGGGCGATGCTCATGCGACGGTTCTGATCAAAATTAAGAAGTTTCGTAACAAACTTCGATGAAAGATGTCTCATGCCCAAAACATCTGTCAAAATTGCATGGCACGAGCCGATCGATATGCCAACAACTTCTCTTATGGTAATTCGACTATTTTTCAACACAATTTTCTTTACAGTTTCGACGTTATCATCTTTTGTTTATGTGCTAAGGCGTCCAGAGCGAGGTTTGCCATAAGTATCTTCTCGGCCAGTCTTGGAAGAGCTTGTACTACTTGTAACCTTTTTTTACTTAAAGTAGACTCACCGTATGCCACTGTCAACATTTCAAATACTTTGGTACACTTGATTCCATTTTTTATACAAAATTTGATGCAAATTGTTTACTCCATTTTTTATAATAATTGAAAATCGCCGAACACACCAAAACACAACTAACCTTTCTATCTGTCAAAACCAGAATAAGTATGCTATATACTTGAAACTGTAGACATATGGTATATCCGGGACCAACACAGAAAAAAAAAATCGATAATCGAATGTACGTTTCCCACGAAATATAGTCACCTTAATATTTGAACACAACTCGTACATTCTTCACACTGGATCTGAGAAATATTGTCCAACTTTGTTCGATTTTAGCTCAGATTTTGTTATCCTTACTTCAAAGAAACGTCGCATGAGCTAAGGGAGCATACTTCCAATGCAACCAATTCGGACACATCTCTCCTAATTGCCCGAACCAGAAGAAGAGAGATACTGTAGAGACTGTAGAGGTATACACAAAGATAAGCGCATTGGCTCGAAGGGCAATCACATGTTGATTAGCATTGTAGGGAAACCCTATCACGCTTTCGTCAACAACGGCAGTGACGTATCGATTGTACATGAATCGTTCGTGGAAGAGATCGGAGGATGAAAAAATGATTCTGATAGGATTTGGTAATGCTCCGTAAAAGACGATGGATTTCTGCCTTTTTGAGATACGATTTGGTTAAGATAGTCATTGGGTTCCGTTGGTAGTGGTTCCTGATAAGTGGATTTCAAATCGGATATTGCTGGAAAAAAATTTTCTACAGAATGTGGAACAATTGATAAGCTACGGAAGAATTAAGCATATGAAAAAGATGTATGTACGTTAGAATGGTGTTTTGAACGAAGAAGAAGACACAGATGAAAGCAGTCTGCAAGTTCGCAACGACAACTATAGAAAAGTTATCTCCGATATCATATCATGCATTGAAATGAGGGTCTTTCTATCGGATGAAAGTCCTATGTATTAGAAGGTTAGACGACTAGCACCGCCAGACAATGAAGCAGTTAGCATGTAAGTGGATAAAAAGTTGTACGAAGATACTACTCAACACAGTCGATAGGATTTTCATAGTCCAATTGTTCTAGTGAAGAAGAACGACGGGAGTAATCGATTTTGCATTGATTACCGAAAACTAAATACTAGGATTGTCAAAGATCGTATCCTCTGCCAGTAATGGATTGGATACTAGAGAAACTATTTTATATAAAGCAAAGGTATTCACCATACTAGATCTTCGCAATGGGTTTTTTGTATTTGGATGACTGACAAAACTCAATATTGTATTGAGAGTAGCAGAAGAAAATGGTTTGATGATTACGTGAGAAAAATGCGATTTCCTCTGCAGGTCTACCAAATTCCTTAGGCTGACTGGATTTACTGTGTAAAGAGCCCGTCCTTAGGCTATTGAACTCAATGCTCGAGACAGAACTGAATAAGGACGCGCGTATGGTCGGATACAGTGGAAATCTGCTTCAGAAACATGAAAGTCAGCTACATTCTGTCTTCTACATAAATAAATTACTCCGTTTCTAGCGAAGTTTTGTCTATGGAAAGATGTGTCAAGAAGCTACGCCCCTACTTGTTATGAATGAAATTAAAAATCTACATGGACTGCAGGGCATTTCAGGCCACAATGAATAAAAAAGACTGGTGCCTACTTGTGGCCAGGTGGGAAATTATGTTTTATGTGTATTTTTGTGAGGTTTTGCACTGATCAGGATCATTCATGCGTCACCTAGATGCACTTAGCAGATACACAGCAGTACTGCGAATTGAGGATGACATCGTTGAGAAAATTAAAGGGATGTGGTCAAGAACAACAGAGCTAGAGCTGGTCCCGCACGTATTATATTGGACCGCTAACATATTTAAGAAATACAAGTGGTGATAATGAATCGCATCATAGTAAAGATGCTTAACAAAATGTCAGTAGAAGATCGGAAGATGTGATTCAAACACGTAGCCCATGCTCAACGAGTGATTAATTCAACAGTATGTCGGAGTACAAAGCCAAGCCCATTTCAACTTATGTTCGGAACCATTATGAGACGCGAAGATGACAGGCAGCTACGAGAATTATTAGAGGAGGCAATACTGGACGATTACGAGAAAAGCCGCGATATGATGAGGAAAACAGCTAACAGTAGTAAGAGATACAGAAGGCGCAGGAGGAGAATAAGAGGACGTGCAATCGGAAGAGGAAGACAACTAGATGCTACTAGTTGCACTATCTGGTATTGGCCTTAAATTATTCATCAAGTTTATGGGGCCATACGAAGTGACCAATATCAGGGGGTCAGGTCCAAAAAGTGGGAGAACATGATGATCACATGAAATCGCCGAAATCATGGGATTTGACACATCTAGACTATTTTCTTTTAATTTATCTGTTATTCGCGATATATTTAGAAAAGTAATCAACAATTTTGTATTGTAAAACGTGGTCATATGCCCGAAAATGTATTAAAGCATTAAATCCTACGAGTTATTCAAAAAAAAAAAAACATTACGGTTTTTAATTTATTTAAATTTCGTATGTTTTATTTTTTATATTTTTTTATTTTAATTTATTTTTATTTAAATTTTCGCCATCCTAAAAAATACCCATTATTTTACTTCCGCTGGCTTCTGAATACATGCGACGTCTTTTAAGAGCTGTAAATAGTACAGGTAGAATGCAGACATTGGAACTCCAGGCATTAGCTGCGTCACCATCTAGGTCCTCGACACGATTTTATTTAGATGAACTTCAACAGGGGGAACGTTAAACACGAGCTCAGCGAACTTAACCGTCTGTTGAAGGTTTTGCATTTTTAAGTTCCACGACATTGTACACAGATATATATTATAAAGAGGAATATTTTACGAGTATGCAAGGAACATATCCATGACGTAAGAAGTTTGCTCTTCACTGAATGGGGTTAAGAGAAACATCCTTTTGCACTTTCTGGCAAGAGCCAACTCAATTTATGCAAGTATGACAAATTTTATCAATTTGAGCTTGATGTTAAAATATGTCCCCCATATAATTCAAACGTAATGTATTTGTATGTATGTTACATTGGAACATACACATATCTACTGCATATTTTATTAACTAAATATGTTGGAATTCCCTAAACCAAATCAGCGTAGATTTTTGGTCTTTAACCCACATTGAACAACATGTGTGTATACACAAAATAATACGAAGCAAAGGTATTAGTATTGGCATCCCTATTTATCTAAAGCTCTGACATTATACTGTTACAGGCCAAAAAGCTTGAATAATGTTCATCACTACTGAACTTTGCAATACGTTGTCTCCTTGGAGGCTGTCTGTTAGACTCCAAAATAAATTGACTGGCTAAAGCACGTTGGCAGTACACACCCGTGTATAGCTATGTATATATATGCATATATATATATATAAATATATGTAAATTCATGCTACAATTATATGTACTTAAATTTGTGACAAATTCATTGGGCAAACTCGTTAAAGGCCATTATTTGGCAATTGACGTCATATAGATTTCGCTTTGATACAATTCACATTAAAACGTCGTGACGTCGTTATCGGCGTATATTGTCAAAAAAAAAATAGGCAAACATATGACATTGAAAATGTCGTATTCTTATTTAAGAAATACAAACTTGTTGTTGTTAGGGCCACATGAATGACATTAAATACTAAATTTCGCGCTTGTTCAGGGCAAGACATGGAGTATCTATACGTGTTTTTCCTATCATGAAATGTTTTTTCCGCAATACTTTTTTTTTTGGGGGGGGGGGGGGTATACAAAATACATTTAGAGGATGTAGGAGTAAAGAGCGATAACTCAAGGAAAGAAAAATTGATTATACATAATTACTCCTATTATCTTTATGAATGTTAAATCTTTCAGAAAACTTTTAATTTGCTGCCCGGAAGCTCATTTGCATGTCAAATTTTGGGGACTGTAAATGGAAAGGTTATCACCTAGGGTTCACTGAATTTCCATGTAATAAATTCTAATAGCGTTCTTTTTTAATATATATCAGACTACAAATCATCTACAATAGATAAAACATTTAATTTTATGAGTTTAAGTGATTGTTTACCATTGTTATCGCTTCTCTCACATAAGGAATCGTAAGTCAAATATTCCTGAAAGCTCTTTTATGTTATATCATTCATTTCACAAGCATTTTTGAATAGAATAATCTCATTAATTCTTAAGAGCTACAAAGCAGAAACGCTCAAGAATTAGCCGAACTTTCTTATACTGTCTTATTCTTCATTGTTTGCCCTATGTACTATAATTTTGTATATTTATTATATTTAAACTAATCGAATTTTCATTTTTAAAAGAAAACTTAGTATTAGCTGTGCCGAAAGTAACTAGTGGGAAAAGAAGCTGGAGTAATGTTCTTGAATTTAAACTGTAGAAGAAAAAACTTTACAAACAAAACCTTCAATTCTAACCGAAATAATACCAGGAGACTTCCCAACCTTTCCACAAAATGAACTTACCTGTCGAAGTTGAGTGCCGTCTTAATTCAAAAAAAAAATACGAAATCACTGTGAGACTATGCGGCTCCTTATGACTAAAAGATGTGTAGATATATTTTCCAAAAATACTCAAGAGTACTCGTACACTCCTAAGTCACGAGTGGTGACTTTTTCGTAAGAAGTTCCATTAGCTGGTGATTTAGCCATTGCCGTTCAGAACTAAAGGAATTATATGACAGTTTTATAAGGAAAAAGTACTTAAGGCATCAGGCTGTTCGTCTAATTGGGTAACCTACTTTTGTGTCAAGGCAACAATTAAATACTAATATATTATTAACTCGTTTTCGTTTTCAGCAATTAATTCGATCTAATATAATGTTACTCCTATGTAGTAAAAATATAAAACGATTCTATACTCGTATCTATGATACCACACCTGCAAACAATCAAACCGAAACCACGTTTTTTCGTAACTTGTGTACATTAAGTTGTACCGATATTATTCATTAATTAGTAATAATCAAGTCTGAGTCCAGTCACTATTAACATTACCTTCAATCGAAGCAACAGGTAACAAACTCTTCGTCCATACACACTCGTATTTTCTTTTAATCACTAAGCTATATATATATGCAAAAAAGACACTACCCCAACCTTTGTCTTTCCTAGTATAGAAACATTCAGGAGGAGGGAAGAAGTCCTAGACATTACACTAAAAACAAAGAATCACAATTTTAGAATCGGAAACTGGAAAGTTTACAATCTGAAGTCACTTTCATACCACACATGAATCCTCTACGGTTTGAGCCTTGAGGCTGTGACCACTAAACCGTTTAAAGACCCTAAGAGATTTATTAAACCAAGTTTGGGCAAGTTATAAGGACAAAAATCAGAAGCCTACACGAAATAAACACCGTAGCAATCGAAGAACTGGAGACCAGGATAAAGACTTTCGACAACGCAATACTACCTGTCATGTTAAAGAAAATTCAAGACCGAACAATATTATCAGCAACTGTTTGATATTGAACTATGTACCCTACTCTTGGAGGCACGATTTAGTGGTGTTCATACCGAAGGTAAATAAACGCGTGCATGAGTCCTTAAAGGATTTAAGACCAATTGGTTTTAATTCCTTTGTACTTAAAAGCCTAGAGTGTGTCTTAGTGCGTCAGTTCAGTGCAAGCCGCCACTGTGTTCAGCCGCCCTCTTACTTTACTCCAAATTTGTGAATTCGTATTTCGCTTATTGCAGTTCAATCAATCCAATAACCTAATTTCTCACCCAAAAATTGTTATCGCTGACACGCCGCTTTTAATTTTTGACCTACTGGCCTGTTAATTTCCCGATAGTGAGTTTAATGGTTTAATATTTATTCATATGTAATATGTCATGCTATTTGTTTTCGAAAAATCTGCTGTTCTTATGTAACGAGTGTATCATCTCCTCACATATGCTCCTTGCAATTAAGTGCCTCAACGACTCCAATAAATCCAATCATAACTCACGCGTGAGACTGATAACGGGCAAAATATCAATTTTTGAAAAAAGTGTAAGATGTGTGGAAGACCTTGCTCATAGTATCGAAAAGCAGATTGCTTGTTTAATTGAATTAAAAAGTTTTACCTTGTTCAGAGTTTAGTGAAATTATATCTATTGATTGCGCAATAATAAACAACAAACAAATGTGTAGTTTCATAAACCCTCTCCGGAAAGGCATAGATATTCATCTCCAATCATCAGTATCCAAACTTCATCGCAAATCTGCAACATACAATCATCCGCTCTCAAAGCATTACGAGTCCATGCTTAACGTTATATCTAACAAAATCAATGAATTTAATGATGAACTCACTATGAAAAGAACAGTGTCGAATGATATGGAAAACCTCATTTAAACGGTATGTCACAAAATCGATGGCCTTCCAACCCATCCAACGCCGCACAACAGTTACAATACTTACATTTTGGCGGAAATTTTACAAACCGAAGCCAAATCATTCCCATAACTAGCGCAGACAACCAAACATCTAAATCCTCGCACCAGCCCTTCGATCCAAAAATATTATAGTGTGGTGAAAAGTAACCTCCTTGGGAATGAAAAAAAAAAAAATTTTAAATGTTTTTTTATTTTATTCAATATAGTCCCCTTTTAGTTTGATACACTTATTCAAGTGATTTTCCAACTTCTTGATCCCGTCCGAAAAGTGATTTTCCGGAAGGTCTGCAAAATTCTCCTCCGTGGCGTCGATGATTTCCTCGCGTGAGCTGAATTTTTTCTTGATGAGCCATCTTTTGGCGTTTGGGAAGAGATATTAGTTGGAGAGAGCCAAATCGGGCGAATACGGTGGATGCGCCGTAAGTCATTGATTTTAGCCGTGGTTGCGATGCTCTTGTGCGCCGGTGCATTGTCTTGCAAAAACAAAATTTCTTTTCGCTTCATGTGAGGCCGTTTTGCAGCGATTTCAGAATTCGATCGCTCCAATAATGCCCAGTAATACTCGCTGTTGATGGTTTTTCCTTTTTCGAGTTAGTCCACGAAATCTGCCTTGACAATTCCAGACAACCGACGCCATAACCTTTCTGTTTTGTTCTTTTCTTTCTTTCTTTCTCTTTCTTTTCTTTCTCATTCTGTTCTCTGGTGTGTAATAATGGATCCAAGTCTCATCAACAGTTACCAATCGACGCCAAAAGTCCGCCCGATTCCGCATCAGTAAGTCCAAACACTCTTTCAAAGTGCTCTCGCGTTCGTGTTTTTGCTCAGGAGTGAGTATGCGCGGCACCCAGCGGCAGGATAACTTTTTTATGTGCAGAATATTGCCCAAAATATGGCGTGTGCGCTCAGTACTAATCTGCTAGCTCGCGCACCTTCACTTTCCAGTCAGCCAACACCATTTTTGCGCACAAAACTCTCGAATCCAATATTTGACGGTGTAATCTGACGGCGCATTAGCCCCATAATATTTATCCGACTTTTCTTTTGTTTCCTTCGCCGTTTTGCCTCTCAAAAAATAATGTTTTATGAGAGAACGAAAATCGTCTTTGTCCATACTCAACATTGATGCCAAACCCGTCAACAACAATCAGCTGTCAAAAAAAACTAAAGACTGTATCGCACTGAAATTTCACATGTCTGCCTTAATATGAACGGACTTCAAGGCACCATTGCAGTAGTAGCGCATTCTGCCGGTCAAGGAGGTTACTTTTCACCCAACCTAGTAACTGATCCAATGTAAACTTCTGTTCCCGTCCCTTGGGAACTTGTTACAGAATTTAACACTACGTGATGCCTTCAGGTAAAGTGGGCTAGATCGACTCTGCACAACGAATCAGATGTTCACCACCTAACTCGTCAAAGGTGCCCCCATAACGCAGATGTTGCTTGGATTTTTTGAATTTTTCAAAAATAGGTATGGCACCACCATCAGCCAATGAACAATATTCCCACCACAAAAACAATCGTAATTTCAAGTCTAACTTACCGTTTAGGCTTTTAGTTAACCCATCCAATACCAACCTTAACCTCGAAAAGATGCGTGTCCCAAATAGATGGATCAACCAACCAATAAAAACATAGAAACAAAACGAAGCAACGTCTCATCTATTAAAGCTAATTATAAATCACTCAAATTCATTTCCCATCTACATCGTAAACCTGACCTTAACTGGAGCCTTAAAACCAAAATATTTCCCAACTTTTCCCCTCCTTTTCATCGCCCTTTTCTTCGCTCATTTTTCCATATCTATTCTAGAAAATCTGCTGTCTCAATTTTTTACAGTGAAATACATCATCTACTCCCCTCCCTCTCTGGTATAATATAAGTCTTCGCTCTTTACAAAACAAAAGAAAGAGATTATGAACCGTTTTTTTCGCACCAATTCTTATTCTGGCCACTCTAACTATCTAGGGATCTACCTCCAATTCACTCACCTCTACAACTGCCTCTATCAGCGTTTTCTCGACACTGCGCAGACCAGACTTATCAACAATCCTAAATTTTATCAATTTGTCAGTTACAAAAGAAAATCAGACGGTCCTCCCCTCCTCTCTCTTGTTCGATAATATATCATCGAATGATCCATATACTATCGCAATCTATTTTGGTAACTTTTTTAAACAATCATTTGCAGACGACTTCTTCATACCCGACCCCAAATATTTCAAGTATGTTACTTTCCCAAATTCTCCATTAGCCTTTCTCTCTCTCAATCTTTTGATCCCACACTTATCGAAGAAAAGTAACGAAATCTCAATGATGAATTTTTTTCCTGGCCAGACAGGCTTCCAACAATATTTCTCAAAAAGTGTGCCTCCAATCTTTCGCACCCACTTTCCTCCCTATTTTATCTTTTTTCACAATAGGGGAATTCCCCAAGTTTGGAAAACCTGCTTAATAACCTGGCCCCACACAAAGGGATTAACGAATGAAATAACTAACTACCGTCGCATTGAAAAGCTTTTCCACATGCCTAAAATGTTCGTTTTTTTATATGAAGTTCTAAGCTTTCAGTGCAAGTCACTTATCTCACCCAGTCAACATAGATTTCTTCTGGATATCTTCTTATCTGGAGATACGTTATTATAGTGTTCATTTTAGGTCAGCCTTCTCAACCCCATTTTTAACCACTTCTGGTGTCGCTCAAGGCAGCCATCTAAGTCCCCTCTTTTTCATTTTAACGATAAAAGATCTTGAGATGATTATTTAACACTGCGCCCTATCTCCAAATCTCCAAAACTTCTTCTTCACCCCAAGACTTTATTCTCTTTCAAGAAGACCTCGATAGGTTTTCTACTTGCTGTCTAAAAAATTTATTTGATGTCTCCAAATGTCAATCTATGATTTTGTCACGTAAGTCCAATCAATCTCCCCCTCGACTTTATTTTCTGCATGACCAACCTGTACCTCAGGTTCGATTTTTTCGCGACCTTGAAATATTATATGATAGAGAGTTAAACTTACGTTTATATAATAATGAGATAATCCTTAAAGCCAACTCATCGCTTAGTTTTACCATGGTCTAAAGAATCTTGCAACCCTTTTGTGACAAGGTCACTTTACATTACCCTTGTCAGGCCCCTTCTCGAATATGCCAGCCAAGTGTGGTCCTCCTTTCAGCGAGTTCATATATCCCGAATCGAGAACATTGAACGTTGTTTTCTTCGATTCTCCCTTCGAGGACTACCCTGGGATGACCCCTATATCTTACCTCTGTATCGTGACCGCCTCAAATTTCTTAACCTGAATCGAAAAACGCAGAAATGTAGCTGGCATTCTCTTCATTCATTGACTGCTCTCTGGTTCTCTGGATTGCGCCTCCCTTTAAAATTCCTTCAACACTAACCCTCGTATTTTACGCTGTCCTCGTATCTTCAATATTCTAACCCATAGCACCTCCTTTGGTCCCAACTAACCTATCTCCCGCATGTTTCATAAGTCAACTCAAAACTATCCCTTTTTGATTTAAACCTGAGCACTCATCGTCTTGAACTTGATTTCCTCTACCATTCTCTTACTTCCTAACCCTTCATGTTGTTAGTTATAAGTCCTAGTTTTTAAGTTAGTTTAAGCTTGCATTAAACGAAGTAAATGGAGGCGTCAACCCCCACCAAAATTTAACATCCACATGTGAAGCACTCTTGAAGAATTATCACAATCCACATCACAGCACGCCTACCTCAGGGGACAGTCCACAGAAACGGCTCTCCACGAGGAAGTGCGAGGAATCGAAAAATTCATACACTATAAAGCCTCCTTCTTAGATATAGAAGCCTTTAATAACGTACATAGTGAGGTTATTCACAAATCTCTGGTCGAGCTGAGCATTAGTATCTATGTTCAAAATCAGAGTTATTCAGGCAACACTAGATAACAGTCACTTAACTTAAATTGACAATAGAGGAACGCCACAGGACGGTTATTTGTGACCTTGGTATCAACCAGAGAAAAACTTAACTGATGCTTTTCACTACCAAGACAAAAATATCTGATTTTACCCCTCCCCATCTTAATGGTTAACTGCACACACTATCCCATAGCGCTAGGTACTTTGGTGTCGTGCTTAACTCAACTGCAACAAAACTTTAAACACAGAGTAAGAAAGGCATATGTCGCCTTCTGTGCTAGCCCTACCTACGAGTCACGAATAAATTTCAGCCTCAATGGATGCCCTTACTATATTCCTGAATCTTCTGCCTCTCGATTAACACACAAAAAATACCGCACTTTACAGCGCAGTCAAACTCAAAGAATGTCGGCGCTGGGATCCACGGTCTTATAGAATTAGCAACGTCCTGGACTTATTATCAATCGGCATGGTCACGTTTTCAATCGACTAAATCACAACCAAACAAAACGACCACCTAGGATTTGCCACCAGAGCTCAGTGGAAAAAAGGCATAGTAGTAAACTACTTTAACATGATCATCTTCACATCTACTGGCAATCCAAGTAGCTTATACGCACGGCGTGACATAACGCATAAACAAAACATTTCTATCCTCAGAGATAGCCAAGTGGCTATGAGAGCTATTGGTTCGGCTACCATATCCTCGAAAGTAGTGTAAAAGTGTCGAAACGAGCTTGCCCGCTTGCGCAAATGCTTCAGGGTCACACTGATCTGGGTTCCAGGGCACAGTGACATAAAACGAAATGAGCGTGCAAAACGAAATGGCTAAGCTCTGCTCGGCTCACTCGCATCAAGGGTCCACATTCCGCTAGGAACAGTTAAGGGACAAATCCACTCACACTTCCTGCAGAAGGCCAACGTCCAATGGAGGGGCTTAACCAACTACGCCATCATCATCAAGGATGATATGGCTGACCTGCAATAAGAGTAGAATAAAAGCCAATTGAGAATCATGCACCCAAACTTTGTATCCCATAAAATCCCCACTGCCGCAGTTGCGAGAACAAGAATGAAAAGAAAACTTTCTCCCATTTCCTTTGCGAATGGCAAGCCAACCATTCTTGTACGACTTTAACGACATCTCGGATGGATAAATATGAAATCTAATCCGTTTTCATAACTCGATAGGCATATACAAGTATCTTCAACCAGGTCATCTACCTACATAATCGTACATACGAAAAAGTTCATGCTAAAAAGTTAATTTTTTATCAATTAATATGACCGTCTTTCCGAAAAGTCGATACAGCAAATAGCTACATATTGCAGAAAAATCATAGCTGTTCCAGTATCTTAAACTCAAATAAAGTTAATAAACGTAAACACAGACACTTTTAATTCCTTTATAGGTATAATAGAGAAGGTGTAGTCACACATAAAATATTGTTGCTATTCGCATTAGCTGGCGCCACTCTTTCGATGCCTTTATGAGTATGACATAGTGCAAGCAACCCTCGTAGGAAATAACTCAACTTGGTGCCTGGTGGCATTTAGCCCATCGTTATGGCTTTTTCCATAATCACATTGAACTTAATAAATGTGTCTTTCAAACTATTCAGTGCACTGTGTCGCATTTAAAGTTTTGATGCCCTTGATGTACATGTATATGGGAGCACGTTGCTTTGTAGTGAAAAAAATAACGCAAGTACATACTCGTATAAAACCAGGGCAGAAGGTTTTAAAATAAAAAGGAGCTTTCAAGACGTTAGTTAATGAATTAAATTATGTTAGTGAATTTGAATTGTCACAATAGCGGTAAACTGTTTCAGATTTTGATACTTCATATACGAAATGATATGAATGGCGCCTACCATTTCACTAGTCTACAACCAGAAAGATAGGATTCCCGACTCGGGATTCTCGGCTCGCAAAAACTGCATTTCAAATAGTAAACAAGCCATTCCTTGATGACGTTTTGGTTTTATCGGACATCAAAATTAAAAACTTATAAGTCCTTATAAATAAGACCTATCAATGTTTTGTAGAAACTATGAATTTAACGCAAGTGCATTTCAGATCATATTCAGCATGTTTTGTGAACATTAGAAGTATTTGCATTTAGGTCTGAAATACCCAGGAAATTTGTAATTTTTGCAAGATACGGTAAGCGTCCAGAACATTGCCTTTGTCAATTGTAACTAATGCCCCACATGTTAAACTTGACTGTATGAGCGTTAGGCTTTGATATTGATCTAAGATACCGCCATAGCAACGAACTATAAAACTAAAGTTCATTCTTCAAGTCTTAAACAATCCATGTAAAACTGAATATGAATAAGTGTAACAAAGAACCATATAGTAGAGATGCCTCGAATGTATCATATCTAATAGATATACATGTCGTTTGGCGTAATGACATTATCTTATATCCAGAGATATAAACAACCTCTAAACACACTTTATACAAATTCGAATCGTCATGGAGATGAAATAAAAAATATAAATACATAAAGAATTACTTTCAAAACATTATAAAGAAATTCCTTGACTTAGTTTAAAAATAAAAAAATCTTTAGGGGGTCGAAAATACAGAGATATTAAGCAAGGCCTAACGCTGCTTTTCTGACTCCTATATCTTTATCCATCTTTCAAATTTATGCGTGTACGGTAACAATTATAAGAATCATATTTTAATTGGCTCAAAATAAATGTTGCCCTAATGCTTAAGTATAAATTATTTTTTTTTAACTTAAAATGTTGACTTTGTCATTATTTTTTTCGGAAGAATATCTTACTGGGTATTTCATCTCAATCCAGCAGGTTCTAAAATACAACCCAACTTGTTCAAACTATAAAACTAAAAAGAAGAGATCTTCGTATATAACTGCGCTATAAAATTAACTGTATAGTTAACAGCTGCTTTTAAATTTATTTCCTGTAAAATAAGTCTGCTATTGTGCAATATAAATCCAATTAAACTTTTCTTAAAAAGTTTAATTTAAAGTTAATATATTTTATAAAAAGGGACTACCTCGAGTAGATAACGCGCATTTTTTTTAGGTTAAAAAAAAAAAGATGTTTTTCTAGGGCGTTCGCTGCTATCGAGACATTTTATATTACGTCAGAAATCATCTAAATACCAGTCTTAACCAACTAAATAGGCATTTAATCGAAGCTATACTTATTTGTAAAAAATTATATATTCAGAAGCCAAGAATGCATTCTATCATATCTATCTATCTATCATCATACATAAAAATACAGGACGGAGTCACTTACTTCCACAATTTACATAACTGGGTAAAAAACTAGCCTCACTCCATGAATTACAGAGGTTTTCAGCATAAGTTCAACGCCAATGTTTGCGTAACAAAATTGGTAACAACCTGATCGGATCATATCGGCTTCCTCCATAGTTTAATTTAAATCTCTATCTGATATTTTTGCAAAACAAATTACCAAATCTTCTATATTGAGGCGCCAGCTATTTTTTGACGCCTGGAAAATGAAACAAGAGATTTAAAAAATTAGACGAAACTTTATTTTTTGTTTATAACTTCAGATTACGTCCGTTCTCAATGGTGTCGTGAGGAAGAAGAACGTTCCTGTCAGCAATGGGAAAATGACGTTTCACGATTCTCTATCATTATTAGCGCCGCCTATTGGGCACTACCTAAAGCTATTAGGAGTAGTGCCATCTCAATATTAGGTGATATACTCGTACATAGATATACTACTGCAGCAAAGAACAGTCGTTGTGCATCAGCAGGATGGCGCCCTCGTACACTATGGCCATGAAGTTAGAGTGACTAAATCGCGTGTATAAAAATTCGCGTATAGGTCGTTATGAGCCCATTCTGTGACTAGTCCATTGAAGATGGAGAAAGAACAATGTTTAACCATCAGAAATAACAATATTGAATGACTTGGGCCATAGGATTGGCGAGGCAGCGGCGAAAGTCCGAGAAGAATTGCAAAGAATGGACATTGTAAGAGTCTTTCAAATACGAGCTCTGGCGTGCATACAACACAATGGTTGTCACTTTGAACAATTGATATGATACCAGGTTTTATGGAAAAACAAAAATTAAAATATGCAATCGATTTTTCTTAAAATGTTCCACAATTTTGAATTACATTTTTTACCTGTATGTTGAGCCATATCTTGAAAACAACTCACTTGAGATAAAAAATGGGGGGTTGATAAAATATTTTTCCGAAAAAAGTTATGGCAAAGCCAAGACTTTAGGTTTATTTTTAAAAAAATCACTTTAATTTCAACAAATTCTGACGCATTAACTTTCATGTTTACGAGTTTAACGATACCCGATTTGTTATCATACACGCATAAAGTTGAAAGATGTTATAAACAATAGGAGTCAAAACAGGATAAGGAAGGGCTTTGCTTAGAACCTCTGTAACTCAGTAGGGATGCAATTCGGAGCACCCCCCCCCCCCTGACGAAATATTTTTTGAAATATATCAAGGAATCCCTCCTTAATTAATTCAACACATTATCCAGATAACCCTGAATAAACTGACACAAATTTGACTATACACTATCGGAAAACATAGCTATATGTATAATTCTACAACTTTTACTACATAACAGAATTAACTAAGCATTCGAAACGAATAGTAATAGGATTTCATATAACAAATTCTACTACCCGGGATAATCACGGGTGATTCATCGTGAGGTTTGATTTATAATGTAAAATAAAATACATAATTTTTAAATTGAACTTAAAATTTTTATTATCAGTTAAAAGAATAATTCATGGCATTTACTTTTTAAAAATAATATCATGTAAATATTAGCCACAACTACATCTGAGGTGATCCATTCAGAAGGTCCAATTTTGGGCGACTCATTCGAGCATAGCGACTGATGTCTCGCGGATAACGCGAGTAATGTTGGCTTCTAACGCATCAATTGAAGCTGGATTTTTCCTGAAGACCTGAGATTTTACATATCCCTAGAGAAAATAGTCCAAAGGTGTGATATCGCATAATCTAAGCGTAGAAAAACGTAAAATTAAGTGCTCACCAAAATGATTTCTCAACAAGTCCATTGTTTCACTCGCTGTATGGCTCGTAGCGCCGTCTTGTTGAAACCAGAGCTCACCAAGACCATGTGCTTGAATTTCAGGAAGCACATAGTCCGTTAACATGGCGGGATAACGGTTACCATTGACGATAACATTCTGATTTGCTTCATTTTTGGAAAAATATGGACCAATGATTCCACCAGCCCATAAACCACACCATACCATTGTTTTTATTGGATGTAATGGTAGCTCTTGGTACTCTTTGTGATGCTCATCAGCACAAATACGGCAATTTGGTTTATTAACATATCTATTGAGCCAGAAATGGGCTTCACCACTGAACAAATTTTAACGATAAAACACCGGATTTTCATTGAGTTTTTCCAGAGCCTATTCACTGAAAATATGACGGAAATGCAGGTCGTCTGGCTTCAATTTTTGCACAAGTTTAATTTTGTACTTAAGCTGCTGAAAACGACGACGAATCGATTCGTCACAGTCTTCGCGTACACTCTCAACTACAGCTGCTATAGTCTCTTTACTACGTGCTGGATGTGGTCTAACCGGTCGAGTATCATCCACTTATGTGAACTGGAACTCAAATTTGCGAATGGTATTGGCAATAGTAGTTTCAGTAGGTCGATTATGCGCACCGTAAGTTTCTCGAATTGCACAAAAAACATTTCTCACAGAACGCTGATTTTCGTAATACAGCTGAACAATTTGGAGACACTGTTGTGGTGTGAATCTTTCCACGTTGACTTGCCAAACGATACTGAACAAAAATGACAAAGCAGTTTGATAGGAGTCATGCGTGATCTGTCAAACCTCACAATGAATCACCCCTTATTAACACCCATATCCACATCCACACTTCAACCTGTCAAATCCAGAAATTTAAAATAGTAAAAAGTTAATCAGATTTACTGACAGATTGTGGATATCGAAGGCAAGTAACATGCTTTGATTTATTAATTATAAAATGCGATGAGACGTGCAGGACTATGAGTGCATCTATTGACCTATATACTCGTATGGATCTGCGTATGAATTTGTATGTGCAGTTCCGGGTAGATAAACATACAGAAATTGCACAACCACCAGTTGCCATCTAACTACAATAACATGTAATTAAAAATGTTTCCTCCTTTAGATGGAAAGTACATTTTAAGATTCTGCAGTAGCATCAGAACTATGCTTTGTGGTATGTGGTATTGGCTTGAGTATGTACTCGTATGCCAATGTTGTTCAATATGTGACCACATATGGTCAGGAAAACGCCCAAACACACATGTAGGTATGGACAAATGTATATAACTACCAAATTCGCAATACCATATCTACAGAAACAAAAATTCGAACAAATTCGTGATTTTCGTCTTGATTACAATGTTGGTATACTCATACGAGTACATAACCACAGCATACGGTCAATTTAAACGGGTGCAAAAAGAATCTACCTCACAATCCTGGAATACAATACAACATGCTCGTAAATGTGAATATGGGTCTTCTGGTCAATGGTATGGAAGCGCAAATGTATTTTTATCTAGAAATTTAATCAGTGATAAGATGCAGCCGACAAACACCATATGGGAGTGCACTGAAAGAAAAGAACACATTACAACACGTACCCTTGGGTGCTATTCTGGCAGATATATCTGTAACATAGTATGAAATTTAATTAAATTTCGAATTAAAGATAGAGCGAATACAGGTGCACAGAGTGTGATGAAAGCAATTCTGCTTTAAAATACAGAGTACTTATTCGAACATGTACTTTTGTTACCACAATCTTATAAAAAAAAAATACAAAAATAAACGCCAAAGTCAAATGATCATCGTACGCGTCAAACTTTTGGTGATTGGGTTTTATTGATTTATAAAGATCCGGATTTTCACTGATAATTCATCCTCATTAACGAAGCAAGTTTTCGGTTAAACGTCTTGTTATACGAAAAATCTTGAGATTTGGTCGAGCAAACCATCGAAGGTGTTCTAGAAGTAGCCATGGGTTTGGTACTAGACCGTACTTTAACCGAGATGATACCGGAGAGTCGGTTACAGATCTTGGGAGACCGATATCGTTCCACATTTACCAATTATTTTAGGATAAATAAGAACTTGAAGGCTTGGTGGATATGTGGTTTGCACAGGACAGTGCTACTTGACAGTATTATCGCTAGAAATGGCCCTTTCAATTAGCCGCCCTGCTGGTGCGATTTAAAATATTGCATTTAGACTCTGTTCTTTGGATCTACATACATTAAGTCCTTGATCTATACCAACAAGTCAGAAACCTAGGAGCATCTCAGACATTGGATCTGTCAATGCTTGACTAAGACAATGTCCATATCCAGCCCGCATAGTTCATTGCTGAATCTCCACCTACGTTCTCCGCCTTTATAATGGGTTGGTACACAGAAATTGGAGAAATTGAGTTTTAAAGTTACTTGCTAAGAGATCTGCATAAATTCTTAAGTCCCATTAATCCTAATGAAATTCATGAAAAGGACAGTGATTAGCGTGTTACTATCGATTATTTAAAAATAAGGATATGTTTTGAATAGCGGCAGTTTCGGGCTGAAAGACGCTGCAAAGGGGGATATATGCCCAGGTTCCTCGAATCATTTCTGGGTTGTACACTCATCTGCAGATATCGACATTGCAGAAGACATCACATTGCCCTAAATCGCCCAGACTTTTCTAAAGATAACTTTTCCAGTCGTACTTCTTTATTTAAAATATATATACTTTTAACACCATCATTACCATGGGACAAAACCCTGACCAGTGGAAATTAGCATCAATCCTCCCTACTCAAAAAACTTATAAGTGAGTAAAATTCAGACCATTTTCTATATTATCTTTTTGTCGAATGTGTTTGAAAGAATCTAAAAAAAAAAACAAACTAGCAATTTCATCAAAAACAATAGTAATATATTAACTTACAAATAATTCGACTTTCGAAAAACCATAGCTTTATCATACCTTTAATAAATGTCACCGACGATTTAAGGCAAGTGATGGATAATGTAAATATAAGTTTGTAAGTGCTGCTGGACTTTTCAAAGGCATTCGACTCTATATACCACTGTGTTTTGTGCGACAAAGTTTTTAGCTTGTTCTCCTTCTAGACCAATTCAACAAGCAGTCACAAAAAATAGAAAATAGTCTGACTTCCTTCCAACTAGTAAGGGTGTTCCTAGTTGCAAATCGATTCTTGGAGATCTCTTCTTTTCAATTTATATAAATGAACTTCCTAACTCTATAAAATACTGTTCAAATGTATGCTCATAATCATAAACTAGGTTTGATTGGGCACGGGGTATCCAGATTGAATGATGACATTAGCAATGTAGCACATTGGGCACAAAGGAATGGTCTTCATTTAAACCCCAAAATGTCAATATGTTTAGTTATTTTGAGATCTTTCATATTTTCCTGATGTGATATTTAACAACTGGGCTTCAACCAACAAACGTATCTAGCCAGCTCGTCTCCTTCCAGTTTCGCAAGCTAAATTGACTGTCACATCCACTTGTGTGCGCCACATAAGTCGCGCTCTTCCTCTATTACGCTGTCCATCGGGAGTTGATTTTTCGAACCGGAGCGTTAGTGTCCATCCCCTCTACATGATCCATCCAACTCAATTATTGGACTCTTACTCTTATGGCTAAGTCGATGTGTCTGTACATTTCGTCCTTTCATCTCCTTCTCCATTCACCGTTTACGCAGTCGGTACTGAAAATCATCCCAAATATTTTTCTCTCAAAGAGGTCAAGAGCACTCTCATCCACTTTTGATAAAGTCCATGCCTCTGTGCATTGGAACAGGGCTGGGATTATTAAGGTCTTATATAGGATCACTTTTGTTGTTCGAGCATGCGCCTTGCTAGTCAATTGACTTCTTGGCCGGAAGATTGAAAAGGGTTATACTTCGTTTGATCTCAGCGCGGGTGTCGTTGTTTGAATTGATAGTGGAACTTAGGTAGAAATGTTTGTCCATCGTCATCCTGCACAAACGGATTAGTTTGGCAGTAATGCCAAAACTAGACATTGCTCTGTAAAGCAATGCCTTTAAATCGATGAATAGGAGGTATATATCGTTTTGGAGTTCATGAAATTTTTCATAGATCTACCATAGTACAAATATTATGTCGATATTAGACTTTGCTGGCCTAAAGCCAAACAGATATTTATCAATCAAGTTGTTGACGAACGGATTCAGGAGTTCACACAATATGAAAGATAGGATCTTGTATGCGATGTTAAAAAGACTGATGCCTCTGTAGTTGACCTAATTTAGAGGGTCTCATTTCTTGAGGATTTGAAAAACAAAGCTGAGATTCCATTCATCGGGCATACTTTCGTCCAGCAATATTTTACAAATGAATTGGTGTATGGTGTCATTTTCTGTCGCTTTGAAGAGTTAGGGAGCAAGGCCCTCTGCTCCAGCTGATTTATTGAACTTAAGTATAGATGTGGGTATCTTCTTTCATCTAGGTCGGGGGGAACAAAATTATTGGTCTACATCGTCCTTCATTCTTCACGAAAGCTGTATTTAGTTCGTCATCCTTGTTACAAAGTCTACAGAAATACTCTTATACTACTATGTTCTCTTGTTCGTCTCTACAGTTCGGGGTTTGTGTCCGTGAATTGTTTTTTACCTTCTGTTAAAAGTTCCGAATCTCAATCCTAGAGTAGCTTCTCTCAATTTCCTCGATTGCGCACTTCTCAAGCTCCTTCTTTTACCTCCTGAAAATCACGTGTTCGGATCTTACTAGCCACTTTGTATACATCTGGCTAGCTTCATGTGCTTCGTTGTAGTGGTCGACTGGAACTCAGTACATTAGAAATGGCATCTATGATAGCTTTTTGGCAATATTGTCACGGTTTTCTAACACCTGATGCTAGCTTTATAGGTCCTATTTAGAAATTAAGACAAACTCGATCGGGAAAGGATTTGGCGACCTCTTGCAATTTCTTACGATGTAAGTCCGATGTAAAACTTCCTCTTAGTATAAGCCTGTCCTTGTCATGTTCAGGATAACTGTAACCGTACCTTGACAACAAAAAGTAATGGTGCGAGTCGGTGTCTGCCACTCGGAACGTGCGGACATCTAACGTGAGGTTAGATTTATAATGTAAAATAAAACACATAAATTTGAAAGTAAACTTAAAATGTTTATTAGCGGTTAAAAGAACAATTCATGACATTTACTTTTTGAAAATGATATGTAGATGTTGGCCACGACTACGTCTGAGGTGGTTCATTCGAAAGGTCCAATTTTAGGCGACCCGTTCAAGCATAGCGACTGGTATCTCGCGGATAACACGAGTAATGTTGGCTTCCAAAGCGTAGTCCAAAAGTGTCATATCGTACGATCTAGGAGGCCAATTTACCGCAGTAAAACGTGAAATTAATTGCTCATCAAAATGATTTCTCAACAAGTCCATTTTTTCATGCGCTGTATGGCTCGTAGCGCCGTCTTGTTGAAACCAGAGCTCACCAAGACCATGTGCTTGAATTTCAGGAAGCACATAGTCCGTTAACATGGCGCGATAACGGTTACCATTGACGATAACATTCTGATTTGCTTCATTTTTGAAGAAATATGGACCAATGATTCCACCAGCCCATAAACCACACCATACCGTTGTTTTTAATGGATGTAATGGTAGTTTTTGGTCCCCTTCGGGTTGCTCATCAGCCCAAATACGGCAGTTTTGTTTATTAACGTATCCATTGAACCAGAACCAGATTTTCATTGAGTTTTTCCAGAGCCCATTCACTGAAAATGCGACGCAAATTCAAGTCGCTTGGCTTCAATTCATGCAAAAGTTGAATTTTGTACGCTTTTAGGCCGAGATTCTCATGTAAAATACGCCAAGCCAAGCTACTGAAAATGACGACAGCTAAACAATTTGGAGATGCTGTTGTGGTATGAGTCTTTCCATGGTGACTAACCAAACGATACTGAACAAAAATGACAAAGCAGTTTGATCTGTCAAAAAAACCCTATTGAAAATCAAACCTCACGATGAATCACCCCTTACTAGAAGAGTGCCTTGCATCGATCGTAATATGGTCAATCTAGTTGTTGACGTGTCTCCATATGAATATCGATATGAACTGCATGCTAGCTAGAATAATATTTCGCCCCGCCAAAAAGTTCGTTGCTTGAGGTAGTGTCGTGCAAGACGTACTTTCCGAAAATACTACTAAAAATGTGCTCTCTTTTTAGATTTATATTCAATTCATAGTGGATAATTTTAATGGCATAGCTGAGACACTGTTCATAAGTCTTGTCCAAGAGTCCATAGAAGCTTTCTTTGTTGTCGTCATCTTTATGCTCTCTTCACGCATAAAAGGTCGATTTAACCTTATTACGGATTGTTATCAGGCGCTGGTCTATGAGCCGGAAACTCAAGACTTCAAGATTCAATTCCACTGCTTTTTCCGATAGCGCAGTTTTTAACCTCTTTTTGCCTGAGCTATCCCATCGCATTTCTTGGATGGTCCAGTGCGTCCGCTAGTTGTTCAGATGGACCTCACATTTCACGTACAAATCTGAAGTTCGTTGCCTAATTCAATTAATTAAAAAAATTAATTGCCTTTTAAACTTATCACTAGATTATAAGATTTGACAATCTTAATGTGAATAAGAATGCAAATAAATGCATGCAATAGATAAATAAAAAAGTAATTATATGCGATACATATTTCAGGGGTTAATAAAACAAGAAGAATAAGGCTCGTGAAGATGAGCATGATAGAAAATTAACCACCTGGTTCCGAATATTTGAATGACTTGAATTGATTTTGAATTGACACTGTTAAATTCCTACTTCAGCTCTTTATCACTAAAAGATTTATGAAAATCAATTTAACTTATTGAAGGTTTTTTTCCCAGAAATATATAGACACACAGATTAGCGTTCTTTCGCACATTGAACGATCTCTTATCGGATTTGATATATGATAAATTTGGATTTATTAAACAAATTTACGATTCGTATTTCACTCTTTCAGCGACCATTATCATATAGTAAATTAAATTGCATTCGACACTTAGTTAACGTCCAAGAACAAGAACTTTACCATATATGGTATATCGCTTAAAGTATCTAAACATAAGCTCTAAAGTAGTATTCATAATATTCTTCATCAAAGATCACTTTCGAGATTGTTTACCTCAGTTACTTATTAACTCGTATGTTCTCTAACTCTGAAAGTCTCTTCATATTACTGGTCATCTCAGGCTTCGAGACCAAAGACTCAGTTTTCGCGCGGCATAAGTGGGGTTTTCGAGCAAAAGTGGCATAATTAATGTGGCCCTCTGTCAATTTATCTGTTCGAAAGACGTTAAATCATCCTGATTCTATACAAGATTATGTTATGGATAGCGCACATTTTACTCTTGAAAAAAGCAGAAACGTAAGGTAAAAAATAGTTAAGGAGCTTTTTGATAGTTTGATGATGATAAGTTCATAATTGTTCGATAAATAAAAACATAGTGATACCATAAAGCGTGCATCTTATAGTAAGCTTCACAGGATGTCCCAAAGCTTGGGTTCTATCACTTTTCATCATTATAGTAAAATAGAAATCCTTAGAGTTTGAAGAGTAGAGTAGAGTGCAGTTTGGATTTCGTACAAATGTGAATTATGTTTAAGTATAAGACCTTATATCCTCATTAATTTAAACGTAGATACATATATTGTTGGGTCTATTGCTAAGAGATTGTGTAACTTGTATTATTTCATTGTTATTATTCCATTGGAACATACGTTGGAAAGCTACTGTCATGGTATGTCATTTCAGTATATGTCCTTCATTTAAAGCGTAAACAAAAATAATTATTTTTCACTCTGTCGAACTTTGTGCCTGAAAAAGTGTTTTTGCGGGGAGTAGTTCTTCATTACCTTAATATGAAGAAAACTGCTACCGAAAATCATCGTATTTTGGTGGAAGTTTATGATGAACATGCGCTGTCTGAGCGAAAGTGCCAAAAGTAGTTTGCATGGTTTAAAAGTGGTGATTTTGGCTTGGAAGACGATGAAGCAGCCAAAAAAGTTTGAAGATGAAGAACTGGAAGTATTACTCTATGAAGATTGTTGCCAAACACAAGAAGAATCTTTGGGTGTCACTCAAGCAGCCATTTCAAAACGTTTAAAAGCAGCTGGATATATTCAAAAGCAAGGAAATTGGGTTCCACATGAACTCAAGCCGAGAGACGTCGAAAGGCGGTTTTGTATGTCCGAAAAATTTTTGCATCGGATTGTTACTGGTGATGAAAAATGGATTCATTACGACAACTCCAAGCGCAAAAAGTCATATGTGAAACCCGGCCAACCGACCAAATCAACGGCAAAGCCGAATATCCATGGCGCGAAGGTAATGCTCTGTATTTGGTGGGATCAGATGGGTGTGCTATATTATGAGTTACTAAAACCGGGTGAAACCATCAACCATAATCCGTTTGAAGAGAGCAGTAGCCGGAAAACGCCCGGAATATGTGACCAGACACGAGGCAATAATTTTCTATCATGACAACGCTCGGCCCCACGTTGCTATTCCGATTAAAAACTATTTGGAAAACAGTGGATGGGAAGTCTTACCCCACCTGCCGTATAGCCCAGACCTTGCCCATTCTGACTACAACTGTGTGCATCATATCGGTTATATTGCAGATACTGGATGTTAGACTGTTTCCAAATAAACCGATATAATATAACTTTCTCAATATATGTAGGCACAAGTATAGTCAGTCTAAAAGAATGCTCAGCCCATAAGAAAATGGCACGACTCCGAAAAATATAACAAGTACGTGTTTGATATGAAAAAAATATAACAAATTGTCTTGCAATATAGCAACAATATAGCAACCCATTTAGTCTTACTCATTTGAATAGGCAGAGAAAAATGACAGACTTTAGCGCACTTTAAAAAATTAGTGTTCTCAAACAAAGTATGTATAGGTATAAAAAAAGAAATATCCCCTCCATCCTTCTTTCATGTCAAGCAAATTGCTATTCGAACCTTAAATCATTTCCTAATTGCTATTTTTGCTTTGTTTTTTTTTTTCAGCTTTTTTTATGAATATCCTAATTAAACAAAGTACTTGCGTATCTCTTCACTTGCTAACACAACACCAAGTGTTACCATCCAACTCACATTTAATCGATCAACATGAGGGAGAATCTGAGCGTCAACAAATAATAAACTTTCGGCTCACATTGGATAATTACTATTTTATTGCTAAACTTCATAAACTGACAGATTTACCCGCCATCTGACTGCTCGTAAAAACGTCAGTCGATAATTATTTGTAAGCAATTGTTATTTGTTGTAAGTATGCTTATGGAGTACGATTAGGCACATACGGGTACTTAATATTGCCTGATAAATCAACGTTGTTCAAAGCTCTGGCTGGGCAATAAAAAATTTGCAATGCACAAGTTCTACCAACGTGAAGATACGAATATCATTTAGTAAATTCTTTTGAAATGAAAAACTTTTATTCATAATTTTAATTAAGTTAAAACATACAGAATAGGATAGAAAGGTCAATTTAATTTTGTCTTTTTCTACTTGGCCAATTTGCCAAATTAAAAAAATGACAAAAAAACAGGAAAAAGTACATACATATATCCTACGCATTTTTTTCAGCACTGTTGTCTATTTTCGTTGAGAAATGGGGCTGCCAAATATGACGTAGACGATACCAGTAAATATATAAATTGCTACCTTAGTTAATTCCAGTTTTACCCAGCTGAAAATTTTGGTTGAGTTCGTGACTCAATAAATAGTACACCTAAGATGTTACGCAGATAGAAGAGACTTGCAGTGTCGAAGTGCTAATACATAGTTTGAAACGTCCTTGGCATTGCTGGGAGCGCAATATTTCGTATCAAGGCATGATGAAGGGCCAAGTGGGTGCTGCCTCTTAGTATTGATCGATAACATAAGGGCGCAAAGAAACTCAAGAAGTCAGACGTAATTTCAGTGCAATTAGCCCATATGAATCAAATCTGGATGACCAGATAGCTCCACTGTAGATTATAGCATCAACCTCTATTGTCGTACCGCTGGTACCCAAGGACATTTTCGAGATAAAGAACAAGTTTCCTTGAGTTCTTTAATCATTAAAAGATTAAAAGGAGGCAGAAAAAATTGTGTTATAACTAAAAGTGGAGAAAAGAGAACCAAATAGCTAAAGTTGTGTAGACGTCCCATCACACTTCAGTTGCTTCTTTCAAAGGAGAATAGGAAAAGCTGTGGACAAACATCATGTAGACAGATCGAGAGATGTAACTGTTTCAACAGGCGAGAATATTCAAAAGAACAGTACTGTTCGCGCTTTTGATACTGATAATATTTCACACAAAGCCATCAAAAAATACCTTAAAAGAAGGTATGAAGATAACAATAAACAAACGGGTAAGAAGGCTCTTAAGCATCTGCAAAAACTCATCATCTTTCTTTCTCCTTCAGTTTCAGTTTTCTTCATTTTTATCTTGACTTTTTTTATAATTACCGCTCGCTCAACTAGCTTTTAGTACCCTTAAAATGTTTGCACATAGCCCAGGCGAAAGAAAGTTAGGGAGGAGATACCGATATACGTTAGCCTTAACTGTTTGCAAGAAAAAGAACAGGACATTCTACATATAAGCGAATTATACGGCTTAGAAAAGAATCCCGATATTTAGGGGTATGTCTGAAAGTGGGCTGATAGTGTTACGGTTGAAGGTTTAAAAGGCCGCAATACTACTGGCAATTTCATTGACTGTGCAATATTCGGGTCACCCATGAATTTTATAGCACGATTTTGAATTTTAGCTAGCAAGTGCAAAAAGGTCTTTATGGTAGCTGACCAAATGTGGGTGTTGTACTCCAATTATTGAGGCCAGGCCAGAAGGGTATTTGACGATATCGAATATTTGATCATTCAAATGGTACTATGAATGACTCACATGCCGAGAATAGAGAGTTTTTTGGTTTCGACAATGCAAGTGCTATTCATGGATAATGGCTGGGTATTCAAATTTCGCTCTAGTGATTGCAGACAAAATTGTGTTTTGGAAGAATTACATTGTACCCTGTTGGTGGCTCCTCAATTAGTTAGATTCGATAATATCAGAATCGAATGAGTGTATGCTAACACTGCTATTCCTGTTCTGCAGCCGAATAACAGAGACAAAAATCCGGAAACGAATATGAAAAGCAGAGAATATTGTCGTCAGCAAAGGAATATATTGGCTTAGAAGAGATCATTAGAGATCACTAATGAAAATTAAGAAGAATTTTGCAGACAGACAGAGCACATCAGCATTTATTTTGTGAATATAAAAACATCAGTGGACCTGCTGGTATGAAAACCGTATTGCCGGTCATTGAGAAGTTTTCGTGTTTCGAGATATTTCATAAACTGGCCGTTTCCATGGCTTTAGAAAGAAGAGATGTAAGTGCCATGGGTCCATAGGAAGAGGCAGAAGAGGATTCGCTTTTTTGGTGACGGGCTGGATAAAGGTTATTTTCCATCTCCTCTAGTTTCTCGGAAAGAGTTCTAAAGAGAAGGATAAAAACGCTTACGCACTTGTTTTGTCAGAGTTGGAAAAAAACCTCTTCAAGAGAGTTGAAGATTCGAAGCACTCAAATGTTGTAGGAAATAAAGCCCACTCCCGAAGTGTCGAACTGTCTGCGAAGTGCGCAGAAGATTAGCAGTATCCAAAGACCTGAAAGCTGGAATGTCGTTATTAATGAGTTTTGAGAAGAAAAATGAGGCAGAACTTCTGATATTTCTGACGAGCCACCAACATTTGTTACTACCTTTGGGACATCGTAGTATTCTTTGCCTCAGTTTTTCGTCGCATTGATATTTCACACACTTAAGAAAGACGTTTCCATTGTTCCTGGCTCGTTTTAAGTTTTTTCAGTTTTCTCTGTTGCATCGGTCTTCTAGGACCAAAAAAATACCACGCGATTTCTTTTAGCTTGATACAATTCATCCAACGCGGGATATATAAACTCATTCAAAAGAGAATTGTGTATATGATCATATTAGCAGTGGCATCCACGCTGTTATAGAGGAAACAAAACGACTAGTTATAATTTCATAAATAAGCTGTTAATTGTTAATTGGAGCGTACTCCAATTCTTTAACTCTTCGGTATACGAGAAATAAGCTGGTATGACGCAGTCGTCTCCGACTAGTCTAGAGATAGCACATCGACAGGGAGAGAGGTTAAAAACAGGTCCAAGGTGTTGGCGATATGACTTTCAATTTCATATATTCGCGTGAGCTCATTTACAAGCTGGGTCAAGTTGTTTTCTACAGCGAAGATCTCAGTGGATAATTTGCTTACACAGATGGAATTTTAACCACATTAAATTTAATTCCGGATTGGAACAGGTACTAAAATGAACTACCCCTATAAACTTTGATCTTGGGAGCCAATATAATAACATAGGATCAATTAAAACACGAACAAAAATTTAAAATAGCCCTTTTTTGATAGCCCCGATGACCAATATACGAATTAAATGCTGCAGCTCAAAAAAATTTTAAATTGACAAGTGAGGAACAATGCATTTAAGAAACATTATCCCATGATAGTACGTACAGTTGCATCCACATCTCAACCGTTAGATATAAAAACAGAACGAAATAACAAAGAGGCAAGTTGACTAAGGAAGCTAACAAAGTACGATTATATAAGGAAATCAGACTAAAGATCGATACGCAGAGTTTTTAGCTCAGTTCTCTTTGAAATAAGACTACTAGCATCCGTTATGTGAACTGAAAGGGTTTGAACTGATCCAGAACTACTTCACTTCACATTTTTGATTAAGATAACATAAAACAAATTAAAGGCTATTATTTTTTAATGATCGGTGGTTGCTATCCGTACAATATCAGCTTTTTCAATTGTTATACTCGTTTTGATTATTTTATTCTTAATATAATACACACGAAACTTGTAAAGAATAAAATTTATAGATGCTCTCGAGCAATAAGCAAAAGGTACCTAAATAATTTATACTCGATAGCCTTCCACAAACTCCTCTATAAGGAAACGATAGTAAACGTCCTTCTTCTTACTTTGCTAATAAAATTTTCAAATAAAGTAAAAGCAAACAATGGAACATTCCATATTTATATTTAATATGATACTTTCGATAAAATAAAATCTAAGTTTGATAGCTTTAATAAAGTTGGGCAAAGCAAACAGTACTTTCATTTCCCTGGCTGTATTCTACTTTTATTGCTCTTCCCGAAAGAACCTCAAACTGCTTCGTCTGCAATCCTTCCATATAGGATAGTACTATAAAATTAAATTGGAAAAATAATTCTATGTTATGAACACATACATATGTGCATCTACTACTTATTAAAAAATATCTCATAATGTATAAGTACGAACATTTTGTATATGCTCATTTTCTGGGTTATAACATACCAAAGAATGCACAAAGAAATGGATTTGCCATACTCGTATGTATCTAAAATTGAATGTTTAGCAAATGCTATCTAATACAAAATATTATTTTTTTAATGGATGAATTTTTTAGGTTTTATTAAAAGTAAGCCTCTTGTGGGTCCTTGTGAGCCTTTTAGAAAATGCGCAAGATAACTGATTTTTTCATAAGGGAGTGATGGATGTTAAACAAGATTTTAAACAAATTTTCAATATCTTGGAAATAAAGCACTTAGAAAGAATTGAAAGACAGCTTACTGAAGCTGTTCCTAAAAGGGATATAGACACGAACCCTCTACTTCATATGGCAATAAAATTGTCTTCTGATCGTACCCCTCTGGTTCGAGACGAAAAAAATGACCGAATCTTCGGTTCAAGTAATAGAAATGCCAAGAAAACTTTACGTGACAAACAGGAAGGTGCGTAAACAAGTTCAATAAAGCTGAGATTATGTTTCGAACCAGCCTGGAAATAAATTCTGTAGTAAACATAAGTGAAGGCACAGCGTAAGACCAACTAATTAAATGAATAACCTTATCTTTAAGGCGCAGTTCCTCAATAAAATGCTACTGAAAATTCTAGCAATTTGGAGGTGTCTAAAAACCTATGCTTCCTCAAAGAGTCACTCTTTGGTGTAAATTTTATGCTGAAGTATTGATTGGATTGTTTTTTTTTTTTTGAAAATGCTGTTACTGTAAATGGTAAACGCTATCGTACCATGGTTTATAACTTTACTACATATGGCCCAAACTGGATAATATAGATGTGGAGGATATACGGTACCAATAAGACGGTGCTATATGCCACACAGGCCACACGTGCAGCCAAACAAGAAGCCTACAAAGCGGCGTTGCAACATAGGACGAGAGCTGCTCGAGAGCTCTACGAGAAGAAGAGACGGGAAGAACATCGGCTTTTTCAGAAGAAAAAAAAAGAGCACAAGAAGCACGCGATCGAAGATAAAGAGAGTTTGTACTCCCACTCTAGGAAAGATGTGCGGAAGTCTTTCCAACACGTACACATAACGTGTCAAGGCAAGTAGATCCGTACAGTAGCCTGAGAAACCTTGTAGTAGAGTCACAGTCGGTGCTGAAAATTTAGAAGGATTTTTTTCTCCATGCTATATAACGGCAAAGAAGCCCAATATCTCGTCGTTAGGTAACTAAATTAAAGTAAGGATAGCAATATCTAAGATAAAATCCAACAAGTCAGCTGGACCAGACGGCTTACAGGCCGAGGATTCAAAGCTGCTGGAAATGGCTTTGTGAAGCTCTGGTCAGAAGAGTGTATGCCTGATAAATATAATTTCAACATCTCTTTCCCGAGAAACAAAAACGGAGACCCCCTCAACTGCGCCAAATATATAGGTAAAGGGTGACCAGATAGCAATGATAGTTTTTCCAATTGTTATGTTTCAGCAGCTGTCAAAGTTATCGTGTATTGTGCATCGTTTTAAGCTTGCCAAATTTGTGAAAATTATTTAAAAATATTATCGAAACTTCGACTTTGTTGTAAATGCGCAACGTGAATTTCGTCGTGGGGTCGGTCGTGGTTATGGTTTGAGTGTACAGGCAATTCGTCGCACCGTTGAAAAGTTTGAACGTGACTACACTCTTTTGGATCTTAAGCCACCAATTAGATAGAGATTATTGCGAAATGAAGAAAACATAGCCGCTGTAGGGGCCAGTATCGAAGAAGACCCAAATATGTTGATTCAGCACCAATTAGCTGAACTGGGTATCGCCAGAGGGTTGACCGGCTTATTTTGTGGTTGAATTTGGGCCTACATTCGTATAAGATCGTTTTGATACTAGAATTGAATTGAAGCCAGGAGTAAATTGACAATGCTATGAGTTCAATAATTGGGCGCTGAAAAGGTTGCAAATGTTGCACCGACCGCTTGAAACGCTGTCAGCGACCATTTAAATGATATACTATTCCACACAAAATGGCATTAACGTAGCTTCGAAACAAAACCAGAATCAATTTTATATCTCAGACCGTTGTTTTTTCAAACAATTTTTCCTATCGGATACAAGATCTTACCTGCCATATTGTGTGAATGTCTGACCCCTTTCAAAAGCAACTCGATTGTTCCCTATCAATGCGGTTTGAGACCAAAAAAGCTCGCAATCGACCAAATCCTTACAGTCCTGCAGTTCCTGGATAAAACTTAAGAAATCCAAATCAGTACCAATATTACCACCACTTCTAAAGGCGGTAACCGAACTCATTCAATACTGTACTTTTAGGAAAATGGGTCTTATCGATGATATGATGATAATGCTTTTTTATTTTTTCTTAATTTTTTTACAGTTAAACATTTAGATAATTTACTACTGAAATTAGAACTGATCTGAATATGCTTTGTACTCGTATATTTATAAGTATGTAAGTTTAGAGGAAAATTTATAAGGAAAAAAGGTGAGAGGCAAACATCTCCTGAACATCACACTATCATCTAACCTGAGGTATGCTAAGGAGCTTACTAGCGGAAAACAAAACAAAACAAAAAAATTGACGAGTCTAGAACCTATTACGAAATAGCATGCCCTGCTAGAAAGCAATCTATCAGAAGAAAAGAAAAAAAAACAGAAAACTTCTAAACAGGTCACTTAAGACTACTATAATATGGATGAAAAATGGAATCATTACAGATCGATGCAAAAATAATATAGGGTTTGCCAATAGGACCATCAAACTGTCACTGTCAATTTTTTTCAGTAAACTCAACATTTTCATCGTGGTAAAGTATACTAACGAGCAACGTCTGCAAACGTTCTCCGATTGGGTTCTGAAGAAGATGCCCCAAGATTATGAATTTCATCGCAAAATCATCTTCAGTGACGAAGCTAATTTTTGGCTCAATGGGTTCGTCAATAAGCAAAATATGCTTTATTGGTCGGGTGGAAACCCACATGTGCTTCATGAATCACCGCTGTTTGGTGCGGTTTGATGCCGGCAGCGTTATTGCGCCATATTTTTTCGTCGACGATAACGATCGTCACGTTACTGTGAATGGTTAGTGTTATAGCGCCATGATCACCGATTATTTTTGGCCCGAATTGGAAGATATGGACTTGGACGACATGTGATTTCAACAGGATGGTGCCACAAGCCACACAGCACACTCTACAATCCATTTATTGAAGAGTAAGTATGGTTAGCGTGTTATCTCAAGACATGGGCCAGTCGATTGGCCGCATCGTTCTTGCGATTTATCGCCGCCATATGAAGAAAGTCGAGTTCCATTCATAAATATTTTGATTGTACTTCAAGCCAATAATAAAGTTTTTGAAATATCTCAAATGGTTTGCCTTTTATTTAAAAACAAAAAATTGTCAAGTCGTTATTAGAAAACCCTATATAAGAAGCTTATTCGGATTTCGAAAACTGGTAACTTGGGGAAATCGCTATACCTATATTGAGTCGATTGCAAAAACTCTTCCTCTCATGCTTGAGGCTCATTTCCCAGGTAATCTAATTAGAACTAGCTCACAACTACCTCCTATTAACGAAATTGCTGCTAGTGAGCTGAATAACATAACACTCGGTAGCAGGTTTATCTCATCGGTTGTGGTGCCGAATGAGGCCAATAAAAATTATTTTGCTTCTTTTGATGACTTCAAATTGCCTGCAGCATTGAAATATACCTATTTATATAATAAGAAGGTGTTGATCAGATGCTGGTAACTCTATAGAGAATCTTCACTGCTAACTTGGCACTGACATACATACCAGAACTCTGGCGAACAGTGAGAGTAGCGTTTATACCGAAAATCGGAAAAGAAGACTACAGGTTGCCAAGAGCTTCATATCTAGAAATCTGACTTCCTTCGTGTTGAAGAGTGTGCAGAGAGTCGTCGTGATCCATGAGATGAAACATGCGGAAGGTCTTGCGAGAGTGCGCTTCAAAATCTGGTGGGCGGAATTGAAAGCGCACTTGACAAAAAGGAATACGCGATGGACGATTTCGTCGACATTGGGAGTCCTTTCGACAACGCTTTTGACGACATGTATAATTCATCTTATGACTCTGGTTTCATCAACATGTCGTCTGATGCAATGACGCCAGAACCAATTCTGCGGAAAAAATACGAAATCGACTTTCCCTGTGTCCAGACTGGTTTTAGCAAGAATCTAAGCCAGGAAAGGAATGCAGTCGGGTATTCACAGACGGCTACCAATATAGATAGAATGTGGCGCTATTGTCTTTTTGGAGAACGTCAACGTTAGTCTTCCAAGCGGAGATATACGCAGTCCAGAAGGCAACGAACCTTATTATGAAGAACGGACGGAGTGGGCTAAGCATATGCATCTGCAGCGACAGTCAAGCTGCGTTTAGAGACTAGCTGAACCTTCTCACAACTTACAAGCTAGTTCAGAAGTGGAGGACATCACTCTGAAATGAAATAGGTAACTTGCCAGACAAGACTCAGAGGAGAATTTTTCAGGCAGTATGTACTCGGCGTTGACGCGATTGGTGCTGTTACTGTAAAAACTTTATCACTGATGCTTTTACTCATTTTTCTTCGAAAGGCTGAAAGATTTCATTAAAAGGAACTTACAAAGAGTACATGGACTAGTTCTTTGTCTGAGTACTCTGTTCCGACAAAAAAAAAAAAAAAAAAAAAGGATATGCTATAAAAAAGAAAAGACGCACACTGTCGACGAATTGGAAAGAACGTGACAATCGACAGCTATAATTTCGAGGTAGTAAAGGACTTTGTCTACCTTAATTCTGCTATACATTCTGCCAACAACACCTCAGCAGAAATAAAACAAAAAATCACTCTTGCCAATCGCTGTTTCTTTGGGCTAAGAAAGCAACCTTCTTAATGGAGCTAAAGCATAAACTATGTAAAAAGCGAATGAATATATCTTCAGTCGTTTCGATGGAAAAATCCTTCGAAAAATGTTCGGTCCCGTTTGCGTTGGTGGGCTTTGGAGAAGAAGATTCAACTAAGAATTACATGAGCTGTACTACGCATCAGTCGCCTAATAGAACATGTAAAGCAATTGACCCCAATTCTCTGTGCCGCAGAGTCTACGAATCTACACAATCCGGAGGGACAAGGCAACTTTAACATAGTTGGCAAGCAGAAGTTGAAGTGGAGCTCAACCGACTTGAAGTGCGCAACTGTAGGCAGTTAGCTAAATATCGGTCTAACTGGAGAGGCATGTTAATTGATGTGCAGCTTGTCTCCGAACTATAGCACCACCTAAGTAAGTAAGTAATTATGTAAGTTTGTGTATAAGGCAAGTTACCTCTTTTTAAATACCCTCTGGATCAGCGACATAAAAAATAATTAAGTGTTTTACTATTGATAAACTACACTAAACGTCTAGTAATAAATTAAACAATGTTACCTAGAGTATGCGTAAAAGAAATCCTAGATAAATGTTGACTTGCTCAATAATCAAATTAAAACGAGATTCGAAAACGTAAAGATACTATCTGACTTGTAGGAAAGCAATATCACCACATCGTGGCAGCTCTGCCAATTGCAATTGTTCACTTTGCAATACTCCTAGTTAGCTGCTAACCATACTTATGCAAAAAGCCGAGAGTAACACCTCGAAGTGCAAAAATCAGCAATCAAATATTGTACAATCAGCAATCTTTGATTCACAGAAACATCAAATTGCTAATTGCTGAGCATCAGTAAAAGACGTACTATTTAGGAACATATTCATGGTACAAATAAAAGACCAATAGCAAATGACTCTCGACCGAAACTTGTAAAAAGATGAAAAACCGTTCAAGTTTCAGTTTTAGCGGTTATAAAAGCGGTCTGAATAAATCTTATATGTATTACATTTTTTTAATTTTACGTTCCTTGTTCTAGAGACTATGTATTCAAAAATAATGTTAAAATTACAATAGCCATTAACTGCAATCTAAAGTATAAAAACGAAAAAGGCGGTTGTAATGTTTTACACAATTACAAAATAAATTGTATAAAACATCATTTTCAAACTTATACTATTCGGGAAAATCCTTAATTCAAATGCAAAGTTTCTTTTCAACAAAAAAGAACAGAAACGAATTATTTCCTACTCAAAGGATGTAAAACAATTTATCTGTTTAGTTTTCTACAAAGCTTTTCATCTTTGATATTAAGTATCAAGTATAATAACAACTTTAAGAGAACAAAAGGGATTACAGCCACCAGGACATGCAGTTTCAATATTTAAGTGAAAATGTGTATTTAATTTCTTTTGCGGCAAAGGCAAAGGGATAATATGAACACTTTTATGCTCCTTAGGCAAACAGTGTTTTGTCCACACTGTGAAGAAAAGAACAAATAGATTGGTACGTAGAGAAAATACGTTGCAGTTTCTAGCGGTATTAGGTTTAAAATAAGTAACACGAATTGAGGTTTAACATTTAAAAAAAAGTATTCTTCTCCTTTCTTTGTCATCCGTCGAAACATGAAACGAATGTTCTTACTAGTATTTGTGTATATTACAATAAGCTAGATATTTTCCACATATATCTGCATTGCAACCGTGGCTCTTGTGCAATTGGCTTAGTTAACAAACCCAATCACCGCGTCATTCTACGGAATGTACTTTTTTGGATTACATCATCAGTAAGGCCAAGCGTTTTGTAGCGTTCTTCTTATTGATTCACATTTTTAAAACGTCTGAGATACGAAATCTATTTCGTGAAAGAAAAGCTCTACTTAAATGACATTTTGCGATTATAAAAATATAGATTTTTGGAAAATAAAATAAAATGGAAAACGTTTGGATCTAGAAAAGTGTTAAGTTTGTAATAGGTTGCTTTAAAAATATTACTTTTTCTTAAGACGTAATCAAGCTAATTAAGACAGCCGTAAACGGAAAAGATGTTTCAAACTGTCCGATACAGTGAACGCTTTGAAAGCAACAGTTATTCCCACCAAAATACCTTGTTTTTATATGCCAAGAAATAAGAAATTCGGTTCAAGATTTTTTTTTCCCATCAAGGATAAAGGGGGATTTAGCTTTCGATTAGTCACCCCAGGACACGGATTGGTAATAATAATATCATCTGGTTTCCACCAATCGGCAGATAACGTCAAATCAAATTGACTACATTAATCTAAACAGGCATTTTAGAAATTCTCTCTTGAATAGCAGATGGAGACTTGGAGCAGATTTTGCACTGGAACAGTTTACTTTCTTATCTACAGCGATGACCCTCGAACTGCAGTCATCGGAATAAGTAATTACACAGTACTTTGGGTAGCCAGGTTTGACACTCAAGTAATAAGGGATCCCAAGATCTGCTAACTAAATGACCATATTGCTTTAGAGACAAATACAATCAGTTCTCGCCACCGAAATGGAAAGAAAGAAGCCATACCACTTAAAACTCGCAGCCTGAGAGAGTAGAAGTGAAATCGATTTCCCATAGCACGCAAAGACAAAAAGGTTCAGCGTAGTCCACGCCATAACAGAAGAAATGACATCACTGCAATGGCTGAAAAAGAAGAAGGAGCTGCAAACATATGCGACACCATAACCTATTTGGGAATAGGGCCAATTAAAGAAATGCATGGAGCACTTTAAAGTGCTTCGAGTGAAAATCAGCCCCGAAACTGAGACAAGATTTTTAACTCCACGTCATTAAAATACTAAAGAAATAAAGTCAACTATAATATCCCGTATGAGGTCTGGGGCAGTTACAAAAGAAAACAATTTGATTGATCAGATTTTCTGTTGGATATATGTAGGTACCAAGTTAAATAAAACATATATTCTTCTATTAATATATGTAGAATAATTCATTCAGATAAAATCATTATTTCATTTTAACGAGTGACCAGAGGAATGATAGTTCTTTAAATTGTTATGTTTTAACACCTGCCAAAGTTATCAATGACATCCAACTGTCAAAAGATTCAGCAAGATTCAGCTGAACTGGCGGAAATTATTAATATTTTTTAAGATTAAGATTTTTAAGATTCCGGCTCAGTTGTAAATACGCAACGTGAATTTCGTCGTGAGGTATCAACCAGGCAAAAATTTGTGCGAAATGAATAAAAAATTGCCGCCGTAGCGACCAGAATCGAAGAAGACCCAGAAATGTCAATTTAGCGCCGATCAGCTGAGTTGGGCATCGCCAGAGATTGAACCTGGCTTATTTTGCGGTTGGATATCCGAATAACAATGAGTTGACGCAAGAATTTAGGCCAGTCAACAATAGACAACGCCGTGAGTTCGCTAATTAAGCGCTGGAAATGTTGGCCGGAGATATGGATTTTGACCCAAAAAAAGCGATGTTAACCGACTTTCTGTGGTCAAGTTCTCAGTCTACGCTAACAAGCCAACCACTTGGGCTGAATAATGATACATAAGAAGTATATTTATTCTCTAAACTCTCTTGGGCTAACGAAGCAATACAATGGAGGGAACTTTAATTACTACAGTTTCGAAAAACATTGGATTTAAAAATCATAAGAATGAAGGTGTTCTTCCACAACACAGTGATCGTCCCATTTGTATTTTTTTGCACAAATAATAAGAATAGAAATGAAATTCATCTAAAGAAGCACGTTTTTTTCGGATTCGGTTCCTATAAGAAACAATTAAATTTGGATATAAAATCATAGCGCTAGACGACAATACTTGAAACCTGGAAATATGAAAGAATCTTTGGAAGCGAAAGTAAGGAACCAACATATGATCAGAAACTGTATTTCAGGCATGTACATTCTGGGCTTTGAATTACTAGTAATATCTAGAACTGGACAAACTACAATAAATAGACGATGCATATACATCTAGGTATATTAAATATCTATATTTTTTCAAAACTATGTACATATATACTCATACATATAAAAGTTTTTTTTGAAGAGCTATAGATGTTTTTAAAGTGAAGCTCTTTATCGCTCGTCGAGCGATAATTTCGAACTCCGATGAAACGAAAAAGCGACATGAAGTGGTTCTGAACTCCGATGAAACGAATCCTTAGACAATTCTGCATTAACTAGATGCCTTTCAAAATCGTGCGCTAATATTTTTAAATGACACTAATATTATCCAACAAGTATGTATTGTTCAGGTTTTTGTATCGCTATTTCCACCAGTAGTGCTCCTACGTAAAAACAAAACAAAATTTTGCTTGGCTTGGCTTTTGTTTGTAAACGCCAAAAAGATTAGTAGCATAGAACAGCCCAGCAACAGAATTGCTTCAGCGACAATTCTCAGACCTTGTCTAAGAATAGCGGCATTAACAATGCATGCAAAACAACATGATTGTTAACTGTTAACTACTAAGTCTTCAGCGTAAAATTTCTTTTATTACCTATTCTAGATTTTATGCTAAGTTAATTTAAAATAACATATCAGTCGTGTGAACGACATATATAGATGAACTAACATAGATGACGAACTCTACAAATGCTTTTACAATCCCTTAAATTCCTCAAAAATACACTGTTAGTGAATTACCCATATTTGTCCTAGCCTGTAAACTGCTAGAATTTGCTAGAATGGCGGAAATCTACACGTAAAGTTCATGCATAGTAATATGGATAACGTTTTTGTGTAAAAGGTGAGGGGAATTAACGTTATTGACAATTAACACGTATTCACAGACATTGTCAAAATTTTTGAACGGTCAAAATCCTAAAAAGTTTTCCATCTATGTTAGTTCATCTAGGACAAAAGACCTTAAAGTAAAAATACGTTATTACAATAAGATTTGTGAGGGCTGGACAAATACATAACTTGCGCGAGAAATACCGACAATCCATCTCGTGTCCGTACTATAGACCCGAGTATATGCGCACAGAGTCACAACAGACTTCGCAAGAGTATGGCGAGTTCTCATAAGAATTTATATGTAATGAACTGTAATGAACTTATTTAGCGAGTTTAAATTGTTCAATAATGAAAAATGGTTTCTTTTATCAAAGAAAAGTATTTTTTTAGAATTCTTGTGATCTAGGATGAACTACATTATTTTAACTATTTATCGAGTTTAATGAAGTTTTTCTTCTATTGCCTAGCCTAGAAGACCGTTTTTTTACACTACCATATAATGCCAGGTACTACTCATAAGATTTAATCTAAAATCTTTATTCATTGTGAAGACTGACTAGTTTGCGGCTTTTCGGCCCCATTAAAAGTAATTCCGTGGCGTCAAATCTGAATACCTGGGAAACCAATTTACTGGTCCATTTTGCGATATAATGTTCGGTAGAATCGAGTCAATGATTTCATGGTCGTCATATCGACGTAACGCCATCTTGCTTTATATAACTACATATCGTGGATTTGTTTCCGAAAAAATAATCACTGATCATTGTTCGGTGACGTTAGTCATTGACTGTATCTTGAGCTCCGACCACATCAAATAGTACACATTTGTAGGTGAAGGTAAGTTGCGTGAGTCTCTTTCGGATTTTCCTCACACCTGAATATCAAAAAACAGCAATTTTACTTCCTCATAGACCCATTAAACCAAGAGTGAACCTCATCATTAAGAACGGTTTTCCGATGAAAAAAGTCTCATACACATATTCTTTTCTCTTCCTTTATTCCGATATTATCCCTTTCCATTATTCTATTATTTTTGTACTTTCAAGGAGTTAACATTAAAAATTTTTTTTTTTTTTTCATAAACTTATATGTCTACTTGAAAACAGATTTTCAAAGATAATTTGTCTCGTATGTAAAAAAAAAAAAAAACAGCGATTGTTAACAATTTCTAAGAATACTCCTGCTATGACAACAGATTTCCCAACGCAGGTAACCGACAAAAGAGAGCAATTACGTGCTTTGATCATATTTATTTATTTCAGTTTTTAACGAATTGTGAACCTTTAAGAATACTACCACTCCCTTAAATTATCCCAACCCTTTTCTAACTTTCGTTTTGTCAAGTTGCTTTGTCTCTTTTGGTGAGCCTTGCAAATTTTCTTATATCAGCTTAAGACTGTGGGAAAATGAATGTAACCTATGCGTTGAGAAAATTTTCTTACAGACATTTTATTAAAAAATTCAAATTATTTGAATTAAAATACTTTGGGTTATTTATTTTTAAACACAGTTTAAGTCTTATTAAAGAAGAAGCGTCCGGTAATTGTGGTTTTATTTGACAGTAAATAAATCAAAACTATTTAAACGTAAATTCCTGTTTTCATTAGCCAAAGTCTTAGAGGAATGTTACATAATCATAGAAAAAATAGTTTGCAAACAGATTATACCGTGCAAACTGCACTGCTACTCATGTTTTTGTTTTCAGATAATAGTTCGCTGCAAAATTAATTGTTTATTTGTAGCTCAAAACTCTAATTTTTGCAAACTTACCAGTAGAAAGGAACGAGTTTGGGTCAGTATATCAAGTAATATGTAGCGAGCGAAGTTATAAGTGTAATTATGTCAACATTTTTTTCACAAAAGCAGAAAAAGCAACAATACATGAAACAGTAGAACCAACTACAAGACCTCCAAAGAATTAACGGATGTTCATAATTCCAGACGATATCCGATCATATATCTGCTCATTTCATATGATGACCAACAAAGAAGATAGAAAGAGAATTTGTGAGCTTAGGAAAGATTGAATGGGCGACCATCTTAAAAACATTCTTGATGTCGAGCAAGAAGACATCTCCTCTGGTTATTCTGCGGCAAAGCCAATTATCTTGAGCTCATTTTCAGATATCGGGTAGTAGGTGTCGTAGAGATTGTTTTCTTATTTTACCACTAAATGCATGAGCACGACAATAAATGAAGTCAAGTTAGAAAAGAAGAAGTAGAGGCCCTATGTCCGACACACGAGTATCTCAAAGGCATTTTTGTAATTAGTTAAATGAAACTTATATCATCAGAACAACATAATATATGAGAACAACATAATATATAAGAAGAAAACAATGCATTTAATATTCATATAGGGACTATGGGTGTGGAATAAATGCATCTCTGGTTTCGGATGTTTAAGCGACTTCACATCACTATATGACGAGCTACTGGAAATACCGAAAGCCATTTAAACTTGCCCAATTTTAAATTTTTTTTAGTTGCTACAAACATACAACATATAAGCTACGAAACGAACAAAGAATGGCACAAATTCATCATTGCGTCTGCCTATCTTTCCTAAGATTCGCTATTGCCACCGCCATCGAAGGCAGTAGCCGAGCCCATTGAATACTGTGAGGAAAATGAGTTTAATTATATAATGCGATTCTTATACACAGAATCCTTTTTCGCACAATGTAAAATGCAACGCGAGAGGCAATCATCTCCTGGACTTCATACTATCGTCTGATCTGGTTGTCAACAATACTATAATGGCTCTCAGTTAACTTTTGTTAGAAGAGTAAGACAACAAGTACTTGATTTAATGTTATCCAATAGGTGTGCTTGGGTTAGAAAGTGCAATCGGATATCTCCATGTCAGACCAAAGGTACATCTAATTCAGAATCGGATACGAGGTCTCAACCCAGCTAAAAAGGAGTAATTCGCAGAAAACCAACTAGACACGATTTAAAGAGAAGCTAGGCCAATAATGTTCAACCTAAGATTAGGATAAAACAAAAGCTAAAGAAAGCTGAACGGTACCCTAACCAAGTGTTTTGAAATGGCATGTACAGCTTGAAAGTGTTCCTGCAGATCGTCAGTGATGGGACGCAAATCTGCAGCATCTTCGTACAGAAACAAGAAAGCTTCTAAACAGGTCACTTAAGACTAATTTGGTGGAAAAATGGAATCTTTACAGATCAAAGCAAAAATAATATAAGTAGCTCATTCGGATTTCGAAGAGTGGTTCTTATAAAGACTAAAGCGTAAAGATCGAAACTGTCGGTGAAACCAGAAGGATAGTCAAAATCCTCAAAAGGGGAAGATCAATCAGAATGGGATCACTCAGAAAACCTGATGGCACCTACACTAAGTCGAAATAGAGACTCTTCACCTCATACCAAAAGTTCACTTCCCAGGTAATCTACCTCACAACCAACTCCTATTTACAACGCTGCTAGAGCTAGTAATATATGTATCATATCGGTTGTGGTGACAGATGAGGCCATTAAACTTGCTGTTGCTTCCTTTGATGACATATACCGAGTTATATTATAAAAAGGTATAGATCAACTGCTAGTAACTCTGAAGAGAATCTTCACCGCTAGCCTGCCACTAGCATAGCGCTGACGAGCAGTGAGAATAGCCTTTATACTGAAAATCGGAAAAGAGGATTTCACGTTTGCGAAGAGCTGCAGAACTATAACTCTGACTTCCTTCATGAGAAAATAGTCGAAATCCATGTGCCTAAAACTGCATTGCAAATGGATCATCTATCTGTGATGCAATACACCTACCAAAGTGTAAGGTCTTGAGAGAATACGCAAGCAGCACTAGACGTCATCGACAAAGGTACACTAGAAATCGGATTTCATTCAATCTTCTTAAAACTAAGGCTGTTCTCTTTAAAAAGGGAGAAAACTGAATGGTCTGACTCATCTCTAGTGCTTAAAGGCATCACCATCCAAGTCTCCAAAGAAGCTAAGTATGTATTTGGATAACAAACTTTTATGAACTTAATATGTACGTCAAAAGCATCTTAGGCTCTGTCGGACTTATGGAAATACAAATAAGCTATCCTCAAGACATGAGGCCTATCAACGAGAAATATTCCCTGGATATACACGGCTATGATAAAGCCAATTAAATCCTATACGTAGGTTATCTTTGGGGATAAGCTCTCACGAAAATATATCATTACTGCTTTTACCAGACTCCAAAGACTGGGCTCTGCATGAGGGCTTACTCTAGTACGCCTGGGTCCACTCAAGGCGCATTGATGAGTCTCTTTCCCTTTGATATTCATTCGGTCTCAAGGCCATCTTCCAATTAAAAAGAAGTGGTCATTGGTACAGCACACTCTGGACCTTTCTGACCTTGCGCCCCGGCTGTCTTTTGATTTTGGTCTTATGAACATGCCATCTGACGCGATGACTCTAGAACTCCTGCCGCAAAAAACAAAAAATACGAAATCGACTTTTCCTTTGCCTATAACGACCAGAATCTGGACAAATAATTAAATGCTGTCGGATCTTCATTGCTGGCTCGAAAACTGATATAGGATTCGCCGCTGGTGTCTTTCTTGAGAACGACAACTTTAGATTAAACCCCTCGATAGGAAAACTTGTGTCGGTCTTTTGAAGAACCTGTGGAGGGGGCGAAGCATTTGCGTTTGAAGCGACAGCCAAGCTGAGCTCAGAGTTCCGACTTCCAAGCTAGTTCGAGAATGTAAAACATTATGGGTGCTAGTACGTTAGGCACTTCATCACTAAGGCGCTTACTTATATTTCGTCGAAAGACTGAAAGATTGTATATAAAGCAACTTACAGGAGGTGTAATATACTAGTTTTTTGTCTGAGTGCTCTGCTCAGACAGCAAAAAAATAAGATAAGTGTGGGTGGAGACATAATCTAGAAGTGTTGAACTGGCTGTAAGATGTGCAGCAAGTCCATGTCCGAAGAGCTGATTGCTGGAATGTCAATATAAATGAGCGTTTAGATAGATAATGAGGCAGAGTTTCTAATGTTTTTAACGAACGACCTTCGGGACATTCGGCATAATGTATTTAGCCGTTTTATCTGACTGCCCTCCTCTGAATCCTGTAAATAACTTCTTAGCAATCGTTTGTGACATGAAATATTTCAGTACTTTGTAATGATGCAGCAAACACAAGGAAAGTCGAATAAGATTTTTTAAGATAAAACTTCCGTATATTCTACTGAATTTAACAATGACAAAGATGGACGGATATCTGCTATAAAATATACATACATATGCACGCATATTACACACCTATTTGTTTGTTTAAATTCCATTTCATGTACTTAAATAAATATTTCAAAAATTATTTATTTTCTTTAGAAAACAAACTCTGTGATTCTTTCCGTTTTCCTCCCCCAGCTAGGGGGAGTTGCACTTAATTTCATTCAAATTTTAGATTTTGTAACTATATCTGCATATCTCACATCAGTAAATATACCTATTACAAAAATGCGCTTATAGCACCTTTCACATGCCCGAAAGTTCGATCTCTTATGCAGGATTATTAGTTGTTATTTCTTTCCAAATATACGTTAAACGCTTACCTTATTGCACCATCAAATAATTAACGAAGTATGTTCGAAGTTATAAGACAAATATATAGACACAATATAGTCTTCTAATAGCATCAAGCATTTGATTATTAGATTATTTAAAAACAGTCGAACAAATAATTTGTTTTGTTTTTAAATTTATGACAAAATCTTATGTTTTGTCCCAACAATATAAAAACGCTCTTAGAAATGTTGTTTTGGATATTTTGGGTTAATGATGAGTACCAGTATGCACAAAAGAAAGCTCTTCTTGAAAAATTAGACATAAAAATAAAATGCAGCTGAAATACCACACCAAATTCTCGAATAAAAATTGTTATGAACAAAGACAAACTTGGAAACTTAAATATATCATGATAATAATAGTAAAAAGTCTCATGGAAACTTGAGTAAATGCAGGAAGTGTTAAAAGAAAGTGTGGATATTTTTATTCCAGAAATAACTTTTTTTGTGGTTGGGTGTTGTATGTAGGCACCTAACAATTCATATCAAAGCTGAATTCGCAACATTAGCCTTATGTTTGCTCCAACCAAAGAGGGAAAAGACGGTGCTACTAAATAATGATAGTGCGATAGTAAAATTGTTTAAGTTAATTTCAACGACATGACAGAAAAGAAGAACATTTTTGGTAGTACGGTAAGGAAACATAGTTTACATGATACCACATATGGAAATTGGTTCAAGGAACATGGTGATCACCAGATTATCAAACTGTCAACCAAATTGATCATGATTTAATCGATGTAAGGTACTCTTCCCGCATTATAAATGTCCGTACGGCCAACGGATCTTAATCGCACCACTACCTAGTTGCAGCTACAGAAAGTCTAGAAATATTTTTAGAGACCATGTTAAAAGCTTTAGCAAAAGGTAGAAAATATGTCAAGCCTCTCATCCAAGCCAGCATCCTCTAGAGATGAACAAGGAAATTTAGAATCACGGTCAGTGGTGTGATTATGGAAAGCCGCTTCTTCAGATTTTAAAATGGCAAGACCATCCCAAACACTGTTGTTAGTTAGAACGAAAAAATGTTCTTGAATGATAAATCCCAACCAAAATCAAACAACCTTGTAATCTACAATTGACCAAATATGGTACTTACACCACAGCAGATTCTTAAAAAAGACTCTCACAAGCCCGAATCAATGTTCTCTATTGCCTTCCCGATATGAAAGAAAACATGTGACATTATTAGCAAGGATATTCTATACACATAGCAACGTTGCTAAACTCCTCAGATTGTTCACAATGACGATTAAGAGTGCTCGTATTACCTAAAAGTGGGAAGTAACCTCGACCTTAATCATATTAGTTCAGCTTTATGGCTTAAAAGAATGGCCGTTAGCGAAGGCAGATATCGACCGTTTTGAAAACAAAAATGTTTGAATGATTTTTAATCTTGATGTATTCACGGCTTTTGTTTAAGCTCCATATAGCCTACTGTAAACCCTTATTTGCGCCCCGAAAACTTGTCTAATTATCAGAATATACTTCCTTAAGCACCCCTCTTCTTGAGGCAAACCTCTTATAACCTAAGGTAAGTGAGTCGTAGGAAAGACTATGTTTAGTCTCGATGTGGATTGCACTCACAGTCAAACAGGTGAGTAGCATTCCCCACCTTTTCTCTAGATTTCGGAGGCTTTAACGTATAATGGTCCGAAATAATCCACTCCTATGTAGGAGAATGCTCTCAAAAAAGGTTAAAGATGCGCAAGTAACAGCTGAGTCATAAGTGGAGGCTGTGATCTAGCTCAAGCTTGGTGAGCGTTAACGTAGTCCGATTTCACTGTATAGGTGATGGAATTTAACATGATATTCATAACATATATTGTACAATTAAGTAAGTAATGTAGAGTTCTTTTGGCAGATTAAAAAAGGTTTTCAATCGCATCAACTCGTCTTTCGACTCAAATAAACCCGCTTTCATATAAATAAGAAGAAAGCGTATAAGCTAGATTTACAAATATTTAATACGTTTTGGATATTTTTTACTCTACTTAAGGCAACATGCTTACTTGGAAAGCTCTCGATTTGACATTGTTTAAAAATAAAAATATCGCAGATGCTCCACTTTCGTCCAGTGCAAAAATCCATGATTCCTTAGATCAATGTTCTTAGAAGTGTTGTTGTTTTTGGCAATCTTAGTGGGTTTTGAGACAAGAATATTGAGAATATAAAATATTGAGTATACCATCTTTCACCAGAGCTAAATTCGCAGTTGTTGTTATATTTTGTAGCGTCGTGTTGCACATTCTCTTTATTGGGAACCCATTTCCTTATCCTAGTTAGTATTCTAGTGTATCTCCCTAATTCGTACGGCGACAAAACATTTATAGTTCTTACAACTTGATTTTATCCAGTTAAGGACTACTTTACATTTTTTACATTTACTAACGAACATTCTATTTCATACTTATTGGTAACTCTAATATAAGCTACAGCACCAAAAGCTTCCTCGCTCGCATCCACAAATTGGATGAAAAATAGCTAAACGCAGCTCACATCTCCCAATCGAAGATTAGTGACGTACCACATTTTCCATTTATCGAATTGCTTTCTTTTATCTCCTCATACCAATTCACTCCGGAGCGCCAAATTACCCGATGAATGATTTTAAGATAAGTGTATGTTAAGGCTTCGTGCTTTGTAGGGATTCATGAACAATTTATTACATCTTGGTGCATTTAATTTAATTTAAGTAATTAAGCAAATGATTCTGTGATTTAGGATCACCACATTCACAATAGTTTCTCAATATCGCATTTCGTATTATCTATAAAAAATGCGACCGAAGCGCCTTTAAGACGTGTGTTGAGTTTGTTTGTTTGTGAATACATATCACCTCTTTCGCCAGACGTATAACTTCTTCCTCTCTGTCTACACTGTCTAAGAAATTGTCTAATCAGTAATCGCCATTGATGCTTTCGGGAATTCCATTTAAAATTGTAGGCATTTTTTTCTCAATGAATTAGGCATAAAACTGCCATTACTTGCATCTGATCTTTCCACATGCCTCCGATTATAACGTTTCGTCAAAGAAATCTTTGGGCATTCTGATCTTCTTCTAGAATTTTGTTTTCCAAGGAATAGCGGAAAAATTGGTAAAAATCAGATAAGTGATGAAGCAGCACTTATTGCTTTCAGATTTAGTCTCGTAGCTTATATAGGGCTTTCCAATAGGGACTTAACAACCTTAATTTGTGAACGCACTCTTTCACTAATCATCAAACTGTTACTGTCAATTTATTCAGCAAACTCAACATTTTCATCATGGTAAAGTACACTAACGAGCTACGTTCTCGGATTGGGTTCTGGAGAAGATGCGCCAAGATGATGAATTTCGTCGCAAAATCATTTTCAGTGACGAAGCTCATTTTTGGCTCAATGGGTTCGTCAATAAGCAAAATATGCGCTATTGGTCGGGTGAAAACCCACATGTGCTTCATGAATCACCACTTCATCCACAAAAAATAACTGTTTGGTGCAGTTTGCATGCCGGCGGCGTTATTGCGCCATATTTTTTCGTCGACGATAACGGTCGTCACGTTACTGTGAATGGTCAGCGTAATCGCGCCATGATCACGGATTATTTTTGGCCCGAATTGGAAGATATGAACTTGGACAACATGTGGTTTCAACAGGATGCTGCCACAAGCCACACATCACACGCTACAATCTATTTATTGAAGAGTAAGTATGGTGAGCGTGTTATCTCAAGACATGGGCCAGTGGATTGGCCGCCTCATTCGTGGGATTTAACGCCGCTTGACTATTTTCTGTGGGGCTACGTTAAGTCATTGGCTTATGCCAACACGCCGACGACGTTAAAAGAGCTCAGAGTCAACATTGAACGCGGAGTAGCGGCCGTTTCGGCCGAAATGTGTGGCCGAGTCGTTGAAAATTGGATCCAACGAATCGACCGCTGCAAACGTGCCCATGGTGGCCATATGAACGAAGTCGAGTTGCATTCATAAATATTTTGATTGTACTTCAAGCCAATAATAAAGTTTTTGAAATATCTCAAATGGTTTGCCTTTTATTTAAAAAAGAGTTGTCAAGTCGTTATTACAAAACCCTATAAACTTTACCTTATATTTTTTAACTTGCTTATGCTCCCGCAAAGTAGGGACTGTAAACGTCACTTCTGCCGCCGCTGTCACCACCTGCTTAAAGCATCAGATCACGGTAAAAAAAAGTTTTTTTTTTTGAATGCGTTTTTCTAGAAACTACGTTTATCAACCTAGTTGGCAACATATTTGAAAAACACTGTTCATCAACGGGCTCACCTCTGTTATTTTCTAACATCGACTCAATAACATTTCTATATTTTCGATCACCCCGGCCACCTGATCCTTAGGAAGGTGTCTAAAACGTGCCTCTGTAAACGTATACTTTAGATAACTTTGGAGACGAAGCATATTTTCATAACCGCTAAAACCACAATTCTCCAACTTATAAAAAGTGCCCACTCTTCTGGATTACTGAAGAAATTCAAACAATCTTTGAACATTAGTTACCTTGCTATAATTTGCGATCTACTCAGCACTGATTCTTCACCCTAGGACTGCACAGAAACTGCAGTGCCAATCTTGTTCTTCCACCTCGTGTGAAGCGCCGGTGGAAGAAAAATTTAACCAATTACCACAGGTGTAATTCTACCCTGGAACCTTGGCTAACAGGCTCGGAAAAGAATTTTAATTTTATGATTTATTTACACATGTACATGTAGTACGATTACGTTTTAGGTTTGCTTCTTACCCACTCGCCATCCAAGTTAAATAGGAAAGATGGATGGACGGGAATGCACGTGCAAGATGGCTTGAAAGTCATTTCTCATATAATTTCAGCTGCTGGATTCGTTGGGTTAGTGCAACCAAAGTAATAAATCTGCGATTTCTTACGAAGACCCCTGATTGAACTCAGGAGACAAAATTTAGACTATTATTAGACAAAGGACAGATCTTTGAAGTAAGAAATGTATCTTAAGAAGCTACATAGCTCAATACAGCCTGATTAATCAAGTTGCATTCAAAAATTACTTCTATATGTATAGTACACTATCAAATTAAACTTCCAGCAAAGTCACAAGTTCAAATTTATGTATCTATCCACAAAGAAAAAAATAAGAAGATAAGTACTGATAAAGATTAATAGTTTGGCTCTCCAACGTAGAACATTAAGGTTTAAAAAGTATTTCGTGTTCTTAACAGAAAGTTTCATTTAATTTAACTGTTTTCTATATATTTTCAATATTGTATATATAAATTCAGAGGCTAGTTTGTGATATCTATACGTGTGCTTCAGTTTCAGGGAAGAGTTGAGAAAAGATTAATTGTGCAAAATATTGAGACAATCAAAAAAGAAGTACTTTCATGCAACCCCACTAAAATTGACTTAAAAAAAATTTAAACCTTTTTATTTTCAGTTTCCTTTAATAATTTGCTATCAATTAACTGCATACTTTACACTTAAACTTTTATTTTGATCCTTTTTTAAAGCGAAAATATCCTGCTGGAAGGATAAGCTTTATTTTATTTTTCATTTACCTCTATCAAGAGTTTTATGGTACCCTGATTTTTGCAAAGGCAGCTAAAATTTACTACTACTTAATGACTTAAGTTTTTTATTACTTTCATCCTTTGATAAATACAATCATCAATCCTTGCATCCTAGCGTTCAATTAAAAAGAGATTGGATCACCTTTTTTTATAATTTATCCAGATATTTGTGTAAATATGAGCTGACAATAACAAATTATGTACTCGTTAAAGTCCATGGAAATTCAGTATTAAAAAGTATCTGGAATTGTCTAACTTGAAAATGTGTATATTGATATTTATTTTATTGTAGATTGTTTTGGCTTTACTGATTTGAATTCATTATGCTGCTATCTTTTTAAAACCACATTTTTTTACACACAATATTTACATGAATGAAACTGAGAAGAGAGCGCATCAAACTTGTTATTTGTTCAAATTAATTATCCGGTTCTAATGAAAGGTTTATTGTTTTAGTAACTCCATTGTTTAGGTCGACACGGCAGCTAGTGTTTTTCCGCTTTGTATTTGTAAATGTAGATTAATAAACATCTTGGCGTAAGGTACAAGTAAACTCCGTCTTCGGCAAACTAAGAGAACAGATAAAAACATTTGAGCAAAAGTTGGAAAGAGGCAATCTATCCACCGATAAGAGATGCCATCGAATCGATCAAAGCGCTCTATCAACTGTCGGCTAGCCGGACTCGAAACGTAGCCAAAAACCTCGGTGAAAAACCTCGCAACAAGGCGGACAAGGAAAGCGAGGAAAAAATTGCGAATGGTCATACTATAAAACCGAACGAAAAAAGGTCGACAAATCAGCCACAAGTGACAAAAATAGACCACAAGGACAACAACAACACTTGGATGAAGGTTTTTAAAAAATAAAAATAAAGCAAGCAACCAAGGAGAAAAATTGTACCGGCGCAATTGTGTTGACAGCGAGGGCTGAACTTTCCTATGAACTTTCCTATCAGACGACAGAGAAAACAGGCCTATTTGAAAAGACAATTGGTAACAATGTTGAGATTCGGAGTCTGACACACCGCATTAATCTGCAAGTAAAGGACATCGACGAGGCTACGACGAAGGAGGCTGATCTGCGAATCAGCCATACATCAATACCACCTCAATGACATAGACAATTAAGACAAAATTAGCCTGAAAAACGTCTACGAACACACCTAAACGGCACGATTAGCTTGCTTGCAAGCAGTTCCCACAAAATTTTAAAGTCAGGCAGATTCAAAATAGGATGACTATACTGCCGCCTCCGGAAATGAAACTATATGTTTCAGATGTCTTGAATTTGATCACACTGCACCCCAATGCAAAAGTGAGATGGACGGATCCAAGCAGTGTAGAAAATGTAGAGAAGAAGGCCATATACCCAAAAATTCTCGATAGCAACAACTGGATCTGCGATAAATTAAGACATGCATCACTTTAGATATGTGGGAAACATGCCATCCAAGATACCAATGGCCAGGCAGATGGGTATGTTCGTGCAAAAATAAAAACAAGACTACTACGCGCGGCCAAGTTGGACTATAATGCCAGAAAATGTGAGTGCAGATTCACACTGCAGATGAGAACAGAAACAGTTCCATTGATAACACAAGACGAACTTCTTAATGCATGCAAGAAGATAGAAATCAACAGAGCGCCTGGTTCTAAATAAGGCCGTTCAAAAGTTATAAGTCATATTTATAACAACAATGCAAATGTGTATGAAAGAGGGGGTTTTCCCAGAACAATGAAAGCTGCTACATTTGACTACCTCACCAAAAAGAAACAAACCACCTGGAAAACCAGCATCATATCGCCCAACGGGGAACCAAGGAATTTTGTGCAATAGCGACACTGGACATTGAGATTCCCTTTAACTCAGGATGTTGTTCACTTATAAGATCACCAGCTAAAATTGATACACCAAACTACTTGCGAAAGATTGATTTCAGCTACTTCATCAATAGAAGGTTTAAATATAAAACCACGGGAGTCCCACAAGAATCGATACTGGAATATCATGTGGGACGGGATTCTGCAAATAACATTGCCACCAGTAAAAAAAAATTGGTTTCGCTGACGACATCGCCGTTGTAACTTTTGTTAATATCTGCCGACGTAGAATTGGATCACAAAACGGAAGCTGTCTTGGTAACCAGCCGGAAAAATGTAGAATACGTGGACATAAGGGTAGGAAATCAACTATTGGATCAAAAGACTATATAAAATACCTATAAGTAGTACTTGACAATAAAATAAGATATGTTATATGCCTCACATCGACCATTCCATGAATTCCACCAAGTAGCACTTTCCAGAATACTCCCAAGCATCGGAGGACCCGGATATGCTAGAGGAATCATAATATCCAAAGTAGTTAACTAATACGCTGCCTTAGTTTGGGTGGGGCCCTAGCGACAAAGGAAGCAAGGAAAAAGGTACCATCAATAGATCGACAAAGCAGCTTTTGTTATAGCCGAGATGATTCCCATCGATATCCTTGCGGACGAGATTCAGAGAGTCCATAATAGGACAACTTATACTAATCCAGAGTTAAAAACCTCAACGATGAAGAAAGAGCGACATCAATGACCAGATGGCAAGCTCGGTGGAACACCACTACGAAGGGTAAATGGAAGGACAAACGAAAGGCATGGAAACTGTAAATACGATTTGACGCAGGACACAGTGCCTGTAGGAAATATCTAGACCGCTTCTTCAAAATACTTCATCTCTTTGCCCAGACATCATTTTCCATGAAGAAGGAAGAAATCAATAAGCTGTCATTAATGCCAAGTGGCAAGGACACGTTAAAATATATTATTCATGTCAACTGTCGACAATGGGCATTTGTAACTTTGTATTATAAAAGAACCTTGGCACCTGGGTATAAAAACTGAATAGGAATTACTCTTGAAAATCAATGCTTTTTTGGACCACGAAAACAACTGGAAACATAAGTACCTTTACCTTTACGAGCAAATAAAAAAGATCTTATAAGATTTTAAGAGATCTATGGGTGCAAATTTACTTGTTCATTATATAATTTACCTTTTTAAGAACTTCAATTATCTACAGAGAAGCAATTCAATTGATCAAAAAAAGCGGTAGTAAATAAATTAAAGCACTCAATAAAGGTAACAAAACCGTTATAAGTGAAATTAAAATTGTTTGTGTCCTGACAAGAATTGCCACAAAGAGAAAACAATTTCCGCATGAAAAAATATATAAAACGTATATGCACATATCTTAATTGCTAAATATAAAATATAGGTATCTCCAAAAATATAAATAAAATATGGAAAACGTGATCAGAAAATACGTACAAGTATCTCTAAGAACGTAAAAAATTCAATTTTTTATTTTTTTTGACAGCATTTAGGTTTATATAGAAGAGAGACATACTATATAATAAAAGTAAATTCCAACCTCGTTTATTTTCAGATAAAAATTGCTGCTTCCAGCAAGTAGGTACGCAAAATGCCGAGTCTGATTATGACCTGCGATATGGGGTCGCTAATATCTTCGTGGTTTTTCAAGGAAATTCTTCAAAAATGTTGTAGTATATATGTATAAAATATTCTCAAAGTTTCAATAAATTATATTTATTTTTTATTCTATTAAAACCGTTGAGAAAACGTAAACGAGTGCTAAAGTGGATTCTTTTCATTGAAGATTAGACGAACTGTAATGTAGGCGGGGACATGATACAATCTGAAAGCGTTGAACTGTCTGCAAAGTGCGCAGCGAGCAGATTGATCTTACCTAAAGAGCTTACAGCTGGGATGTCAGGCTGAAGGACGATACAGAATTTCGATACTTTTGGTTAACGATCAAAAGTTTTCATTACCTTTGGTACATTGTAGCATTTTTTCCTCAGTTTTTGCTTGTATTGATATTTCATATGCTTAAGAAAGGCATTGCAATAATTCATGGCTCGTTTGAACTTTTATCGGTTTTCCTTTTCGTCTCGTAGGACCGAAAAATCCTTTCTGTAATCCCGACAACCTCTTTACAGATCGAGTCGTACCACGCGTTTTCTTTTGGTTCGATGAGGGATAAACGATCTCATTCCGAAAAGAATAGTTCCTGTGATCATATCAGCAGCGGCATCTGCGTCGTTATCGAGGAAACATAAGGACCAGTTAAGAAGAATCTTAAAGATGTTGTTAAGTCCACTGCTTATTGTCATACAGTTTTCAAGGAATATTTTCTTTAATTGTGTGGTCAGTATGTCTCATACAAAATTTCGTATGGTATACTCGTACATACAATATCTTCATCCTATTTTGAGCAACTACATATATATAACGAGCTAAGTATAATAATTTTCACCAATGACTTTATATAGCCCCGCTAGAAGTTATCAAATCACACGATCCCGGTAATCTATGACTAGTTCATTTCACGGTGTAATGTTATCGTTGGATCAAGCCCTCAGTAAGTCAATGATTTCATGGGCAGGTTGGCACGAAGTGCCATGGGTCATGTACAGTTAGACTGTATGTGGTATTATTTACATAACCCATTTATTGATTGTGCATTAAGATTTAATCTTTAATAGTACAAAAAACTTAATGCTACAGCGATTAAGCTTAATAAAAAAATTGTAGCTTGTATAGATTATAATAGGAATGGGAGTAGTTAAAGGAATAGATAGGAGAAGAAAGAAATGTACATACAAAATAAAAGTAATAATAGTAATTTTTGGTTCAGAGAAAGTAAAACATTATAGCTTTTTTGAATTCTTTTTGGTTGGCCACAACTTTAATGGGAAATGGAAAATAATTCCAAAGTTTAATCGAGTAGCCAAAGAATAGACGGAATAATGAAATTGGGGTGTAATAATGTTCAGTGTTCTGCTAGAACAAGCTTTACAATACAAATAAGATGGCGTTTTTTTTTTTATTATTTTTTTTTTTTTTTTTTTTTTTTGATAATTAATTTTGTGCAACAACACTCAGTTTCTGGCGTTGAAGTCCTGTTAAAGAAAATAATCAAGTGAATTTTTAGAGTATGTCAAGTAAGATCAACCTTTACGAAGAGGTTATTCATATTATTCATAATATTTAAAGATACCATCTATTTCAATACTAAACTATTGTAGGTCAGCTTCAGTGCTGTAAGACGCTTGGTCAGCATTATTGCTGATACGTGTGCTCAGGTGTAGAATAATGACCCAGTCTTGTCGTGGGATCATCCGGTTAGTGTCAGCTGTCATCAGAAATGAATTTTTCGTGGGAAACAATTTGTTTTAAATTAACTTGCACCAGCGAGTATGTATGTTAGTACATGCGTGAGGTACACCTGATTGCCTCGTACTTATATTGCTATTGCTCGGTCCTCTCAATCGATAAATTTGAATGCATTTTTTTCTATGATAAGTATATGTAAGGCTTAAAATAGATTTTATGTTTTGACGTTTCGCAGTAAGAACGTGCAGTTTATTAAAGAGAGTGATTTCTTCTTATAGTATAGTGATCTTTTTAGTGAATTAATTAGTAGTTATCAGTATCCATTTCACACGAAAACATTTTGCACTATCGAACGATGTCGAATACCAATTAGAACTAACGTTCTAATTTTATTTTTTATACAATACTAACCGAATAATATCACATATGTATGTATGTAAGTATAAATAAGTGAATAAATATGGGAATGAAATATCAAATCACAGGGAATGATTTTCTCAAGCTGTGAGCAGTTCTCTGAGTTACCGTAAGTGACCTCCCAATTATTACAGGGTTCATCAATAGTGACTTTTGAATTTCCCGACATTCAACTGTAAAACAACACTGCACCCGTCGAATTGGCTATGAAGAATCAAGACAACGCACGGGTGTAATCGTAGTCGCCATGGCAAAATTTAATGAATTGGGTTACGAATTGCTTCCTGATATACCAAGGGATATTTGAGAAACTTTGCACGAGTTGTATTGAGCTTAAAGCAGGTTATGTTGAGAAATAAACATTTCATTCAAAATGCCACGGACATATTGATCCATACTTGTATTTGAACTATAATTTAGAACCCCCTTGAGACTACTTTTGTTAAGTTCAGAGACATACCGGCCTAAATACTGGTTTAATCTGGAAAAAAAAATTATTAATTTGGATTTTGTCAAAATTTCAGTTTCGTTCTATCCGAAAGCAGAAGTATGACCACTGTATAAGAAGGAAGCAGCACTTTAGTAGGTCTGAGTTAAAATGAAAACTTGTAAAAATTTAAACAACCGGTTGGTAACTCACTTACGCTTGAGTCACGGCATCAATCTTTTTATATTATTTTTTTTTTTTTCTAAGACGCGCATCTGATCTATAAATGTGTGTTTTTCTCCATTGAAGATCAATATATGGGAGTCCGTTCCTAATCTCATATGTAATGGCACACCGCCGGATGAAGGGGTAAAGGCAAGTTCGTATAACTGCACACCTTAAGAATTTCAAAGGAGAAAACTGTCATGCCAATTTGAAAATTAACGAATGTTTTGACAGTTTTTTATACTAATTATAAACTGAGAAATTATAGAAATAAAGTTTTACAACAGAATTTTTTTAGGAATGGTCAAAAATTTTTCTGGTAGAGTGAGCTTTGTATATTTTCAAAGTTTTATGAATTTAAAAGAACTTTCTATTTATATAAATTTCACTCTTTAAAGCTGCCAAATTTGATTTGTATCGCAGTTAGTAAGACACAAAAAATTAAAGCACAATAAGTCTTGTGTTTGTTTGGATTTTGAAATTGTAAAGGTAAAGCGTTTTCGAAGGAAGCAGCAAAAAGTTCAATGTGTATGTTGATCCAGAAAAAGAAGAAGCAAGGACTACGTAAGAGCGCTTAACTTAGCGTAATAGTTTATGGTACTGTCCTACAGCTGCTTAAAGCAAAGCAGTTACTACAGAAACCTCTTTCATTATCAGAAAGAGGTGTATGTACATTGTACAGATATCTTACTTTAGAAGGCTAGGCTTAGCCATAAATAAATACTGAATTCTTGCTGGACAAGCATTTCTAAATGACCAATGTTAGTAATTCAATAGTATAGTTAGAGTATCATATTTACAAAAGTATTCCTAGTCTGGATTCCTGTTAACACGGAATCAAAGGTTCAACTTCCAAGGCAACATTGCTAAAGAAGTTTTCGTCATATTAGGTGACAAGGAATTTAAAACTGGCAAACTTATTAGATAGGTATATGAGAGCTATTAAAATAGACAATCAATATAATTTTATATTTTCTCTTATAAAAATTTACTCCATGACATTTTATCTGTGTACTAAGCCGATCTCAATTCATTTTCAAGTGTAATTTTTGCAATAGCACTCCACATTTACAAATACTCTAAAAGAAACATTAAATGGAAACTTTCTTAAAGCAAGTGGCTCATGTGATTTAATTCTGGCAATAAGGTCAGGTCTCTGTGTTCTTCAAATGTTTTTGTATCAAAGTTAGTATTTAATAGAATGAACTTCCTTTTGGGAAATAAATCGACGGCTATCAAAAGTAACAACACCACCAAACACGTGAACATGTGCAGAGAAAATTTATTTATTCAGCAGTACAATTCAAACCGTGTCTAACACTTTCATTCCTAACACATACATAAATATAATACATATATTCTTATGTACGGAAAGGAGGGAATACAGATACACAACACCCTCAAAGCCAAAATTCATTCACATTTGCAAGTTCAACTTCAAAGTCTTGCAAAAGGTATAAATATAATTGATTTTTCTCAAAAATAAAGGATGGCAAAGGATTCAAACAGCGGTATGGGAATGCAATAAAACAAGTATGCAGTACTTACTGGTCCAAGGTTTTCAAATCCATATTGAGTTGCTATTTGATGAGCTAGATCATTCTCCACACTTCGTCGAAATCTAACTAGAAAAGAACTGGTGAAAATATCATTGGCGGAACCTGCACGCGAAGTGCTCAATGCACCATTAATCGGGAAAACTAGGCAAATCACTCCCAAAAGGGACACCCATACTAATTTCATTGCACGGAAATTAATAAATATCCACACAAACTCACTTTGCCCCTTACGTTTTTTTATTTTTAATATTTAAAACAATTTTCTTATTTACTCTGCAACTAAAGTTGGAATGTGTGATGTGTGAAGAAATAAAATCCTTTCGGCTAAGATTTCTAAATACCAATATGTGTTTACTGATGACAAAGGCTACAAATTGCAATATCCCACATTTAGTTAATAACAATTTAATATGCTTATAGCAAATTTGGGAATTTTTTCCCCTTTTTTTTTTTTTTCACCCGCGCAATGTATCCGTTCGATTAAACAGCGACCTAACAAATTCAAGTCTCAGTTTGGAAAATCTTTTGGTAGTCACCTATATACTCGAGTGGCTTTCTAGCTGTGGCATTTTTCTATGCGAGAGAACCAACTTTTTGGCTCCATGGAGAAGAAATGAGCTTTTCTGGTTTATGTGTGCGCGTTGATTGCGTAGGAAGTAGAGTGGAGTAATGTATAGCGATAAGCTTTGCTTTTGTTTGTATTAATGGAAATGAACATTAACTTGTAAAAGTAAAATATTTTAAAGCCCCTGCCAAAGGAGCAAAGACGTCACCACTTTTAGATAAAGTGTGTTTTTTCCTTTTAACATAATAACATTGTTTTTGCATATGAACCCGTACAGTACGGATACATCCTGCCAGGAATTAAACTGGAATACTACAAAACTCAGAGGGAAAGCGCTGATTAGCTTTTGCTTATTTGCATGTTAGATGGCATGCGTATCTGAGAAGGACAAGCTGTTACTCAAAGACTACGTCTTGTGCGAATTACAATAATATTTTCAACCATCTGTTTGCATTTCAGATGAGATATTTTGCTAATTTTCTCTGGGTTATATATTTACATATGTATGCTAGAAGTAGATAGAAATTTCCATTTATGGAATTTAATAAATTTAATGTATGTATGCCTGCATCGGTATATACATATTAATGTGCATTTGTATGTATGTACACATCTATGACGCAGAAGTCGTCCAGATGCGAATATCGCGAAAAAGTGTCATTCATAAACAAGAAATTTTGAATGAAGTAAAAGTATGGCAAAACAGTATGTGTTTCCGTATGCAGTTAATGAGACTATACATATAATACCCGATTGGAGGCAGCTTCTCCCCCAAAAAATAAAATAAAGTTTCGTTCGACTAGAAACAGATATGGCATGCACATCCTTTGATGTACGTACATTTATTTTAAAAATTTTAAATTGACTGCTTAAAAAATGGATATCTGATCAAGTGAAGGTTTTCTGACGTCTCAGGAAGTAAAACTGCAGGTTGCTTACTGACGTCGTGACGGGGAATAAGTGATACAATACCCTGCGACACTTGCTTTGAAAGTAATGACGATTTCGCGGAGCAATATTTCTGTGAAATTCCGACTTACGCTCGCATCAGGCTTCAGATACTCGGCGTTCACGTTGAATCAGCACAAAAAATATTTTAACTATACTACTTATGTCTTATTCTAATACTCGTATAATTCCTCAATCTTTTAGTAGCTTCTAGTAACTGCAGGCTAATGTGTGCACAAACTGAATAGTTACAGAGAAAATTGACGGGATATAATTATCACACTTGTATCAAGCGATATTGTGTCAACTTCCCCTAGTACAAGTATATATATATATGACCGTGCAAAGAAACGGTTGATTATTGTCCAGTTAATACGGCGCATTAGGCAAAAATACAAAATTTTTATATTCACTGGATTAACAAATGTTTCGTTTTGGTCAATAATACATGGGCTGTATTATGCCGTGCCGTGCCGTTTCTAAGAGAGGGCACCACTTGAATTAAATCCATACCATTTTCAGTTAGTACTAACCTTCAAAAGATACGTGTATAAATTTGATAGCTGTCGGATGATTAGTTCTCGAGATATAGCGTTGTGAGTGAAGCAACTTTTGTTACAATGGATAAAACTTGGCTCCATCACTTCACACCAGAGTCAAGTCGGCAGACAGCTGAGTGGCGAGCAGGAGACGAACCTCGTCCAAAGCGATCAAAAACTCAACAGTCGGCTGGCAAGGTTATGGCATCCGTATTTTGGGATACACATGGAATAATTTTCATCGCTTATCTCCAAAAGGGGCAGACTATCAACAGCGACTATTACATTGCGTTGTTGGAGCGTTTGAAGGACGAAATCGCAGAAAAAACGGCCGCATTTGAAGAAGAAGAAAGTGCTGTTTCATCAAGACAATGCACCGTGTCACAAGTCGATGAAAACGATGGTAATGAATTTATATGAATGAATTCGGCTACGAATTGCTTCTCGATCCACCGTATTCTCTAGATTTAGCCCCCATTGACTATTTCCTGTTCGCAGACCTCTAAAGAATGCTCGCCGGAAAGAGATTTAAGACCGATGAAGAAGTAATCGCCGAAACAGAGGCCTATTTTGAGGCTAAACCGAAATCGTACTGCAAAACAGGTATCGAAAGATTGAAAAATCGTTTCAATCAGTGTATCGCCCTCGAAGGCAACTATATTGATAAAAAAAAGTTGAATTTTGCAATTTCAGCCCATGTGTTAATTTTGTTTGTAGAGCCAGTCAAAGTTGAATAATTTTTAAGGTCACCTAAAAATTGATATTTTTTTTGTTAAGTTTGAATGAACAAACTAAGTACTTTTAATAAAATCATTTCTTTTTCATTTTCTGTAATAAATGTATCTGCTTATTTGTAAAATCAAAAATGATCGCGGTTGTTTTTTTTAGATTTTTTTTATAACTACCTTATTTACTTTAATATTTTTTCAAACACTCTTTCCGTCAAACTTTTTCGACTTAAGATTGAGTTTAAAAAAAAGGTCAGAAAGGGTCCGACTTAACAACAGAAAATTAACTTCTATATATTCGTAAATACCATATGCTTAAAAACTCAAATATGGTAACATGTATCCCTTTGTGGTAGAGAGATTTTATCTGAAGAGGTCTGCATTCTCTCTCTTTATATACATCTCCCCCTCTCTCTCTCTCTCCTTAGAAGAGTACAGCAATGTGCAAAATTATAAATTCAAACCAAAGTTTCATTTTTCTTGTAATGAGGAACAAACATTTATTATTGGTTTTGTTCCAAAATATATGATACCAACTTAGGGATTAACATTACGATTACGAATCGCGGTAAAAAAGAATTACAGCATTACATCAAACGGTTTTATTGTACTAAAAATATTAGCTTAAAATTAAAAATGGATATTTCATACAACAATTTATTAGAAATTTTTGTAAACACCTCGAATAAAAAAGAGTTCATGTATTCCGTAAAATATTATTAACAATTTATCAGTGGAAAGGTGTCCGAAATTAAAAAAAACTTATCATAAATTTATGCGCATCTTCAATCAAAATAGGTCACAGCTTATAGATTGAGAAAGAATTTCAAAAAGAACAAGGAATGGTTAGAAAATTTTCTTTATATTGATATTGAAGGAACAGAAGTAATGTGTGATTTACCAAGTATATCAAAGTCATCAAGAGGAAAGCCAAGGAAATCAATAACTGCGTGCTTAAATTTTAAAAAAAAAAAAAAAAAAAAAACTGATAAATGCTACCGAAAGCATAAATACTCAAGACTTTCTATGCCTTAGCAATACAATATGATATAATAAAAATCATGAAAAGTTGATGTAGCCAGCGCAGTCTCTGCCGAAAGTTCACTGTGACTCAAAAGAATAAAAGAAAGCATTTCTACTCCACAAAGGGATCCTATCAATTATGATAGTGATAATGCATTGGCTTTGTTTATGGATTTGAGTCTGTAAAAAGGAAAATATAAGATTTTGAAATGTTCCCTGCAAACACAACGTAGATATTTCTCCAATATACAGAATTATAACAATTTCTAAAAAAAAGCGGTTCCAGAAAATTACAAAGTCACAGAAATATCAGCCAAAGTGAAATTTCAAGACATAATGGATCGTACTGTAAGGCGGCTTTTTGAAAGCAAATATAAAGGGGTTGTTATTGCAGTGCCCAGAATTAATGTAAGTAAGTGGGGTTATGATGCATCATCTGGGCAAGGTACTTACTAGCAAAAAATATATACACCAGATTGTGTAACAGATGCAAACATGTTTATGGTCTTAGTTGTACCACTGAGGCTTAACAGTTCAAATTGTGAACATTAAAGGAACCCGCGTCCATCATCAGTTTATTTTTGCAGAGCCATAATGTTGAAATACGCAAATGAATAAATGAATTTCATAAAAAATACAGTCAACGATATCTACACTCTGCCTGACTCGAACTGCATCTTTTTAAAATGCTATATTTTTTGATAAATTTTATTGTGCCAAAGTAAAAAATGTTGGAAAATACATCACTTTTCAAATTGTATCAGTAGTTTTCAATAGGTCCATTGAGACGGCTCAAGAAAACATCGCACGCTGCACGCAAGTGGCTCTGCGGTATTTTGACCTATTCCCGGCGAAATGCTTGTTTGTTGTTTGAGGTGGTCCAAACTTTGGTATTTTTTTAGTGCCAACCTCCGCCTTCTAAATACCCCAGAGAGAGAAATCCAACGGATTTGCATCCGGAGATTTTGCAATCCATTGTGTCGAAGAAATGAGGTGTGGAACATTGTTTTTTAACCAATCTTGGTTGACGCGCGCTTTGTAAGACGATGCCGAGTCTTGTTGAAATTTCCACGATCTTCGACCGAAATGATTGTTTACCCATGGCTTCTTAGATAGTTTCATGGTATACAATCGCATTAATTTTGACGTCACGGTCCAAAAATACGAGCGGAGAGCGACCATCGGCGGTTATGGCTGCCCAAACCATCACCATCGGTGCTGCCTGCTTTCTGGTGGCCGTCCGAAGGTGTAAATTTTCGAAGGACCTCTCTGGCAAGTAAACTCGGTCATTTTTCCATCCTTTCCTCTTCTGGAGAAGCCGAGGTTCTTCCGATCGCTTTTGCGCGTAGAGTTCACAAGAAGCTCTCGTCCTCCGTTGCTACTCCTTTTTTTGTAGAAAATGTACGTTATATTTTCTCACAGTTGTGAGACGGTCGGAAGACCCGCATTCGTACCTTGCAAAACGAACAATTTGACTTATTGCTTTATGAAACGGAAACTTTCATATTCCCTTGGGTTTATTGAAATGAGAAAGCGGTGTGCTTGCTATAGTGATATTTCGTCCTGCCGCAAAGACAATAAACCTAAGTCGATTGCCAGACGTGGTGTTGTGTAGACAATGCTTATTAAAAGTCCTATCAAAGATGGCTGTGATATCTGCGTGAAAGCAATCAACTTTCAAGCTTTCCATGTGTCGATCATAAGACAGTTACGTTGTCTTACTGACATGGTAACATTATGAAATAAAGTACTCGATAAAAATTTCTTGGCTTAAAGTTAACGTACGGCCGAAAATTGGAGTTAACGTATTCAACGAAGCTGTAACTGAGCGTGAATGTTGATAAAAAGTCGAATACTGATTTAGTACCGGGAGCTTAGTTTACTTATTACTTCCGCCTTCTTTTACTGAACGTCCTCCCCCATTAACCGAAACTTCAAATTCAACCTTAGATCTCGAAGCGTCGATATCTTTTGCAGAAATGGATAGGGACTCCAATTAATCCGAGGAAACTAAGCCATCGTTCTCCTCTTCTGACACTCTATCGGAAACGGAAACCTATGACGAACTAAAACGAGATCCTATACGATCAAAGGAAGAAAATAATCTCTTGGGCACGTGCTCAGAATTTGGGGACTCGAACAGCACCGTTGTGGAGACTGCTCTTTTAAATTGTGGCAATGATACGGTTTGTTCAGATTAATATCTTCGGCCGCACTTATTATATGCACGCAGTAGACATAATCCTAATCCAGGAACCATGAATCGTAGAAAACGTGGTTCGTGAACTTGGGACACTTGTGTACGCTCCTCTCTATAAAAAAGACAAAAATGAGATTAGAACTTGCACATTAGTGAAACGTAGCCTTAATGTATTTTTACTTATTAACCGTAGCGACCCCGTTGCCAGACTAGAGACTGCCAAAGGCTTCTTCTGGTTGACATCGGCATATTTTAGCCAAGATCATGCTGGCCTTCTCCCTTGTGATAGCCTAGAAATGGTGGTCCTGGAACCTGGACTCATTGCTCATTGCTTGCAAAATTGGCAATGAACCCACTTTTATAACAAGAAACCAACAGGCAGTTCTAGATATCATTGGAACTGGATTATATCATGTCAACACTGATTTTAAGGCCACAGATACATCCGGTTCAGCCTGAGTGAAACTCCAATTTTTGACAAAATTCAGAGGAATACTATCGGAAACACTATCCTCTGAACTCTCAATCAGGCTATGGCTGCTTCCTGCCCTCTTATTCCACTTAGAGGCAAGAAAAATCCGTACTGGTGGACATCAGCAATGTAACCGCTTAGAAACATTTGCATACAACTTTTCAACCTAACAAAAATACAAGAAAGGTGACTGACTGGGACTCATACAAATAATCCCCCAAAATACATATATATGTTACAAAAAAAAAACTGAGGAAGGCAAAGCGACAATCCTGGAGATCATAATGTGATAAAACTACAAAAACCTCTGAGGCATCGCGGTTAGGAAAAATCCTTTCTACAAATTCTATGATGCCTAGTTGTTTGAAAAAAACCGATGGCTCTTGGACAAGTAATGAGTCACTCAACTAACTACTGGACACTTACTTTCCAGGTAGCTCCCTATTCGCGGCTAGTAGCAAGCCAAACAGGACTAATGCAACCGTTACCAAAATTCATAGTCTGATTACAAAAGACAAACTGCTTTGGGCGCTACATACTCGCAGCTTTTAACCATACAAATCTTCTGGTCCGGAAGGTATTATATCCGCCAAGCTACAAAGGTCCTCAGATATTATCCCCCCTACGCTAGAGAATATCATGAGGGGCTGTGTAGAACTGACCTACATTCCGCTATCATGGAGAGAAATCAATTTAATTTTCATTCCCAAAGTCAGAAAATTCTCTCATGTTGTCCCAAAGGACCACAGAATTATAAGTCTATCATCTTTCCTTCTGAAAAACTCTAGAACGACTGATTAATATCCATATATCAGACAAACCAATTGGTTAGATCGAGCCGTTGGGAGTAAGCCCCCATAAAACTGATCTTATCGTATTTTCCTTTTTTTCCCAAAAAAATATAAAATTCCAATTATAGACCCTTAATAAATGGTACCAGTTTAGGCTTTTCCAACACAGCAAAATATCTTGATCTCATTTTAGATAGGAACCTAAGCTGAAAACATAACATTCAAGAAAGAGTCAAGAAAGCTACAGTTGCTTTATTCTCTTGCAAAAAAGCCATTGGGAACTACTGGGGCCAACCCAACGGCTATACATCTCGCAAAGAACAGTATTTCTATGCATAAGCGGAGCCCTACGTTTTACTCCCTCCGCGGCATTAGATATTCTGTTTCACTTAACACCCTGACATCTTCTGTAGGAAAGTAGCTGCGACTACAGCTATTCTCATTAAAGAGACTATACAGTGGACAAATAATTTATTTATATTATATTCTTAATATATTAGGAATCCATCAATTACACCTTACCTGAACTTTGACAAAGACTTTAATGTAAGCTCCCTTCTGGGAGAAAGATACTTTCATGGAAGACAAGTCAATCCACTTTAACACAAATGGATGTAAAACCGATAGCGGGGTTGATGGTCATGTTTTCTCAGATAAGCTAAATCTAAGCCTCTTCTTCCGTCTTCCAAATAACTGAAGTGTGGCCGTGGCTGAAGAAAAACGCGATATCTACAAAGGATATCCCATCTTTTCGGATAGTCAGGCCGCTATCAAGTGCCTGGAATCAGTCTCAAATTCTAAAACCGCCTTTAAATGCCGATCACAGCAGTTCAACCTTCTCCTTTGTTTGGTGCCGGACCACAGAGACATTTCAGGGAATTGTAGGGCCGACGAATACACCAAAATTGGAACGACTCTACCTATTCTACCGGAAAAGGGTAGCATAGGTATACCAATTGCTACGTGCAAATCAATATTAAAGCTAGATGCTTATTTAAAAACAAACTTTAGGTGCTCTCTTGAACCAACATGTCTAGCGACCAAACAGATCTGGTCAAGGCTGTATCTGAATCGCTCTTAGAGTCCGATCCTTCTAGATAAGAAAACATTTCAACGCCATCATAAGTGTCATCACAGGACACTGCCTTATAGGCAAGCATGCAAGAAGGCTTGTCTTCTTTACAAATGATTTATGTAGAAACTGCATGGACGAGGAGGAAGATGAGACAATCCTCCACCTACTTTGTACATGTCCAGCTCTCAAACAGAAAAGAAAACTTCACACAGGAGTCTTCTTTTACAATGACGTAAACGATCTACGTTAAGTGGGTTGATCTTTCCAACAGCCACTTTTATGTACCTACCTACCTTCGACTTCTTAATTGGGCTCTTTTTAGAACCATTGGGCATTTTCGACTCTTAAACCTTGCTACCAAGACAGGCCAGCCAATAGATAGGTGTTATGTTATGTTATGTTAATTTTTAGGCCCTTGGTAGAGAATCATAGCTATGAGAAAGTGAATTGACAATAGAGCAATAGTTTGCTTTAATATCAGTTTTTGCTAGACTAACGAATTTTGGACGTCAAAATTGTTCGATCTTAGGTGAATAGTAAGTCAAATCTTTTTTAATAATTTAGTCTCAAAAAATCAAAGTCCACAGAAATTGACCATCAGGACGTTTCAGCTCTAAAATGTAGCCTATTCTATACATTTTACTATAAGACAATTTCCTTCATCACTTTTGCACCGGAATTCTCAACTTTTTATTTGCAATTTATGTTATTTAAATGACAAATAAAAGAAAATACATATGATATTTGACACCACAAACTCGATTTATTTATCCTCATCACATCAAAGCCAATGTAAAATGTAATAAGTTCCCCTAACATGAGCACCAATCTATGTGCATACATATATGTTACGTGTGTACATAAATAATTGAATAAATGTGTGTATATATATTTTGCAGACTCCAGCATATGGATGTATGTATAATACATACGTACATGAAAATTTGTTTTCCTAAGCCTCAACAATTTCCATTTAGATAATTCGACATTTTCCAACGCTTTTGATAAATCACTGCTGCTGGTATAATGCACATAATAACATTAGACACTAAAGTATCTACAGAACGAAAAGTTAAACATGTTTATGTCAACGCTCTTTATAAAAACATAGATTTGAGCTCCTAGATTCTTGTTAACGTTTCCTTTAGGTCATATATTTAATAAAACCATATGTTAAGATTGTAAGCTAAATGACGTCAGCACATGATTTGCCAGACCATATTGAATGTTAGTTTTTAAGCCCTCTACATAAAAAAGATTGTGCATTGAATCTTATCTTTACTCGAATATAAATTAATTATTTAGATATCATAGTATCATATCTTATCATATCATACTCGTAGTTGGAAAGCAGTTACAAATTTACCAACAAAAGGATTCAACAATGTTGAACACAACAGTGTGCCCATTAACGCAAAAACTGCCCAAATAATGCCATAGCAAGCTTTCTTATCGGTGTGCATAATTTTATATGAAACCCTAGAAGTCCACACGTGTTTAAGGTTTGTATTTTGTTTGCGTTCTGCTACACACCCGCAACCCTTCCACAAGTATCATGGTATGGTGTTTCATTTCAACTTTTTTTTTTTATAAAAGCTTTTTTTTTTATAAATGTGCCATGCGCGCAACAAATGACAAGAAGAATGTATTTAGTTTAACTACACTAATGACGCTTTTCTGTAAAAAAAAAAAAAAAAAAAAAGAAATGTAGTGGTATTGTTAACATGAATGAATTTGTATAGAAGATCCTATAGCGACATGTTTGTGTTTAGCATTCTTACTTGACATTGAGTTGAAATGCTTTTTACTGGCTGGAATGCGTTTGGGCCATATGGAAGCCGGACTAAGAATAGATTTGATATTTTTTAGGGCATGCTTATAACCATTCTCCGCATTTTAAGCGGGAAAACAGGAGCAACGCATAAATAGGTTTAGGTCTTTATTCAAAAATAAAAAGTTCTGCTTTAGATCGTCATTATGAAGTCTATTACAATACGAATATTTACTTTTATTAAGGACTATTTCTTAAAAATTTAACGTGAACCATCTCTGAAAATAAATCTTTTTTTTTTAATTGGGGTGCGGTCAAAGAAGCAATAAAAAAAGGTAAAGCTGTACGTATATTTGTTTTAAATATTTGCAAGTTATATTGACTAGTGCATAAAGAGCTTGGCAGGGCATTCCATAACGAGTTGTACAGCTTAGGAACGAATTACGTTATTTTAGAGTGCATCCGAAAGTGTTGTACTGATGAGCTCTCATAGCGAGACGGATGTCACGGTTAAAATTTTGAAGGTGCGAAATGTTACTGGCGATTTCTATTTAACACTGGTGGTGGAAATAACGATAGAACAGAGTGAGAGACAAAAAAATACTTCGGTTTTAGAATTTGTATATTGTGTGAGTGATATAAGCATCACTTACGAATTTTATGGCATGGTTTTGAATCCTATCTAACAAGTACAGAGATGATTCCTCACTTGAGGAATCTTAGATATTTCGCATCATTTTTGGCGACAACGAATATGTGGTCATTCTAGCGTAAGTTGTCATTGACACACATACCGAGAAAGTAAAATGTTTGGGTTTCAACAATACAAGTGCCATTCATGCACAATGGCTGGGTGTTTAAATTTTGAAAGCAAAAAATTCCACTCTGTTGATAATTCCACTATTTTTATATGGTGTTAATATGGAAATCTAAAGTGCTTAACATACACTGCCGTTCCCGTTCTATACCCGAAGAGCACGGTCGTAAGTCCGGAAATGAAGATGAAAAGCAAAATGTACTTTCGTCAGCAAAGGAATAAATTTGATTAGAAGTAGCAGACAAGAGACCATTGATCTAAATTAGGAAGAGTGTCGGAGGCAGTACCATTCAAGAAAACTTCAATTGAACGTTTCAAATAGTAATCCATTAAGGAAGAGACCCATCGAAACCAAATGCACGCATTTGCAACAGAAGAGCCTGATGCCAAACCCTGCCAAATGCCTTAGAAATATCAGCTGCAACTATTTTGCTTTCGCCAGAAAGACATGCCATCAAATCACCAGTGGAGCTGTTGCTACGAAAACCGTACTGCCGGTCATTGAGACGTTTTCTTGTTTCAAGAATTGCATGAGCTGAAGGTGTATCAACGCTTCCATGACCTTGGAATAAAGGGAAGTAGTGCAATTGGTCTGTATGTCGAGAGAGAAGAAAATTTGAGATTTTTAGGGACGGACTGGACAAATGCAATTTTCATCTACTCGGAAAAGTTTTAAAGAGGAGGATTTATGAAAAAGTTTTCGCAGTAGTTCTGATAACGTGGAAGAACATATGCCATTTGGACCAGCGGATCTATTTATGTTGAGATCTTGTACTACCCGAGTACGCAAGTGGATTCTTCACATTGAAGATTCGATGCAGTAAAGTATTGACGGGGGCAAAGCAATATCTAGAAGTGTTGAATTAGCATCAGATACATAGTTGGATTGTCATTATAAATGAACGTTTGAATGGGGTATGAGACAGAATTTCTAATATTATTGACAAACGATCAAAACGTTGGTTTGATACTCTTCATTCGATGAGGGATAAAGGCTTTAATTCCAAAGAGAATAGTGTCTGCGATCATATCAGCAGCGGCATATACGTCGTTATCGCGGAAACGTAACGACGAGTTACAATACCTAAAAAAGGTGCTAAGTCCGGTCGATTTGATTTTCTTGTATTGCCATACGGTTCTTTTAGGAATCTTTTCTCAAACTATTGGCGGTATGACTACTAACGTCAGGTATTCGTTTGGGCTTATCTACAATATGGGTCAAGTTGTTTTCAGCAGCAAAACTCTCAACAAACCGTCCTTTGGGTGTTGTCTGTCTAGTATGTCGAAGCCACCTAAAATTGTGTATATTGAAATGGCCCGCAATAAACATTTTAGTATGAGGATACGGAGATACAATGCACCTCGTTGAAGGTGGAATTTCTCTCCAATTTTAGACCTATGTAAATAAAGCAGTAGTGGATAATTTGCTTACAGAGATGGAATTTAAACCACATGAAATTGAAGTCCATATTGTAACAGAGATTACATTGTGGTAGAGTTTAGTAAGCTACATCACTACGCACCTCAATGGCGAAACTGCCGCGAGAGAAAAATAGTGGCATTATTTTGAAACCAGATAGGTTCACATCAGAGTGATCTGAGAGGTGTGGGCGGAGGTCTACCTGTGTTTCACTAAGTGCCAAAACAGCTGGTCTATTATACTTCTTAGCCTGCGAATATTTGCTATATCCACTTTTAATTCCCGAGCCATTGTAAAAAACAAACACAAACATCGACGATACGAAGCAAGGCTGCAAAGTGAAAACTCTGATGGAGTTTGAAAAGAAATCTTAGGAAAATAATTAACAAAATTTAATGCTAAGACTTATTATGGAACAAATATAAGACGGTATTTACGGCCTATAATTCCGCAATTAGAAATACAAAAAGGCGCACATGGAGCAAGTTCTACGATATCATTACGATCTTCTGCGAGCTGTTAGAAACACTTAACAATGGAAATGATCTTCTACGAAAATCAGAGTGCAGTTTCATACTGAGCGCAGAAATTCCAGGATTGTCCTTACAAACTGATTTCACACAAAATACAATTCCTATTCGTGAACAAGAAGCAAAGTTAATAAATCTTCTTTAGGCCCAAAGGCTTTGAGCCAATCAGTCTCACTTCGATGTTCGCTAAGGTAATGGAAAACGTTATCGATCTGTACATTCTAGTTTCCTCCTTAATTAGAATGTTTTTTAAATAAATATCAATTTGCATATGAACTGGGTAAATTGACGATAACAGCCTTGCAATATCTCGTTACCAGCATTGAAGGACTGCCAATGCACATTTTAATGCATTTAAGCTGCAGCGTAAGACAAAGAATTTAGCCCTCAGATTACAAAACAAATATATTATTTTGGCCCATTGTAATGTTTACAATTCTATCTGACTTTTCTTCTGGATTTCTAACACATGGGTGGCATCCAACATTTTATGGGGAGACTAAATTATTGGTGGAAGTTGGCTTGTTGTTAATTTCTCTCAGGCGAGGCTGGAATTCGAACACTGAACCTCCAAATTTAGAAGCTAATCCGCCCCGGCCACCCACTTGTTACCACCCAAGACTACGTATATCAGAACTGCAAAAACTGTAATTCATTTGAATTCACGTGAATTTGTTTTTATTCAATGAATGAATGACTTCACCTTAAAATAAATAAATCAGCACTCCTTTTGAAGTCATGATTAGCCAATCATTTTCTTCAATCAATATCTTGAAGTCAAAATGAATGCAGGCTTGTTGATATATTGTAGATTTGTGACTTCAAAAAACCCACAAAAAGAAGTCTGGAAAGGTTAAATCAGGCAATATTGCCGTCCAATCCAGTCATCGTTTACCAACAACGTATTTTTGTTATTCAGATTTAGTCCGAAAATGGGCGATCTATAAAAATAAGATTTCATTAAATTCGTAAATTTTTCAGTGTGGAATTCGTGCAATGCTGAAACGTTTAAAAAAAAAAAACTAGTTCGATATCAGGTAAAACTCCATATCATGATGAACGACTAGGACGTACACGCCAAAACATAACCACTCCGAGCAAGCCACCTCAATTCGTCGCCTCGCCTCACTTATGGCACTTAACGGTGAATTTTAAAAGTTTATCTTCACTTGCACGCCTTTAAAATCTTAATTACACGGAAATTGAAGCCTTTGGACCATCTACGACGTCGCCGATTTGTTAACTGGATGCTGGATCACCAGAACAATTTATCATCAAATTTGATCTTTTCCGATAAAGCCTATTTTTGGATGGAGGGGTACGTAAGTAAACAAAATTGTCATTTCTGGGGACCGGAACCCAAACGAGATTCACGAAAAACCAATCCATTCAAAAAAGTTTGTAGGTTCCCTCTGGCAAGCAGAGGAGTGAACTCACTTCATTCACAGCGCCTCTCTTCACTAAACAATCTAACTTGGGTGTTAGTGACACAAAAGCCAGAACTAACAAATTAAAAATACTAATATCAATTAAATAAAAATTAGTTATTGTTATTGTTATTGACGTTCGTATAAAAAACATTAAACTAATTCACGATGAAAAAATTCATTAGTGGCGGAATGTAACGGCCGCTTTGGAAAATATTGACTCCATGCCATTTACACACACATCTTCTATTGCTTGAGTATAAAGACAGGGTTCGTACCCTTAGCAAGTAACCACAAACCTAATATTTTCGGCAGAACATCCAGATTTTTACCCGAAGCATCCCATTACAATGGATTTTTACAATGTGAAATCGTTGGTTTGCATTCAAAAGTTAAAATAAAAGTTTATTTTTTTCTATATTTGTATGTATATCAGTTTAACCAAAGCAATTTTACGTTTTAATTGTGATAAATACAATGTCATCACAAATAATGCTCACAAATAAATTCAATCAATAATGTCACTGCAGGTAATCAACCATTGCTCAAGAAAGTGCGAAATCAATATGGGAAATTCGATGACATTATTAAAAATTTTAGGCGAAGACGATCGCCGATTTTTATACAAATTAATTCGAAAATATACGAGTAGATAAGCCGTCGCTTTTCACATAAAGTCTTACGACATCTGATTTTGATAATATGTTTGCGCTTACGTACCTTCTTTCCAAAGTCATGGAAAGGCTGATAAATCATCAGCTCATAAAATACCTCGAAACACGATCACTGCTCAATGGCCGTCAGTACGGTTTTTGTAACAACAGATCCACTGTTGATTTTATGGCATGTCTCACCGAAAGAGAAGCCAAAGCGTACATCAACCTAAGGAAATCAAGAAAGCTGCACTTGATATTTATAAGACATTTGACAGAGTTTGGCATCAAGTTTTTTTTTGGAAATGCGTTCATTTCGGATCGACTACTCTCTTTTTCAACGGATTAGAAATCAAAATGAAAAATGACTTCCTTTTGTGGCGTTCCAACAGCATTTCGGACATGCAAAACCGCCGTTCGACGTCTCTCGGTTTGAGTTCATATGGAACCTAATTTACTTGCTTTTGAATATATCCATCTGCTTTTAAACGTTTTGAAATGACTGCTTGAGTGACACCCAAAGATTCTGCGAGCTTTTCTTGTGTTTGTCAACAATCTTCATAGAGTAATGCTTCCAGTTCTTTATCTTCAAACTTTTTTGGCTGCCCAGGACGTTCATCGTTTTTCAAGCCAAAATCACCCTTTAAATCACTTTTAAATCGTGCAAACCACTTTTGACACGTTTGCTCAGCTAGCGCATGTTCACCATAAACTTCCACCAAAATACGATGACTTTCGGCAGCAGTTTTCTTCATATTAAAGTAACTAAGAAGAACTCCTCGCAAAAACACTTTTTCAGGCACAAAGTTCGACATATTTGAGTGAAAAAAAATTATTGTTGTTTACGCTTCAAATGAATGACATATACTGAAATGACGTACAATGACAGTAGCTTTCCAACGCATGTTTCAATGGAATAATAGCAATAAAATAATACAAGTTACGCCATCTCTTAGCAAACCGCACGAATATAGACATGCTGAGAAATGCAGCATTTCGCCAACTTTCGCCAACCCCAGACAAAAGCATAACAAAAGTATATTAATAACCTCAATCTTAGGACCTGATCTGTACGCGATTAAGTCACCTGCGTACGCTATGGCATGGTGAAGTGAACCTATCTGATCACTTGTGTATGTCAATGTTGAATAAGATTGGAGAATTTACCGCTCCTTGTTACAGACCGTTTTTAACATGAAATTTTCTAGCAGGAGTCACATCGCCATTTTTCACGATGAACTGTCTATCTGTGAGCATATTGAAAAGAATATACAGAAGTGGTTTACTAATGCCCATCCTGTTCAGCTAGAAGAAGAGTCCCTCTAACCATACGGTTTGGAAGGCTTTTTCCAAGTCAATCAGGCAGGCACCAGTGCACTGGTTCTTGCCTTTGTTCCAATGGATATCAGAAACCAGTTTAGACGCGGCATGAATGACATCATGCCCCGCCTTGGAATCGAATTGATTATCCGGAACTATATTTTTGTCCTCCTACTTAGTCAGGACTCTATTGATCACCTTTTCGAAAACCTCACAAATGTTTGGAAGAAGACTGTCGAGCGGAGATTCGCCGGATTGGACATATCTTTATCGCTTTTGTGTATGGGATGTACCACCGCAGTTTTCCAATGCGCTGGATAATTGGCATTATTCGTTGCATTATTATGAATGTCCACCGCTTCTATTGGGAGATGTCAAAGCACAATCGATTTTCCAAGTCAGGGTTCGGACCAATGATGTTATTCGCCTTGTACACTTCCTGGAAAGTCGCTTTATTTGCGGGAACATATTCGGGTTGCTGGTGTTTACAGCCCGAATTTTATTGTTCCAATACAAACTTCTAGAATTTCTGTAGTTTTCCTTTATTAATGTTTGAAGGTTTTTAATCCACGACATCAGTGTCATAATCTCCGGGTTATGTCTATCAGTAAACTGTCAAGGTTTTTAATCTTGACAGTAGTCTATTTTTATGTCGGTGCAGTGCGTCAATAGTTGCGTTGAGGAATAAGCCTTCGTTTTCAGTGTGTTGGTATAGAGGTATTATTTTGTCCATCGTTCGTTTGATTTTCTCGTTCATTAGTCTTAAAGACCTGTCAATCTCCTCGTTTGACAGATTTCTGTTGGACGGTGGGTAGAGCGAATTCGGGGATAGTGCTCTTGTCAGCATTCTTGAGAAGTGTGTTCAACGCACCCTACATAGCAGAAGCATCAACCATTGGCGAATGGACAATGAAATCGAGTTTTTTACACAAAATGGAAAATTGTACAGAACACTGGATAGCGCGAATTGCTCTCGAAATATGTCAGGGAGTATAAATATCAGAATCCCAAAATGTTCAAATAAGTTCATCAGTTGAATTTGAAATGTGATTTATCAGAAGTGATAAATTGGTAAAAGATTAAGAGAAATAAAAGTGATTGATATAATCGATTGGATTGCGAATTGTAATTGTGTTGAATAAAGCGATTGTATTTAAATTAATAAGTTATCTATTATTTGTACCAACACAAACATTTTGCAACATATTGTACACATGAATACATAATGTGTAATCTGAATAGTGACTCAGAAAAAATATAAAAAATGAATAAGTGATTTACGAGATAATAAAATAATACAAAAAGGGGGAGTTATTAAGAAAGAAGAATCAACGATGAATACTGTCATGAGTATTTCACCGCCTCGTGAAATTAATACAAAAGAGAATCAGGTGGAGGATTGGACGGTTTTTAAAAAATAATTGGGAATTTTTGACTTAGGTAGTACCACGGACGATGCAATTTTACTATTGTAGGCGTTTGATAATAGAGATAATAGATTATATAAAATTGGTGCAAAGAATAAGAAAACGAGACACAGGGAGAATAAGATGTGTAATATTATGATGTCCAACTTGTTTAGTAAGCACAGTTGTTACGAATCGATTGATAGTACCACAAAATTAAGAAATTTTAGTGGACATGTATTAAAACCGAACGGTAAAGGAAGACTAATTTGTGTTTTAAAAGGTGTCAGACATAGGTTGTGTTATCACTTGTTAGGCACGAAATGTGATCGTGGTGTGATAACAGCGGAAAAAACATTACTCAAGTTAATTGACTCCAATCCAATGATCTAACCTGACAGCACAGGACATTATAAAAGAGTTCCACGATGTGTTTGATGGTGATGGAAAAAAATAAAATGCCTCTAAGGTTGGAACTCGATGAAAGTATACAGCCAAAAAGAATACCAATGACCATATAGAGGCTCATACAGATTGGATCGTCGATGAACTATAACCATGGATCAATTATTTAGTTTTGTTTAGACAGAATAACAAAATTCCTTCATTAGTGTGTCGGAATACAGCAGAGGTAAAGAGAGCACTTAAACACATCAATTATCAAATATCAACAATTGAAAAAATGCTTCCTTATCCATCAAAAGCTAAAATCTTTAGTACTCTCGATGCAAAAAATAGTTTTTGGCAGGTATGAGACAAGCCAACGTTTTGGACTCCGTTTAGCAGGTATTGGTGAAATCGGATGCCGTTTGAAATTTCCCCCGTGCTTGAATATTGGCAAAAGATCTTATATTACAATATATTGTATTATTATTATCATTTATTACAGGTACGAGTACCAAGGGTAAGAACAAAAAAACTGTAAATAAAGTAAAAAGAAAATTAATAAATAAATCTGGATGATGAAGTTCGTCAAGTAAGTCAATGCGATACTGATGTCAAATGGATATGTAATTTTGTGTCCTTCTGTGCTCCAAAATCTTCTTAGAATCAATGCGAATTGGAGCTATTCTGGAGAAATTGAGTTTTTTGATCAAAAGGGAGGTTAAAATTCCTTTTTTTCAATAATGTTAGGTAAACCCGCGTCTGTTAGCAAATTTACTAACAGTTTCAATTGTTTGAAATGACCTCATACTGGTTCTAAGGGCTGCGTGGTATGATGATGAGATGAGCTGGATAGTTGAGCAATTTCCATATATTGTGAGACTATAGTACATTTTTGATAGTACATATTACAGGTTTAATTACGTTAGTAAGTGTATTTACATTACAGGAGAAATGTTTAGAAAAAAGGTGTTTAACCTAAAGAAACCTGGGGTAAGGCTTTTTTTAATGTACAAATAGTAATACGTAAAGGTGCCCGTAAATGTTGAATCAAATGTAATCCCTAGTACAATATTTCAGGAAAATTTACATTTTTTTGATTTACAATTTTTATTAAATTCTTTCAAAATACTTTTTTGACAACTTTTTTTTACATACATATGTGAAGTATTTCAATTTTGAATACAGAAACTCTGGATCCTGAATATTAACCCCATTTTTTCAGTGTCTTTAGAAAAGCCTAGAAAATAATCTTCTAGCGAGGTCAAATTTTTAAGCTTACCTTATTGTAGGCCATTTGCGTAGAGTGTATGACCAATTTGTTTATAACTATCAATTATAATATACTGACATCGTTAAAAGCTGTGATGAACGAAGCCACTGACAATGGCGATCCTTGTAGTAACCCTTTTCTAAATTGTAAATTGATAACTAAATGTCGTTGGCTTCGATATGAAATTTACGATTTAAGAGAAAGGACATAATCTGCAATTTTTCATTTTATTAGTTCTTTCTTTTCGAAGTCGATTATGAGGATCGACGAGTTGTTTCCTTCTGTTGAAATAAATTCATCTAGTCGCAGTAAAACATGCGGTGTATATCTTCCTTACCTAAATGCAACCTGATGGCAGTTAATTAGGTTTTTTTTTTTTGAGAAAATAGAAAACAAAAAAAAAAGAAAAGAGATATAAATATTCCAATATATTCTCAGCTCATGGGAGAAGTGAAATTGGCCCAAAATTTGATAGGTCACTTTCTACTTTAGTTTAAGATCAAGTTAAAAAGGTCCGAAAGCTGTGTTTTAAAAGTCATACAACCTTTCTTAACCCTTATGTTCATACCCAACTTTACTAACGCTATTTGGCGTTACCATTTTCAGTTAGTATTAGTTCTAGAGATATAGCGTTGTGAGTGAAGCAACTTTTGTTATTGTGAAAAAATAGTAAATTCAAAGCAATTTCGTGTGTTGATTTATCATTGCTTTTTGATGGGGAAAAATGCAGCCGATGCAAAGAAATGGCTTGATAAGTGTTAACCGGACTCTGCGTGAAGTTGATCGAGATAGCTGAGGCTCTGAAGATATCAAAAGAGCGTGTTGGATATATCATACATTAATATTTGGACATGCGAAAGCTCTGTTCAAAGTGGGTGCCGCGTTTGCTCACAATTGACCAAAAACAACACTGTGTTGATGATTCAGAGGAGTGTTTAAAGCTGTTCAACCGCAACAAAGCCGAATTGTGACAATGGATGAAACTTGGCTCCATCACTTCACACCAGATTCAAGTCGGCAGTCAGCTGAGTGGCGAGCAGGCGACGAACCTCGTCGAAAACGACTAAAAACTCAACAGTCGGCTGGCAAGGTTATGGCATCCGTATTTTGGGATACACATGGAATAATTTTCATCGACTTTCTCCAAAAGGGGCAGACTATCAACAGCGACTATTACATTGCGTTGTTGGAGCGTTTGAAGGACGATATCGCAAAAAAACGGCCGCATTTGAAAAAAAAGAAAGTGTCGTTTCATCAAGACAATGCACCGTGTCACAAGTCGATGAAAACGATGGCAAAATTTAATGAATTCGGCTACGAATTGCTTCCCCACCCACCGTATTCTCCAGATTTGGCCCCCAGCGACTATTTCCTGTTCGCAGATATCAAAAGAATGCTCGCCGGAAAGAGATTTAAGACCGATGAAGAACTAATCGCCGAAACAGAGGCCTATTTTGAGGCTAAACCGAAATCGTACTACAAAACTGGTATCGAAAGATTGAAAAATCATTTCAATCAGTGTATCGCCCTCGAAGGCAACTACATTGATAAATAAAGTTGAATTTTGCATGGGCACTGACTTTTCAGCTCATGTGTTAATATAAAATGATATTAGGTATTGAAGTAAGTTTAAAACGAAATATCCTACAAAAATGCGAATACCGTTACAAATTAACATAGGTCTCCTCAGGTAGCAGATGCAATTTCTGTTGTTTGGGGTAGAGCAGCTGCTGCTGAAAAAGAATGTCAAGGTTATTTCTAAAGCATACTGAAGACAGAGACAATTTAGTATGATTTGAGTTTCTGGTTGATTTAGACATGTTAGTCGAATTCTGAGTGAAGTGAAAGAAAAATAATATGGAAGAAGTATCTCGAGCAGATTTTGCTAAGTAAGTAATCTTCAAATATTTGTACATTTTTTAACATCAATTTTGTATAATTTTGATATAATCTGAAATAATTTAATTTTTCACCTTTAAAATAATATAATACTTTCATCTTTAGAATGAGTGCAGCAGAGAAAAAATTTTATTTGAAAACGTTGTTCAATGAAGACAAAAGTGATTCAAACATACTGTCTGATAGTGATAACGAAGACTGGGTTCCGCAGTCCATTTCAAAGCTTTCAGTGTCAGATAATGATTCAGATAATGAACATTCACAGTTTTCTGAAGATACAGGGGGAAATGTCCTCGAGCATGCAGAAGAACAGCGAAAAGATGAGTCCCAAAGTAGTGAGAGTGAGGATGATGATGAAGTAGAAACCGCAAAATCAACAGGTAGTGGATATTTTTTTGCTGATTGTAATTGAAATAATATTTTTTGTCTGCAAATATTAAATTTACGAGTATATTGTAATAATTACCAATTCTAGTAATCAGTAACTAACTGTTTTTTTTTTTTTTTTTGCGAAGGATAAAACTGAGTGGAAGAAGACAGCACCATATCAATAATAGGCTAGCGTTCACAATGTTTTACGTCAACGAAGTGGGCCTCATCGCCACAGAAACGCTGTCGATAAGCAACACATTCAAAAAAATATTCACAGAAATCATGGTGGATATTATTTTCCAGCACACAAATAAGAAAGCATTGTCCACCTATGCAAATCATCCTAATTCTCAACGACAATGGAAGCCTGTTATAATACCGGAAATGTATTCATTCTACGTTGTTTTGATTTGTGCTGGTGCTAAAAATTCCAATATAGATCATACTTTTGACATGTGGCATGCTAACTCATATCCATTATATCGTTCAAAAATTGGACTTAATAGATTCCACAACATTACGCGATTTTTAAGATTCGATGATAGCAATATTGGTAGTCAACGCAAGAAGGAAGATAAGGCAGCTCTAATCTGCGACTTATGGACAATGCTTAATACAATTTTATCTCAAATCTATAAGCCTACGGCAAGTTTTACAATTGATGAACAATTATATCCTTTTCCAAGTCGTACAGGATTCACCTAATATCTGCCTTCAAAGCCAGCCATGTATGGTATAAAAATCTGTTGGTTTTGCGATGCCGAAAAGGCGTATTTTTTGCATGGTATTATTTACACTGGCAAAACGAATGCTACTCGTGAAAAAATCAAAGAGAAAGAGTGGTAAAAGAATTAGCATCTCTGTACCGAGGAAGTGGAAGAAATTATCTACATGGATAATTTTTTTAGAACTCTACCCGTTGCAAAGCACCTGATATCGTGGAATCTTACCTTTGTTGGCACAATAAAAAAGAAAAAACCATACATCGTTTTTAGTTTTCATAAGAAAGTGACGATAGTGACAAAGCTTTAATTTTAATATCAACACTGCATTGTGATACAGCTGTGAGTGACAATGTAAAAAAAAACCTGATATTATTAATTGCTATAATAAAAATAAAACTGGCGTTGACACTATGGATCAAATGCTGAGAAGATACAAAAGTCAACGACGATGTTCAAGCCAGTGGAAATTTTGTTCTCGCAAAGAAAACAACAGAACGACGTCTTTTTTGGGCAAACTGAGTGAAGAACTTGGTAAACCAATGATGGAAGCACGCATGACAAATCCTCACATAATGCGCAATTATACCACAAAAACTGCTATTGAAAGCATTATAGGTCGTCAAGTAGCAGCTATCTACTATCTATCCTGGACCATCGGTTGAGCGAGACTCGACGGAAAGGAAGAAGGTTACGGAATCATGTCATATTTGTCACAAAATGACAATAAAAAGACGAAGGAAAACGCGCAAGAACTGCAGTGAATGTCAACTGCCCTTTGTTAAATGTATCGATTCTAATACATAATATTATTTATAAACACATTGCTGTAACATACCTTTTTGATAAAATAGATATTTGCATGCGTTCAGAAAAATTTTTTTGGACTGTATTCTGTTTATTTATCTATGTATGTGGGTACCAGGTATCCGGGTTGGAACGCAACAAATGGCTGAAGTTTAAGCTTATAAAGAGCTAAATAAGGACGATCGAGGAACTCAAAATTAAATTTTAATTATTTTTTTTTTTCTCAGTTTTTTTTTTATGCACACAGGTACTCGGGTATGAACATCATGTTTAAGCATGACATAAAAGATGAGGGCGTGTTACTTTTGACAGAGTTAAGATAGCTTTAAAATTCTAAGAAATTAATAGGAGAATCGATGAGAGACGCAAACGGATCTTTGAATAAAGTGCTTACAGCATATGCGAAATGCTTAACGATCTGAATTCGGCAGGTAATCGTTTTTATTTCGGTTTGCTCTGTCAAGCAGGAACTTTCGTTGTGGTTTATTTAAATGTAATGTGGCAACGATGAGGAAGTGGTCGCTTCCATGCAGATTGTCAAAGATATTCCAGGTGATTTTGGCGATAAGGGAGGCTGAAACAAAAGATTGTCGACGCATGTGAGAGTCGTGTGGGTGGAGAAGCGAGAAGGTCGACCATCTTTTAAAAAAGCTAGCCCTGAGTTCAATATAAAGCTTTCAATCAACTTCCCCCGACTATTAATTGAACTGGAACACCAACAAGGGCTCAATGAGTTGAAATTATCGGTTAGCACTAGAGAGGTTGATATAGGTATCAGAATTATATAAGAGTATATTTTGAAATTCACAATTTTTTAAGAAAATATATCTTTTACGATTTTTGTCAATTGCATCTAGTCAGGAATGGCAATGGAGTTCGACGAGGAAGTGACACTTCAAAGTGTCAACACCATCAAAATGTCCACTACAATACATCTATTTTGACTGAATTATTGGAAATCGAAATCAAACCACTTTCACCACCACCTCCTCGTCCACGACGGTTGATTCAATCTACAAATTCTCCCGCTGCCATTTCAATCCCATAGTCGGAAACTGTTTCACCCTTAACTCCTCTCGTCGCATAGTGTGGGAATTCGCTCGTCTAGCGGAATTTAATTACAAAAATGACTTGCATAAAATAATGTAAAAACCAGCTTTACTGGCAGTCTATACCTTCAAATAAATGATTTAGAAAGGACTGTTATGTGGAAGTTATGTAAAATAAAGATAACTGGACTTGAAGTTGAAGTTTGTGATAATTTCAGTGGCAATCGGCTTGTGAAGGTAATTTTAGTATTTCTTTTATTACGAGTACTTGGTGCGTTCTTTATTGAAAGTTTTGCTTTGATTTATTAAATACGATATCAGGGAATTGAAAAGTAGGTAAAATTATTGTCCATAGGGTGTCTTAATATATTTTTTGGTGGATGGGATAAAAAGAAACGGACAATATTCAATTTTTGCATTCGTAAGAGAAAAATTTTAAGTATTCAGTGTCGTTCGGATGGGATAGTATACTATATATTTGAAAGCCTGATATGTCATCTATCATTTACCGTTTTAAGTTGCTGCGCGTATGTGCGACGCCCATACATTTTTTTGTTTATCTTTTTATTTTCGAATTTGGATTCGACAAAAAAAATATTGAGTAACAATCTTATTAAATTTTATCCACATAATGAGTTGTGATTTTGTTATTAGTATTTGATGTCCTAAATATCGTCTTTTGTGGTACGTACATATAAGTACATGATTAACTTTTTAAGTGTAGATATAAGCTTCTATCGAAATTACGAAAAAACTGATTTTTTAGGTTTGGGTTTGCAAAATCAAAATAAGGCGTGTTGATGCGGTAGTTTTCTTTGTGATGAGCTATTTTGATCAAATACCATTTACGGAAGAAGCAATCAAATCACTTAAAGCATTTGTTAGGCTTATTTATTTCAAATTAAATGAGATGTGTGCCAAAAGCGGTATTCACCGTGAATGCTTCGAAAGCACTCATTCTTCCTGTCTAAATGAAACCTTAACTCTGCCACACAAATTTTTAGATAAAATTCCATCTTCTTCAAATGAAATCAAAGTTGGGAGAATAATAAAAAACTTTGAAGAGTGATGTGAAAAAATTAAAAAGAAATAAGTGCAAAATCTCTTGGATTCATTTTGCTTTAAAGAAATTGGAACCGCTCATGAAAAAAGCTTAAGGAAAATTGGAAAGAGAGATACTGCGGCTATAGTCAGGAAACAGTCACTTAGTTCCTCAAAAAGAGGTTTGCTTTCAATATTGTATTATCCAATTTTATTTAATTTTACTTAACTTAAGGTACGAATTTAAAGAAATCTTTCTATCTGCTTATAAAGTGTTAGCTTTAATTGTGGATTCGCAGTTATCCACTCATCAATATGAGATTATACAGAAAGACGTATTAAATTGTGAGGAATTCAAAACAAAAAATTATCTTTGATTTTTAAATGGGGATGTGAAGGAGCTCAGCAAAAATACACATCTGAAGAATATTTTGACGATAACCTTTTCAGCATTTCCATGGTTCCGATTCAAAAGTACTTTTCTAAGGAAGAACTTTGGTAAAATCCAGCAAGATACTGCCGCCCTATTAAACTTGTTTTTGCAAAGGAAACAACTTACTTGATAAGTTGCAAATAAAGGTATTATCACCTGATGGAATTCGCGGGGAAGAATTTCATATTGCAGTAAAACCTATTTTATTACTAACAATGGTAGATTGTAAGGTTTGCACTGCCTTATCACCTGTGACTTCATTATCTCAAACTTGTTACATATGTATGTGGTGTAAAACCATCCGAAATGAATGACGCCAGTATTGTTTCGAGAAAGTCTGAGAATCCCTTTTCAATGTCCTTTGGGTAAAGTCCACCCCATTCTTGGATTCGTTTCATGGAATGTATCCTTCACATTTCATATAGGCTTGATTTTAAGGTTTGGCAAGTCAAAGAACAAGAAAGCAAGGAACAATTTAAAGCCAGGAAAAAGCTTATACAAGATAGATTCAGAAAGGAAACTGGCTTACTCATTGACATACCAACTTAACAATCTGGGAATACGAACTTAACAATCTGGCAACACAGCAAGGCGATTCTTCCGAGACGAAAACAAAACAGATGAGATAACAGGCATTGGTATAGAGCTTATCAAAGGGTTCCACATTATTTTGGAAGCTCTAGCGTCTGGATTTCCTATTAATTTGGATACTTTTGTCACATGAGCGACCAGGATTAGGACTTTGTATCTTGAGAAGTATGGGTGGTTGCTTCTTTCATTCTTCCAATTGGCCAATTGTCGGAGAAAGCGCAAGAGGCTAGAAACAAAGAGAAAGAGAATAGGAAATATAAAGAACTATTCACAAGAAAAACATCACGGTTGGACACGATCACAGATCTTCTTAATAGATTGTTAATAACTTCAGACTCTTTCATTACAAGTCTCAGGTGCATTCCCAAAATAAAAAAAAAGTGTTATCGAACATGAAGTCTTAGAGCTTTTAAATGTAACAATTTAAACAAACAAAATATCTCTTAGAGTCTGTTTTTATACAAAAATGTGAATGATTGTTATTTTAATTTATGTATTTTATGTTCGTTCTTATAATAAATATAAGGAAAATAGTAACAACATGATTTTTTATGTCAGCATAGTTAATTTGTTTAAAATGGGTCTACCTAAGTGCATTAAATGCGTACATTCAAACCTCCGTTCATCAAAAATTTGGCTAAGTATATAAATAATCGTAGTTTTGTTTCATTTTTGTATATACATTCATTATAATTATTACAAAAAAAATAACAAAAAGCTTTTTTGGGAGCAAAAATTATTTTTTAACAAGGGTCAGAGCTCTACAAATTGATTTTTTTCTAAATATGTAAGTAATTGTAGTTTTATTAATGTTTGTCTATATTTTCATTATGCATTTAAAAAAAAAGTGACAGTAATTCATTTTTTCAAATGGGTCCACCAAAGTGCAGAAAACTAGTACCTTCTGAGCTCTATATATCAAAAATTTGGTGAAGTATATATAAAATTGTAAATAAATTTCATTTTTCACATATTTATAATAAAACTTGCAAACAAAGTTTTTTTAAAATTTAAACTTTAAGATTTAAAAAAAATTATAATTTAAAAATTTTATTAATTTTGGTACAACAAGGACACCTTCCAAATAGAGGCGTAGGCTGAATAAAATTGAAAGCCAGATGATTACATATTTCATCAAAGGCACCCCCCAAACTGACATATTCTCCTATTTTGCCCTCACACTCATATCCCGAACCAACCTTATCAGTCCTCCAAATATAAAGCACCGGCTGCCTCTATTCCATCCAAGCCCCCGCGTCAACGCGTCTCTTTCAAATCAACTCCAACCTCTCATACTGTCTCATTTGAAATACTTAACCAGTCTGTACATGCCCCCAATAGCAATTTTTTCCTAAATATCCCAATTTTATTACATTATAAGTCCCTCATCTGAAAATGTTTCTAATGCCCCTTCAATTACCGCTACTTCGCCTTCAATATCTTCGTTCACTAGCCCCATTTATGACCCTCTTCTGTCTCCCACAGTTAAAAAACCTCAGCAAACTTTTGACACATCAGCATATCGTTATTCACTGTCTAGGATCAGAGAAAAAAAAAAAAAACCTACGAGAATATACGTCTCCTTCTAGCGCACCTGAATGACAAATCCGACTCAGTTTGCTATGAGAGAAAAACTAAAACAAACGTCATGGACTCCATACAGCATCAAGTTTCTTAAACTTGTAGGGTCAGTAGGGCGACACTGACCTTACAAGTCTGAGGAACCTATATATCAAGTTCCACGAGATTTTCGATATGTCTCACAAAAAAATTTCAGACGACCTTGCTGCTTTCGGTAACTATGTGCACTCAATCACACCTTCAACGGAGCAGAGCTGACAAAGACAAATTTGTTCATCCCTTACGTGCTACCATTGCCAGTATTTCAACCATCCACTTCTACGCCCTCTCGAAACAAAATTCCTATTTCCTTCTACTATCAAAACGTAAGAGGGCTGCGATTTAAAACCCGTGCTATCTTGCGCCATTCTCACATTCTCCCAATTGTGATCTAACATACGCTCTGACTGAAACTAATCTAATTCCCGATATAAAGAATCAGTAATTATTCCCCACTAGTTTCAATGTTTTTCGAGATGACGATTTTACCCGTCCAAAAGATGATGACCAGCCGTCCACAATTACATAAACTCTTCTCCAATTGCTGTTTCTACTTCTTCTAAACTTGACTACGTTTCAATAAATGTAACACTCCCCTGCAGGTCCCTGTTTGTTATATGTTTTTACATCCTACCGGCACAACCATTTGAATGATTCCAATTCCCTATCGATGCAATTAATCAAGTAATTAACTTATTTGATCCTCTTGATGATGTCATCGAATTCGGGGATTTCAATCTACCTCAATTGCAAACCGCAACCCGAGTAAAGAATGCCTAGTCTTAGATGAGCTTACAGACTCTGGTTTATGCCAAGTTAGTGGGGTCTCCAGCTATATGGGTAGGCAATCAGACCTCATTTTCACTACTGACCCCATAAACTCCTCTGTCTCGCTCTGTCCCCTGTTACTACCGACCATTGATAACTTTCACCCACCACTTCTTTTTTCTCTTTTCCACCACTCTCCTATTCATCCACCCCATAGACTTCGCTCTTTACGTAACAAGAAAAACAAATTATGAGCAGTTTTCTTTAAATCAAATTTTTTTACTAACTATTCCAATTATTTCGAATCATACCTTCAATTCACCCAGCTTTATAACGTGCTCTACCAGCGATACCTTGATAGTGGGCAATCAAACTTATAAGCGATCTTAAGTTTTTCTACCAAATCGCTAACTACAAAAAAACTGATGGTTTCCTCCATGCCTCTCATACGAAAACATAATCCGCATACCAAAGCTAACTTTTTTCATTCTTTTTTCATGAAATCCTTTGGAGATATTTTCTTCATACCGAATCCCACTAATTTTAAATACCTTAACATTCCCATTGGCTGCTATATTTCTCAAAGTTTTGATCGCGCAGTAATAGAAAATAAGTTACCGCAACTTAATGATGAATACTTAACCGGCTCAGATGGCCTTCCATCCATATTTATTAAAAACAGTTCCTCAACACTTTCCCACTCCTTCCAAATCTCTTCCGGTAATCGCTCTCTCAAGAGGAATTTTCACAGATATGAAAGTCTTCTTTCATAACACCTATAAGAAAAGGAATTAAAGAGCGAAGTCACTAATTACCGCCCCATAGCTAAACTTTCACATATGTATACCCAAACTCTTCGAAAGCATTTTATACGAAGCCTTAAACTTATAAGGCAAATCTCTTATTTCCCCTAATCAACACGCCTTTTCGGAAAGGTAAATTAACTACCACTAACCTCATCGAATTCGGGTACTCTGTTTTCCCAGCCTTAGAAAATGGTAAAAAAAAGTTGACGTTGTAACAACTGATTTGATAAGATATCTCATAAACTAATTTTTATGTCCTTGGACGTTAAATAAAGAACAATATTTGATTCCTTTAATATATATTGATTAAGTAGAAGTTATATTTAGTACGACTTAATTTAATAAGACACGAGGAGGAAGTTTCTTCATGTTTTCGTATTCGTCAAGTAAGTTTTTGTGATTATGATGTTTTCGTTAGGTGTTAGACAAAGTGCATGCTTTTCGTTGAATGTTAGGCTAAGTGCATACTTTTTGATACATCACCCCCCCCCCCCTCCTATGAAAATTTTTAGGTCATGGTGCCCCTCTATATTCTTGATAAGGCTGCTGACCTTTGTAAAACCTAGACCGTAGACTTCATTTTGCTCTCCGAGGACTGAAACGTCAGAAGAACAACATGGCTAGGACACGTACTGCTGCCGAAGTTTTTTTCTATTATGTTCTCTGGTCTCAGTAGATCAATTTTTGTTCGTACTTTTCTTCCTAACAAAAGGGAAGCAGGTGTTTTACCTGTTGTGCAATGAGGTGTAGTCCTATAATCAAATAAATATCTCAGTAGCAGGACTTCCATTATGCCGCTCTGTTCGACAATCATTTTCTTTAAAGCAATTTTTACAGACTTTACACAATTTTCTGTCTGGCTGTTGGACGCAGGGTAATACGGCGATGTCGTTATATGTTTTAAACCGTTTTCCCTTCAAAAGTTTTAAAAAAATTTTGCCGTAAAGGCACTAACATTATCGGAAACGATTCGGAAATCCGAACCGAATCCGAACAAAAATTTAACGCAACTTGTCCAACTTATTAAAAGTGTTGGGGTGTGTAGGTTTTTAACTTTTTGATTTACGTGAGTGCTCGGAAAAATGCGGTTTTAAATAAAACACGTCCTTTCTTGTTGAACAGTCACAGCCAAGAGAGTCTTTATTCGTCCGGAAATTACTTCCATCTTTTTTACAATAAGTGTCATATAATATTAGATTCGTAACCTTACGCTACGTTTAAATGTTTACATTTTAGATTAAGTTTTAACGTTTGGATTAAGTTTTAAATATAACAAAGTCATTTATAGTTATTACATAAGTATAAGATTCAAAAAGTATATTGTACATCCCGCCCGGTGGACGATTTTCGTCGGCAAATGTTCTCGATCGTACCTCACTGTAGCCAGTTGCAGTTGGAGTATGTCGTACTTTTTTTGACATAAGAGTTGTGTGTTGTGTGAGTGCGAGTGTGTTGACTATCTACATGTAAATGAAACAAAATCGTGTAAGTTAATAATTTTAAACATTACATGTAGGTGACAAGGATGACGATATAACAAACGAGCAACAAAGGGAGATGAAATATGCGTATTTGCTTTGTGCAATAGTTTGTTTTGATCATTGACCAAAACTGGGTCAATTTGCGTTCCGTGTGTATTTTTATTTTTTTTTTTTTTGTTTTTATTGTGATTAAGGTAAGTGTTTTTTATTTATTTATTTATTTTATCTTTTTGTTTACTACCCTTCCTTCGCGAAATTCGAGTTCGAATGAGTTGTGTACACGGCGCGAATACACAATCGTATATAAGCGCGTGTGTATATATTTATATACATCGTTTGTTCTTGGTTTCGCGGAAGTGATCTTCGAGTGCAAGTGCAAAAAAAAAAAGAAAACGAAGTGAAAAGAAATGGGAAATGCAAAAAAATCATTAATTTATTTTTCCAACAAATTTCATACAATTAGTGGTGTTATTTGTGCGGTAACTGTTCTTCGCGTACGCATTTTTTGGTTGTGCAGTGCGTCGATGTCGTCGATGTGTGACGAAATTTTCGCGAACGTTTTGGTGTTGTAATAATGGCCGAAATAGCTGCCAAAGTGTGTGTAGTGTTGTGTTGTTGCAATTTGCTTCAAATAGACGATTCAATCTGCAGTGTTTCTTTTTTTTATTGTACATATACTTTTTTGTTTACATTTTGATTAAAAATATTAAAAATATATTGTATTCTTAGTTTAAGATGTTTATGTTAATACAAAATATTTCTAGATTTTAGTGTCGTAAACATTGGAATTTTTTTTTTTTTTTAAATTGATCTGTCGATAGGTTAAAGTGTATGTGTTGTGTTTTGAGTGGACAACGTTGGGATTCAATGGGAAGTCTCGAATGCCGTCGGGGTTTTCATTCTCCAATTCCCGTCGGCATTTTGGAATTTCAGAATTCCGCAACGTTGTTTGAATGAATGATTTTGTGTGGTTGAGAGTGGTTTAGTGTGTTGTTCTGTGTAGGAATGAAGCTTCGTTATATGTTGTGTATGTTTGTTTAGTGTTGACTGAGAAATATTATTGAGTGATTGAGAAGAAAAAAAAAAGAAAGAGGAAACGGGGTAAAATGTTTTTGTGTTGTGTTGTGTTGTGTAGAAATTGATGAAAAATTGTATATGTTTATCGTTATTTTAGTGTAAAATCCTAGTTTTTTGTTGTTTGATCATTTTGTATTTCTTTATTGTTGCTTGGTAAACAGGTTTTTGTTTTCAAAGTGACCACTCGAATTAGTCCGTCGGTTTCGGAATGTGTAGCGATGATTCGTCCGAGTCGCCATTGCATCGGTGGTAGTCTCTCATCTTTAATGAGAACTTAGTCTCCGCATTTTGAGCCCGGCTCCCGTTTCAACCACTTTGGGCGCTGTTGCATTCTATACAAGTATTCCATACTCCACTTGCGCCAAAAATAATTGGTCATTGAGGTGATCCGCTTTCATCGCTCAAGGTAACTTACCCTTTCCAAGGCAGTGTCTCTTTGAGGAATTGAGACGAGTCTTTCGCCTATTAAAAAATGTGATGGTGTCAGCGTTTCCTAGTCTTCGATGTCCTTCTGAGATGATGCCTTACCGATTTCACCCCTGCCTCGAAATTGGGAGATGCAGGGGGAATAAAATTCCACTTTGTGTGTAGATGTGTCAATTGTTCATTAACCGACCCTCAGTCAACCTTTGCCTTTTGCAGCATCCTCCCTAACTCCGTTTCTGCCCCTATAAAATAAGTGCCACGATCACTGTACAGTTCTGTGCACATTTATCGGCGAGCTATGAATCGTTTGAAAGCCGCTAAAAACGCCTGTTTCGTAAGGTCAGACACGACCTCCAAATGCACTGATTTAACTGCTAGGCAAATGAATATTGAGAAATATCCCTTTAACATTTTTGCTCCTCGTCCTTTCCAGGTTTTTATGTCAAAGGGTCCTGCAAAGTCTACACCCGATCTGGAGAAAGGCCTTACCATACGAATTCTTGGCCCAGGTAAGTTTCCCATGAGTTGTTGCATTGACTTCGCTTTGTGACGGAAGCAAATGATACACTCATGCACCACCTTCTTCACCTTTCTCCTTAAAGAAAAAATCCAGAACGCTGTTCGGATGTACGCCATCATTAGAGACACACCACCATGGATTGTGATTTTGTGTGCATCTCTTATTATAAGGTGTGTGAGATGATGATCTGGTGCCAAAATAGATGGATGTCTCTGTTCGTCATCCAAGCTTGAATTCTGCAGTCTCCCTCCAACACGTACAATGTCGTCAGCATCTATAAAGGAATTCAAATTCAAGGTACGTTGGGGATATACCTTTTTTGCAACATTCATTTCAGGAAACATTTGTTTTTGTGAGGTTTTTATCAATAATTTCATAGCCTTGTCAATTTTGTTGACCTTCAATGAACCTTTGTACCTTGTTTCAGTTTTTTAACGGCAGTTAAACATAAAACGAATGCAATAGGCTAGAATGTGGCGAAGCCTTATTAACGAAGATTGCTTAAGCAAAAGATTGATGACCAAACCCAGGTTTACACCCGTCCTTAAATGGCAACTATACCTCATATCGTCCATCATCCAATCTTTTTGTAGCCGTGCTATAGTGCTGCTCACAAGTCCTATCTTCGTTCGTTTCCTTGCAGTTGAAAGGCGATTCTTCTAATTCCCAGAACCCTCGCAATTGAGTGTCGATGTCACAAACCTGTAGAAAACTATAAATGGGTTCCTGAGTTTGCGAAATGACGTTCCCAAGTAGAAGCCAACCTAGCTCGGATTCTTGTGCGATTGGAGACCTTTCATCTGTGCTACGGATAATCGCTGATCGAATGAACTCGCAACAAACGTCGCTTCCCAGGAAAAGATCAACAGTCGCAGGCTTGTCGAATTGTGGATCCGCTAACCTTAAGCCCTAAATATGTTCCCAGTTTTGCAGACCTAAGGGCTTGGAAGATAAAAGACCGGTCAGTGACTTGAAGACGTATGCTCGAGTGTTAGTTTCAAACGGCGTTACCAGTGAACCAAATATAAGATTTACATATCGTTGACATGAACCACTACTCACCCTTCCCAATTCAGATACCTCAATGAACGTTCGTCGCAGATGAAGCCCTAATAACTGGACAGCGGATTGAGTAATAAACGTTGCTTCCGATCCAGGATCGACTAACGCCCTAAGATGATAATAGTTGCCCTTTGAAGACATTACCTTCACAACGGCTGTGCCAAGAAGCACACTTGGTTGTTCTACCCCAAGAGAGACAGGTTGGTTAATCTTGGATTTTATGTAGAAAGTTTGTGTACCTATAGTAGGATTAGTACTGACCTTTGCGATATTTGACCCTCAACAGTTGACATGCAGCAGAGAGTGATGTTTCTGTTTGCAGTAATAAACGCACACTGCTTTGGCATTGACTAGTCCGGTGACTGTATGCGAGACAGTTCCGGCAAACTCCGATCCTGTCCAAAGTCTTGGATCGTTCACAGATCTCCATATCAATAAACTCCTGACAAGATCGAAGGGAATGTTGACCTCTTCCACACACCTGGCACGCCTTTTTTACAATAAGTGTCAGCTCACCTCTCGGCAGACTACTTAATAGTACTGCACAAGTCTCCCACGACTTCTAAAAACTTCTAGCAAGCGACTTAGTCTTTACTACAGCGAAATGAGAGAAATGTAATAGTTGGATTATCTCCTTCCTTAAGGAAGGAGGCATCCCCACATTACGCAGTCAGCCCCCACGGACAACTCATTTTTCTTATGAAAATACGGTTTAAGTTCACTTACAACTTCGTTTGGCCAAACATTCAGTACATACATCATTATTTGATTAAGCACCTTATCCTTAGATGTTTCGTCTGATACTTTTTGCACATTGATTGGAACTTTTGACTCGTTATTTACATAATTTATGTGCACTTGGTTGAAAATGTCACTGCTGGCCCTCACATGTACATTTTACTAAATTGGAAGTCGTGAGAGAAAATCTGCCCCGTTTTCACTTGATTTAACATATTGGATTTTAAAGCTATACCCAGATAGAAAAACAGTGTACCGCTGTAATTGATTTTTCAGCCATTTGCGGAATGCTATAGTTCACACCAAAGATTTGTGTAAGTGGCTTTGAGTCAGTGAGTAAAGTGATATATATTGCCAAAGCTTTCTTTTCTATTTGGTTGTATCTGCACTCAGAATCACTTAACACACTAGAGGCATATGCAATATTGCCTATTTAGGCTTTCTTACGTTAGATTGCACATGATTCAACAGTAGACCAATGCCGTGGCTACTTGCATCTGTCACTAATAGTTGATCCTACCCAAAAATGACTGCAGTTCTTGAACTTGAACTAATTCTCTCCAATAAAGGGCGTGTTTCCTCACTATCAATTACGAAACCTAAGTAACCTCCTCTTTGAAAAAATCACATTTGGACTCGTTAACCGTAAGTCTACAATCCTCAAGTGTTAGAAGTACCTGTTCTAGTCTACGCAACAACTCTTCCCGTTTTTTTCCTGCTACTAGTATATCGTCTTGGAAAACTGCAATGCCATCAATACCTAATAAAACCTGTTCAATTGTCTTTTGACAAACTGTGGGACAAGTACTTATTCCGAAAGGAAACTGGAATGTTTGAATAATCCTTTATGGGTGCAAATAGTTGTAAGTGTTTGACTCTCTTCATCCAATTCCAATTTTTGCGAAGATTTTTCCACCTGAGATTTTTCCTAACACATCATCAACTCTAGGGAGTATAAACCTTTTAACCTTGATAAACGGATTCAAGATAATCTTAAAGTCGCCAAACAATCTGACCGAACCGTCGGGTACAGGGACTGCGGGCGTTACCCAATCTGAAAATTCTACTGGCTTACTAAGTGGAGAGAAAAGTAACCTCCTTGACCGCCAGAATGCTTTACTACTGCTACTACTACGGCGAAGGAAACAAAAGAAAAGTTGGATAAATATTATGGGGCTAATGCTCCGTCAAATTACACCGTCAAATATTGGTTTCGAGAGTTTCGTGGTGGAAGCAACTCCACTACCGATCAAGTCCGCAGCGGCAAGCCGTCGCTGCAAAACCGCCTCACATAAAGCGAAAAGAAATTTTGTTTTTACAAGACAATGCACCGGTGCACAAGAGCATCACAACCACGGTTAAAATCAATGACTTACAGCTCCAATTGCAGTCACATCCACCGCATCCACCCGATTTGGCTCCCTCGGACTATTATCTCTTCCCAAACCTCAAAGATGGCTCATCAATAAGAAATTCAGCTCACGCGAGGAAATCATCAACGCTACGGAGGAGTATTTTGCAGACCTTCCGGAAAATTACTTTTCGGACGGGATCGAGAAGTTGGAAAATCGCTATAATAAGTGTATTAAACTGAAAGTCCCCTTTCGTTATTGAATAAAATAAAAAAACATTTAAATTTATTTAGTGAAAATAAATAGAGAGATTTGCCACTTCAAAGTTTACACTTTGGACAAGCATTTCTGTGTGTATATATACATTTTTTTTTTTAATTCAATTGTTTACAAAGAAATATATACCATATATCAATAAGAGCTAACATAAATTCATAAAATTAAAAGTTAAAAATTAAGAAAGAACTCAAATAATGAAGCGTAACAAAATTTTGATTTCATTTTTTAGAAATACAGACGCAGTTCCAATAATTCCTATATCCTCGGGTAGACTATTAAATAGCTTGCAGGAAACAATTGAGAAAAAGTTCCTAAAACTTGATGTGTGAAAAGGTGGAATTTGTAAAACGGTACCAGTATTGCTTCGTAGATTGTGGGTGTCAGATATAGGGCTCTGCATATAACCACCTCTTATGAAGAATGTCGTACAGGCAGGGCAGGATATTAATTCTTCTAAGTAATTATATGGAGTGGGTTAGGCGAGCTGATTTGCATACTTTTCTTATTGCGGACTTTTGTAGGATATTCAGCTGCTGTAGTTTATTGAGGTATGTACCTCCCCATGCGCTTATTCCATACTATAATCTGGAGTGAAAAATCCCAAAGTAAATTGTTTTTAGGGTCTGTGTAGAGCAGTATGTGTTCACCCCAACTCAAATTTCAATCAATAATAACACCTAGATATTTATAGTACTCAACTAATTCTATTTTGAAGCAATTCGAGCTGCAGCTAATATTTTCGTCATATAGGACATTTGCACATCACAAACACAATTTAGCACGCTATGTCTACAACAGGTAGATGCATGAAATACAATGTCAAAGTCTGGGGAATCTTTCTTTTTTAAACTGAAATACATCAATTTAGTCTTATTGCTTACTACTAACTTGTGTTTGGTGAACCAGAGTCTTAGCAAGTGAACGTCGTGGTTTATGTCAGCATCTAGATTCAAAAGGTTGGTTGATCCAAATGCAAATACAAAATCGTCGGCAAAAGCCTTTACATTACCAATAAATGGGATTGCAAAAATAGAGTTGACATATATTAGGAACAAAATAGGTCCAAGAACGGATCCTTGGGGTACAACATATTGATTATTTTTGAATTACTTAAATTATTCCAGATTTTTACCTTTTACGTTCTGTTTTTTTAAATAAGATGCTAACCAATCTAATATAAAACCGCGAAACCCCGTGGAATGCAAGAGAATGGTGTGGTCTACCATGTCGAAGGCTTTTGTAATATCTACAAAGAGTACGGCGTAACATTTTTTAACATCAAATCCTTTGTAAACAACTGCACAAAAGTCTAGGAGAGCATCTTCCGTAGAGAGGCTTTCTCTAAACCCAAACTGTCTTTCGCTGAAGAATTTTATATCATTAAGATACTTCAGAACTCTGCTTTTAACGGTTTTCTCAAATATCTTCGATATTGTAGGGAGTAAGGAAATGGGTCTATAGTTGCTTTTCTCTTGTCTGTTGCCCTTTTTATAAATAGGAATTATAATCGCACATTGTAATAAATCTGGAAAATTTCCAGAAAAGATACTCAAATTAAAAATATGAGCCAAAATATCAACGACATTAAGGGCAATTTGTTTCATTACAATGTTAGAAATACCATCGATACCACAAGAATTTGAATTTTTGAGACGGTTTATTGTTTTTAACAGCTCAAACCCTGTAATGGGTTCAAAGAAGAAGCTGCTTCTTACATGTGTGTGGTCCCCAAGGCCAGATGCAGAGGAACAGCTGCAGACGCTTGAAAGGTCTGATAGGAAGTATGTTTGTCCCACTGAAGCAAAGTAGTCATTAAACTCGTTAGCAACTGCTGCGGGATCGGTGATTTCAACATTCTCATTTTTTAGAACAATTGATTTACTATGGTTTTTAGCTTTGCATTTATTATTGCTATTTATAGCTTCCCATTATTTTTTAAGATTTCCTTGTGAATTTCTTATTCTACTTTGATAGTAACTATCACGGTAGACTTTAATTTCGTTATTAATTTTTTAATTTTTTGGCACATGTGATTAAAACGCCTTTTCAAAATAAAGAAATAAGGTGTTTGCAACATTTATTACGTAGATTGTGCTTAAGTTTAATTTTTTTGAGAAGAGATTTGTCCATTCAGGGTTTAAGTTTGGTTTCCGATTTTCCATGCTCGATGGAAAAACTACAGATATCAATATGACCAACTAGAATTTTTAAGAATTGTTCATACACCTGTGAAGCATTTTTAATGGTGTAGACTTCTTCCCAACTTTCACGCAGCAACTAATCGTTAAGTTGCCTGTAGTTTATTGTAGTTACTTTAAGAGGAGCGGTAACAACAGACCTTTTGTTGTTAAAGATACTTAACACTAAAACGGTCAAACAATGATCAGTAATTTGCAGATCAAAGTTAACTCCCGCGCAAAGATTGGTTTCTAATTTCTTAAAGCGACCAAATACATGATCAAGGCAAGTTTTAGAAATCGGTCTTTTAGTTTCTTTAATGAACGATGTTAAACCGTGCTCTGCCATTAAGAATTCGTATGTGTCAACTACAGCGTTACAACTTTAAGTGTCCACATTAAAGTCGCCTAGAATAATAAGAATCGCCGCATTTTCATTGCGCAAGAAAACTGTAAACTCTTCTAAAAACAATTGTAAAGACATAAACTGATTTCTGTACACACAAATAATGTTAACATTTTCCTTGCAAATGACGCAGAAGATTTTTATGATATCAGCACTATTCAAACTAAAACAGTCAACCTTAAACTTATCATTACGCAAATATGAATTACTGACGAATACGCCTACACCTCCCGCAGAATACGAATCATTAGTGTTAGCGTACAACTCGTAGTTTGGAATTTTGTAATCTTCTTTTTCGCATGAATAAATCCAGATCTCGGACAAAAAAATAAAGTCTGGCAAATTCACAAAACCTTCAATATTACAGAGTAACAGATCAAAATTTTGTCGCATACTTCTAATGTTTTGATGAACAATGAAAACTGGTATATCATTCTTAGAACTACAATAAAACATACTATCATAGATACTATTAATGGTTTTAATAGTAATGTTATCGTTTATAAGATCAAAGCTATTATTCATAAAGTTAATTTTCAATTGCTTTTAAATCATAAATTAAATTATATTTAATTATATATATATATATATATATATATATATATATATATATATATATATTTCCATTTTAACTTATTTATATAAATATATATATATATACAATTATATTGTTTTTCCATTTTAACTTTTTTCGCTGTCCTAGTATGTTTCGTGAAATAATGATTAATATATATACTTTTGCTGCTACGATCACCAAATATGGAAGTGTTAAGAGCTTTCTTCGCGGTTTTTTTGCTTCTCATAATCTTCTGCTTGACTTCAATAGAGGATAGATGGATACATAAAATATTTCTTTTCGTCTCATTGGGATTCGAAGTTGCATTTATATTGTTGATGCGTTTAACATAACAGCTTTGGATTTCATCACCGGAGACAGAAACTTTCAAAGCGTCACAAAAATTTTTTGCGCACTCTCTACAGCATTATTGTTATTTACCTCAGGCACACCAACAATTTCAATTACGCTCTCCATCTGCTGCTCTCTCCAGTTCAGTTTATTTTCCAAGCTCGTAATCTTCGCTCTCAATGTGGCATTTTCATCTTCCAGCTGTTGTACTGTATGGAGAAAGTCAATGTTAATTTTTTTTTTTTAGATTGAGAATGTCTTCATAAAGCAGTTGAAGGGTTATTGGACTGCTGCTCCCGCTAGCATGTTGTGTCTGCTCCACAGTAGTTGCACTTGCACTTGTCGCATGCTCTCTGCTGGTTGACGCTGTTCCGCTGTTTGGTGTAGTGGTTGTTGTTAGTTTCCTTACTGCTCTTGATTGCAGTTTAGTAGCTAACACACCTATGTGCTGCTGTTTTGGCTGTGTTGGCACAGCTGCTGCATTTTGTTTAGCTACGGGTTGATGTTGTTGTAGCGATTTTCGGCGGAATAATGTACATTTGTCACAGCGAAAAGGTTTATTGTTAGAGCACATATATTCAAAGTCCGTTTGCTGTATTTTAACACAGGCACAATGAAAATAATGCTTGCAATCACTACACTCTATTTTAGAAAGATTACTTCGATCGATTTTTTCTTTACAACTTTACGCGGTGTGACATCTTCAACTAAATTCAACTTTGTTCGCCTTTTATTAAAAGTACCTAGTAAACCGCTGAAAACCTTTGAAATTTTTTTAACTAATCTCTCTACTTCGTTATGCAGGATTATTTTATTTAAGTTAAACTAAACCCTGATTTTTTTCATAGAATTTCGACCTAAGAAGGGTGCACCATGACCTTTAATGACATAAATTTCCCTGCTTTCACGCTTATTATTGAATTGAACTTGTAAAACAACTTTACCAAGTGGTCTAAATTTACTTCCGTTATAGTTAACCAAACTAATCAATGCTTTATTTAAAGGAACAGAATAAAACCACCGCGCATAATCTTTATAGCCTATGCAACTAATAGCGGCACCACTGTCTAGCTCCGCTTAAACTTCCCGATTGTTTAATTTAATAGTAAGAAAAATAGGTTAAACACTATTTACCGAATTAATAGAAAACGATTTTTTTCGTGCTCTTCCATTTCAATAAAATTGTGTTTAACACAACATTTTTTAGATTTAACCTTTTCTGAATTCTTAAAATTTTTTTGCAAATGGCCCACTTTGTCACACTTATTACATTTGTACTGCTTATCAAATACTTAGAGGTAGAAGACTTATATCCATTCACCCCGCGACAATAACATACCAAAGATTGATTCTTGGGTCGCTTTTGTTGATGTTTAATCGTTGGCTTTATCTGAAAAACTGACTTTGCTTTGCACTGCATCTGCTGCTTAGGTTCTGCATTTCTCTCGGCTTCAATTTGCAAAGATAACTCTATGGCAATGTCGAAGGTTAGTTCACTTCCACTTTCAAACGACTTCTCTTTAATTGATTTGCTGGCGATGCCCAGTACAAAGCGATCGAGAAGAGCACCGTTCAGGTTTGAGCCGAAACTGCAATTGATGGGGAGCTTTTTGATGCTTCTGGCCCATTCCTGAGTTCCCTCTGACAGCTCCATATGAGCTGTGTAAAACTTCTCCCTCTCCATGAACATACCACATTGATCAAATTAAAATACAAGTTTATTCAACTACATCTATATTGTCCCCTTCAAAGTAATCCCCATTGACTGCAATACACTTATGCCAGCGCTTGATCCAATCCTCGAAACATTTTTTATATTCGGTTTTCGGTATGTCCACCTGTGCTTCCTGCGATTTTTCCATTACTTCCTCTCGGCTGCTGAAACGCGTTTCCCTTAGTGGTTTTTCTACTCGATTGAACAAAAAGAAGTCACAGAGAGCCAAATCAGGTGAATTCGGGGGCTGTTAGATGGTATTTGTTGCATTTTTCGTCAAAAAATTACGAATAATGATCGCACTGTGCGACGGTGCGTTATCATGGTGCAAAATCCACGAGTTTTCTGCCCACAATTCTGGTCTCTTTTGACGAATTGCTTCACGCAAACGTCTCGTAACGCCCAAATAATACTCTTTGTTTACTGTCTGGCCTTCTGGCAAAAATTCATGATGCACTACACCGTTGTAATCCATGAAAATCGTGATCATCGCCTTCTTTTTTGACTGAAAACGACGTGGTTTTTTTGGTCTCGGCTCATTTGGTGAACGCCATTCACTTGCCTAATATCTACGTTGCGTTTCGTCTTCAGTAATCATCATTTTGATGAATGTGGGATCGGATTCGCAAATCATCTCTTTTGCAACGCCAGCACGGTCTCTTTTTTGCATAAAATTGAGGTCTTTTGGCTGCTACACGACGGAAACCCAAATCATTAACCACAATGCTTTGGACGGATCCATAGGCAATGTTTAAGTCCTCCGCTATCTCTGATGGTTAATTTGCGGTTATTGACCAACATTTCTTCATCAATGTTTTCGTCGGTTTTCGATGTCGATGGTCTGCCACTGCGTTCATCATTTTCGATTGACTCACGACTACTTTTGAGCCGCTCGTGCCACTGGTAAACGACCGTTTTCTTTAGAGAATCGTTGCCGAAACACTTTTCCAACATTTCCAACGTTCGCGCACCATTAAATCCATTTTTAACGCAAAATTTAATACAAGTTCATTGTATATATCGCCAACACACACAGAGATAGATGTACTCTTGGCTACGTAACTTTTGCAAATGTCAAGCTATGACGCTAAGATTTAGAGGGAATGACACCAACAAATGTACCAACTTAACAAAAAACAACACAGAACTCAAATCGGAACAATGGGAGCGCCACACTTTTTGATCAAGGTTACTTCAGTTTTTCAGCAACCTTTTGTAGTGCACTGCCCAATCGGGGTGGTGGAACTCTTTTAAGTATCCCAAGGTCGATGTTTTTTCCCTTTTCTCTTACTTATTTTTGTTTTAAAAAATTAAATGCGAATTTATTTTGCCTCATCGCCAATTTTATGTCCTTGGACGTTAAATAAAAAACAATATTTGATTCGTTCAATATATATTGATTAAGTATATGGTAAGTTATATTTAATACGACTTAAGTTCCATTTACAATACTGCGAGATGCGATACGTTGTTCGAAAAAGAGAGCGCACAAACTGTCAAAAATATTTCCGTAACATGTACTTCAATGTGTTTGTTAACAATAATGCGAGTCTCGCAGCTAGCATCGCAGTCAATTTCGAAAATCTGGAAAACTCTCGCATCTCGCAATGTGTGACAGCTTAATTTTTTTGTTTTCCTTTTGAGCTTGTGATTTGTGAGTGGTGTTTCATTTAATTAGCATTTCACTTGACAATTGTTCGTTGCGTTTTGACGTATCATTGTAAGCAGACGTCCGTTGTCGGAATGCGAGAGCTCTCGCATCACATCTCGCAGTATTGTAAATGGGACTTTAGTTTAATGAGACATGAGGAGGAAGTATCTTCATGTTTTCGTTCGTATTCGTCAAGTAAGTTTTTGTGATTATGATGTTTTCGTTAGCTGTTAGACTAAGTGCTTACTTTTCATTAGGCGTTAGCCTAAGCGCATACTTTACACTAATTCTGTTCAAACTGTCCACCCTGGGCTTTGAACCCATTTTGCTAAAATGGATATTTCCTTATCTGGATAATCGTTTTTATAGTGTTTGTTTCAGGTCCGTCCTATCGGCCACTTTCTTGGCCAGTTCAAGTGTTTCTCTTGAAAGGGTCTTTCAACACTCAGCACTTTTTCTATATGCTGACGATACCAATTTTTTTAAACCCATTTCCGTAAGACATGACTCTGGCCTCCTTCAAATAGATCTAAACAGTTTTTCCACCAGGTACATCAAGAACTTTCGAGAACTCAATCTCAGCAAATGTCAATCGATTACTTTCTCACGTAAGTGCAACAAGTCTCCTCCTAGAATTTGCCTTTGCAACGTTAGCATATAATGCGACAGAGAGCTTAATTTCCGCTCGCATTTTGATAAGATTATAATTTCTTAAGCAAACTCATAACTTGGCTTGGCATGCTAGCCAAGCGTGGTGTCCCTTTCAATGAGTTCATGTATCCCGAATAGAGAGCATCCAGCGTCATTTTCTTCGATTTGCTCTTCAGGATCTACCTTGCAACGATCCTCTTATCTTACCTCCCTATCGAGACCGTCTCGAACTCATAAACCAGAAAACCCTTAAAGAACGAAGGGACGCAGCAGACATTCTTCTCATTCACCGACTCCTCTCTTGCTCCGTTGATTGCACATCTCTTCACAACTGCATTTTATTTTACACTAACCCTCGAAATCTACGTTGCCCAGTTTGTTTTGTCTACCAATCTACAGCACCACATATGGCTCTAACGAACAAATTTCCCATATACTACGTAAGATAAACTCCAACCTTTCCATTTTCGATTCTAATCCCTCAGATTTGATTTGAGGGATGGTTAACCCTAGCTTTAAGCCTTAGTAATAGACCCTTATTTTTTGATAGTTTATAAGTCCTAGTTTTTAAGTAAGTTTAAGTTTGTATTAAGCAAAATATATGGGGGCCTCAGCCACCACCAAAATCAATCAAAAAGGGTTAAGAGTTCCTCTGATGCAAAAGAAACACTCAGTGGCATTTTCTTTTCGGACTCTAACATAACGAACACAGAAAAACAATATGCGCAAATAGAAAAGGAGTGTCTGATTATTGTATTTGGTTACAAACGCTTTGATCAATATCTCTGCGGGAGACGTAATATACGATTAATCGATCGTATCGATTTCAACGAATCGATTCTGAACAGTTCAAGGCGTTTACAAAAAATGAGGCTGAGTTTGTAGAGTTAGTTTTTATCATGTGTTCGAAAAGTGGAAGTATATGTATTATAAACATACCATATAGATGCATTATCCCGAGCGGCACTCCAAACAAACAGCAAGGAATGCACTAAACAAAAAGAAATATATTGCGGAGATAAAGGTAAAAGATGATTTAAAAATTATATCACAATGCAGCATTTATAAAAAATTAAAGAAGAGACACTTAGGGACTTAAATCTTCTAAGGTTAAAACAGATAGTGAGCGAAGGTTTGTATGGTATGGTTTACGGACTGGTGGAATCATTGGTCCATATTTCTTTAAAAATGTGGCAAATCAAAATGTTATCGTCAATGGTAACCGTTATCGCACCATGTTAACGGACTACGTGCTTCCTGAAATTCAAGCACATCATCTCGGTGAGCTCTGGTTTCAACAAGACTGCGCTACGAGCCATACAGCGTGTGAAACAATGGACTTGTTGAGAAATCATTTTGGTGAGCACTTAATTTCACGTCTTGCTACGGTAAATTTTCCGCCTAGATCGTGCGATATCACACCTTTGGACTATTTTCTCTGGGGATATGTCTCCTAAAATTGGACCTTCCGAATGGACCACCTTAGACCTAGCTGTGGCCAACATTTACATGATATCATTTTCAAAAAGTAAATGCCATGAATCGTTCTTTTAACCGATAATAAAAAATTTGAAGTTCACTTTCAAATTTATGTGTTTTATTTTACGCTATAAAACAAACCTCACCCTTTATTTGCTCCAATTGTGAAAGATGCTCATCAAATAAACTGAACCAGCAGAGTTCTCTCTTACAAATTCAACTCTACCTTACGTACCTTTTCAACGAATTGGTCTTGATATTTTTGAATTGCTTTTTAGTAATTTTCGACTTCTTTTCAGATTTATTTGAAGTTGATGAGTTATCATCAATCAAGACATCTTCAATAATTGTCGCCTGCAATAAAAATGTTAGCAGGTACGGTATCCCGTAAGTTGTCACTACAGACGGAGGTGCTCCATTCATCAGTGGAAGTTTTGAACAATTTTCCAACGAGTGAAATACCAAGCAGAAGAAGTGAAAAATCTTTTGAGAAAAAAAACGTAATCTGTGAACTACATATTTCTGTAGGATGCTGCTAGACCTACGCAATAGTGCAAATCATATTGAATCCAGTCCGATGCAGTGATTGATGTCTAAGGAGAACAAGATATTTTCTTCTTGTAATACTTTTAAAACTGACAGCTGAACTCCAACAGGATGTAAGGCGCAACATCATTCTTCAAAGTCGAGTACCTAAAAAATGTTGTGACAAGAAGAATGCAGTCTTACCTAAGTTAGAACAGGGATAGGATGTAATGTTACAACTTAAGACGTCTGGAGATAATATGTATTTGGTCGAAAGGAACAGTAGTCAACCTTGTAACGTAAAGAGAAGCTATAGTCCGCTGGGCAATACATAATACTTGCGCAACAGCCATCGCAGTTATATACACAAAGCATTCGCAAGGGTCTCAAGATTAAGCGGAAAAATCCACACCTAATCAGGAAAGTGGCGATAGTCTGAGTAAACCACTGGAGCTCCCAATAGCACACAGTACAGAGTACTTTATGTTGCATATGTTAATACAATAATAATTTTTTTTTTAATTGAATTGTTATTAAATTGTTTTTTTGTACTTGTATCATTCTCTTGTCATAGTTCCATACCTTTCATGAGTTAAGCATGTGCATCTTCTACTGCTAAATTGGGGAAGACGTTATATTAGTATGTAAGTATCTAACACTAACACATATGTTTATAACTGAATTATAATGAATAAAACTCTTAAGCCATTTGAAACGGACGTCTTTTAGTATAAAATATAATACTATTTATATCCGAGCTTTCCAAACGAGGTCGGCATCGCTGTACATTCCGTGCAGTTTGCTGTTGAAACGACTTCTCCATTCTGCATTGATGCAAACGGGACCAAAAATTACAGGAAGTATTTTTCTTCCGCTTTCATCAGAGTACAAGCTTCTGCTGCGTAATGCAGGACTGGGATGACCAGTTTCTTATATAATGTCTTTTTAATTGTTCAAAAGAGGGCTTTGCTACCCAATGGCCTTCTAAGCCCAAAGAAGCAGCAATTAGTAAAAGTGATAATTTGCATGATTTCCGCCCTGGTATCGTTGCCGAATTTGATAGGGGAACCGACGTAGATAATAACTTAAAGTTGCAGCCGCCTGTCGTGAGGTTTTGTTCTAGACGTCTATGTCACGTCTCCGCGTTTCTTGACAGCACATACTTTGTTTTTCCTTCGTTTACCGCTTAGCTCATCTTTGCGGCTTCTCCTTTAATAGACAATCATAAACGCTCCGTTGACAGCTCGCTGTCAATGAACATATCATAGTTATTTCTACGAAATAATAAATACAAAATGTCTTGGGCAACTATTGTTTAAAGGGTCTTCTACTTTATAATCAGTAAAGGTGAGAATTTCTCGAGTATTTCCGCTGCATCATAAATTCAAAAAAATTTTCTCTTCACTATGTTTGTCTTCCGTGAAACCTCTTATTTCATCCTCATTCCCACGTATATGGTACAAGAAATGTCAGACTGGTTTTACACTTTTCACCTTTTTCAAGAAAAATGGACTGTCTTTTATGTACATATTTTGGCGACAAGTTTGTCAGGTTCTTTTCTTCTGGTTGTTTGTGTCTTAACGTGGTACCTCTCGCCACCCATTAATTTATTGGAAACCTTTCATTTTTATTTCAACCCGTATTACAAATCTGCTAATTAGCGCGATCTAAATGCTTTTGTTTCTGAGTTTCTACCCTGAAAGGTGATTAAATCGATCTGATTAAATGCACATGTACGAGGATGGAGAATGTACATTAAGTTCTTTTCTAACAATTGGAGTCACTTCAATCCACTTTACAACATAAATTTTTTTTGGCATAGGCTAAATATGCAGAGTTAACGTCCTATACTTTTTCCATTGTATGCATGTAACTATTCTACAAGTATACTGATGATTTACTAGCGAATACGCTTAGTGAATGCACAAATTGCACAGCATAAGATCAGTGATCAATTAAAGATTCAAACATCTAAATTCAAAAACACAACCGACGTAACGGCGCCACAAAAGAAATCTATCAACGCTTTAATCTAATCAGCGTCCTCTTTAGACCCTGGCAATACGATGAACATAGATATATAAAGCTATTATTGCAATACTCTCGTAGTCTGAAGGACTGTGAATCTGATGAATACGGGCGCAAGCTTCTTAAAATTAGCAATCTATGAAGCATGTGAACCTTAGAATGAACAGGTACTTTGGACACGGACTTCTCGGAATTGTGCAGCAAGTATGTTAATCTCGAAGTCCATGCGGCGGAAGTAGGAGTATTGCACCCGGCTGGTGGAATGCGACTTCAATATTTTCTTGTGTTAACTTGCATATTGTTTTTTAACCATTACTAAATCAATAAAGGTTTTGTTCTGACTTATGCATTATAGATACGCATTCGACAATGCAACCTTTCGTCAGAATAATAACTACGTATGTAGTGGATGTGGAACCACGATTTACCTTTTGTGTTTTCGTCAAGTGCACCATCCACTCAATCGAAAACTGAATACTCCGTTTCGATTTTTTAACAACCCCAGCTCTTTTTCGATACCATAGTATCAGGTTTTTAATTGTAAACACCAAAATACATTACTTGTCAGCCTGCGACTCTCAAATACATATTACAAGTTTCGACTATGTGCAATAAAACGTTCTTCAAATTCTTTTAATTTTTTTCCAAACGTTAAAAATATTCCCCACAAATTTGATTCGATACAAAATTCATTTAATTCATAACGCCTTCCAAGTTAACGGAGCACATAGCCTACCAAGCTTTTCATAAATCCACTCGTACCATCTATGTACCTTACCAAAACGTTTAAACTTGTGCGTCATTATAATTAGCAAATATTTTAACCCACAGTGCACGTTATGCGTGACTGAATTTATAACATTATCCAAGGCAAGAATCTTTATGTACTATTTTACCAAGCCCTAGAATGTACTGTAAAATGTTTACAAATGATAAAACTTATTCGTTTTCAATCAAAACTCTCTATTTAATTCAGTTACAATTCAAACCAATCGGTTATCTCATCCACTTTTACTTAAACCTCTGAATTACTGTCTTTATTCACACTTCGAATTCAACTGATGAACTGACTTGCATACCTTGGGGATGCTGATATTAATATTTCAATGACATATTTCAACAATCTATGCCAATCAACTTTCCATACAATTTTCCATCGTATACAATTTATTTCTAATCTCCACTCACCAATGGTTGATGCTTTTGCAATCGAAATCGTTTGCTACGGAAACATAGATGGCGCTGCTCATATTCAGATGGATATGACACTGCTCCTTCCTTAAAATTGTTCGTCCCGAACAACTTCGTCATTCATTATTCCATTGAAATAACACATTCTATCCAAATGGACCACCTTCAATTTCCTCGATCCACATGCTGGATACGATAGACAACGTCGTTAATGCGGGTTATCACCTTGTATGGTCCTCCCCGATTATGTTGCGATTTTGATGATTTTTCTTTCTTACACAGAGGATTAAACAGACCCACCAGATCTCCTTCGTTGAAGCCGGAAGATTTCGCTTTGATGTCATACCTAGTCTTTATGCGGTTGCTTGTTAGCTTCATCTTTTCTCGGGTGTTTTCATGCAGTTTATGAATCCTGCTGCGCAAGCCGTTCACCTCCTTCTGTCAGAATTTTGTTTCTTTTGGCAGCCGAACTTGATCAAATAAGATATCGGATGGTGTGTGTTCTGTTGAGCTATGGACCGCGTTTCCGTAGGCCATTAAGAAGAGATGTATGTGTCATCCCAGTCTCGCTGGCAATTGCTGACGACCTTTGACAGATGCTCACTCAAGGTCCGATTGTCCTTGTCTTCCTTATTCCCAGATATTGGCACACTTCCTGGAAGACTTTTGATTCAAAGTTTCTTACTTGATCGAAGTAAGGGGACCCCGAATCTGGACACGCAGTTGTTGACTATTGCTTTTGCTACGGTCTTACCCTCTTGATTTGGCAAACACTTCCGGCCACTTACTGAAGTAGTCCATGACCAAGAGGGTGTATCGGTTGCCATGTACCAGGGATGTCGATGGCTATTCGTTTGAATGGTGCTGCGACATTTTCTTGTTGCATTCGTCCCTGTGGCTTTACTTTAAGACCCTTGTAGCTACACATCATTTTTACACTAATTCTCGGCATCTGGTTTAGCATTTGGCAATAGAAATGTTCCCTTACCTTTTCCAACGTCTTGTTTATTCACAAATGGCCTGAAATGCCGTCATGTATTTCATGAAGTACTTGGCTGACTCTGGACCTTGGCACGATTAGCTGCATACGAGATGTTCCATCTGTGCCCAGTATGCCTTTATAGTTTGGCTCCGATCTGATATCTGCTGGCAGCTTGGTCTTTCTTCGTGTTCCTTCCAGACGAATAATGGTTCGGTGTCATTATCTACGTATTGGAAGGAACAGATTTCGTCTGTACTTACCCTGACAATTTCGATAGTGTCCTGTTCCTTCGCCTCTTTACGGTTGCACTGTTCACATTTAACTCCGCACTGTAAACGAGAGAGACGATCAGCATTTGAGCGGAGTTTTCGCTTGTGGTGTTGCACTTCAAAGTCGTAGCTCTGCAACTGCTCGATCCATCTCGCAACTTGGCCTTCAGGATTCTTAAACTGACTTAAACTTTCTCGCACTCTCGCACCTGAACCGTCAGCCTTTTCCGTAAGTTGGTGGAGGCCCTTCGCAATACCAGAAAAATCCTTCAATTGTAGTACGTGGCGAGTCCAAAGACGCCTCTCAGTTGATGTTATCTTTGAGGGCAGGTCAACTTTTCACGGCTTCTATTTTGTCAAGATCCGTACTTACTTCTTCCGCTGATATTATGTGACCCAGATATTTCACTTGACCTCTTCGCATCCTCTCAAACATTTTTTTTAGGTTTTTTCGATGCCCCTCGAACGTCTTACCTATGACGATAACGTCGTCCAGATACACCAAGCAAGTTCTCCACGGAAGGCCTTGCAATTTTCGTTCCAATAGTCCCTCGAAGGTGGCCGGAAGGTTGCACAGTCCAAGCGGTATCACTGTAAACTGCCAGAAACCGCTTCCTGTTGTAAACACAGTTATATCACGATCCGTGCGATTTATATCTACCTGCCAGTAACCGCTCTTAAAGTGTCTCCTATTCTCAGAAGTGGGTAGATGTCCTTTTTGGTAACGTCGTTGGGACGTCAGTAGTCTACACAAAACCTCGTGCTGCCGTCTTTCTTCTTCACGAGGAGCACTGGTGAAGCCCACAATGTGAACAGCGTCATCTATGTTTTCATATCATAAGATTTCGATAGCAGAAGCATCAACCATTGGTGAGTGGAGAATATAGTATAATCGAATTTTCTTGCAAAATGGAAAATGTATGGGATGCTAGATGGCGGAGATTGCTCTCGAAATATGTCATTGGATCATAAATATCAGCATCCCCAAGGTATGTAAGTCAGTTCATCAGTTGAATTTAACCTTCCTACGGTCCTCGAGTCATTTTTGACCCATTAAGTTTTCTCTAAGACAAATTTTTGGAAGGACTTGATATTTCTTGAATTTTTCTAAAGTGTTGAGCTGAATACAATTACGTATGATTTTATAAAAAATATTATAATATTATATTATATTATAATAATATTTTTTATGTCTGCGTCCCTCGAGTCGAATTTGAACCAACGTATGAATCGAACGGTATTTGCTTTGGTTTCTAATTACCTACTCAATATTGGTCATTTATGACCCAACCAGCATATTGTTGTTTCAGCTGCGATTTTGTATGTATTATGTATCTTTGCATTGTGCATTTGTACCCTTTTTATCAGATTTCCGGAGAAAAACTTATTCATCCAAGAATAGAGATCTATTTCGCATTCTTATTAGTTACGTGTCGCGGAATAGTTCATTTCAAAATATTGAATAATATATTTAAAATACGGAATTATGCTCAAAGAAAGGAAAAAGAGAATGAATTGTTGAGTTTATTATAATCCACACAATTTCAAAGGTGCATTATATCAGTTTTGGTTGTGCAGTTACATTGTTTGACTTTTGTAGTATTACAGTAAAAATTTTGTGATTAGTACGTACCTTTTTTGGAAATTGTACTTTTGTAGCTATGAGTGATAGCGAAAGAGAATTCTCTTTGACCGTTTTTTCGGATGAAGAAGAATCTTGTTCTGAGTTCGAAGATTTTGTTGAGGCACCTGATTCATCAGACAGTGATTTTAGTGATGTTGAACATATCTTTGTGCCTACCGAAATGATGGTGTCAAAAAATGGTCAAATAGATTACTCAACAAAACCTAATGAAAACATTGCCGGAAGAGCCTCAAGGAAAAATATTATAAAATTGGGGCCAGAATTGACACGTTATTCTTGTTCTAGAATTACAGAAGTCGAACTTTCCAGCTTTGAATTATTTTTTCCACCTCCTTTGATACGTACTATTTTGACCTTTACCAACCTTGAGGGCAGATGCATATGTGGTGAAGAATGGACTGATGTTGGTAGCACCGAGCTATTTGCATTCATTGGACTACTTTTATTGGCCGGCGTTTTCTGATCAAACAACGAAAGCATTGGAAGTTTATGGATCTCTGAAAGAGGAAAACCAATAACTGCTGCAACCATGTAATTGAAGATTTTCAAGAAAATATCAAGAGTTAAAAGGTTCGACAATAGGGAAATTCGAAGTGAACGACGACTGTTAGATAAGTTTGTTTGATACGTGAGTTGTGGAATCAGTGGTTTGACATTTTGCCAAAACTTTACAATCCATCCTAAAATGTGACAATAAATGAGCAGTTAGTAGCTTTCAGAGGAAGATGTCCCTTCCGGCAGTACATGCCATCAAAGCCAGTGAAATATGGAACCAAGTTTTGGATACTTGGTGATTCTGCAACGAGCTATGTTTGAAATATTCAACCTTATACTGGCAAGGAAATCGGAAGTACTCCAGAAAAACATCAAAGTATGCGTGTAGTTCTTGATTTGACTGTAGGACTAAAAGGACACAATGTCACAACCGATAACTTTTGCACGTCTTATCAATTGTCACAAAATTTACTGGAGAGACAAATTACAATAGTAGGAACAATACTCACAAACAAGCCCGAATTACCGCCAGAAATAGTAAATACAAAAGGAAGACCAATATATTCATCTAATTTTGCATTTACCGAGAATACTACTCTCGTATCTTACATTCCGAAAAAAAATAAATCTGTAAATCTACTAAGTACTTTACATCATAACTCAAAAGTAAGTGATCGCTCGGATAAAAAGCCAGAGATAATGCTGGATTATAACAAATGTAAAGGGGGTGTAGACACATTGGACAAAGCAGTAAGTGGCTACACTTGCAAAAGGATAGCAAAACGGTGGCCTCAAGTAGTGTTCATCTGCCTCTCAAAGCGCTGCTACTTTTTGGAAGGTCTTGGTATGCAGCTTGTTACTCCCTACATAAAAAAGCGACAGACATTACCTCGAGCACATTTTTCACTTGAAATTGCCAAAAAAAACTCAAAGTGGTTTTAAAACCAATACATTACCATCTTCATCATCTGAATCGCGAAATAGTTCAGAAAGAACAACTACTCGTAAAAGAAATCGATGTCAATTATACTAAAAAACAGATAATAAAACGCAAATAATTTGCGACATTTGTAATACAATAAGTATATATGTAAATAGCCTTCTAAAATCATAACTCTGTGTACGAATTGTAATAACTGACTGTATTTTTTTCCTTTTATTATTAAATTAAAAGTTTTGTTTAATTATTTATGAAAAACATGAAGTTGAAATAAATTTACATTAATTTTTATTGAAATAACTTTGTTTTTCTTCTAACAAAATCTTCAAGTAAGAGACAAACAAATATCTGAAATAAAGCCTGAAAATAGAGTACTAAATTTGTAGTAGTAAATTTGAGGACCGCAGGAAGGTTAAAGTGTGAATTAAAACAGTGATTAAGTGGTTTAAGTAAAGGATAAAGAAAAGTAAAAAATTTTAAATATACGATTACATTTTGAATTCTAATTAGATTGAAGAAAGTGAAAATTGATTTCCCGATCATATGCTCACAGTTTCAAGTATATAGCATACTTAGTTTGTTTTTGAAATATATATTAGAAAGGTTAGACGTGTAAGGCGCGTTTTGGTGGCTCGCCGATTTTCAATCATTACAAAAAATTTAGCAAAGGATTTGCATCACATTTTAGGTAAAAAATGGAATCAAGTGAGTTCAAACACCTGAAGTGTTGACAGTAAGTAAAAGAAATGTTTAGCTCTGCCAAAATGACCGATAAGATGCCAATGACGAGCCTCATTCTAGACGGAAAGTCCAGAGCACATCATCAAAAGATGATAACGTTGAAGTTGCTGAGGATATTGGTATATCGGTTGTTTCGTGTCATGTAACTTTTTCGGATGTTTTGGGTATGAGACGTGTGCCTGCGAGGTTTGTTCCAAAACGTATTAATTTTGATCATGAAGCTCTTGAATGACGTCAATGAAGATTCTGACTTGCTCGAAAGAGTCATAGCTGGTGATAAAAAAGTGGTCCTATTCCCAAAACTGAAGAGACCTATGAAAGGACGCTGGAAGAGCTCAAGGCTATACCAAAAAGTGCTTATGAGAAGGATTAGAAAAAGCGTTGCCACACGTATATTATATCTGAGGTTACTTTGAAAGGGACAACGGTAATATTTATGAATAAATTAATATTATTTTATAAAAATACAGTTACCCTACTTTTTGAACAACCTCTTATGAATAGTCAACAAACGCCGAACGCAGATCGTTTCCCACTATGATGTAAATGGTTCGTCCCGTCCACCATTCTTCACAATATAATTCGATGCCATCAGGATTGCGTATATCTCCGCTTGAAAGACAGATGCAAGTTTTCCTAATGAGGAGTGAAAAACACCAGCGCCGCATGCTAATACATGGCCATTCTAAAAGAGGGCACCACCTGAATTAAATCCAATGTATAGATTTGGCAGCTGTCGGATGATTAGTTCTCGAGATATAGCGTTGTGAGTGAAGCAACTTTTGTTATTGTGAAAAAATGGATTCAAAGCAATTTCGTGTGTTGATTTATCATTGCTTTTTGATAGAAAAAAATGCAGCCGATGCAAAGATATGGTTTGATAAGTGTTACCCGGACTCTGCACCAGCCGAACGAACCATTCGCAAGTGGATTGAAAAAATTAAAAGTGGTCATACAAGCACCGAAGATGATGCACGCAGTGGACGTCCAAAAGAGACTGTTTCAGATGAAAACATCAAAAAAGTCCACAAAATGATTACGAATGACCGTACAGTGAAGTTGATCGAGATAGCTGAGGCTCTGCAGATATCAAAAGAGCGGTTTGTACACGCTTTGGACATGCGAAAGCTCTGTTCTAAGTGGGTGCCGCGTTTGCTCACAGTCGACCAAAAACAACATCGTGTTGATGATTCAGAGAAGTGTTTAAAGCTGTTCAACCGCAATAAAGCCGAATTTTTGCGTCGGTATGTGACAATGGATGAAACTTGGCTCCATCACTTCACAATAGAGTCAAGTCGGCAGTCAGATGAGTGGCGAGCAGGCGACGAACCTCGTCCAAAGAGACCAAAAACTCAACAGTCGGCTGGCAAAGTTATGGCATCCGTATTTTGGGATACACATGGAATAATTTTCATCGACTATCTCCAAAAGGGGCAGACTATCAACAGCGACTATTACATTGCGTTGTTGGAGCGTTTGAAGGACGAAATCGCAGAGAAACGGCCGCATTTGAATAAAAGGAAAGTGCTGTTTCATCAAGGCAATGCACCGTGTCACAAGTCTATGAAAACGATGGCAAAATTGAATGAATTCGGCTACGAATTGCTTCCCCACCCACCGTATTCTCCAGATTTGGCCCCCAGCGACTATTTCCTGTCCGCACACTTCAAAAGAATGCTCGCCGGAAAGAGATTTAAGACCGATGAAGAAGTAATCGCCGAAACAGAGGCCTATTTTGAGGCTAAACAGAAATCGTACTACAAAACTGATATCGAAAGATTGAAAAATCGTTTCAATCAGTGTATCGCCCTCGAAGGCAACTATATTTATAAATAAAGTTGAATTTTGCAAAAATTTTGTGTTTTACTATAAAACGGCACTGAGCTTTCAGCCCATGTGTTACATCGGTTTTGGAGCCGTTCGTGAAGATTGTTTCCTATGCATTCAGATTCTGGCCGAAACTAGTCTTGGGCATAGGGAAGTGGTTTTCGTTTTTTTTTTTCCACCGCAGAAATTCTGGTGACGGCATGTCCAGCCGGCTCACAATATAATCAAAGCTCAACCGCGTGTTGTGCTACAGACTATTTTTTTTTTAAAGATACTAAAAAACTAGATCTCATAGATAGCAAAATCTACTTATGTTTGTAATACAATAAATAGGTATAATTTGACTATAGAGGACGTTAGAGATGAGAAGGTGACTGGAAACCAGGATGTGAACTGGACTGGGAAACCAAATGAAAGGAAGGAATGGATGTCTCAGAATGAGGATCGTGGAGTGCTTGCGAGACACTGTAGGTCCTCTGGATGGGGCTGGTTTTTGTCCTCACTCCTTGACATGACCTACTACAACAAAAAAACATAAATCATGCCTACAATTCAAAAATACAAATCATAATAACGAACGGAATTTAAGATGCTGAGGGCCGCTGTGGTGTTGATCAGCGCTGGCCATTTCCCTCCAGCCAATTTCTGCTTCCCCATGACACTCTCCAAATAGACCAAGAGCCCGCAGTAATTTTTAATTGTGAAAGGTAACCAAACGATATGCACAATTATATTAAGCCTTAATGAAAGTGATTTTAGATCTTACCGTCTGACAACATATCGTGGTAGCTTAACAAAGTTACAGTATATCAAAAACACGTTATTTTTCAAAAACGGAATAATAAGGGTAACCTCTTGATTCAAGTCAGAAATAACAGTACAGAACCGCTTAAATAGGAATATATAAGTCCAAGACATATTAAGTGTAGCCAAGGGCTTGCCAGGTATACTCGAAGTTTGTTTTGTTTTCCTTGTCACCAAGTCCTTGCCAGATGCATCAAAATAATTTAAATCCAATTTCAAAAACATCTTGTATGCTATCAGTTACCACATCTCCCACAAACCATTTCATTTGAAGCATATTTTCCAGTAAAACACTATTTACTATTTTCCTTTCTTTTATTATTACCTTTTTTTAGGTAATGACATTATTTTATAAACAAAATATATTATATATAGTTACAAGCAATTATATTCTAGTACTGTGATACTGGCATGACCTTTGTTAATTTATTTGGCTCTATATATTCTATTATCCTCATTTAAAACTATAAATTTAATCTAATGATCGTACCTAATTCAAGCACATAGTTTCGATGAGCTCTGTTTTCACGAGCCATACAGCGCGTGATACAATGGACTTGTTGAGAAATCATTTTGGTGATAACTTAATTTCACGTTTTGGTACGGTAAATTGGCTGCCTAGATCGTGCAATATCACACTTTTGAACTATTTTCTCTGGGGATATGTAATGTCTCAGGTCTTCAAGAATAAGCTAGCTACAATTGACGCTTTGAAGGCCTACATTACTCGTGTTATCCGTGAGATACCAGTCGCTATGCAGGAACGAGTCGCCCAAAATTGGACCTTCCGAATGGACAATCTCAGACGTAGTCATTGCTAATATTTACATGATATTATTCTCAAAAAGTAAATGTCATGAATTGTTCTTTTAACTGATAATAAAAAATTTAATTTCACTTTTAAATTAATGTATTTTATTTTACATTATAAATCAAACGTTACTTTGAATCATCCTTTACTTCGGATGTTTTTAATCATATTTTACATATTTTTCTCTAACAAGAAGATGCGATAAAACTCTAGAATTAACAGAGTTCTTATGACAGAAAGGACGGAGCACAGCTTCCTGGATTGGGACAATTCGAGGTGGTGAAGAACACCACGCAGTAATCAGCCGGGCATGCAAAATATTTATTAACATATGTTGATTTCCGTTGCGTTAGGGCAATGAAATTTGCAACACAGCTGTGCGAATTCTTGATCTGATAGCAAAGTAAGTTTTTAGTTGTTCAATAAGTTCTACGTTTTTTTTTTGAATTAGTGTTTATCGTTTCAAAAAATTTCTGTGTATACTGTTATGAAATTTCTACATTCTTACGAGAATTTGTTTTGATCGCGCGTGTTTAAAGTGCTCAGTATTTTTTTTTTTTTATTGTAGGATATAATAATAATAATATATAGAATACCATATATACAGGGTGACCCAATTTAGGTTTTCGTCCTGATAGCTGAAGATTTCTGAAGTTATGGGGAACAAAAATTATATTGCAGGGTGGTCTATTTTCAGCACCCTCCAAGTTATAGGCCGTTAAACTGAGGAACCTCTGATTTTGAGGTATAACTTCTTAAAAGGTCGTAGCTTTCTAATGGATTCAGCTTATGAAACCGTTGTGCATAGTTTTGAAAGAGAATTTTAGTGTGCATAAAATGACCACGGTGCGTCATAAAAATAAAAATTACTCGTATATCTACTGCCAATCGCGAAGCAAAATAGAAAAACAGAAGAACGCCTTATCAACTTGATAAAGAAGTTGAACGGTTTGTTGAAGTCATACAGCAGGCAGCATCGGCATAACATACCCGCTGGAAATCAGGGAAATGATAAAGAAGAAATTAAGAGGGCGGAAGAAGTGGCATGAAACTCGCCTCACAGCGACAAAAGATACCAATTACTCCATATGAAGAACCGTTAAAGGTCTTCGAAAGCCCCAAATGGGCGAAAAAATATATGGAAAAACCTAACGTTTTCGCCGACCATCTTGCAGAAACGTTCAAACCATTCGATGGGGACGTGCTTCCAGAGAATGTCAATACGCTAGATATAATGATGAACCTTCCAATGGAAAAGGCTACACTTAGGGAATTTAGACAAATTATAGACACGCTGAAACCCAATAAAACCGCTGAATATGACATAATTACTTAAAGCGGTACCGAAAAAACGTTTTCTGAAGCTGCTCTGTCTTACAAATGCCACCATAAGACTAGAGCATGTACCGCATCAGTGAAAGGTTTCTGAAGTTATCATGGTTCCGAAACCCGGTAAACCGCTGACTGAAGTCAAGTCATACAGACCAATATCGCTCCTCCCGATTATATCGAAGGTCTTCGAGCGGATCTTACTTAATCATCTTAAGCCGATTATTGACACAAATCGCCTCTTTAGAAGCCAATACTCTACTGTTGACTTACTGCATCGAATTACCGATGTAATTGAACAAACAATCGAGTGTAAGCTAGTCTGTTCAAGCTCATTCCTTGACGTTTCGCAAGCTTTTGATAAGGTATGACCTTATTTATGGCCTGAATTATAAACTTCAACAAGTCCTACCCGAGCAATTGTCTCATATTTTAAGTTCATACCTAGATGACCGACTCATTGGTGTCGGACATGGAAACGAATATTCCAATGTTAAGACAAAAAAGGCGGGGTGCCGCAAGGAAGTGTACTTGGCCCTTTGCTATATTTGCTTTTTACCCGCGACATACCGCAAACGGACGATTCTGTGCTAGCCACGCGCTCTTACACGGATTAACCATTGGACAAAGGCTTGGCGAATCGCTCTTAATGAAAACAAGTCTGTCCATGTGAACTTCACTTTCAAGAAAACTGACAATATACCTGTGTTTATCAACGCACACGTTAAAAAAAAAAAACTTGAAGAGCTTGAGATTAAGTATAGAGACATGTACTAGCTTCTTGGAAAGTATTCTAAGCTCAGTTTAGAAAACAAATTGCTGCTATATAAGCAAATGTTAAAACCGGTCTGGACATATGGTATACAGCTTTGGGGTTGTACCAAAACTAGTAACATTAACGTTTTACAGACATTTCAAAACAAAGTCCTCCGAGGGTTTGTTAATGCCTTGTGCTACATTAGAAACGATGATATCCACAGAGACCTAGGATTCGAAAAACCAATATTTCTGTTCAACTGATTCTTGACGAGACAAATTTATCTTATTAAGGCAAAATAAAACTCGAAGTAAGAACTGCTTGTTGAGTGTGAACTCAATCGTAGACTGCATAAGGGATGTGTTTTTTTACTGAGTAAGAATCTCATATTACTATAAGCCCCGGGTTATTTTATTCAAATGTGTTAATATCTTTATCATAAGCTTTACATCTAGATTTGAAAAACTAATAACTTTGTCATCAAGGTTTATTTTCTACTTTAATATCATATATTGTATTAGGCGCGCAACTAAGTTTTAGCAGATGGCTCCAGCAGTATAATCTAATCAATTTTGATATATCCCAAACGTCATGAACCAATCTTATATATTGTTATACAAACCGTTTTGATACAATAGTGATTTTGTTTCGGCGTCATGTACTTTTCGTTGTGTGAAAATGTCTGATTTTGTGCGAAATAATCGTAATTTGTATGAAGTGTTGATTTTCTTCCTTCATTCCAAGAAAACGGTTGCTGAAGCTCATCGAGAGTTCCAAAAAGTTTACGGAGATGCCCGAGTGAAGAAAGGTCAAAATCCTTAGAAGACGCTAAATTGCAGGCATTGCGCGATGAAAATCCGTGCCAACGCTCAAACAAAGAACTAGTCCATTGTTCTTGTTGTAAAGTTCCTTTTTATTGAAATCTTTCAGTCTTATGAAGAGAGATGAGTAAGCTTTTCAGTGATAAGGTGCCTGCAGTACCAACACCCACCACATCAGAGCCAAGTACCTGCAGCCTAATGCGAGCGTAAGCCGGACATTCACAGAGATAGTGCCCCGCGGTGTAATACTGATATTGGAGTGGTTGCTGGCTGGACTAAATGTAACGAACTAACAACTAGCACATACTAAAACCCACTGGTTGAGGATGCACTGGCTCCAGTTTGATAACCACCTCTGGAAAAATATCGAACCCTAACACCTGAGTTTCAAAACTACTACACCACCCGACCGCGCCCTGGTGAAAAGCCAGTAAAAGGGTATTCACATCCCCTTGTGCACACGCGGAATCATAAAAAAAAAAAAGAATGTCGGGAAGAATTCGTTTGGTCTGCCTACATCTCGCGGAGCTGTACCATCTGCAGTTGTGCAGTTGTTGACCCAACTGTCAATGAGGCTTCCAGAGGACCCAGGCAGACCCAACGTAGGTTCGGGTCCTGAAAAACTCTCCTCTGAACCGTGTCTGGCAAGTTCGTCGGCAAGGGTCACTGAATTTAGCCTTCCGACTGCGTTCAGTGATCTCTTGCATTCTCTAACTAGCTTGGAAATCTTAAGAGGGTTCAACAAGGCTCTAAGCGCAGCTTGGCTGTCGCTGCAGATGCAAATGCTTCGCCCCCTCCATCGTTTCTCAGCAAGCAAAAGCATGTTTGATGGCCTCATCCGTCACCATAATCGATGAGATATACCAACTACGGCGTGTTGCGTTGTTCAGCTCACTACCAGCTTATTTGATAGGAGGTAATTGTGAACTGGTTTTGATCAGGTTACCTGGGGAGTGAAACTCGAGCATGAGACGGAGAGTCTTTGCTTTCGACTCGGTATAGGTACCGTCAGATTCTCTGAGTGGTTTCAGCCTGGTTGATCTTCCTCTTTTGAGGGTCTTAACCAGCCTACTAGTTTCACCGATAGTTTCAATCTTTTCGCAAAAAGATTTTTAAGAGGAACTCTTCGAAGTCCGAATGGGCCTCTTAAAATTTTGTTGCTTTGATCTGTAAAGATTGCTTAGTAACTGGACATGCAATTTCAAAACACTTGGTGAGGGTGCCGTTCATGTTCTGAATAGCCTCCTTAAGCTTTTGTTTTGTCCTGAACTTAGGGGCAGCACTATTGTTTTTTTCAAGCTCTTCCTTAAATCGTGTCCAATTGGTTTTATGCGAATTCCTCCTCCGCATCCAAATCTGAATTCGATGATCTGATCTGAGAAGAAGATGTCCGATAGTACTTTCTAGACAGTAATCTCCTTAGCATACCTGTTGGATAAAGTTAAGTCGATTACTTGCTGCCTTACTCTCGTAAAACAAGTTGGCTGTGAGCCAGGTCAGACGATAGTATGAAATCCATTTGCTATCTGCTATTTGCTATCATTTGCTACTGCCCCAGAAGGTACTCTGAGCATTAGCATCGCAGCATATGATGAGTCCCATCTTTCTGGAATGACAATATTTAATGAGTTCTACTATATATAGCTATATAGTATACTATAGCCTCCGGTGGTGGCGGTATAAGCGAATGATAGGGAAAATAACAAAGGCAACGACGAATTTTTGCCATTCTCCGTTTGCTTCCTAGCTTATGTCTGCAGCAACCAAATCTTGAGTTCTCGGTCTTACCGATCGCTTGTCATAAAGTGGTGTGAAACCCCTTAAACCTCCGAAACCACAAATGCGATTACCTATTCCACACCCATGATTTCTGTATGGATATTATGTGAGGTTTTGTATTCAACACGGAAAGCTTCCTGCATAGGGATGCATTAGCAGACTTGGAATGTTGACGGTTGATTGGAGTATACAGGATTTATGTGTACGGGAGTGGTCGTCTTCTAACCGCACTCGTTTAGAAAAAAAGTGGAAATTAACCTTTCCAAGGTGCAGATAGTCACGTGAGTCATACCTAGACTTAATGGTCTCGACAGAAGCTTTGTCAAAGCCCACAACAAGAGATGAGCCGTCCTTGTTTTCCCGATTATCTCTCTCCCTGTGAGAGTAGATTTTCCACTTTTTAGTGTCAAGTCCAGGGTTCTGGGTATGAAAACGCAAGTTTTTCAGAGTTTCCCCGGGACCCAGAAGATGACGCGCGTCAGTTTGGGTTCTCTAAAGACCTCAAAAATCTTTGTCTCGAGGGGTGGGATTTTCGGCACAGATTTGCTCAGCCATTCAAGAGTTTGCTGCGTGGAGCACTTCACTCTAAGAGTTCCTCTGCTCTGCTTGAATGCAGACATTCTCTGTTTTGGCTAGCTCCCACAGTTGATCGACACAGTGTTTACACTCATCATCGTTCAAACTGTTGTCTTTGCCAGACTTCCTAATTCGAAGCACCATAGAGGAGATAGCAGCATCCTAGTTTGTGTGCTGGTCTCGTTACCTTTTACATTTCGGTAACGAGCTGCAACTTGTGTTGCTTGCAGCACCGATTTCAACCGGATCTTATGCGCTGGGAAAGCCACCACCAGGGTTGTTTCTCAGCGGGGATCTCACCGCTTCGGCCGACTTCCGTCGATCAGAGCTACAACTTTTGCTGCTTAGAGCACTGACCTCGTCCGGGCGTCGCGTGCGTGCGTGTGAAAACGCCGCTGGTTTTGGTCTTGTCAATGGGTTTAACCCCTTTAAGCAATTTCTGCCCACCAGAGCTGTAGCCTTTGCTGGTTGCAGGACCAGTTTCATCCGGACATCGTACATGGGGAGACCCATCAATGGGAATGCCAGAAACTTTCTTCCTCTTGGCCCTGTTCGGGACAAAAGAAGAGGGTGCAGCCTCAGATCTGAAAGGTTGATTGGTTTCAATGGGTGTCACTTCCACCGACCTGTTTCTTTTCTCTGTCGCAGCTGGGAGAATCTGACTTTTGGCACTCACGCCTTCGACGAAACTCGCTATCTCTTTGCACCGTGCTTTTGCCTCAGTAGTCCTTCAGAGTGTGTCTCTTCTAGAGCCCGTTCCACCTTTTCGGTTTTTCGAAATAAGCCATTAGAAACAGTACCCTGACCAACCACTGGTCCTATTCTGATGGAGTTTAACCGTAACAGGCAAGGCCTCTCCGGTACTCTTGTTGCGGAAAATTTTTCCGGAAAATTTTTTCCCAACAAGGTTTATTCTCTGTTTTTATTCATGTCCCTTAGTTTATTTCTTATTATGAGTGGGAAGACTGAGCTCTGGCGGAAGACTGAGCTCTGGCCATTGGTCCACCAACCAGAGGCTTCGGAAAGGAACCCACATAAGTCTTGGGGCAATTTTCTCCTCAAAAGAGGACTAGGGAGTTCAGTCGGTGAAGTCCTAAGGACGGTAGGGTGATTCACTCAGTCTGCAACGTATGAACTTTAAAACATAAAACAAGAACAAGAACACTTTAGGTACCCTCGGAGTAAAGTGGCACACAGTACTTGGCTTTGTTCGAGGCGGCGAGCTAGTGAACGGATAGATCGGCACTGTAAGGGTCAACTAGAGGTTTTTTTGTGTGCAAATTTTTTGAGTTTCTTGTTGAGTTTGCGGAAAGAAAATTTTCTTTTAAAAGTTAAATTTAAGTAAATTCGCGGAGTTTTCCTTGTGAATAGGAAGGAAAAAGAGAGGATTAGGAGAGAGAACGAGGACCGGGATAGAAAACTGAGTAGCAGGACGGAAGAGGAAGAACTGCGCCAGAAGGGGTGCAGAACCGCCAGGAAGAGAAAAAAAAGGCTAAGTAGAGTGTGATACAGAATAGTGTTGAAAAATTTTGAAAAGTGAGTCTCTGGTGGGCCGCGCGTGCGCGAATATCTCGGGAAAAGACGAGACACGCAACCCTTAACCAGTTTAATTGGCTGTAGTTGTTTGTTTGTGGTTTTATTTTACAATTTTTGATACTTTTTGTGTTTTTTGTAGGAGTGCGACAAGTGGCAAAAGTGCAAACAAGTGGAGACAACAAATAAAGCAAAAGTACTTACGGATTTACATGGGAAGTGAATTAGGATTCCCATATACCTGGCAAGTACAGGTCCCCAAGTAGGTGTCTTTTTTGGTTTTATTTTTGTTTTCCTTTTTTCTCATATTGATTTTGCATCCACTTCCTGGTGTATTTTTGATTTTGGTGTGCATTTTGTTTCATAAACATAACTTACATATACACACATTCATACAACCATTTACAATACCAACAATCTACGTACAAATTTACAAACATTACATTATTAAATTTAAAAAAAAAAAAAATAATTGCGATTCTATTTTTTAATCTGTTTTTAATATATATATACATACATAACATACATATTTGCGTGAGTTGGGTTGACTTGTTTTGTTTCAATTTCAGTGGGGCCATCACTTTTTTCGTGGGGTTTATTTAGACTTTTTACTCGGCTTCTTGTTTTGGAATTCTTTTTTCTGGTAATTTCAGAAACCGTCTAACATTTGGGTTGTTTTTTTTTAGTAGCATCTACAATAGCAAAAATAAAACAGATCGAAGAGCTATTGGAAGAACCTCCAAGTAATCCTAAGTCGAAGGAATACTTGAAGTTTCTTCCCAAAATCGAAGGGGCTCTTAGCAGGTTAGATAGGGGAAGAGACACTACTGCGGAGGAAACTGAGGAGAAGTGTACTCTTAAAAACAGGTTGATTGTACTAGCCGGGGAGTTGGCCGATAGTACGGAAGAGTTTTTTACGCAACCACTGGTGAACACAGCGAACGCTTGCCGATTGCGAGGTGGTAAAACCTAGCCAAGTGGGACTTGAAGTCCCACGAGGGAACGCTGTAGTGCCTCGGTAAACTATTTTTTAGAGCGGATGAAGGAGCTTAACTATTTGGGTCCGCGATTGAACTTTTTTCAGGGAAGGCACTCATCTGACTTAGGATGGTTAGGTTGTCGGTCTCTTCTTGGCAAGACTTGGTGGCGGAACTGTAACTGGAGTTTCTTCCCCCCAACTATCATGATCTTCTATTGGAGGAGATAAGGCATCTTACTAAGGGAAGTAATGAGTCATTTGTATGGTGGCGCTTCGGGCACTATTATAGGGGGTAAAGGGTGGAAAATTATCAAAGATGTAGGGACTACCTTAGGAGAGAAAGAGGTTAGGTCCATCGCTTTAGCTGACGGAAAGAGCATAGACGTATTGGGGGTGGTGTCTCTACCAATTGAAGTATAAAGTCGAATATCTCGTTATCCCAGCGATACCACACACCGTGATCCTTGGTGCAGATTTTTGGGCACCCTCGGAAACCGTCCCGGATTTAAGATCATGAGTGTGGAACTTTTCGAGCCAACAGTCGGTTGCCTAGATTACCGCTAGTCGCGGGATCTCCGAGCTGGACGTCACAGAAGCTGGGCAATTGGAAGCTTTGGTCGACGGTGTTTTTGAGTCGATGCCCGAGGGATTGGGGTGTACTCATTTGGTAGAATACAAGATCAGAACGTCGGCAGAACCTATTAAACAACGTTATTACCCTGTATCGCTTTTGATGCAAAAGCATATTGATAAGGAGCTTAACGAGATGCTAGAGGCGGGTGTTGTCGAGAAATCGAACAGTCCGTGAGCATTTTCAACAGTCCTTTTCAAGAAGAGAGATGGGTTATTTAGGTTCTGCGTCGACTTTAGAAAACTTAATAGAGTTACAGATAAGGATGCTTATCCATTGCCATTTATATCAGCGACATTGGATAAGCTTATTGACGCCAGATATTTGACGTCATTAGATATAAAGTCGGCCTACTGGCAGATCCCCATGGAAGAAAGATCGCGCCCACTTACAGCCTTCACGATACCGAATAGATGCCTGTTCCAGTTTAAGAGAATATCTTACACAAGCGCATGCTACGTGGCAGAGATTTGTAGACAGTATCTTAGGTGCTGATCTAGAGCCACACGTATTTGTGTACCTGGACGATATTATCATTGTCACAAACACAATAGGAAATTAGGAGCTTTGTAGGGACAATTTCTTGGTACAGACGTTTCGTACCAGATTTCGATGCTTTAGTTGGGCCTATAACAGCCTTGTTAAAGAAAAATAGGAAATTTATATGGACGGACGAGTGTGAGGAAAGTTTTAGGAAGGCGAAAGAATGTTTAGTCACGACACCCATTTTGATATGCCCAGACTATGATAGGCCGTTCGTAGTTCAGACGAACGCCTCGAATTATGAAATTGGGACCGTATTATCTCAGGAGTTCGAAGACGGGGAGAAGGTTATTTGTTATGTCAGTAGGTCTCTTCAGAGAGTGAAAGGAACTTCTCTTCCACAAAGAAGGAATGCTTTGCTGTGCTCTGGGCGATTAAGAAGTTGCGACCGAAGGGGTTCGGTTAACTGATCATTTTTCGCTAGTGTGGCTAAGCAACCTTAAGAAACCTCAAGGGAGATTAGGTCGATGGGCAGTGAGTTTGCTGCAATTTGATTTCCAGATAATCCACAGAAAAGGGAAACAGCATGTAACTTCCGACATGCTTTCGCGAGCAGTCCCGGAGTTGACAGGGATCTCAGAAGCGGATCAAGACCCTTGGATTAGGAAGATGGTTGCAGCAGTAAAAGCTGTTAGCCGTTAGCCTACACCTTATGGAGAGTATAGGGGTTAAAACTCTTCAAGTTTGTAAAGGATAAGCACGTAGTAATGTACGAAGATAACAATAACGAGTGGAAGTAAGTAGTAGGGAGCAAGGTAGATTACGGATTTTAAAGGTATGATAACCCATTAGCGGGGCACATGGGCATCCGCAAGATGCAATGCAAGAATAAGCGACTCGCTGGTCTGATGGCTGAGAGGGTAGGTGTGTCGAGGTGTTGGAAAATGATTTGTGTCGGTCTGGTAGACCCACTTCCCAAGTCTACTCGGGGTTACAATTACATTTTTACCCTGGTTGATTACTTTTCTAAATGGGTCACCTCCATACTGTAAACTTTTTTACGCCTAGTTAAGATGACCTTGGCGCTTAGTTCAACGTCTCATCTGGATTGTTTTCAGAACCTTAGGATCTTCGACTCCTAAGCCTTTCTACCATGCAAAGGCACGTAAACAGATAGTTTTAATGAAAAGGACGATTTTTCGTCGCATTTGAAGTTTAAAACACGATATTTAAAAACTAAGCCCAATTAGTAGTAATACATTGAAAATTTGAAAATAAGACATATCTTGAAAATATTGAGATCAAAAAAAAAAATAGTTTTAAATAACTTGATTTGAATTAATATGATTAAAAAACACATTTCTGGCTTTAAAGGAAAAATTTGTTCTGCGATTATTGGCGAAAAATTGGTCGGAAACTATTGCAGTTGACCCTCGTCCAACTCATATCCGAGTTGAATAGGAGAAACCTCAGCGCCAATGGAGGTAAAAGTGACTTGGTGCTCCTTCTTCAGGACGCTTTGAACAAGCGTGCAAACAGCGTTCGCTGTCATTAGAGCAACAACAACCCATCCATTATTCATGGCACTCCAAGGGACTTGCATCGGCGAAACCGAAAAACTTTCTATTCTCGTTATGTGCGTTAGTGTCAACTTACGTTGTTGCGAAATGTCTAGGTTTCCTCAAGCAATGTATGAAATATTTCGCCCCCTCTGATCTGGCCTCAATATATAAAGCATTCATCCGCCCAAAATTGGTGTACAATGCCCACATCTGTTCAGATGCTCCTAAAACATAAAGATAAATTCAAACCCGTGCGATAAAACTCATAGGTGATACTAATATCAGTCACCAGTGCTCCATTGAAATCGCCAGGAGAATCCCGCCCCTTGAAATCTTCAACCGTAGCAGCCATCGCGCTGTGAATGCTCATCAGTATACCCTCAAGCCCACTTTCGAACGTACTTTGAAATATGATGATTCGTTCCTAAGCCGTACAACTCGCTAATGGAATGCCCTACCGAGCTCTCTATTTCCTATTCATTATAACTTGCAAACATTTAAGATCAACGAACATACATCGGTATTTCTCTTTTCTACCTCCCTAATTTTAATTCGCTCGCACTGTATACAAACATTTTAAGGATACTCAAACCCCTTGAACGCGCGCTAATTATAAAAAAAAAACAAGCGGCATGATCCAGCTACATAATCCGTTGGCGTCTACGAGGAAGAACAAATGAGTACCGGCAACGACACGGATGCGATAGTGCAAGTCCTCTTGCTAAAAATGGACGAACAAAACAACAATCTCGAACTAAAGCTGGACTAAAAAAAAAATCCAGACAAACAAAATAACAGCCTGCATGGCCTTCAATAGAAAAAGGACGAGCAAAAGAATAATCTGTAAGAACCAAAGAATATTCCCCAGTAAAAGTTCAAAGCACCAACTTACGGAAAGAGGTCGACAGTTCAAGTGGTCTGGAGAGTGTGAGAAAGCATTTGAAAAACTTAAGCGGCAGCTGTGCAATGCCCCCATCTATGGTTACCCCACACCCGCAAAAATGTTCATCGTGGACGCAGACGCTAGTAAAATTTGGGTCGGAGCTATGATTTCTAAGTTCAGAATGGTCAAGAGAAAATGGTCGCATATAACAGAAAGTTACTCTCTAGACCTGAACGGAACTACTACGTAACTCGGCGCGAGCTTCTGGCTTTAATTCTGGCTATGAAGCATTTCCATAAGTACATCAATGGACAAAAGTTTATTCTTTCGACAGACCACGCAGCTCTGAAATGGCTACTTCTATTTAAGAACCCTGAAGACCAACTTGCGAGATGGATCGAGCAGTTGCAATGCTAGGACACCGCACGGAAAACTCCACTCAAATGCTTATATTCGCTCTCGTCAACCGTACGGAGTTAAATGTGAACCCTGCAACCGTAAACAAGCGAAAGAACTTTGAAGGCATACTGGATACAGTGGAACTCGCTTTGTGTGCAAGATGGTTTGAGGAAGAGAAAATGAGAAAGTGCAGACCGAAGAACATCTTGTATGCAGCTAACCGTGCCACGGTCCAGAGTCAGCCAAGTAATCCATAAAATACATGACGGAATCTCAGGAAGCCATTTGGGAATAAACAAGACATTGGAAAAGGTAAGGGAACGTTTCTATAGGCTAAGCGCTAACAAAATGTCGAAAATTGGTTCCAAAAGTGCATAAGGTGGGCGGTTACTAAGGGCCCAAAAGTAAAACCACAGGGACGAATGCAACAATACAATCTCGGAGCACCATTCGAACGAATAGCCATCAACATCTCTGGCCCGTTTCCTGAAACCTTTAATGCAACCGATACACGCTCGTAGTCATGGATTGCTTCAGTAAATGGCCAGAAGTGTTTGGCTATGAACCAAAAATCTTTCAGGAAACGGGCCAATATCTGGGAATAAGAAAGACAAAGACCACGCGACTACACCCTCAATCTGATGGAATGGTCGGGCGATTCAATCGGTCGTCAGCAATTGACAGCGGGACTGGGATACCTCTCTTCTTAATGGCCTACGGAAACGCGGTCCATACCTCAACAGGACACACACCATCCGAGATCGTATTTGGTGAAAGAATTGAGTTGCCAAGTGAAACATAATTCGGATCCCCACTTACGAAGCCCAAGGAGGTGAACGACTTCGTGGACGACTTGCGCAGCAGGATTCACAAATTGCATGAAAACACCTGAGAAAAGATGAAGTAGCGAGCAACCACATGAAAACTAAGTACGACATCAAAGCGAAATCTTTCGGCTTCAACGAAGGAAATCTGGTGTAAATTTATAATATTCAGGGTAAGAAAGGCAAATCACCAAACTTGTAACAGGATTGGAACAATCAATACAAGGTGATAACCTGCATTAACGACGTTGTCTACCGGATCCAGCGTGAGAATCGAGGAAAATTGAAGGTGGTCCATTTGGATAGAATGTGTCATTTCAAAGGATCGACGAATGACGAAGTTGTTCGTCTCAAACAACTTCAGGGAAGAAGCAATATGATTTTCATTTGAATGTGAGCAGTGCCATCTATATTTCATAGCAGAAGATATCGATAGCAGACGCTTCAACCATTAGCCAATGGAGTAGAATCGAATTTTCTAGCAAAATGGAAAATTGTATGGAACGCTGGATTGCACAGATTGTTCTCGAAATTCGAAATATGTCATTAGAGTGTACCATAAATACCAGCATCCCCAAGGTATGCAAATATATTCTAAAGAGAAATTTAAAGAGTAAATTACGAGTAGTGATTAAGTGGTTTAAGTAAAAGATAAAGAAAAATAAAAGATAAGGAAATATAAAAGATAAAGAAAAATAAAAGATAAAGAAAAGTAAAAGGGTTAAAATAAGCGATTGAACTGTGAATTATTATATCAGACTAACCACGAAGTAGGAAAAATCGTTTCTCCTGTTACAAAGCAAATGCTATTTAACATTTGTTGTATTTGTTTGTTTCTTCATATTTATTTAAAATCCTTGGAAGTAAAATGGACTCTGCAACAATAACTGCTGAAGCAAAATTTATAATAGAAGATCTATTAGAAAAAATATTATTATTAAGGAAATTCTGTTTTCCATTTATCCATGATGACCTAAATGTGAAAATAAAAAAAAACTTTTTTGTTGGATTCTCCCTGGTGCTCTTCGGGTGTGGGCAATCTTAATACTGTAAGCACAATTTAAACAAAGCGCATCCCATTTGCCAAGTGTTCTTAAACTAGCCAGATTTGTTGAGAATAGGATAAATGTAGCCCAGAGTTACAACTTGGCCTCTGTAATAAGTGGTCATTCGAATGAAATTCAGATAAAAATTAAAAATATATTATGCCCCAAAGCTCTCTTTGTCCACTACTATGCCGATGTTTTGAATTTGGTAATTGAAAGGTTTAAACAAAATTTTTTAGCACCTTGAATGGAGTTGCAACGTTCGCATCTCATTCAAATAGAATGACATATGCTCTTAAAGAATTTTTAAAAAGCAACATCCACTCGTATACAGATAATGTTCAAAAACATTTTGAAAATATTTAAAATTATGGAACAAGTATAGCACATGGGAAGCTAATGATCGAATGGCTGCATCGGGTTACAGTAGATTCCTAAAAAGCGTTGACACTGTTCTTCTTTTAAAAGTTTTTTTCAAACTTTTTTCCTACTCCGATGTACTATTCAATACATTACAAAACGCCAATATAGATATTGGTTTTTGTAGACGAAATAAAGAAGCTCAGTTCTATGGGAGCGTTGATATTTTAAGTATGCAGATATCAGAAAGGTGTTCATCCTTCGAAAAATTTAAATATTTCGATTTATAAAAACCGGAAAAGGTTTAGGAAATATCGCCAAAAAACTTATCTAACTGAACAATTAATCAAAAAAACGACAGCAACCATTTATAGTTTGCTTTAGATGAAAACGAAAACTATTGTCGCAGTTTTGAGCAGGCGTATAAGCTCAAGACTCATACGTACACTCATATACTGTACCAGCTGTTATCCGTGAAGCGGTCCTTCTCTGCACTGAAGAGGATTATGACGTACCTTCAAAGTACCCAAGGTCAGGTCGATGAACTTAGGCCTCATGTTCATCGAAAAAGAGTTTTTGAAGGAGCTTAAAGTGATGATCGAGTTATCGAAAAGTTTTTGACCATTGAGCGACGAGTCAATTTTATGTTTCGATAAATATGTTTTTTTTATTCCCTATTCTATAGGAGCATAAAATATTTTTTAATACGATTATGTCGTAAATTATAAATTTTAAAAATTAACGATTTGTGTTTTTATTTGTATGTGTCAAACCAGATTTTTGTTTTCGGAACTGAAGGTATATAAATTGCTTTTGTATAAGATTGTCCAATCATACGATCATATACTTACAAAAACACAATGTTGTATACGATTACTACAAAACAAATAGTTATAACTGAACCCTCATGTTTAAAAATGTCGGCGAATGTCTTTGAATTCGGACGTGTGGTGTTTTCTTTTTTTCTCTTGCGCTATGGTTTGTCTCAACATTGGTTATGGGCCCAGCACCATTCCATTGGAAAATTATATCGGTCATAATTTTGAAAGTTACTTCATTATGAAAATGACTCCGCACTTTATCAAATTGACAAGTTGGACGATACCAACTACGATAATTAGGAAGTGCCAATGAAATCGATATTAGTGCACTGTGATCTTTGGTGTTATGTGTCAGGAGCGAAAGAAGCTCCAGAATAACCAACGCAACTTTCAGCATGGAAAATAAAAGATGAAAAAGCACTAGTAACCTTGTCATTGTGCATTAAACCCAGCCAGTGAAAAAATTCAAATATGTATTTCCAAGGACACATGGAAAAAATTGCTTCAAGTGCATTCTCCAAGTGGCCAACGAGAAAAGTGACTCTTTTTAAATCGCAGCTAAATTTAAAAATGTGCGAGGATGCATCGATAAGTGAGCACATCAACAAATTTTTGATTTGTTCGAAAAATTATCGGAGCTCGACATTAAACTGCAAGATGAGTTAATTGCAATCATAATGGTTTTAATTTTGCCGAAGAGTTATGATAATTTTATCATAGTCATGAAATGAAAAGATAACCTACCTGGTTCAACTGTACTGAAAAAGAAATTGTTGGAGGAGGAAAAGAGACTAGAAGTTGACTCTAAAAGAATGACCAACTCGAAACAATTGCTTTGCCAACAACAATAGACAACAAAAACCACACAAGAAACTTCATATTAAGTGTTACACAAATGCCAAACGAAAGGACACTATGCAGCTTCGTGTCGTTCAGGAGGAGAGGGATCTGCAGGCAAGCCGAATATCAGCTGTGACATGGTTAATATGTCATCGAACACATATGCTGGACTTAACAGCACTACATGGATTGTTGATAGTGGGACCACCAAACATATATACTGCGATAAGTCATTATTTAAATACATGCTTGCCCACAAAGAACGTATTGAGTTAGCATATTTCCTAAAGGTGTTGGTGTCGTTTATATTGAAACGCATACAAGTAAGATTATTACTATACTCTATGTTCCACAGTTAAAGTCAAATTTTTTGTCCATGAGCAAAAAAACGGAGGGCAAACGCAGAGTAAAATTAAACAGAAGTTTTGCGAAAATTCAGACAGGAAAGATGATCATGCGGGCGGAGAAAATTGGCGATTTGTTTATGTACTATTCTAAAACGGAACAGTGTGCTATGCAAGTAAATGGCATAGACAGTATAGTCATTTAAATATAAACTGTTATCAAACGAATACATGGTGTGGGGTATGACAATTAAAATTTTGAGCGTGATATTTGCTTGAAAGGTATCACGTTCGTTGATAATTTCACTTGTAAGATTTTTGTTTATTCTATGAAAAATAAAAGTCAAGCATTTGAGATATTTAGATAGTTTAAAGCGAGTGTAGAACGTGAGACGGGTAAAAAAATTAAAGTGTTACATACAGACAACGGCAGAGAATATGTTAACCGTAGACCGTACCTTACAAAGTACCTTACACCCCACAACAAAATGGCATCGCGGAACGTGTAAACCGTACGCTAATCGAGATGAGTAAATGTATACTACTCGATTCAACTTTACCTGAATCGTTGTGAGAGGAAGCAATAGAAACGGCAGTTCTCCAACGAAAATCCTCAGAAATGTAACACCATATGAAAAGTGGACTGGCACAAAACCGAATGTACATGGAAGTTTTCGCCACCAAGGGAATCATATTAAATAAACTATAACGGATAACCAAATTGTCCGCCAAAGGCACCGAATGTTTTATGGTGGGTTGCGCAATAAAGTCTAAAGTATATATGCTTTACGATCCGATTAAAAGAACGGTGTTAATAGGAGGATATTGGATTTTTACGTTCTGAAAATTCATACGATACTAAGCATGTTTCTTTAACCGGTTTCGTAGTCTAGTTACAGATTCTAAATAAGAACTAATTATGCCTGGAAATTAAATGCAAGTACGTTATAAGAATGATATGGATGATGATGATAAACCAGATTTTACTGAAAATGTTGCTGTGATGGACCAATCCGAAGAAGATAACTTTGACGATGCTGTGTGCGAAATAATAGACTCTGATAAGTCGGGAACCAGTGCTGCTGCGAGAGATTTTACTGCTTTTAATATTGTGGGGGATGGTGATCCTGCTCAGAAGCCAAGTCTTGGATCTGGAATGCAGTTGCGTTCAAGAAAGCTGGTAAGTCCACGTACGAAAAATATAAATAATTTGTTGAAAAGTAGTGAGTAGTTGGCATCCAATCCTATCACGGTAAGAGAGGCTTTGGAAGGACCAGATGAAGACAATTTGAAAGCAGCTATGATGTCAATTAGTCAATATGCCTGAAGATCGTCACCCCACAATATGTAAATGGGTTTTTAACATAAAGCATGATAAGAAAGGGGTTCCAGAAAGATATAAAGCAAGGCTAGCCGCGAAAGGATGCTGCCAAAGGTATGGCCTTAATTATAAAAAAGTTTTCCTCACAGTTGCACGATACTCAAATACAAGATTAATTCTTGCTTTGCCTGTTGAGTACGATTAGCACGTGCACGTGGATGTTTCGACTGTATATTTAAACGGGAAGTTAGAGGAGGTATATATGCGGCAGCAGAATTAAAAAAATCGATTTATGGGCTTAAACAGTGGAGATGTATTTGAAATCATAACTTGGATCAAGCACTACGGAAGATTGGCTTTGTAAAATGTAAGGGTGACGCGCGTCTTTATGTATGGAAGATGAGCAACTAAAAAAACATAGTAGCAGTCCACGTAGATGACATCTTACTTGCTTGCTCTAATATCACAAGATTAGAAGATATCAAACGCAAAATTTTTACTTTTTAAGTATGGAAATAACCAAAGGCAAAGGGCTCATACAAATCGTCCAGGAGCAGTTCATAAGGAATTTGCTGAAACAGTTTAATATGGACGGGTGCCAAAGCTCTTCAACGCCTTTAGAGCCGGGGACCAAGTTTCACAAGTGTGACAAGTGTGGATCAAAAGCTATACCAATCGCTTATTGGTTCGCTGACAAAAACTTAAGCACGTGTACATGCCCCGGAATATTACTCATTCTGTGAATAAACTGATACAGTTTAGCACAAATCCGCATGTTGAACATTTAAATGCAGCCAAGCATTTGCTTACGTACCTGAGTTCAACATTTAACTTAAAACTTAATTATTTTCAGTCTAAGTGAAAGCTTAAAGGTTATGTTATCTGCAAAGGAAGTTTTTTGAAAGAAATTGGATTCGGAGAACTCGTAAGCAACCCTACAGAGCTTTTTAACAACAACTAAAGTGCACAAAAATTGGCAAGGAATCCATTCTTCCACAATCGCATCAAACATATTGACATCAGGGCGCACTACGTTCGTGAAGTTGCAAAGAAGGGGTGTACGATTTCTGATTCTTTTATCAGAAATATATGTTAAATAGAAATGCAAAATAAAACGCGTGCTAATCCAACGAATGACAAATATATTGTATTGATTCTTTGAATAAGTACAGCTCAAATAAGAAAACAAAAAAAAGAATTATCGGTACATAGTATGGCATGATATGTGCTTTCAGTTAACAATGCTGAGATGATTACATGATTACAGAAGTGGCGTTAATATTTGAACAGTACAGTGACTAAGAACAAATTTCATAGTATTTGAGTTTAATGTCTTATAATGATTTTTTAACATCCTCCCCGCATTAAAAGCTTTCACTTTTAATAGATTCTCCTGCATGCCTGTCTGGCTTAGTGCGAAGTAAACAAACTTTGGAAACAGCTCTTCTCAGCATACCGCTCGTAGTTCGAATGATCACTACACGCACAGGATTATCTTCTCCTCTCACGACTCCCTTAACTCTTCCTAGCGCCCACTTTAAGGGGGGTAAGTTTTCTTCTTTGATGATAACCAGAGCACCAACTCGAAATCCGTGTTCCTGATAATGCCCTTTGTTTAGCTGCTGCAGCAGATGCAAGTATTCTAGACTCCAACGTTTTCAGAAGTGTTGATACCTTTTGCCATCTTAATAATCGGGACAGGTTAATATTTGTTACATCCGGCTCCAGTATCGCAGTTAAGGGACCACCTACTAAAAACCAAGAAGTCGTTAAAACATTAAAGTCAGCAATATTTTCATAAATGCGACACAAGGGCCGAGAGTTTATGATTGATTCAATTTGACAGACTAAAGTATACAATTCCTCTCGACTAAGAGGAGCACAACCAGCGACACGACGAAAATGATACTTACCTATCTTCACTGAAGCCTCCCATAATCCTCCGAAATGCAGAGAACGAGCAGGAATATGCCTCCAGTTGATCCCGTCGTTGAGGCACATCTCATGGACTGCTTGATTGTGGTTTGAGCTTTGAAAAAATGCTTTTAATTCATCTAATTCTAAACGTGCGCCAACTAAATTGGTTGCATTTTCTGAGAGTATTGTTACAGGCTTGCCTCTCCTGGAAATGAACCTTCTCAATGCTCCTAAAAAGGATGCCGTTGATAGATCTTCCGCGAGTTCCAGATGAACGGCCTTGGTTGCGAAACAAATAAATAAAGAAACATACATTTTGGTTGGAGGAGTTCCGCGAATCCGAGAGTGAACATAAAATGGCCCACAGAAGTCAACACCTGCGTTTGTGAATGGGAGAGTAGGTTGAACCTTTTCCGTTGGTAAATTACCCATAAGCTGATGTGTAGTTTGTGGTTTGGTTCTAAAACACCGTACGCATTTGTTGATAGTTTTTCTCACCGTTTGACGTCCTTCAAGCGGCCAATACTCTGTCCTTATGATAGCAAGTAAAGTTTATGTGCCTGCATGCATATTTTGAAGATGTAAATGCGAAATGAGTGATGACATTACAGGATATCGCTTTGGAAGTACGATCGGGTGTTTTGCATTAAATTCCGAAGATGAGTAATGAAGTCTTCCACAGACACGAAGTAAGCCGAAGTCGTCTATAAAGGGATTAATTGATAAAAGTTTGCTCTTATTATTAATATGTCCTTTTCCTTTAAGATCATAATACTCCTTAGCAAATTCATTTCTTTGAATCATACGCATTAAAGTTTTAGTTCCCATGTCGACATATTTGGTTGTTAAACTCCCTATAAGGCAATTCTCTCTTTGACCATTGAGGTTGTTAACAAAGCGGTGAATGTATTCGAAAATCCTTCGAAGTTTTCGAAAAGATTTAACAAATTTACACTACGCAAAAAGATCTTCAGACCCTGTGACCAAAATAATTGATCTTGGATTCCGCTGTTCTGGTAAATCTTTTGGAATGACAAATTCAGGTTTTCACTTTGTCTCTGGGTTCTTCAAAAACTCTGGACCACTAAACCACAGCAAAAAAATTATAATTTCTCTAGGGTAAACCCCTCGAGATACTACGTCTCCAGGATTTTGACTGGTTGGAATACACTTCCAATCCATACCTTGAGTTAAAGTTTGTATGTCGCTAATTCTATTCGCAACGAATGTACTAAATTTGCATGGAGATTATTTAATAAATGATAGAACGACTGTTGAATTAGACCAGCAGAGCTCTCGATGGCATTTTGCTATTTTGTTAGTAATCATTATATCTATCAACTCAGACAGCAACAGGGCCGCACACAATTCAAGGCGTTGGATGGAGATAGTTTTTATCGGTGCTACTCTTGTCTTTGAGCACAATAATCGAACGATAATGCCGCCAACAGAGTCGATGCCCCTTATGTAAATGCATGCACCATAAGCGTTCATGCTGGCATAAGCAAATCCATGCATTTCGTATTGAGCGCAAAGAGACATAACGTATCTTGGAATTTTGATTTCATTAATGAGTTTCAGTTCATTACAAAACTTAGCCCAAATGGTATGCATCTTAACAGGGAGAGACTCATCCCGATGTTTTTTTTTTTTTTTTTTTTTTTTTTCAAAGTAATTGCAAAACTATCTTAGCCTTGATTACTATGGGACTGACTAGGCCCAGAGGATCGTATAATCTATCAATATCAGATAGAACCTTTCGCTTGGTGATTCTTTTCTCCACATTGGAAGATTTGTATGCGGACTAAAATTCATCCAGTGTAGGCTCCCAAATTTGACCCAAGGTCTTTGTAACAGTTCCATCATATATTTTTAAAAAAGCCTCTCTATAATCAGCTGGAACATCTTCTACGACCTTTGAATTATTTGAACACCATTTTCTTATCTTGAGATGACCCTTACTCAATAGTTCAGAGACTTGGCTCTTGATTTGATATGTGTCTCCGCCACTCAACATATCATCGACATAAATACGGTTGCAAACGATTTCAGAGCCAATAGGAAAATTCTTATTTTCATCCAAAGCAAGTTGATGCATGGTTCGTATAGCAAGGAAGGCAGCGGGAGCGGTGCCATAAGTTTCAACATTTTTAATTCCTCGTCAAACAATACATTGAAACTAACTGTCAGGTGGGTTGACCAAAACGCATCTATACTTTTTATAAACATCTGCAGTGATAGCATATCTATAAGTTCGAAATCTTAACAGAGTTACAAAGAGGTTAGCTTGGATTTTTGGTCCAACTAGAAGTGCATCGTTCAGCGAAAGGTCCTGTAGAAGTTTTGGCTGAGCCGTCAAATACGATTCGCAATATCGGTTGAAGTGCTGTCGGCCTTCATGACGCAATGGTGCGGTCAAATGAAGTGTGGACGTTGGAGAATATCAGCAGGAGCAACTTCAAGCAAATTTCCAACGATAATACAGCCCAAATGAGTCTTTTGAAGTTTCGGTAAGTTATCTCCCAAGCAAATTTGTCCAACTAACAATAAATCAAAAAAATTTAAGCTCCAATTAGTAAAACTACGAGTAAGAAAAGCGGATCTGCAAGTTGCAGGTTGAGGGAGATTCTCCAGTCGACGTTTTTAATGGTTGCATTTGGCTGGTTGTCAATAATTGAGGACAAGATGCATGCGTTTATGTTTACTGTGTATTTGTTTAAATCGAGAGCAAATGCTGATACTTGTATATCAGCGTGATTAAAGATTTGGAATTTCCACTTACACAAGAAGACATATTATGGCGTTTAAGATTCAATTGATCTGCTAAGCGCTCTGTTATAAAATGTAACTGTGCGCCGGAATCGATCAACTCTCTGCAAAGCAAATATATTCCAATGGAGGATTTAACAAAAACATCTTAGTTTGATAAATCTTCCTCGTGTCTCTTTAACAAAGAGGGAAGGGCTGCTTTGATTTGATTCGACGTTGTGTGCGAACTTTGTAAAGGGGTCGATTCAACTCCTATATCACTAGTGGTTGAAGGAAGACGAAACAGTGTATTATGACGGCCAGAGCATTTTTGGCAGATTTTTCAATATCTGTGAGCTCGTCGTCTTCTCCCACAAATTTCTTAAACATCCCATAAAAGCCCAACCAGTCACTATATTTGCCACTGAATTTAGTTAGCTCAAGTTTTGGCAGCCTAGTTGTTTTAGATTTCTGGATCACAAATGACATGGAGGTCTCATCTAGTGTATGTGGTGCTGCCTTCGGAGTTTTATTATTGATAAGCGTTACAATTTTAGTTTTCAGGTCGCAACACGATTCCCCAAAGTTTGTTCTTTTATCCTTCTCCAACTCAGAAATGTCCAGTCCCTCGATGTTTTTTTGAATATCGTCGAATTCAACTCGGATATGGTCATTTCATTTGCTGAAGCACAGAATAAATTTTTCATTTTTGTAAGCTGCCCCATTATGGATGACAACTTTCTTTTAAAGGTAACTAAATTTTCCTTTTTTGCCATGGCACGAATTGATTTTGGAAACTCGCAAATAGCGCAAATTTGCAAAAAGAGACAAAAAAAAAAAGGAAAGAAACTTTTAATTTGGACAAATGTGTCCTGTCACGGTCGCCAATGTACGATTATCGATTCTTTTATCAGAAATATATGTTAAATAGATATGCAAAATAAAACGCGTGTTAATCCAACGAATGACAAATATATTGTGTTGATTCTCTGAATAAGTACAGCTCAAATAAGAAAACAAAAAAAAAAAGAATTATCTATATATAATATGGCACGATATGTGCTTTCAGTTAACAAAGCTAAAATGATTGCATGGTAACAAAAGTGGCGTTAATATTTAAGCAGTACAGTGACTAAGAAGAAATTTCATAGTATTTGATCATCAACGTATCAACTGATGACATCAAGAAGATAAAACATAATTCAATTCTAAAACAATTCCAATTCTGCGAAATGAAAATTTGACATTTAACAATCTCACTAAACATATAAAAAAATATTGATAGCAAAATCAGAAAGATTTTTAAGTGTTCCATTGCAATACGAAGCGATTAAATTCTGAAGTGAAACCAATGAAAAACCCCATTAAATCCGTATGTATATGGTATGTGGGAACGAAACCCCACAATGTAAAAATAAAATACGGTCTTCAAATATTTATTATAACAAACAAATTAAGTTCATAGGAATTCGCGATTTACAATAAGATGAGATCTGATTTGAGCCGAAAGAAAAAAACCAAAAGAAGGAAGATGCCAATATAATGGGTACTTAATGCCAGGACATTACGTGGACGAAAGATGACTGTGATGTGCGAGCGAGAAAAACGTATATGTTTAGAACTTTCTCTGAAAGATGGTTTTGTGGTACTCCACAAATATATTCTTAAAGTCGCCATCTATGTGTCAGTCTCGGGATATTTCGAACCTCCCTTTAATTATACGAGCTGTACATCAAAATGAAATAAATATTGTATTTTGATAGTTCTATATATTCAGCAAATCTACCATATTCTCATTTCATTTGATCATTAAACGGTTTTTATGAGCATATTTACAAAAATATAAAATATTGACGTATGTACAAGCACACATTAATCAAGGTTAGTTTATTTTTACTTTACACATATGGATATGATATGTAAATGCAAAGAACAACAAAAATTAAATATATATATAGAACAGACTATTTATATATACAACTACAATGGTAAATAAGGCACATTCTTTTCAAAAAAAATCACATAAAGAAATATAGTATGAATTTACAAAACACATAATTCCTTTCATCATAAGGCAAATTAATGTTCCCCTTTATGGCGTCTTGCTGTCCTAAAACATTTAACTTTCCCAGATTGTATTTTCTCTTTGTTTTCTCCCAATTTACGTTCAAGCAATATAGTGATGAGGAAATTTAAAAAACCTGGAAAAAAAATTATTTATTAATATAAATATCATGCAAACCTAAATAAGCAACTGGCCTCATATCATCACCTCATTAATAACATAGTTACATATCATAACTTCTTATATGTCGAAATTGAACATATTTTAGATTGTATATATGGTTGGGTATGTATGCATATTTCATTTAAAATTTTTTGTGGGAAAATATATATGTAAATATGCAGGACTGACTAAAATATATTACTCTCAAATAAAAACAAGTACATATTAAGAAACAAACTTATAAAAAGATAATAATGTGTTAAAAACTTTAAGGGCTCCGTCAAACAGAGTGCGTTTTAACTCCACGTTTCAATCAAACGTTTCAACCTCGCGTTTCTATCCTGCATTTCAACCACTCGTCATTCTTTTAAAATCATTAAAATGCTCACCGGTGAAACCCGGTGATATGTTAAAATGTAACCATTGATAGGAAAAGAAAACTTAGCTTATATGAGCTTAAAATTGAGATTTTTATATTTTCTAAAAGCTGAAATCCTGCTGAAAACACAAATGTCACTATTATTATGAATTTTCAAAGTTTTAGTTTCAGAAATCACTGTTTTGAGATGTCGGAAATATGGTACATCCGCTCCGATATGCAGAAATTTTAAGCACAGCCTTACGCTGTCCTTTTTTGACTTACATTTAAAATAGCTTCGTTCAAATTTATGCGCGTATAGAAACAAATGAGGTTGAACTCGTAAGCATGGGTGCTTTAATTGTGTTAAAGTAAATGTTGCCCTAAAATTAAAGATCCAAACTGATTTTCTTCAAAATTTCAAGTTTTGACACTCATCGTTTTTTTTTCGGAAAAATATCTCATTAACCCTTAATTTTTGCAACAAAAAAAATTAGTTCATTTCATATCAAATGAGTAGTTTTCAAGATATGACCCAAATTACTGAAACAGATATAACATCAATTTAAAAATAGTTAAACATTTTAGGAAAAGAAAATCATACAAATATTGATTGCACATAATTTTTATTCTTTTCATCAATTCTTCTGATCTGCTTCATTCTTCCCCATAAATAAAAGCCTATTGGGATCAAGTCCGGAGACTTATCCCGCCCTATCCAATTCTCATACAAGCGATCTAAGCACTCCCTTACTAAATGACTATGACGTGCGGCGGGTGTGGGGGGCGATCCTGCTGATGCAAAATGGCTGTTGTTGGTTTTAGTGGTGGACCACCTAATAGTTCTAATAATTTGTTTCGCAAAAATTCCAAAAAATCGAATTATGTCTTAGAGGAAGCCGAAATGGTCCGATCAGCTTTTTACCCAATATGTTGGCCCACACATTAACGTTCATAGAGTGGAGGTTGCTGTTTGCCCAGGTATGTACATTTTTGGAAATTAGTAGTTCCATCCCTGGTAAATTGGGACTCATCCGTCCACAGAATCCGGCCAATAAAGTTGTCTTCCGCAAAAATGTCCTGTCAGAATGAAATTGTAGAATTACACACGTTTCTCTGAGTACCGGGGTTGTATCCCCTATACTGGTGCGAGTATACAATGGAATGCTTGCATGCTTTCTGAATTTAGAATTCTTTAGATTTCTGCTTAATTGGCTAAGACTAGTATTTTGATGGTTTCTGACGTAATGTAATATGTTAAAAAGTCCATCATTCATGATATTATGAATTAAACATCAATATCTCGGTTAAAAATTACAAAATGATTATGCATTTTTTTATATTATTTCGTCAGTAATCGCATAGTGTTATTTTTAGGAAAAGAACCTGAAGTTTTCTTCTGCCCTTAAAAAAATAGCGTTACATACACGTTATGACACTTTTTTCTCTTTTAGAAGTCATAAAATTAACCTTAAAAAAAATTATTGGATTCACATTGCACAATCATAAACTTATTTTACGGAAAAAAATTCCATATTGTTCAAAAATTATATATATATTTCCGAAAAAAAATGACAAAACCAAAATTTTAAATTTAATAAAAAATAAATAAATAGGTACTTTTGATATTAAATAACCCTTGATACATTTATTTTAGGGCAACATTTAGCTTGAAATAATTAAAGTGCTCATAATTACTCATATAAGTTCAACGATACCCCATTTGTAAACATACACCCATAGATTTGAAAGATGTCGATATAGGGGCAACGTAAGGCTTAGCTTAAAACCTTTTTTATTTTTATTATTTTTTTTTTTTTTCTCAAATAAATTCAACGAATTTGCCCTTAAAATCTTCGGTCTTCATATATGTAAATATATACTATATATACAACAAGTAAAATGGTTAAGTCGTACATTAGAACTTCGGTTTAAATTAAAATATTAAAAACATTAGGAAAGGTTATTGCAAATAGATGCTCTTAAGAAAAAAGAAACAATGCGTAAGAAACTGTGGAAGAAAACATAAGCCCAAAACGGACAAAAAGGAGAGAAATCCTAACGAGAGCAGACAGTCATCTAAATGGTAGATATTAGCAATAAAGTGATTACATATTGAAAAAGTAAAACTTATGGAAAAAGAAAACCAAAATAGAGAAGTATAGAGATTGAATAGTAAAGAGACTAGAATATCTAAGACCAAATGTTTGCAGTTACAATTAGGATAATAAAAAATATTATTACAATTGCACCCAACGTAAGAAGACACAAATTACTTTTGCTTATACGCAGAAAAACAGGTTATGTGTTTAAAAATAAGAAAGGGTGAAGTGCAAATAGTAAAAAAAAAAAATAAGAAAAAGTAAAAATGTATTTGATAAATTTAATTTTGTGAAAGGTCTTACCTGAACTCTATGATGGACCCGTGACTACAATATACAAAATACGAAAGAAATATATTATAAAAGTATGTAAAAAAAAAAACAGTGAAACAGGCATCAGAATACTCATATGTGACAAGAAACATACTTGTAAGTATCGTCAACCCAGTACATATGTAAATTTACATAGGCAACTAACGTAATGAACACAAAAAAATTCAATATAGGTATATTTATTGCAAGAAGGAAGAAAAAGTGAATGCACTTTATCAAAAAGGACAAGTAAAATACCACGAGCATATATATTGGTTTGTTCAATAAGTTCTGCAGTTCTCTGTATATACAGTTATGAAATGTTTGTTATTTATTTCAATAGAGAGAGTTATCCTTTACATTGTTGAGAATTTGTTTTAACTGGACGTGTTTTAAGTGCTCAATATTTTTTTTTTTTTTTTTAATGGGGATAAGAAAGTGCATTTACGTGAAATTTTTCGTTTTTTCTTAAAAGCGACAGAGGCGCAACGACCCTGACAATTGTCAGCGTTGGTTTACACGCTTTTGTTCAGGAAATATAGACCTTGCTGATGCTGTTCGTTTTGGACATCCACCCACAACAAACGATGATCAAATCTTGCCTGCAGTTAGCGTTGGCAAGCATTTGACGACACGGAAGATCGCTCAGCGGTTTAACATCGCCCATACCACTGTTTTTCAGAGACTGAAAAAGCTTGGAATGTCAAAAAAGGTGCATGTTTGGGTTTCTTACGAACTCAGTGAAAGAAAGGTTATGGATCGCATTATGGTTTGTGAGTCTTTGTTAAAATAGAACTTGCTTGAGGCTTTCCTAAAAAGAGTGGTAACGGGAGTAGAAAAATGGGTTTTTTACAACAAAATTCAGCGAAAAAGTCATGGTGCGCTTGTGGTGAAACACCGCAATCAGTCGGTAAATAAGATTTGCATCCCAAAAACGCCATATTGAGCATTTGGTGGGACTGGCAAGGTGTACTTTATTTCGAGTTTCTTCCACGCAATCAGACAATTGAATTGAATTTAGAAAGAAAGCAATATACCATAATGGATCATACCGGATAGATTAATTATAAGCTTTTATACCAAAAATGTATGTTTATCTCTAACCCTAAAAAAACCGCAGAACTTATTGATTAACCCAATATTAAAAAGCAAGGTATTTAAGCTGTTTCCTCTGTACGGAAATATAAAAGAAAGTTGGGTAAGAAGAAAGCCTGACCTAGATAATAAACATGCAACTACAACTCGATTGCATTAAAAGATACTTAAGAGAAAATCAAGTAAAATCTTTTCCTTTCTTCGTTTCGGGTCCCTAATTTTATCAGAACTGAATCACAGAAGCAAACTTTATCACAGCGGTGATTCTGTGATTCTGTTCGCGGCAGTTGCAGTACCATATATAGCAGTAAAATTGAATTTGCAATAGTCATTTTGACTAAAAAAGTATGCTATAAAATGCCTACCAAAGAAAATTTGACAGCTGGTCTCTTTTGTGCTTTCTGCTTCTCCTGTTACTATATGCTATGAGTTTAAAACTAGTGGAAACGTAGTGTAAATGTAAAAGGACTGGCTTACTATCGTAAATGTTTTAGTATTCTATATAGTATTTTGCAGCAGTTTTTATTTTGGTTGTGATCCGTTTTTTTTTTTAATAACTAATAACTGTATTCAAGTAAGATAAAAGCTTGTATATTAAAGGCTTCTGATGCCTTTAATGAAATAAAACTTTTGACACGAGCTTTTCGAAAGTTGGTGAAAGGTCTTATTTTCTAATTTGTTGCTAAAGCAAGCGGCGCCAACTGATTTTAAACTAAAATTGAAACCAAACAGTTTTCCCGGTAGCCCTGGAGAATTCACTGTATTGACGATTGGAATAAGACAAAATGCCCACTTTTTGTAACAGTTTATATAAAATGAAATTGCTTTTGTGCTCCTTTGAATTTTAACTCGAAGGACAATAAAATCGTGAATGGGGGTCTATCAATCAAAAATTAAAATATTAAATTTGAATATAAAAATATAAAATATATCTGATGAGGTACCACCCAAAGTAAGAAAGAGGGACGCAATATTACCAAAGTTTTTAACGACAGTGTTAGGCAGACAAATATAAAAAATATTTGATGAGCGACACTTTCATGTGGAATTTTTCCATCACGTCCTCGATAATTAAACCTTCAAAAAACTCAAAAAGATTTTCAGTTCGATAAGTGCGTGTATCGTCTTAAATTTCAACAATGTGTGATACCAATTATAACATATGAAGCTAAGACTTTGACCCTTTCAAGGCGATCAATAAATTAATTACAGGTAAACCAAAGATCTATCCAATAAATAATATAAAATATCAAACACAACAATCAGGAAAACAACAAAGGTTAGACAGAAAAATAGAAGTGGGACAATTAATCCGAATAAAAGACAGCAGATGGTATCTTTATACTATGTTTTATAGACAAGGCAAGCAGGGAAACCATCTAGCTGGTGGAGTGATGATATTAGATATTCTGAGAGCACAACACTGTATTAATTGCGACATTGAAAGCATCTAGATGAGTCCTATGTTCAAAAGTGGATACAAATAGTTCTTTAATTATGAATTAGCAAGCATACAAAATGATGATTCAAATCTCATAGAAACAAGGCCCACGCCGACGTACCAAGGAATTGGGGCAGTACAAAACAAAGTGCGGAAGCTAGCACTTCTTTGGTAAGCATGAGAGACTTCGTATCAATCCCTTCGGTCGGTGCCCATGACGTCAATAATGCGGGCGATACGGTTACAAATTAAATGCTTCTTGCAGAGATCATTAAACTCCAACAGATTGTTGCGGAAGCAATGTCAAAAATTAATTCTCTCGAAGAGTCAGAAGAGTCGAAGGGTATCACTGGAGCTGAGTGCAACAGCAACGATATAGCATCGTGTTTTGTTAAGAAGAAAAGCAAATCACCATACACCCTAGTTTGCGATAAGTTCTCAACTCTCGTGAGCAATTTTTAATGAGAAAAATACGTGCGGTGAAAAACATTTCTTTCTCTAACATTTATGGTGTTGAGCAACATGTTGATAACACCAGTGACAGCAGCAACCGCAACAACATCAACAAGATCTACATAAATGACTCCCTCACGGCGTATTATTAATCATTATTAAGAAAAGCAAATGAACTCAAACATAATAATAAATTTAAGTTTGTTTGGGTCAGAAATGGTACTGTAATCATTAAGAAAACGGAAGGCAAAAAAGCTATTATTATTCATAACCTTGTGGACTTCTCCCAGTTTGATACTTTAGGTTTTTTTTGTTTTGCGTTTGTATAATTACTCATCATGTCAAATAATTCAAATTGTGCTCAAAATCCTCAATATTTTGTGAATAGGAACTTAAATGAACTTATTTGGCTCTGTATAGAACATCCAAACAATAATAGTACAGACTTTTCAATAATTTATCAGAATATTCGTAGCCTAAGAACTAACTTAAGAAGAAATCTCGGATTATGCCTTTCCAAATGTCAGTTTTGTTGCAAATTGTAATAATTCGTATTCAGCTGGAAGAGATGCAGTATTTCATAGAAATATCTTAAATGATTGTGAGAATAAATTATGGAAAATGGATAGAGCCGATGTACTGAGTTTATTTTATTATTTATTATTTTATATCTGATGTACGTTACTGCTTCTGTTATGTTTATAGACTTCATTAATATTCAGTAGGTGTCTTCTTAGATGAATTCTCGAGTTTCTTAGAGATACAAACTTGTAAGAATGTTGTACCGTTGGGTGATTTTAATATAAATATTCTGTCTGATTTAATAGACGTTGATAATTATTTATCACTTATAGCGTCACATGGTTTTGATTCTCTATTGAATGAATCTACACGTCTTGATTCTTGTCTAGACCATATATTTCTAAGGCTTCACAGATGCAATTTTATTGGTTATCACGTTTATTGATTATCGAGTATAACAGATCATTATTTAACTTGTATTCAGTTCGATCAAAAAGAATGTAAGTCTAGAAACTCAAACTTTTAAGAGAATTGATTGAATTTTGGGATGGAATTTACAATTCAAGTGATCCATCTTATGCTTTTATTAATTTTCTCAAAATATTGGGTATGTAATTTAATTCGTTTTTTTTTTTTAAAAATTTGAACGTTTATTTAAGAAAAACATGTACAATAGTATTATTCAAAGTATTGCCCATCTGAAGCTATGACTTTTTCCCATCTTTCTGGCAATTTGTGGATCCCATCTTAAAAGAACTGCGCCGGCTTGGCAGCCAAGAATGAATCAAGCCAATTTTTGATATTGTGCTCTGATGTGAACAGTATTTTCCATCCATTTTTCACACCAGTAACAATCCGATGCAAAAATGACTTCCTTTTGTGGCGTTCCAGCAGCATTTCGGACATGCAAAACCGCCTTTCGACGTCTCTCGGCTTAAGTTCATGTTGAACCCAATTTCCTTGCTTTTGAATATATCCAGCAGCTTTTAAATGTTTTTAAATGGCTGCTTTAGTGACACCCAAAGATTCTGCGAGCTCTTCTTGTGTTTGGCAACAATCTTCATAGAGTAATGCTTCCAGTTCTTCATCTTCACCACTTTTAAATCGTGCAAACCACTTTTGGCACGTTAGCTCACCTAGCGCATGCTCACCATAAACTTCCACCAAAATACGATGACTTTCGGCAGCAGTTTTCTTCATATTAAAATAATGAAGAACTCCCCGCAAACACTTTTTCAGGCACAAAGTTCGATATATTTGAGTGAAAAAATATTATTGTTGTTTACGCTTTAAATGAATGACATATACTGAAATGACGTACAATGACAGTAGCTTTCCAACTCATGTTCTAATGGAATAATAACAATGGCTTAATACAAGTTACGCCATCTCTTAGCAAACCGCACGAATTAAGTCAGAGACCCAATATTACAGTTTCATCTATCATGCTGCACTTGCCGTTTGAATAAAAAATGCAATAAGCTGAAGTGTATTACACCGTGGATGACTTTTCGCTTACTAAGGAAAATATGGAAAAAATGCTGTAATTTCGTGTGAAAAAGCATCCCAATAATAAAAACCTGGGAACATTCTTTTAATTCAGAGAGTGTGGAATCGCAAACATTTTTATTTTGCGAATTTACAGGTGCTGAGATTCAAAAAAAAAAATTATGTCACTTAAATCATCAAATTAGTACTCTTTTGATTCAGTTTCCAGCTCTGTTCTTAAGCAGATTTCATTTTTTGTTTCCAACGTCCTGTGTTACATTTTTAACCTTACTGTTAAAAATGGTATTTTTATAGAAACACTGAAAACAGCTGTAGTAATACCCCTCCACAAGAAAGGTCATAATCAGGCCATAGATAATTATCTACCTATATCTCTATTATCTGTATTTTCAAAAATTCTGGAAAAAGGTATGATATCGAATATTTCGTTTTTAAGTAAGACGAATTTTTTCAACAATTGTCAATTTGGCTTTAGAAGTGGTATGTAGAGAAACGGCCTTGCAGAAACTCTTCGGAGAAATTTACAATAGTATTAATTTGTCCAAAAAAAAATTTGTGCAGATCTATTTGTAGATATAACTAAAGCATTTGACACAGTGGACCACTCTTCATTCTTAAATAAACTTTGTAATGCGGGCTCTAGACGCTTTATTTTTAACTTTTTTGCTTCTTACCTAGCAAATCGAAAGCAGATGGTAAAAATCAGTCTTTTAGCTCGCTGAAATCTATAAATACAGGTGTTCCACAAGTATCAGTTGTTTTGGGTCCTATTTTGTTTTTAATTTATGCTAACTCTCTTTTTAATCAATTTTTAGTCAAATTTTTATAGCAATAATTTTAATATTTTTATGGATGTAAATCACGATCTTGAATTACTGAAATTATGGTTCAGCCATCATAAACTTGTAATTAGCATGAAAACTAAGTTTATGTTTTTTTTAATATCAGAAGCATGGACTATCAAGATTTTTCGTTATCCTACCATTGCCCGAATTGTACACGTTTTCCTTTAATTTGTTGTTCGCAGAATTCGAGTAGCTTTGATCACAACACTAATTATTGTGATTCCTGCTTCGATATTGAGTGTGTTCTACTATTTAAATATTTGGGTATCAAAATTATCTGCAAAGTGAATCGTACAACGCACAGAATATAACTTTTTAGGAACCTCGAATTTCTTCCTTTAAGACACTTATACTGCTGTAAAGTAAAGTTTTAAAAATATTCTTTGAGAAATCTGGTTATTATCAGGTTAGAACATATGAAAATTATAACTTGCGTAAGAACACCAGGAAATTTGGAACAGTACAAAATTGTTGCACCTTGTCTTTTAACTTGCTTACTGAGAACAATAAATACGAAAGAGTAAAAACAGTATTTTAAGTTAATGTTAAAAAATTGATTTTTTCTTTTAATTACACAGATATTAAACCGTTAACTTAACCTATTTGTAACATCTGTTTGGATGCTTTATTTCTTTTCTTCTTGAAACCTATTCATTGTTTTTTTCCCCATCAACATTTTGAATTTAATTGAATTTAATTTTGTATTATTTTATAAGTACACATTCGATACTTGTCCATTAGCAACAAAATGTTCTACGTTATTTCATGCCTAAATTGTTTTGTTATATAACATTGTTATTTATAGTATAAGATTTGCAATGAAATAAACAAAAAATAATAATAATAATAATAATAGAATCGAACACAAAAGACTACTCCTAGAGATGAATCAGCCATTGGCCGTTTGGGCAGCCGCGGTACATTTTGACAGTTGATGTAGGTGGCTCAATTGGTAGTGTATTAGCTTTCCAATAGGAGGGTTCGCCGTTTAATTCCAACCGCGCCCGAAAGCGTTCTTTTTTCAGGCAACTAAAATCATATAGGATGGTTGAATAGAATACAAGTCCAATAACACTGATAATTTAGTCTCCCCATTAAATGTTGGATGAAAACCATTGATGAATCAAAATTTAATCGATTCGGATCAGATGGGGGACTGTATGCTAGGCGTGGGGTCAATCAAGAATGCCTCAAAATGAGGCATGGTGGAGGTTTTTATTCGCCCGGGACCACAGTGATATAAAGCACAAAGTTAAGTCAGCGAAGATATGGTTATTAAATCAGAAAATGTAAGTATTAAGTTGGCCCGTCCAGTACCCTCCATACAATTGAGAATTTGTGGAATTTGGATCAACCTTGAGTTGAAATACAGCGCGTGTGGTAGAACGATGTCAGGCCTTGGTACCATAAATCTGCTGTCGTGGTGAGGCAGTCATAGAGAATTAAGGATACCCAAGCATATACTGATGACGTAAGTTAATATTCGTACATACACTTTTAATTTTTCTTTGTTATTTATTTTGTCGCAACGCAACTTTTACTTTTTTTTGTCTTTTTCTACGGACGATTATTGATTACGTGTAGGTATAATTGAATTTACTTTAGTGGTCTTAAAACCACTTGCGCCTTATCTAAGATCACCTTGACAAAAACTTAGGAAATGATACCACAAACTGGAGGATAGATGGTCTAGAATTTGCTTTCCTAGTCTTACGCCTTCTTTAAGACTACCATGACAAAAACTAAGAGAATGATACCACAAACCGACTGACATAAGCTTAACATCTACGTAGGAGCTGTAATTATTCCTCCATAGAGCCAAATAAAAATTGTAAACGCAGTCCCAAATCCACCTATCCACTGTAGCAGTAAACAATTATGCATATCTTTGGAACTTGATCGGAATTCTATCAACAATACATATCTGTTTACTTATGTATGTACATATATATGTATACAGTTACTCTGGAGTAAATTAGAATAAAACCTCAAATTAAAAACAAAAAGGCCAAAGAATTGTTAATGCATGTGATGGAAATAAGAACTATATATCCGCCTGTAAGCTAAATTTTTTTAGATAGAATTCTGGACACCCTAACAATGAATGCATAATTCCGTTGTGAATTTAAAAATAAATTGTTTATTTAACAACAAAATTAGTATCACAATTTACCAACAAATGTTTATGAGAAAAATATATCAATAAAAATAATAATAACATCAAATGTTAATCCTAGGCTTTGTTAAAACCAATTAACCACTAAGAAATAGATAGGATTTTATAGCTGATGTGTGGATTTACTTCTTAAAAATAAGCGTCAAGGAAATCAACGAAACTTACTGGTTTTCGAAGTTAAAGTGCTGCTGCTGGGGTACCGCTGGATCTTCGACGAATCAGATGCATTGTCTATAACAGGCGAATTCGTTGGCATCGATTTATATCTTTGCAAAGATGTTCGGGTTTTCTTTGGTTGTATAGCTAGAAGATCCGCATCTAGTGAAGCAAACCAATCGTCAAGTGAATCGTGTAAATATTCACAAACTGGACGCGTCTCCTTCTCATGGTTTGATTCTGAAGACAGCTTTGATTTTTTCGTAGTGTCTTCAACAGTCTTGTTCTTGGTTTCCTTGATTTTTATTTCGACTTGTTGTGTTGCCACAAGCAATAAATCGTCTGACTCCGAATCGTTTAACAAATCAACAATGTTCTCGACATTATTATTGGAACCATAACCAGATGAGTTGGAAGGCGAGCGATTTTTACTTAATACTGCCGATTTTTCGTTCTTCACAGAAAATATTTCAGCACTTTTCTTCGAAATAAGAAGTTCCATTTGTTCGCAATGCTGCTTGAGCACATTATCTCGTTTACTTCTAATAGCTCTTCTTTTTTCAAGTTCTACCTTGCGCATTTCCTCTTTCCTTTCTGATGACCTCTTTTTACGGAGTTCTTTTACACAGGATTTATTTTTATTTGGCTTGTCGGACGCTAATGGTGATGAAGTCCTATCGTTACCATTATCCTCTTGCGTCCATCGCCAAGTAACTTCTGGGCTGTTTTTCAATGAATGAGTTAGCGTAGATCTCGGAGAGAAATCGAAATCATCAGGTGGTGAGTAAGCTGGATTAAAAACATATTTTCGATTTGGTGGAGTACAATCAATATTGCATCCCGGTGATATAGACGATGGAGGAATAAGTGAGTTTCTGCTAGAATTTACCGGGGAAGCTAGAAAAAAAAAAAAGTTGAAAAACTATTTTTGCTCCTCAGTCTGGGAATTCTTATAAATTTTACCACTCGAACGACTTCTAAGTCGAGTTGTAAGCGAAAGCGACTTGCGCGGCAATTTTGGAGTTTTTTCCATGTTTTCAACAAAACATAATAATAGTGTAAGGTTATTTATTTTACGATTTAAACGGCCCTACAGTTGATTCTCCCAAAAATTCAAAAGTGCGCCATCTCTTAAACAGATGTCAGATATATTTAAATTTATATTAATGAATCCGCTGTACAGAGATTTGACATTTTACAAAATCGTTCGAAGTAAAACATAGGTCTGTTCACGCGAAAATTTGTAACAATTTGTTAGAGGGAATATTTTGCTTAAAATTGTTCCGTAAGGTTAAATTTACTTTTAAACACAAAATCTCGCGATGACAAGTTGTTGTAAAATGTGTTTGAAACATCTAAAGTAACAAGTAAAAACAATTCAAAAAAAAAAATTGCAAATCAATAGGAAGATTTTTAGATTGGTTATTATTACTATTTTATCGATGTTCTATTGCAAAAGGCGAACAATTCGCTTTAATATAACGCTGTTTTTTCTCCTCTTTGTCCATGTCCAAGTCTTCTTATGAGTTATATTTCATAAAATTGTCGTAATTCACACAAATTTGACAGTTCTTTTCAAATTTAATTGATTTGACGTTTTTTACAATTCCTGCCCCAAGAAATATCTGTAGAAATTTTTAAGAATTGACAGGGTGGGAAACTATTGCTAGGTCTAGGGTAAGGCTTAGGAAAAAAAATAGTTTGTTAAGTTATAAGAGTTCTCTATTCTCCAGCAAATCAAAACGCCGTTTACTATTTGTTTTTTAATTTCCTAAATTTGACATTGAAAGGAATGTTCTTGATTATTTTCATTAATAAACTTCGTTCAGTCTCTATCTAGCTTTCGTTGCTTCAACATCGTTTCCTTAATCTGCGACTTTTTTCTTTAAATGTATTATCAAAACTCTTTAGCCGGCTGTTTTTCTCTTCCTTTCTCTTTTCATATAATCTCTTTTTCCTACTCCATAGTGGAAATTTCTATTTAATATTGTGTTCGCCCCAATCCCACAAAGCCCATTCCAAATGGCTAAAATGAATGGGAATAGATTCAAGGGCTTATATGCGGATAAACCCCTCAACTCACCGCTCCTCCCCCCAAACGATCAAAAGAGATTAATAATTTCGAAGATTTCCCCCAGCTTCCTCCCTGAACCAATTGCAAAAACCTCAAAGGTATCCTTATATCATCTACTTAGGAAAATAAACCACTCTTTAGCTTAAAGTTAAATGTCACGAGCGCCTTAACTCCAAATACATTAAAAACAAAGAAATTCTAACCTCTTCTCTTTCTAACTCAAAAACAACTCCACATAATTCTCTTTCATGCTCACAAGCTGCCATTTGCCAGATTTACAAACACTCGCCTCTTCTCTTTCTAACTCATCACAACAACTTTCAAATAATAAATAACAATCGTGTGCTACCACTCAAACTGCTACAAACCAACATCAGAACAAAGAAATTACAAATCAAACTTCACAAAAAAAGACCCAAAAAATGATAATCGGTTCGAAAAAATGAACGTCTTTGTCTGTGAGTCAGAAGATGCTAATGTCACTTCACCCATTTCAGCTATTACTAAATCTCTTATACAAGAAAATAAATACTATTTGCCTCAGAACCATAAACATGATGATGATCAATAATCAACAACTACCTGTAACTCCTAGCCCCGCTGATCGGTGGTTGAAGTGTTCAGACAACAATAACTGTCCGGTCACCTCCGCCAACGGGCAGCGGGGCTATGATGTCAACGCCAACATAAAATCACCTACTCCATATTTTTTGGAACCAAACTCAGCAGCAAACAGAACTAGCAAAAACAACAATCTTCCACCAGTTATCAAAGACCTTGATGTTCGGGCTCAACAACAGTCTAACTCATGTGCAAGTTTGATTGATCCGACTCCCGAACACCGAGATCATCACACCCTACCTCTAATTTTTAATCAAAAGAACTTCGCCCCCACTCAGGATAAAGCTGAACTTAGGATTCTCCAGTTGAATCTGAAAGGTTACATAAACAATTACGACGAGCTTAATATTATCCTAAAAGAAATCGAACCCTCAGTTATATGCCTACAAGAGACCCACTTCCCTTTTAAAGCAACGCCGATTCCGCCTAAGACATTCAAAAGCTATTTCAAAAATCTCAGCAAAACAGGGTGTTTCAATTTTAGTAAGAAATGATATACCCCATAGGGAAATTCCTATCACTTCAAATATGGCCTGTTACGCCATAGAAATATCTATTCCAATAAAAATCAGTATAATCTCCTTTTACATTCAACAATTATTTTCTAAAAACGACTTTGATTTCATACTTAGCCAACTTCCTCGCGTGATATTAGCTGGCGATGTTAACTCATGGAATATTCTCTAAGGATCATCCAGCTCGAATCACAGGGGGAAAATAATTGAAAACTCTCTTCTAGACTCCAATCTCTCCAACTTGAACGACGACTTACCAACCTATCTCTCTATGCATAACACCCTCACCAATATTGACATAATCTGCTCTTCACCCGAATTTTTCCCCAAAATACATTGCCAAACAATAGATGATCTTCACAAAAGCGTTCAATTTCCGATAGTCACAACTATTAAACTCAACCACTATATCAGACACCCCATCCCTAGTCCAAAATTTAAAACTGACTCAGCAAACTGGCTAGTTTTCAAAGCTCATGCTTCCCAAAACCTGTTGGATAAAATCCCAACAACAAACACAAATAAAGAAGCTGCAACTATATTGAAAGCAATTAGATCTGCTGCAAACGTTACGATCCCGCAAACACACCCAAAAAATCCCAGAGAACAACCCCTTAGTGGAACGCGCTCCGAAAAATCAAAATGATAATTTGGAAAATATTCAAAAAAAAATAGAAACCAAAAGATCTAGTAGCCTTCAAAAAACCGAATGCTAGGTTCCGAAGACAGCTCAAAATAGCCAAAAAAAAGTTTTGAAGATTTTACAATTTCTATTAATCCCAACACTCCAACGAGCAAAATTTGGAAAATCATTCGATGCCTAACAATAAATCCAACCTCACTCACAATAAGCTCCATTAAAACACCTAATGGTCCATTTTCAAATTCATCTGAAATAGGAAACTTTATCTCACAAAGTTGGTCAAAGTTCTCAAGCGACTATACCTTCTCAAACGAGTTTAAAAATCTGAAACCCGCACCAGCCCTCTTGTAAGTTCTACAATCTATCAATGACGAATTTCCGAAACAAGAGCTATTTAAAATAAAAAACCTAACTTCTTTGGAACCGTTTTGGCTAATAGATTCAACCTCTTTTATATTGGACCTTGCATCGTATGGAAAACCCAATACAAGTGATCTTATATATCAAAAGATATATCAAAGCATAGCATTAGATTTTAAGGCTAACCATTGGATTTTTTTGTTTACGAACGGACCTTGGTATCCTTGGTATCCCAGGATAAAATGGACCGATGAAGCGGCCCACCTCGCACTCAAATCACCACTGTACCTTTACAATTGCTGCTCTAAAAATGACCTTGTAGAAAATTTTGAACAAAATGATTGTCTCCTGTATCAGCGCCACTACGCTAAATTTAATCCAACAAAGACTCCACCCATCTGTTCTACAAACATATCAAAAATTAAGGTCACTAATTTCATCCGACTACGACTTCGCCATATCTCTACCATCCATCTCTACATCCTTAAAAAATAATCCCCCCTCCACTTGTTCTACCTACCACACTACTCTTAACCGCCAACACTTGCTCTACAACTGCGATAAAACTAAACCATTAATCATCAAGTTATTGGTGCGGTACGTCATTTCAGTATATGTCATTCATTTGAAGCGTAAACAACAATATTTTTTTTTCACTAAAAATGTCGAACTTTGTGCCTGAAAAAGTGCTTTAATATGAAGAAAACTGCTGCCGAAAGTCATCGTATTTTGGTGAAAGTTTAAAAGCAGCTGGATATATTCAAAAGCAAGGAAATTGGGTTCCACATGAACTCAAGCCGAGAGACGTCGAAAGGCGGTTTTGCATGTCCGAAACGCTGCTGGAACGCCACAAAAGGAAGTCATTTTTGCATCGGATTGTTACTGGTGATAAAAAATGGATCCATTACGACAACCCCAAGCACAAAAAATCATATGTGAAACCCGCCAACCAGCCAAATCAACGGCAAAGCCGAATATCCATGGCCCGAAGGTAATGCTCTGTATTTGGTGGGATCAGATGGGTGTGCTGTATTATGAGCTGCTAAAACCGGGTGAAACCATCAATGGACAACGCTACCGAACACAATTAATCCGTTTGAAGAGAGCAGTAGCCGAAAAACGCCCGGAATATGCGACCAGACAGGAGGCAATAATTTTCCATCATGACAACGCTCGGCCCCACGTTGTTATTACGGTTAAGAACTATTTGGAAAACAGTGGATGGGAAGCCTTACCCACCCGCCTTATAGCCCAGACCTTGCCCCTTCTGACTACCATTTTTCCGGTCGATGTAGAACGCTCTCACTGAATTACGGTTCATATCATAGCAGAATATAAAAAATTGGTTTGATTCATTCTTGGCTGCCAAGCCGACGCAGTTCTTTTGGGATGGGATCCACAAATTGCCAGAAAGATGGGAAAAAGTCAGCTTCAGATGGGCAATACTTTGAATAATACTATTGTACATGTTTTTCTTAAATAAACGTTTAAATTTTGAAAAAAAAGCGCTCGAATTGAATTACATACCCAAACAGGAAACAACATCATAGAAAAAATATTAAAAAATATCCGGAAAAATACAAAAAATCAATACTTTTTAAACAGACTCTAACTTTTTAAAACAGACTCTAATATATATCACTTAGCTTTGTTTATTAGAATTTTTAAACTAGTTTAAGTATCATTGAGCGTAAGGCCATTGCAGTTTGTAGCTCCTCTCTCACAGTATTAACTTATAATTTATTACTTGTTTAATAAAGACATAATAGTAATAATAATAATAATATATTTCCTTATTATTTCCTGTACTAGATTTGAAAGATACATGTCTTTTGATAAGCTCACAAAAAAATTATTTCAAATGTAATGTGATGACTTATTGCAATTTGGAGCCTAATGAGAACTATAATACTCACCCCTATTACAAAGCTCGACGTAGCACTTTCGTACTTTCGCTACGAAATTCGGAGTTCGTAAAAAGTGGTATCACCAGCCACGAACGAATTGAAAATTTGCTTGTTTTATCTACGAACAGTTATCTTCATCTGAGACAACGTTTGTGTTTGAGATTGAGAAGGATTTTTGTTACGATATATTAACAATAAGGAATAATAATAAAGAAAATATGTAAGTTTTGATTGGTTTGCTTTTACAGTGCTGTTAAAATGTATTAATGATCAAATTTTTAAAGGACAACCGCAAACAAAGTTCAATACCAACGTCTTTTTGAAATGCTGCAAGACAAACAAATTTGTATGCTGCCTTATTCAGCCGAAAGTTCTTTATGAATCTGCAAATCATGTTATTTTATACATATCTGACATGTCGAAAACAAAACAAAAATACTAACACTCTGTCACAAAGTTTGAATGGATTAAATGACTCTCTTAATAGTCTTCTTTGCAATCTTAAATCCCGATTGCGTGCTATATTTTCTTCATTTAATTGAAACACTGCAATAACTATTGAGTCCATTTTATTATAGAAAATTTAACAACCTTTGAAATCGCAATGAAAACAAAAAATTGTTTTTCTTTTCACATTTGACATAAAACAGCTATTCTGAAACTCCGAAAAAAGGATTCGTGTGCGGCAATACTATTTTGATTACGTTCGGGGCTCCTGATACAAAAATTTTCGTATTCATATCGTAGCTGAGTGTTCGGAATTTTTCTCCGTCGTGCCTTGTGATAGAGGCGTCCATATCTCCACCAATACTAAATCTGGGATTAAGCAAGGGTTTAGGTAAATCCACCTAAATCTTTGCTCGAGGATTTACCATATCAGACATTTATAATAAAATGGAGAATTGTGTGGAACGCTGGAATGTGCGGATGGTTTTCGAGAGGTGTAAGGGAGTACAATACCAGCATCCGACAGGATATGCAAGTTAGTTTCATAGATGAACTAAACAAACATTCCAGATATTGGGAAATCAAAACTCGCTTTCCACTGATCGCCTGTGCTGTGCGACACTGTCTGTCAATACGTGTGAAAGATCATTTATCTCAAAATGTATAAACGTCAAATAGTATTGTGTATAAAGCTAGAAGATGAAGTGCTTATGATGATTTTATTTTATTTATTCCAAAAAATGTTTTAATGTTACTTTGAAATGAAACCTTTCGACTGCGCAATCGAAAACGCCATAAGGTATATTATTGTTCGGCAATACAAAATAGAAGATACCATTGAACAAACCTAGAATCTACATGCCATCTGTCACTAGTTAATCATTTAACTGAACTGAAACTGCCAAACCATCTCGTCTGAATGAAGTTTAAGTGATGATGTGTACTAAAAATTTAAATTGAGAGTGTTTTTTACAGGTTTTACTGGTAATTAATTAATAATAAAATTGAATCTCATTTGAGAGATAATCTACAATTATGAACTACAACCCAAATCCAGGAATCCGACAGCGTAAGTTTGAAAATTGTAAGGAAACAAGCAAGTGAAAAGCATTGATTCTGATTTGTGGTTCATTCCGGTTTATCTATTATAATTAATTATTTTTCCAATTTGAGATAACAAATGTTTGTGTTTTATAAAAACTACAAACTCTAATCATTTTATTAAAGTCAGTGCTAATGTATTAAAAAATCTTGCGTTGATTCTTTATTTAACTTTTTTTTTTAAAAGAGAACTAACTGAAATTTCATTAGATCAAGGACCTGGACGGAAACTAAAGCGAGTAAGCGATGTGAACGCGTTGGGTCCAGCAGCTCCTGCAGCTCCCCCTCAATATATACCACCGATAGATCCAATGGCAACTCCGCAAAACATCCCATATTCTGGCGGAAATACATTCAATAATAGTTCCGGTCAAATAAATCAAAATTTTGGATACACGTCAGTTCCACAAACTCAGCAAGCACAACCACAACAACAATCACAGCAACTACCACAACAAAATTTTCAATCATATCCAGGTTTATCTCCGCAGCCAAATGCAAATTTACCCAATGCTCCAAATCAGTTACCACAACAATTTGCCATGTTTCAACAGCCCATAGTACAAGACATGGCTATGCAGTATGGACAACGATTGGCTGATCAAGGAAAGCAACTGGTTGAAAATCAGTTCGAAAAATGGGTTCCAGTGGCTAAACTAAAATACTATTTTGCTGTAGACAACAATTATGTTATAAATAAGTTACGACTCATCTTTTTTCCATTTACACACAGAGTAAGTTCTTTGATGTTCGATTGTAGTATGTAATATCGTTTATTTTTGTATAGGATTGGTCTCTGAAATACGATCAGGAAAATCCGGTGCAGCCAAGATATGATATCAACGCTCCCGATCTCTATATACCAACTATGGCGTATATAACGTATGTCGTGGTGGCCGGTCTCATGCTTGGTATGCAAAGCAGCTTTTCTCCTGAGCAGCTTGGCATTCAAGCATCAAGCGCTTTAGCTTACAGCATTTTTGAACTTGTTGTATACTCGATAACGCTCTACGTAGTTAATATAAAAACCAGTCTAAAAACTCTGGACTTACTTGCGTTTTCGGGTTACAAGTTCGTCATAATTGTGGCATGTTTATTGGCGAGTACTCTCTTTTACAGTTTTGGTTACTACTTAACACTTGTGTATTCAAGTCTAACACTGGGATTTTTCTTGGTAAAATTAATCTTATTAATTTCTTACAATTTTATAAAATGACACTGATTTTAATTATAGTTGCGAACACTTAAAACGAAAGTTTTGCAAGAGACTTCAACGACAACATCTGAAGGTCCGATTAATTATGACCCATATGGTAATCCACAGCAATTGGATTACACTGGTGATCGGAAAAGGAAGTTGTATTTCCTCTTTTTGATTGTCGGTGGTCAAACATTTTTATCGTTTTTGCTCTCCAAGCATTTGTTTATACGAGAGGCGGTGGCAAGTGCCAACAAAATATCCTTTTAATCTTGTTTTATTTAAAAATGTTATTTTTATAAAATTGTGTCAAAAAAAACCAATTGGTTATTTAAGTGCACATGGAATGAAATAAAAAAAAGGCTTTTGCAATTTTTTTAATAAACAGGTTACCAACAAACGAATAGTACGTATTTTTTTATATCTGTAAAATTATTAGAAAATACATAAAATAAACACACTAAGAAAGAGTTTCCAATAGCGATGTTATACGATTCGAATTTAATTGGCGTAAAAAGATAAAATATGAATAAAAATTAATGATTTTGAAGAGAAAATGCGATTAATTTTCAGACCGGTGGATATTATTTTAATCAAAATAGGGCCTGTTAGTCGGAAGTCGCATAATCTGTTGAAGTAGCGAATTCTCTATAATGTGCAGGATATACTATGTACTATACCAGGACTGGTTTACCATTTTCATCAAGTATAAACAATTTTTACATATACTCTTAATTAAATTTATGTGAAGTTAGATCATTTTACCTTTCTTACAACTACAACTACAAACTAAAACAGAAATTATATAGATAATACCATTATGTGGGTATCACGACTACCTATCGCAACAATATGCTGATGTAGGATTAATAGTTTAGTTCTAATTCCAGCGCTGTTTTGAGCAATTTTCAAAAAGTTGGGGGTAAAACGAAAAATCCAACTCTTCGTATTGGCGCCCTGGCACGAAAAATATACTAAAATTTCAAATGACACAAAAATGTTAAAGCACGTAAATGGTAGCACTGCTATCTATACTTATCAACCTTTATTATCCTTTTCTTAGTCGTTTTGAGTATTTTTTTTTTTTTTCGAAAGGATATTGACTCCATCGCTTCCACATTCGGCAAAATTAGATTACTACACGCCGGGAGTGAAAAATCAAATCTGCTATGAGTTTACACAGGTCACTATATGGAGTATGGAACCTATGGCTGCACCAGGGCAGTCCTTCACATAAAGTCCCTTTTTTCCAGCTCAAAATTCAGCAATGTATATTATTTAATTAATTTAGTTATTAATTAAGTCGTTAAATCTGATAGACGCATATAGTAGTTTTTGAAATAAAATATTCCATTAAACTAACTAACTAATTCGTTAAAATTTGAATAATGCCTTTTATTCAACTCATTGGCAAACAGCGGTGTTGCATTCTATTCCCAAAAGGAATAGATATGTTCAATGTGGCGAATCTTGGTCGATAGATCTCCTTCCCAATCTCAGCAAAGTATTTGAAAGGGTGATCAATAGAATCCTGACTAAGTGGATTGAGGGCAAAAACATAATTCCAGATAATCAATTCGATTTTAAGGTGGGCATGATATCTCACATACTGCGTCTACACTGGTATCTGATATTCAGTGGAACAAAAGCAAGAAACAATGCACGGATGCCTGCCTGATTGGGCATACGAAGGCTGTTTGATGAATACCCGAATTATAAATAACAACGCAACTTTTTTAGGTTTTGTCAATTTATTTTGTAATATAATCCTCTTTCAACTCGATACACTTTTCCCAGCGGTGCTGGGTTTGCAAAAAATGCTAACACAATGTTTTGAAATAGGTGTCAAAACAAAACTAAGAATCGGACTATCACCAAATGTTGACAGGCGGGTAAAAGAGATTATATTAAGTGATGGTACACTTATTTTGGTTCATTAGTGCCACCTATCTATTTTTTAATGATCGAGGTTCGAGGTCATTAATGTGCATTTGCAGTTGAAGATAAACTTTCAGAAGTCGAAAACCATTCTTCTTATGATGGCTTTGTCTGGGACCTCTGCGGTTACCAGAAAGAATTGGAGAAAGTTTTCGATTGTAGAACAACACGGGCAACCACTTGCTCGTCGAAATGTAGTTAGATACCTTGAGATTAGGCTAGATCAATATTTATATTTTAGTAGACATATGAATGTTGCGAGAGCTTGCCTTAAAACTGGTTTGCGCTTGTATAGAGTCGGAGTGCACAAAACCTTTTCTAATGAGGTCTTGTACAATAGGGTGAACCTATTAAGAGGGGACAATTTCGTTATTAAGCTGACTCGAGGGCACATTGCCAAAGCAATCAATTCGACGAACAACCTGATATCCGGGGCTTATTACCTTAATCGTAAGTACCATGCGAGTGTGTGCTTTAACGGGTTTGTTGGCCCAGAAAACTTCCTCCACTTGGATAAAAAAGGACTGATCCAGGATAGACGAGCGGTGTCGCTAATCCTTTACGTCGTTCGAACAGCTCTGGACAACCGACTCAACTACGACAGAAACGGTGGAGCGGGAGAGAGTCGTAATTTGAGGGATGTTGCTCAGCAGTACCATGAATTTTGGTGGCTAATAACGTTTTCGTTTGGACAGTCAGAAGCCCTTTTTTTATGTACTTTAATTTTATTTCCAAATAACACTAAATACTTCTTTGGAATTTGGAATAAATTGCCCAAAGACAGCCTATTGCACGAAAACAGAAATCTTATTTGACACACAATACTATTTGACGTTTATCTATCTTGACATAAGATCCAGAGAGAAATTTTAATTCTCAAATGAAAACGAGAAGCAAAATTTTGTTTCTGAAAAATGAGGGTAAGTGGCCTTACATCACTTTTCTTCTCTGGAGTACGGAGAAAATCCCAAACGAAAACAACATAAGTGAAGCAGAGGAAACATCTACGTCGTTTCCTTCAAATTTGGGGTAGCGTCATTAGGGTGCAAAGAAGGTATGCTTAGTTTTTAAGCTATGGCCGGCTTACATAGTTTAAGTAGGTTAAGGTAGTTATGATAAAAAAAAATAAATAATAAATAGAAATAAAGAAAACATTATAAAAAGAAAAAAAAATGGGTAAATGCTATGTCCCCACCAAAACTAAATCCGGGATTTAGGAGTTTATAAATTTCATCTAAATCCGAGATTTATAATAAAATACAATAATATCCTCACGCAACACAAATCAAACAATTTATTTATTTATTTTTTTTTTTTTTTTATCCGTGAAATTGATGGGGTTTTCGATTGGATGGGCAGAAGTATCTCTTTGTTTTTTTTTGTACTCCGAAGTTGAGATTTTTATTTTATAAATATATTTGCTTGCGAATCAATTTGGCCAAACAGCCGATTGCATGAAGTATGAATTACTTTATTGAGACTTAATAAAAAGAACATAATATAACAGGGTTAATAAACTCTATTTCGTTCTAATATAAAGCAGCTGTAAGCATGGCCTGGTTGCTCTGTTACATTGTACTACTAAATGCCACATGGCTAAATAACATGGATGAACTGCTCTTGCTCACTTAATCTAAATAAATCAGTCACTGGCAAAATTATTTACACATTGCATTGCTTGCACTCTAACCAACCTATAAAGCTGGAGAACTTTTGAGATAAGAACAAATTGTTTATTAACTTTTCCCATTTTTAATGTTTGCAGTTTTATTCAAATAATATATATAAAAAATTAAACAAATTCCAACAAGTAACTGTTAAAATTATTCAAAACAATTATTTACATATTAATCGAATAGACGAAATTATTTGCACACTCAGTTTTTTGCGTTTTCACTACATCTGAAAGCGAACAAGAAAAATATTTTTAAGTTGGAAGTTAACGGTTCTTTAAAGTAACATTACTTAATAGGTTGTTACCTCCTTTTCCCGCTATAACTTCTGCAAGGCGTCTTAGCATTGAGTCTATTAAGCTCTACTGAAATGGTACTCCAAGCCGTTATAAAGCCCTTCAAAGTTTCAATTGCGGTTCTGCCAATGTTTAAGGAATTTTAGATTTTACTATGTGCCAAAGATTTTCTATAACATTAAATTTAGGACTTTGCGGGGCCATTTAAAAACTTCTTAACCCACTTCTGCCAAATACTTGTCATGTTGAAGGAAAAATTACTCCCGATATATCTTAAACCAGCAACCAGTGCAACATCATTTAAAATGTTCAAATAAGGTGACTATTTCATGTTATCGGAGCAACTTACAAGTGAACCCACTAAACTATTTGATATGCAACCCCATACCATTATCATGCCTCTTTTGAAATGTCGTGTGGGTTGAGTGACGGGTTGTTTAGCCTTCATTCTAAGGTTGGAATAATAAAATTTCCGCCCATATGTACCGTCCAAAGAACAAGCTGTTTTATCCGTCCAAATAATACTCCTTGCAAATTGTAGCCTAACTTGATTATTTCAGGGTGTTATATGCGGCTTTTTCTGGATAACAAAGGCATTTATTCCGTTTTCTTTTAATCTTCGTCGCAATGTTCTCTCACTGATAATATTATTTTGGCGATCTTTGTTTATGTCCATGAGTACACTTTTAAAACTTTCACGTGGGTTACTTTTGAAGGAGCAAACAGTTTTGGAATTTTCCTTTCTTGATGTTAGCCTTTTTCTGCCTCTACCAATTTTATTTTTTACAATTTGACATTCGTTATACTTAGAATTTATATTATAAATTGTTTTCCAGTTGCAACCATATTTTTTTAGAGATTCCACTACCGAAACACCCCCTGGAATATTGCAATAATGGCCGCCTTTTTTTCAAAAGAAAGACCAATAGTTTTTGACATTTCGTACAACTTTTCTCTAGTATAGACCTAGCAAAAAAGACCGCAATATTTGGACACATCGCAAAATACCATTTATCTATAGAAATTTAGAACCGTTACTTTCTCAATGGCATTATTTGCACTTGTGTAAATAATTTTGCCTGTGTCCGATGGATATGTAAATAATTGTGCCACTTAGTTTTGTTTGATTTTAACATTTACTTGTTGGAATTTGATTAATTATTTTTATTAATTGTTTGAACAAAACTACAAACATTAAAAATGAGAAAAGTTAATAAACAATTTGTTCTTATTTCCAGCTTTATAGGTTGGTTAAAGTGCAAGCAATGCAATGTGTAAATAATTTTTCCAGTGAATATATCTTAAAACTACTTAAATCTAAGGGAGCACGCGAGTGAAAGAGAGCAAATGCATACCAGTATGCATACCACAAGGCAGTTTATTTTAAAATTGAAGATGTGAGTAGGTTTGGAACTTGGTCTATAGTATTGTTTGTGACTCTGGGGTTGAAGTCTGGGATTTTGTTTTTATAAACCTCTTTAATATAATTTTCAAAGTCAGAAACTATACTCTTTTCATTAGTAAGTCTTGTTGTTAACTGTCACTTTTCCACAATGGAACCTCTTTTTCTTTCCTATAATTCTAAAAACTTCTTTTAATGTCCCCGGGTTAGGTATAATTTTAGAAATTCTGTTTTGGAATTGTTTATTTAACTAGATCCTGACCTTGTCTTTTATTATTTTCCTAAGCATAGAGATCCTTGATGATAGAGCTGGTGGAAATCATATATTCTACTAAGAGAGCTGTGAAATATTCTTTTCAACTGCTTCTATCAAAAATGTTTTATTTTAAATAAGTATTTTATATAAGTGTGCCTCGCCATAGTTTAGGGAGTCGGAAAAGATATCAATGTATCTGTCAATTTCTGAGTTAGATAGGTTTCAGTTCTCGGAAGGACAGCTTTGTCTGAGTAAGGAATCAAGATCTTTGTTAAAGCTGTCCCAGTTGGTTTCCTTAAATGAGGGATAGATATTTAAATCACTTAAGACAATTTCTGAACTTTCGATGCTGATTTCAATACAAAGAGGGAAGTGTTCTGTAAAGGTAGGGACAAATATTATGAAATAATTTTGATTGAAATGATTTCAAAGGTGATTGGATACTAGAAAGTGATCAAGAAAAGAGGAACTTCTTGTGAAGGTGGGGAGGATGTAGTTAGATAAGTCAGAGATGGATTATGGTTATTAAGTCAATTTTCGAGACTGGGGCCATTAATGTTATACCTAATGTCTCCCTAGTTGGGGCTTCTGGCATTCAGGTCTCCCCCCGAACCTGAGCACCATCAAAGGAGTTGACTAATTTATTTAATTTGTTAAGTTCCTCTATTAACGGGATAGTTGGACGATTAGTAGGTATGTATATAGAAGGGGGTCGTAGTGAATGTTTTTTTTTTATGGCTATAGCGACACCTTACTGGGTGTTGTTAGGAATAAAGTATATGTGTTTAGATTTACATTCATTCTGGAGCTCAGGTGTGTCTCCTGGATGAAAGCAATCGCAATATTATGGGAATATAGAATTTTCTGTAATTCAATTTTTCTGCTGTGCTCTACCAATGACGAGATATTGAAGGACAGTAATTTTATAATCATGATTAATTCTGACTGAACATGATTATCAATTTTCCCCAATAGGGCATTTATTTCCATTGCGAAAAGATCTTTGTATAACTCTGTAAAATTGTTCAAGAAATTATGGCCTGTTTTATGAAGGAGGTTAACATCACAAGGAAGATTCTTGGATTGGTGGATTGGATTGCAGATTAGCATATGAGAATTTTGGTGAGGTGAGAAAAGAAGGCTGGATAAGATTTGCAAAGTCCTTAGTCTTTTCCCTATTTCCTCCTCTGGAGTTCTTACTCTTTGAAGGCTGTACAGTTCCTATACAAAGCAGCGTGATCTGCCCCGCAGTTGACACAAGTTCGCTTTGAACCTTCTCCCTTGGTGTTAGAACAGAATCCGGGCTCATGTGAGTTGTACATTTAACACACTTGTAATTATTGGCGCAGTTTTTGGCCAGATGTATAAATTTTTGGCTCGTCTAGAGCAACATTGGGGTTGAGAGACTTGAGTACCTCAAGAATTTCTTCTTCCTGGTAATTAAGCCTCCTAGAATTAAGTTAATTGCCTTATCCTCCTTCAGAGTGAAGGAGTAAGCACTCACCTCTTTGTTTTTTCTGAGTAGCTCCATCAGCCCCCGGTGTACGTCCCGGTCCCTAAAGTGAATTATGATATTACTGGCGCAGTTTACCATTTTAAATTCAATATTTTTTGTCCGAAGGTCACGAGTAAGTATACGGATATCAATATTTGACATGATAATTGGAGGACAAAACTTACCTTTAGCCAGTTTTTGGATTTGGTTTGGAGTTGGTTCTTTTGGATGTATGTTGGTTGACGACTTCTTGTTAGTATCTGCATTACGCTGTGGGAATTCTTCTTGAGTAGGAATGGGATTTGTGTGGGATTGGATTCTCCAGAATTAGGTGCACGAAGTAATATCCCTACACTCCGAATGCTGATATCCTGTAGTAGGGCAAATTGGTTACTTTGGAGTGGTGTAATATGCTTCTTTGTAGTGTTTGTTAAAACTGGTGCAGCCTTATGCCTTTTGCTTGGTGTACGCCATTCATTAGGTGGTGATACGTCCATATTGTTTCAGCTTGTGGTGTTACGGTTTTAACTGTATTGGGGAATTTGCATCCTCATTAAGCTGATGCAGCTTTAGAAGTTATTGTGCTGCTTCCAGATTTTTTTTTGGTTACTTCGTGGTGAGGATAAAGAAGATTTATTTTTTGCTTTAAAATAATCCTTGGCCTTCATCTAGAGGCATGCTGAGAACTCGTTTTCTACAACGGTGGGCACAGCACACTTTTAGCAATAATTATCGGATTAATAATCTAATAAAATTCTTTCGGGTGAATAGTCACTTTATTTTAATATTATATAATTCAATTAAAAAAGTTAAGAAAAAAAAAATTTAAAAAAAAAATTTAAATAAGACATCGTTATAAGATCGTTAAATCGTTTCTGACAAACATATCTGTACACTATGAGATATACATATAATCTATACAGAAATCTATTTTGACACTCAATACTATTTGACGTTTATATATATTTATGGTATATGTGTTAGTACATTATTCTGAAAGGAAAACCAAAAACAAAATTTTGGTTCTGAAAAAAGAGGTACGAAAAAGGCTTCTGTCCGCCCAAAAAAGAACGCCACGAGAAATTGATTAAGTCAGAGAATAGCTTAAGCCCTGCCTTGATTATTGCAAATCCTTTTCTTTTTTATTAAAAGATATCGTTTTTTCCCAGTGGAAGACAATCCTCCTGTCTAATGCAGGTGTTATCACTTTCGCTTGATTTTGTATATTTATATTGTATACCAATAACAGTTTTTCATCGCTTGCATCCTTTTCTTGAAATTTGTAAAAATGTCAGCTGTGATGATCTTTTTGACAGCAAACGTCAAGCTAAATCCTAAATCTCCGAGGAACCACCTAACCTAGGGTTTAAATACGCGAGTTAAACTGGTAGGGCTTACATGTATTAGTGTATCTGTACTGAACTGGTAGCCAACTAGTAGCTTTAATAGCAGACGAATTTGCCCTGCGAGTAGGCAGCTTGTTGACCTGCTGGTAAAAGAAACTAACACAAATACCATGATAGACTTCTTAAATCTTTATCTTTTTCGCTAAATCCCGGATTTAGTTTTGGTGGAGACATAGACAAAAAAAAAAAAAAAAAGAACGTATCTAATTACGTAACGTAGTTTAAGATAACTAAAGTAGCTTAAGAATTATTTTGTAAGTGAAGGGTCTTTCAAAAGTCGCGCCTAGAGATTAGTAGTGAATAATTTCTGAACGCAACCCCTTTCTATGTCATCTTTGACATTTGTGGGGTAGACACATGTACAGTTTTAACCATGAATATTTACACGCTAGAACAACGCATTAAAATTATTGAAACTTATTATAAAAATGATCGATCTATAAAAAGTAAACATTCGTGATTTGTTTGGTGTAAATAATCAGCCAAATGAGTCAACAATTCAAAGGTTAGCAAAAAAATTTCAAGATACTGGTTCTGCCGAAGATCGAAAAACATCTGGTAGATCGAAAAGTGGATGTTCTACTTAAAGATAGCTGCTGTAGCATAAAGTGTCGATAAAGAACCTTTAACATCGATATCACGAAATTCTTAGGCATTCGTCCATCGATAATTCGGCGCATTTTAAATAAGGATTTGCATTGGCAATCTTACAAAAAAATTAAGAAGAAAAAACGAGAAGAATAAAAAAAAAATATAAGAAAAGACGTAAATAACACAAGAAAAAATTCGTATTTAATTACGTGACGTATTTAAAGATCATTTAAGTAGGGGAAAAATTATTTTGTAAATTAAGTTCAACTTAACTAAAATGTCATTTTACTTAGTTTTTATTAAAACAATTTATATTTCCTTGTACACTTATACGTAAAATAATGAAGATAAAAAAGTAAAATCAGTTAAGTTACGTCGAAAGGCATAGTTCTAAGTTTAGCTTACAGCGCCATTATAGGACCAGTAGGTAAAAATAAGGTAAGTTCAAGTTAATTAAGCTAGTTTTAAGTGTTTTTTGTTTAGCATGCAAGAATCAATAAATAATTAAAATTAAAATACATCAAAAAAGTCATTCTTGAAATTAGCGCCAAGATCTGATTTCTTCCTTTATTTAAGTTTACTTTCCTAACTGATGCCGATTTTCGTAGGTTTTTTTACTAGAAATTCCTCCTAATGGTTTTCCAAAATTACTTTAGAATCTTTTACTCTCGCTTTTACTGCTGAAAATGTGAAAATATTTTGAGTGCACCACGTCTTCATTTCACTAGCGTAGGTTGGCTGCATTGTTGTGACCAGATAAGTACGATAGGAAAAAAAATTTAAATAAAACAACAACGGTGTTACATTTAGAATTAGAATATAAAATTGATTCTGTCTTTATTTTGAAGCTACGTTCATGCCACTATGATGTGTGGAATAGTACATCATTCAAATGGCCGCCTCGGCTTCGCTGGCAGTGCTTCAGGCAGTCGGTCCAATTTTTGATAACTCGGTCCAATATGTACGGCTTTATACCGGTAATAGCGTATCGAATGTTGGCCTTGAGCTCATCCAAAGTAGTTAGCTTGTCAACGAGGACTAATGACTTGACGGAGCCCAAGAGAAAATAATCGAGTGGTGTCAAATCAGATGATAGCGACGGCCAATTTATGAACGCTCGGCGTGAGATTACCCAGTCGGCAAATTTCTCCTTTACAGCTTCGAGCGTTGCGTCACTTGTATGGTATGTAGCGCCATCTTGCTGTATCTATAGCTCGGATATATCGATGTTGTCAAGCTCTGACCACAGAAAGTCGGTTAACATCGCTCTATAATTGAGCGGTCTCTCAAAAGAAATTCAAAAGAAATAAGGTCCGATGATGCCGTCATGCATCAAACAGTCAATCTTTGTGAATGCATTGCTGCTTGGTCGAACATTTGTGAATAGTGTTCGCTCCAAATGGCAGTTTTGTTTGTTGATAAATCCGGAACTTCGGCCAACATTTCCAGCGCCTAGTTCACGAACTCACGTTGTCGTCCTGCTTTAGTTCTTACGTCGGCACAAGCTTATACGGATGTAGGCCCAAATCCAACCGCAAAATAAGCCGGGTTGACTTTCTGGCAGTGCCCAATTCAGCTGATCTGCACCGAATCGACATTTCTGGGTCTTCTTTGATACTGGTCGCTAAGACAGCTATGTGTTCAACATTTTGCACCAATCTTCGTCTGGGTGGCGGCTTAAGATCCAAAAGAGTGTACTCAGGCACAAACTTTTCCATGGTGTGACCAATTACCTGCATACTGAAGCCATGATGACGACCTCACGAGATTCGCGTGTCGTATTTACAACTGAGTCGGAATTTCGATATTTTTTAATAATTTCCGCACATTCGGTAAGCATAAAACGATGCATGATGAAATGGCAACCCTTACTGAATAATTTGACAGCTGAATGTCATTGGTAACAGCTGTTGAATCATAATAATTGGAAAGACTATCATTGTTATCTGTTCATCCTTAACTTTGCTTTACACCAAAATAAAAACAAAAAAATAGGCAATATTTTCGCATTTTTACAATTAAACATTTATTTAAATGAGATACATAAAATAACAAGTTGTTGTGGCATACTTTTCTCAGTAAACGATCACACCTCGTACACCATAGATCAATCGCATCCATAAATGAATAAGTTCACTAGTCGTGTGTCACTTGATGAACATACATTGACCAGCAAAAGTATTCGTAATTGACTTCGTTATACCTTTTCATTAAAATAAACAAAAAAATTATAAATATACAAACTTAAAGCTTTATTAATTTAATCCGATATCTATTTATTACTTATTTAATATAAAAATTATAATAGTAATTCAGTTATAATAAATTATACAAAAATAAATTAAATTCATCGCTTTTATGCACCGCAAAAGTATTCGTATTATTGTTAATAATAAGGATAATTTTTGCACACCACTAATATTTTGTAGGATAACCCCGTTTTAAAACTGCATGTAGTCTTCGTGGCATTGAAGAAATAAAGTTGCTACTTCTTGCCGGCAAAATATTAGCTCATGCTTCCTTTAATGCAATTTTTAGGTCACTCTTTGTTCTTGTGTTCTTTCTAATTTCTCTCTCCATGTCGGGACACAGATGCTCTATGAGTTTCAGGTCTCGTGACTGTGGAGGTTTTTTTTAATCGATTTGGCACATTATATAACAACCAAAGTCTTGTGTTAAGCGCAGTGCTTAGGGTCGTTATCTTGTTGAAACCAATGATCACTTGGTAGTTGCAACTTTCTGACAATTTTTGGCAAATTATCTTTTAAAATCTTTATATAAAGATATTGATTCATATTGCCATCAATAAAGCGTATAGTTCCAGCTCCTGACGCAACCATACATCCCCATAAAATCACCGAACCACCCTCATAGACAGGACGACCTGTTCTCACTTTGTTTTCGCAATTGCCCTTTTCATTGTAGCTCTTTATTATGTATTGCACTGTAGAAATACTTGTTTTTACAGATTTTGCAATATCTTTCAATTTGTTTCCATTTTCACGTATATTCACCACAATTTCTCCTTTTTCACTGTTGTTTAACTGGATTTAAGACCCATTGTAAAATTTTATTTAAAAATTAACTGAATTCCACTTTACAGTTACAATGAAATCTGTTGACTGACGGTTTGCTGACTTATAAATACACAATGAATTAAGATCATATTTCAATAAGTTGCAACGGTAAAATCTAGCTTATCTTCTAAGTTAGACTTACCAAAATAAAAACTACTAATATTTTTGCAGTGCGTAAAAGAAATGAATTTCATCTATCGCAAATCTTTACCATCACCTGCGCTTGAGATATTGTTGGTACAATTGGCATTGTTCTTCAACCGCACGAAGTCGGTTGATTTGCTTCGACTACTTGTCGACAGCATTGATTCTGAACTCTGTTGTTCTACCCTGTTCATACCTACCACGTTCCGATATGTACAGGTTCTGCACCTTAAATATAGTGATATGTGGCCTTCGGTTGATTGTCAATGTGCCGAACTGCTCCATTTGTCCTATTTCAGAATAAATTCCATATCTTATTATAAGACAGAAACTTTTCTTGAATAATGCGATGACTTCTTCAATTTTAATAGTCTTACCAATGATAAAGTCAGAATTTGGATTCATTTTGGTTTGATATTTTATCAAGCTATATCAAACTTCTCTTCCTTTGACAGTAATGTGGCTCAAACATTTTGTAATTTTTTTTGTTTTTAAAACAGTTCTGTATATAAAAGGATATCTTTTGGTAAGTACTTTAGCGTAGTCAACTTAAACACATAGTGTTATGTTCTGTAACATCTGTTATGAACTATATAATTTGATTGGTCTATTTTAATTATTTAAAATTGTATACTCTATTTTGTTCCATTTAGCTGACCCTCTGCTACCAAAACTTTTGAAATGTATACCACCGCACGCAGGGAGTGCTACTCTATTCTAAAAAAAAAACTTTTCTATAACTTAATTTATTAAAAAAAAATATATATAAAATTGATCACTCTAAAACGTTTGTTTGCTTTTGCCTCTGACGAAGATTAAAAGTGAGTGCATTTTCAGGTACAAAATTTAATACAATAAAATAAAAATAAAATATAGACTTAACATGGAGCACTTTTTTCGTGACCTTACCTGCATTGTAATTATACAATAGAATGTACCGTAATGATATTAATAACAAAATAATACGTAGGTGCAGATATAAAGATAGAGGAAAAAAATATCAATGCTCTTACTATTTGTTTTATTTTTTATTATTTTCTTTTAATTTATGCTTTCCATTTTTAATCCATATTAATTGCAATTAAGGTAACTTAAAATGTACAATTGTTTCCTAGTTTTATTATTTTTTTTTCTTTCGTTTTATCGTTTTTACTTTGTTTTAAGGTTTCATTTAAACTAGATTTTTTAACTTGATAAAATAATATATTTTGATTTCTTATCATATACTCAACATAATACTAAATAATATAATTTGATATAGAGCAATAATAATTAGAATATTCATGATAAATACACGATACTATAATAATTTAGATATTTAAAGGCATACATCCCTTTCTTTATTTTTATTTCATTTAACAAAATGTTATATAAATAAAAAAAAACTTCATAAAAACAAATTAAAGGTTAAAACTAACATTATACATTTAATAGAGTTTCTCCATTGTATGATCACGTTCAGTTGTTTTATTTTACAGCATGTTGTAAGATATTTTGCTACATTTTTGGGGGATCGTCATTTCTGTTTTCTTACTTTCAAAGTCTTCCCCATGATTTATTACTGTTGTTGTTATATTGAAAATAATTAATAAATTGTTGCCTATTAGCAATTATATATAACAATGAAACAAATTATATTTTGCCTATCTTATGGAATTAAATTTATACAGAATTTATAAAAAATTAAATTGATTCCCTTCTCTAAATTTATTTTCCCTTTTTCTGTGTCATTACTCATTTGTACAAAAAATTAAACAAGACCCTTCTTAAAGGTTATACAAAGCAAAGCAATACCTCGAAAAAACTAATTATCCTATTTTAAAACGTATTAATTTCGAAAACAAATTAACCAAAATATATGTATACACGTGTTTTTTATTTTATATTTACAACTTTTTAAAAAAAAAAATCTTTGGTGTTATCAAAAATTATTTTTGTCTAGTCGCCAATCTATGCGGGGAATTATTATTTTTATTTAATTTTATAATTCAACCAAATTTTAATGGAGTGGGAGAGATTCATACGACGAATTTAATTTAAATTAATCTATCACAAATAAAAGCTACCAGCCAATAAAAGAAACTTACTGCAATCTTTTTTGAATTTGTCTATTTAAATTTATATAAGGACGGATAGATTTATTTCATTTCATGTTAACCCCTATTTACATAATTAAAAAAAAAAATACATATTTGTATACTTTGGCAACTAGACTAATGAGATGGAAATGGGAAACTTTGTATAACAGAAAATAGTAATTGTTGTTCTTTTTTTTTTTAAATTTCTTGTCTGTACAAGAATCCCGATCTCAATTATTTTTTTTTTTTAATCATATATCAAAGCAAAATAACTAATTTTTAAAAAAATAGTAATGAATTATATGTTCAATTGTAGCTGGAATTGTTGCATCAATTTACTATCTTAACATGTCCCTTGATTATGAAATATCGGTTTTCAACATTATTTATAATAATATATGATAAATAATCGTAACAATGATTTTTAACTGAGTAGACTACATATAAAGTTCGGGATTCCACTTTAAGTTGAAAATATATTCTCTGTTAAAAAACTTTGTATTCAAATAGTTTTCTTTATTTTCTATTTCATTATCTGTATTATGCACTACTGAATTCGTCGCCATTGTAGCTATTAAGCCTTTTGTTAAGTTATGTTTATGTTTAAATCAGTTCCTTGCTTACATGTATTACCCATCCTAAACAGAGTTTTGGACTTTTAGTTTATTTTTTATTTTTAAAGTCTCATGAAAAGTTGTTTACTTGAGTTTCTGTTTGCTTCAAAACCGTGCCAATTACTTAGATTATTTTTTTAATTATTTAGTATTGTTATTTTAATCAGATTTCCTTGATAATTGTTCATATTTATTTTAATAAACTATACTACTGTACCTCCTGGAGGTGCGCTGGGACTAGGCGAAATGTGTTGAGGAACATTCTGAAAATAAATACATTATTAACATTTTAAATATAAAACGGATCATAACGTTTTTGCCTCAAAGTATTTGATTGTAACAAAACACTTGAGTTTGTTCTATGACTAAATATGACTAAAAAATTATATATAATGTGTATACACCCCTTGACTGAGATATTTGTAAATGTTTAAGTTTTGTGGGTTCACAATAGCTACGTATTGGGTGACTGTAGAATAGTAAATGGAAGCTGTGAAAGAGACCTTAGAGAATATATTCTTCTACGTGGAATAGTATGCTCAATAATACATTAATCGTACTCTTTTATGTCTGGAAATTGGGGTTTTTCCATCAGCGACTCCTGTGCAGGGATGAAAACGTTTTCAGACCATATGCCTTAAGAAGTGCAAATATCAGGTTAAAAGTTAAGAATTTCACATTTTGTGTTATTTCCCAATTGCTATAAAATGCACAAAACACATTTTAGGCTGTAACTGTTATTGAAATTAGTACCATATTTGGGATATTCATTCAGTCGTTGTGTAAGCATTTTTAACTGAATTTTAAATTGGTTGTATCGAAAGAGTTAGCAGCGAGTTAGGTAAATGTCGTTTGTTTTTCTCAAATTATTAAGAATAAGCGCTATCAACGCATTCAAAGTCCTCTACGCGGTGGCAAACAAAAATTTTAAAAACCCTTACAACATAAATAAGACTAGAGTTTGAGCAGCAAAATATAGCTCTAAAAATCACAAACTTGAAAATTAGAAAAGTGTCAAAATTATCAGTGGGAAAATAAATGCCATCGCTTCAGTTCTACAAGCAACATAGTGAAGTGCTCTGCTACGCTCTGCAAAGCTAAAATCGCCTTTCTTTCAATATGTACCCCTTTTGATAGCCGATGAATTTCTACATGCATCAATTACACAGGAAGAAATGAACTCAAAGAACTCCTTCAGCTAAATCTTAAGAGATTAAAGCGTTATCGGATCGTTGTGGATTGGGAGTTAACCCCCATAAAACTGATCTTGTCCTCTTTTCCAGGAAATATAAAATTCCAACTATATAGTAGACCCTTCCCTCAATAAACGGTACCATTTTAGTAAACTGGAAACCTGGAAACCTAACATTCAAAAAAGAGTCAAGAAAGCTACAGTAGCTTTACTCTTTTGCAAGAAATTCATTGGAAATAAATGGGGCCTCCAACCTCGAACAATCTGTTGGCTATACATCTCGGTCATAAGACCGATACTCAATTACGGTGTGGTCGTCTAGACGTCTGGACGGCCCTAGACATTGCAGTCAACTGCATAAAACTAACCCGAATACAAAGAACAGCATGTCTATACATGTCTATACATAAGCGGAGCTCTACGCTCCACTCCCTTAGCGGCGCTAGACATTCTGTTTTACTTGACACCCATCAACATCTTCAGCAGGCAAGTAGCTGCGTCTTCAGTTATTCGCCTTAAAGCAACAGTGGACAAATAATTTTCATAACGCATTTACAATCAACAAAATCCGTCTCAAGCACCAACCATTTCGGAAACATTCGCTGATAAACTCAAGTCTAGTAACCAAAATCCACAAAAAAAAGATCACATAACCTCCCAGTCTTAACAAATGCACCCTCAGTCTCAACTAGTAAAAGAATTGACAACCGTCCGATATCACTTATTCCCTGCATGTCGAAGAATCTCGAGAAAATTATTGTTAAGAGATTGCTTTGGTATATTAATAAAAAAAAAAACTATTACGTTCAAACCAAGTTGCCTTTCAACCTAATAAAGGTTGCTCTGATGCACCTCTGTACCTAGACTTTTTTTTATCTCTAACGCCCTATCAGCTCGTAATCATGCCATAATTCTCTCTCTTGACTTCGAGAAGGCTTTTGATAAGATAGGCATAAATTTGGTGTTAAATAAACTTATAATTTGGGGCATTGGTTCGATAATTTTCCTCTGTGTCAAATCTTTTTTCACAAATAGGAAAATTTGTGTAAGAGCAAACAATTGGTTTTCTTCTACCCATCCACTATTTAATGGTTTTCCTCAAGGCTCCCCACTATCGGTGGTGCTTTTCATCTTCGCTTTTGATGATATAAGTAAAATTATAAGTAAACATAAGCATATTGATCACTGCATTTACGCTGATGATATATATTGTACATCCTATGTAAGCACACTGATCTAGAAAAAACTAAAACACTACTAAAAAATGCAGTCAAAGATAGTAAAATTGTCAGACTCATCTGGAGCCAAATAATCACTAGACAAATGTAAGACCTTACACATCTGCCGCAAGACTTCGTGTAGAGGCTTAACTTTAAACGTTAATAACCTCAATATAGAAAGTGCAAATAGTTTAAGTATCCTAGGTTTAATATTTAATAATAAGTATAATTGGAAAGACCATTGTTTAGAACTAAAAACGAGCCTTGCTGCGAGAGCCAACATATAAGTTAGTAAAAAATGTAATACACACATTAACATATGTTCAATTGCAAAATCGATAGTACTTAGCAAGATTGATAATGGTTTACTTATCTACGGTAACTGCCCAAAATCAACAATTAACACCATCAAGGCCCCCTATCAACAAGCCGAACGTAGGAGTATTAATGCTTTCCCCACAAGCACTGTGAAGAACATATTGGTTGAATCCGGTCTACCTACAATAAAACATAGCATAGAAGTTACCAGAGCCAAGTTGTACATAAAGCTGTTGTTCACAAACGGATCCATTATTGATAAAGACATTGCCTCCGCTAAAAAACGAAAACTGCAAAGCGCCTTCCATCCGCTATCTTCCGTGCATTGACCTGATCCAAAGAATTTGAACCTCCGGTAAACAGCATCTCTGTATACCGCCCGATATATCCTCCGTGGTTCATAAAGCAAACATCTTTCATTATGGATTAAGCAAAACGTAACAAAAATTACACCAACAACCCACCTAAAATTTCATCTGTTTTTACCGCTGAGGCTTTAGCTATTCAAAAAATCTACATCAAACATCAATAGCCAACAAGATGCGTAGTAAAAATGTGATATGCTCAGATAGCTTATCAGTTCTCAATGCAGTTAAGAACCCTAATCACAATTCGAAGAGTGTCATAAAGATTAGGGACTGTACTATAAGATCTCCCAACAAGCTGAAGCTAATGTGGATCACCAGTCATTTGGGGATTAAAGGTAACGAACACGCCGTGTTTTGTACACAGCGCTCCAGTGCACAAATTTGGCGATTCACACCAGATCTGACATGTTAAGATCCATCAACAAATAGATTAGATCTAGGCAACTCTTGGCTTGGCATAACTACCATCATCAGTATTCGACCATCAACACGAATGGATCACAGCCAACCTTCCCTACCACAACTTCAGAAGGCATGAACACTACCTTCGTGAGGATGCGTTTAGGACACACAGCCTTCATCCACCAACATCTCAAAAGGGAATCTCCGCCATCTTGCCAATCCTGTCACTCCCAAAACAACATCAGTCACATCCTAAGAATAGGTGAATATCGTAACTGCTTACCAATAAACCAACAATAACCTTCCGAGTTTTGAAGTAAACCCAACTACGAGAATATTGTCAAAATTAGTAACTTTGCAAATAAATCGAATCTACATATTTAAGTATATTAACTAACCCATATTATTTTAGTTTAAAGCTAAGTACTATAAAGCCGAAGACCTCTGCAGCTAGTGCTCGTTTCTCGCTATTATTTATTTTAATCATATGTTAATAAGTCATAATAATAATAATAATAGAAATCCACATAGAGAACATCGATTACACCATACCTAAACTTCGGTTTGACAAAGACTTTCATGCGAACTTTCCCTCTAGATCCTTTTGGGATGAAGATGCTTTCATGGAGGACAAGGACATGGAGGACTTCTATATAGATGGATCTAAGACCGATAACGGGGTTGGTGGCGGTGATGTCTCAGATAAGCTAAATCTACGCCTCTCCTTTCGTCTTCCAAATCACTGTAGCGTGTTCCAGGCGGAAATTTTGGAAGCTCTGTCCTAGCTGAAGAAAAACGTGATATCTGCAAAGGATATCCGCATCTTTTTGGATAGTCAGGCCGTTATCAAGTCCCTGGACTCGGTCTCACTAAATTCTAAAACCGCCCTTGAATACCAATCATCTCTTACGGAGATGGCAGAGCTTTTCAATCTTCACCCACCTTTGTTTGGTGCGGAGCCACAGGGCCGACGAACTCGTCGAAATTGGAACTACTCTACCTATTCTACCGGAAAAGGGTAGCATATGTATACCAATCGCTACGTGCAAGTTATTTAAGCTGGATGCTAATAAAAGAACAGACCATATTCTAGCGACTAAACAGATCTGGCCAAAGCTGGATCTGAATCGCTCTAAGAGTCTGAAGATGTTTTCTAAATAGGAAACATCTCAGCGACATTATAGGTATCATTGTTACGCGCTGCCGAGCTATTTAAATGACAGGAACTTTAATAATAAATAGTTTATAGAGCAAAAAGATTTATTACTGTGTCTTTCGAAGACCAAAATGCGACTTGATTGGATATTGATCATCATCCATGAGGAGAGCCATGCAATCACATAAATCGAGTGAGGTCGAAATACGACGATCATCGATGCTCCACTTGTGTCCCTTTGTTTGGATGAAATATGATATCGATGTTTATCTTTCAGCGGATGCGAAAGTATTCTTTACAATAGAATAAACAATTAATATTATTCAATAAAATATTTTGTTTATTTGTTTATTTTTTTTTTAAATTATTCATCTAGTTTCAGAACTCTAGAAATTGGTAGGTCTTTACTATAGTAATGCACGATGATTTTTTCTCTTTCTATAACAGCATTACGATTTCTTTTGTTAAAACAATTTTGAAAGAATACAAATTTATTAATTGTAAACATCTTAATAATAACATATGCAATAGCAATCGTCAAATGCAAAAGTTAGAAATCCACCTCCTTGGACTTTTGTGGGTACCGGTTTTAATAAATTCTGAACAAAGCCTTCATTTTTTAGTTCAATGTTCAGATCATTAATATTCTTTAAACTTCCTTTTACTTTTGTTAAACGAACACTTTTAGTTTTAATGTCAATCATCTAAGCCAAAATTATATAGGGTGATTCGTCGTTAAATTAAACACATAGATTTGAAAGTGAACTTAAAATTTTTATTATCGGTTAAAAGAACAATTCATGTCATTTACTTTTTGAAAATAATATCATGTAAATGTTGGCCATGACTACGTCTGAGGTGGTCCATTCCGAAGGTCCAATTTTGGCCGACTCATTCGACCATGTGCTTGAATTTCAGGAAGCACATAGTCTGTTAACATAGCGCGATAACGGTTACCATTGACGGTAACATTCTGATATGCCTCTTTTTTTAAGAAATATAGACCAATGATTCCGCCAGCCCATAAACCACACCATACCATTGTTTTAAATGGATGTAATGATAGCTCCTGGTACTCTTCAGGTTGCTCATCAGCCCAAATACAGCAATTTTGTGTATTAATATCTATTGAGCCAGAAATGGGCTTCATCACTGAACAAAATTTCACGATAAAACACCGGATTTTCATTGAGTTTTTCCAGAGCCCATTCACTGAAAATATGACGCAAATTCAAATCGCCTGGCTTCAATTTTTGCACATGTTGAATTTTGTACGCTTTCTCACAGAACGCTGATTTTCATAATACAGCTGAAAAGTTTGGAGACGCTGTTGTGGTGTGAGTCTTTCCATGATGACTTGCCGAACGACAAAGCGGTTTGATAGGAGTCATGCGAGTTATGTATCGCGTTGAGACCCGAAAGAAAAAAAAACAATTTATAAATTTTCTATCGTTCAACGGGGACCGTTCGTTTATTATGAAAAATCTTAATTTAACTTAGCCTATGATGACCCGCCATCTTCAGCGTCGCTGCGATCAACAATGGCTATGTTAAATTAAGATTTTTCATAATAAACGAACGGTCCCCGTAGACCGATAGAAAATTTATAAATTGTTTTTTTTCTTTCGGGTCTCAACGCGATACATAACTGGCGCAGTCGGTAGGATTAGTTGAAAAAATGTTAATAACTCCATTACCAAATAAAGAAAATTTTGAAATTGATAATAAAGAAGAATATATTGTAGAAATAGAAAATAAAACTTATAATTATCAACCCGATGTTACATTAAAAAACTTAAAATTAAGCAAACACTGCATTGTAACGAAAAATTGTAAACTTAGATATAATAACGAGACGCAAATTTATCGTATAGATGAAACTACCATTGTAATTAAAAATACTAATCAAAACTTACTAAAACAAAATTGTGACGAACGAAAAATTGTACTTAATAAAAACTATCTTTTCAATTTTTACAACTGTCGAATAACATTCGAAAATAAACAAGAAACCTTCCAAGATAAATATTTTTATCCCGATAATAACATTAATATTAATTTTTCCAAAACTTTAACTTTTAACGATATTGTGTCTAGTAATTTCCAAAATATTAAAGAAATAAAAGAATTAAGACTACACACAAATATATCTTATAGTTTAAGCTTAAGCATTATAATAATTTTGATCATTGTAACATTTATTTTTACTTATTATTGTACTAAATCATATAAAGTAAAAATATCGAAAAATAAAATTCAGGAGAATTTTCACGCAAAACGAGGAGTAACATATGCAATTCCGCAATTCTCGGTCAATCCACCTATACCAGCAAGAATGGGGTCACACAATGCAAATCTCCCAATACCAGCAAATGACACTAAAACCAATACTGCAGACTCAACAATTAACGGCTATAAAAACGATAAATCAATTATGGGCAAAGGACCAGTACTTCGTTATACCCATTGTTCATCGCGGCGACGCTGAAGACGGCGGGTCATCATAGGCTAAGTTAAATTAAGATTTTTCATAATAAACGAACGGTCCCCGTTGACCGATAGATAATTTATAAATTGTTTTTTTTCTTTCGGGTCTCAACGCGATACATAACTTGCGTGATCTGTCAAAAAAAGCCTATTGAAAATCAAACCTCACGATGAATCACCCTATATTTATCATTAATAACATAAGTAAAAGTTTCATTTTTAGTGGTTAGGTGTGTTTCTAAAGTAGAAAATCTACAATCTGAATCTTAATATAGTATTCCGGTTCCTTGTATAAAATCAATCTTTTCTTTGGATTTACACTAACAATTGTATTTGGTTTCGTCTGTAATTACAAAAAGATATTTGTTGGTATCGAGGGCATGGACAATTTCCATATCATTATGTATTTGATTGAATTTACAAACATTAACTACTCATATAAATGTTTAAAATACAATTATCCCATTTAATTGTGCTTTGTAGAACTAAGTTTTCACATGTATAATATTCCATAATCTTTTTGCACTGTTTCTAATCTGTTTTCATTAATTAAGAATTGTTTGTCTTTTGTGTCTAAACTGAATACATTTTTTTCCTTAATAACTGGTAAGATTATTATTTCATTAAGTTCTATGTTTTTATTTTCTACGAGAGGTATTTCTACAATGATATTAATTATCTTACCGATAAATATGCTTTTACTTCGGATTCTTCTATTAGGTACTTGTAATTAGAAATACTTGGTTCAAAAAACAATGAATGTTTACTAGTGCTTTTTTCAAGTATTTCAATGAGTTTAGATGGCGAAAAAAAGAAAAATAGTTTGCTGTATTATATTCGTTTTTATATCCAAGGTCAACGTTTCATCAAATACTGGTTTATTAAAACTTCTTCATTTACTTTATCAATGCCTTCACCTAACTTGTTCAATTTATTTACTACTTCATTTATTTTATCTTTATGGGAATAATACCATAACTATTGTGCAATGCTTTATTTTGTTCATTTAATGATTTCATTATGACAATTTGAGATTTCAGGCTACTTTGCAAATTTTCATTGTTACTTTGCATTGTTCTTATTACCTTTTCATAATATTCATTATCTTCGTTATCCATTGTTCCGAAAAGTCCTTAAAATCCACTTCCTACTCCATTAATAAGACCTCTTTTATATCCCTCTATCTATACGAGATATGTGTTTAAGTACTTCTGACTGTATGGTATTTCAGTACATTCTAGTTTGTATTTAATGCATACTTTACCATGCCCTTGTGATTGTTTAATTATTTTTATCCACACTAGTTTCTATCTAGAGTATTGATTGTAACAATTTGACCTTTAATTTTCCAAATATTTCCCTCTCTTTTGAAGTATATTTCATTCGAGTTAATATTTTCAATCTTAATACTGCACACTAGCTGCAATATCCAAAGGATAGGTATTATCTTATTAATTAAATATATTAATAAGAAAAAGTTTAATTTTTCTTTTATTATACTTCATGTTTTTGTTATTTCTCCGTACGATTACATAATTTTGAAAAACCTTATTGAAATGGCACTACAAATCTGTCACTATGTTTATCTGACGTATCATTCTCTACTAAAATATAATCATTTATTTTATGTTCTTTTATTTATATTCTTTTATTTACCTAGTCTGGCATCATATCTTCTTTTCGCTTGTTGTTTCATACTCAGTAAGTTCCTTTTGACATCGGATTCTAATCTTATTAACTTTAGTTGTAGCTCCTGTATGTAATCAGTAAGTGTCTTCATCTTTAAACCACTAAATTCACAGGGAGTGTTTGCTTTCCTTCCAAAAATTATTTCATGTGGTGTAAATCCTGTGCTACTATGCACCGTTGTATTATGACTAAATGCTGCATATCTAAAAAGTTTTGAATATTCAGGTTTTGATTTATCTTTTATCATTAGTCTTATGTACTCTCCTAACTTTGCGTGTGATCTTTCAGCAGCTTGTGGATACATATTACTAGTTCTTAAATGTTTGATTTTAAACAGTTTACATAATTCCTTCATTACTTCATTTACGAATTCTCCTCCATTATCGGTTAAAATACCGAAGTACAATATCCATTCATCTGTGAATGCTCTCCCGACAGTTTTACTTTTCTTATCTTAAGAGGTCTTAAATAGTAAGACTATAATTCATTTTATTACCTTCTTTATACGGTCCTGTTAAATCCATAGATACTTTTTCTAAGCTGTAATCCGCACGGGATACAATAATCATTGGATTTTTCCCTGGGCTTCTATTAATTTTTTGCTTTTGGCATTCTGGGCATTTATTTACATATTTAATAACATCCTTATTTACACCTTTCCAAAAGTATTTTTCACTAATTCTAGAAATAGTTTCTTTTGATCTCCGTGGCCACCAATTAGACCGTCATGATTTTCTTTGATATATTTTTGTTGTTGATCTCGATCGCATATATCGCTTATACATCTATATCGCTTTCATCTTCTGAGATTTCCCTAATTCTTTCTTGTTCCTAACTTCTTTAGCTCTTTTTAACCTTTTACATTCTTCTGCATAGATTTTTCTTAAATTGTTTTCATCTTCAATTTCCTCGGAGGAATCGCTGCCAAAAATTTCGTTTATATTATTTTGTATCTCTGGATCATAATTTTTATCCTGTCCTTCTATTGGGTGTACATTTCTACTTTATTCGTCGGCTACAACGTTGTCGACGCCTTTTTATATTCTATTGAATATAAATATTCTTCTTTACGACTACCTGTATTTTTGACTTTAAACAGCTATGCTAACGAACGATGATCGGTTTTTATTTTAAATTTGTTGCCATAAATATATGGACGAAACTGCTGAATATCTCAAACGATGGCTAAACATTCCTTTTCAGTCGTATTGTAATTTAATTCCGCACTGTTCAAGGTTCTATTTATGAAGTGTACTTGTAGATCTTTCTCTTCATATTCCTGAGATAAAACCGAGCCTACGCCAATATTACTTGCATCAGTTGTGATAATAAACTTCCTATTAAAGTCCGGATAACGTAAGATTGTAAATTCTTTCAACTTATTACTCAATTCCGCAAAAGATTTACTTTGCTCTTGTTTCTAATCAAAAGCTGCATTCTTCTTTATCAATTCTAAATAAATTTCCTATAGTATCCTATCATACCTGAGAAACTTTTTATCCCTCTCTAATTCATCGGTTCTTGCAATTTGTCGATTGCTTCAACTTCAACCTTTTTAAAGTTTGGTAATAGTCCCTTATTTGTTATTAAATGACGTAAGTAAGAAAAAGTGGAGTACTTTTTCTCTTAGAAATAATAATTTCATTAACTATATCTTTAAATTATATTTCCTCAATCTGTCCAATACCAATAATAGCCTTTCATTATGCTGTTTTATGGTTTCTCCAAAAACGACTATGTCATTTATATACGCGAAACAAATGTTGCCATTAAGTATATTGAGAACTTTATTGACCATTCTTTTCAATTCATTCTTTAAACCGAATGGCATGCGAAGGAATTCGAAATGTCCATGGAGTGTTGAGAATGCTGTCTTCTATTATAATTAGAGGAATTTGATGGAATCCGGACGTTAAGTCCAATGTCATGAAATATTTTGATCTAAATTTTCTTAGATGTTCGGAATTGAATAGTTATCGCTTACAGTGATGAAGAATGAATCATGCCAATTTTTGATATTCTGCTCTGATGTGAATCGTATTTCAGTGAGGGCGTTCTGCATCGACCGGAACAAATAGTAGTCAGAAGGGGCAAGGTCTGGGCTATAAGGCGGGTGGGGTAAGACTTCCCATCCACTGTTTTCTAAATAGCTCTTAACTAGAATAGCAACGTGGGGCCGAGCGTTGTCATGATGGAAAATTATTGCCTCGTGTCTGGTCGCATATTCCGGGCGTTTTTCGGCTACTCCTCTCTTCAAACGGATTAATTGTGTTCGGTAGCGTTGTCCATTGATGGTTTCATCCGGTTTTAGCAGCTCATAATACAGCACACCCATCTGATCACACCAAATGCAGAGCATTACCTTCACGCCATGGATATTCGGCTTTGCCGTTAATTTGGCTGGTTAGCCGGATTTCACATATGATTTTTTGCACTTGGGGTTGTCGTAATGGATCCATTTTTCATCACCAGTAACAGTCCGATGCAAAAATGACTTCCTTTTGTGGCGTTCCAACAGCATTTCGGACATGCAAAACCGCCTTTTGAGGTCTCTCGGCTTGAGTTCATGTGGAACCCAATTTCCTTGCTTTCGAATATATCTAGCTGCTTTTAAACGTTTTGAAATGGCTGCTTGAGTGACACCCAAAGATTCTGCGAGCTCTTCTTGTATTGGACAAAAAATCTTCATAGAGTAATGCTTCCAGTTCTTCATCTTCAAACTTTTTTGGCTGCCCAGGACGTTCATCGTCTTCCAAGCCAAAATCAGCACTTTTAAATCGTGCAAACCACTTTTGGCACGTTCGCTCAGAAAGCGCATGTTCACCATAAACTTCCACCAAAATATGATGACTTTCGGCAGCAGTTTTCTTCATATTGAAGTAATGAAGAAGAACTCCCCGCAAAAACACTTTTTCAGGCACAAAGTTTGACATATTTAAGTGGAAAAAAATTATTGTTGTTTACGCTTCAAATGAATGACATATACTGAAATGACGTACAATGATAGTAGCTTTCCAACGCATTTTCCAATGGAAAAATAACAATGGAATAATACAAGTTACGCCATCTCTTAGCAAACTGCACGATAGACCCAATATGTATGGGAATTTCATTTATAGTTCTTATAAAATGTTCTGCAGCTGATGTCTCTGTCAATGTTTCATCGTCTAAGCTAAATGTATCACTATATTCTTTTAATATATCTCTTAATGACCCTAGGTTGTACTTTCCTCCAAATGATTCATTCTAAGATTTTCTAACACATGTAAAAAACGTTCGTTTCTGTTCTCATTACTCATATATTCGTTTAAAAATTTTGATTGTGTTTACAAATGAGAAATGCCAACAGGATTTTCCCCATCGCATTGGTACTCTTTGTTCTGATTATCAGCCAATTTTTGTTTATTTCTCTAATTTCATTTAATCTTTTATGTCATTTACCCTGTTTTCACTTTCATTTTTTCCTGTATTGCAATGTCTATTCATTGACGTTGTAAACGCGTTTGAACTCGTGGTTTCAATACGTTGGTTTACGCAGTTTGAAACAACTGATTTAACATTATATTCCACATCTAAATATTCCTTATATTTTAACTATAATCGCTCACTTTCATTTTCGAGGATCTTTCCTTTACAATCAATTATGAATCCAAAATATTGTAAAAAATCCTATGATTCCATCATAATAACATAGTACATCCTCAGTAATTATATAAAACTTATACCCATTAAAAACGCCTTTTGTGAATTCTATATTGATATTGGCAGTTCCTAACACACTTCTGTTGTTCTTACCAATTCCTTTCAGTACTATTGTATCGTCCTTATTTAAATCTTCTTCAAATATGCATTTTTGCTTGAGTAATGATACTGCTGCACCTATATCTACTAGCATTCTGAAAACTTTATTTTTATATATCATATCAACATGAGGACTTCCTATCATTACTAACAAGATAATTGCCTCTGTAGCTACTCGTTTAGCCGAAAATTTCTATTACCGATTTTATTTTCATTCCTGTTCTCTTTTCCATTGGCATTGCCATTACCATTTTCATTACCATTTTGTTTTTTAACACGATGACTTGTATCATGAGATGTATTTCGATTCTCATAATATCTATTTGAAAACTTGTTTACTCGAGTCTGTTTCTTGAAATGTGACTTTTGAGTCCGCAGTTGTAGCATTTTATATCTTTTACATGATTTATATTGATTAGGTTTTTTCGCGTATACCATGTTCTTTAAAATTATTATTTTTTGTTTTGGAATTATGGTATCCTAAACGCATCTCTTCTTCCTTTGCTAATTGACTAGCTTCAGCTAATGTTTTGGGCCTTTGCGTATTTACGAATGTTGCTTTTTCTTTCTTGAATTTTTTATTCATGAGAATTATTTCCGCATTTCCGGAAATTCTGCTTTTAATTAAAGCTAGTAGTAATTGCTCCTGTTGTATTGATGCTAATTGCATAACAGTATCGCAATTCTGAATAAAATTATGTGCCTTTTGAACACTACTATCGAAATATGGTATTAGTTTTGTGAAGTCGTTAAAACTCAATGTGCACTCTGTTGAAGCAATTGTGTTAGGTATGTTCTCATGTCTCTGATTGCGAATACTATTGATTTGAGAACTTCCTTCACCTGACAAAAACTTGCTTGTCCTAGCTCCTGTTTTGTATAGGTCCATATTTTCTAACGCCCTAATAGCTTCTTTAACTGCGCTTGGATAAACCTCTTTTGTCGTATATTCCTCTTCTAGGTATATGAGCCAAAAATAACTTCCTTATTAAAACTTCGCCTTTAAAAAAAAAAAAAAAAAAAACTAAATATTCTTCCTCCAAATCATGAACACTAATTTTCAAATTTTCATTTACGTCCCTTAAGGAAATTTCAAATATTTTTCTACTGGTTTTCCCTACGCACTTATACTTTGAGGACATCGCCTTTTCGTCAAAATTAAATTCAGTCATCTTCACAGTTTTCTTTTTATTATTATTTATTATAACCGTTCAACCTATTCATTTGGTATTTTAAGCTCAAGTTGTGCTTTTCTTATTGTTTCCCTAATCATTAACATTTATTAATCTTTTTTTACTCTTTCGTACATTATTTTGTTTCTTTATTATCGAGTACTATGTTACAAAAGTAATAATAAATCTGCTTTCATTTTCCTCTTCGTCACGATCGTTGCTACTGCTAAATACTACTGCTACTGCTGTTACATTTGTTATTCTCGTTGTTGCTGGTGTTTCCTTCTTCTCTTTTGGGTGTATTTTTGTTGGTTGGTGTTTCGCATTTGTCTTTAGATTTTACTTTAGGATTGAGGATCGATTGCCGTCAGATGTTTTAAATTTCACTTTAGGTTCGAGGATCGATTGCCGTCAGATGTTTTAAATTTTAGTGTGTTGAATTTTTGAATTTTGTGTGGAGTAATAGCAATTTATTACTTCCACTCGGATATAAAATTTATTTCAACAAATATAACGGTGTGAAGTGAGCGTTTTTTCAGCGTTTCAAAGTATTGGTCATTGCTAGCTACACATTTTTCCCATCTTTCAGGCAACTTATGGATTCCACGCCAATAAAACTGTTCGTCTTTTGAAGCAAACCAAAAAGTCACCCGATTTTCGACTTCCTCGTAGGATTCAAAGTGCTGCTCAGCTAATGCGTGTCCCATCGATGAAAACAAATGGGAGTCGGAAGGAGCAAAGTCTGGTGAATACGGTGGGTGGGTAGCAGCTCCCAGCCAAGTGTTTTGGTTTCATCCTGAATCAGTTTTGCATTGTCAAGGAGCAAAATTACCTTGCCGTGCTTTCTGGCCCATTCTGGGCCACCTATAAGGTGTAGAAGCTGCATGGACGAGGAGGAAGAAAAGACAATCCTCCACCTTCTCTGTACATATCCAGCTCCATCCCAGAGAAGAAAACTCCACCTAGCCTTTTTTCTACAACGACTTAAACGATCTAACGAATACAGATGTTAACAGTCTCCTGCGCTTCATCATAAGCTCAAATTGGTTCCATGAGTAAGAGGATCATAGATCCACGTGACAGCACAACCGGCCAATAGGCCTAAGTGGGTTGGCTTTCCAACCCCCGCTCTCACTTAACCTAAATGTTGAAAATAGAAATCTCTGTAAATATAAGGTCCTTTAACTTCATCAGGATTCTAATCAAGAAGATCTGTGAATAAAGTTGTCTAACTTCTAAGAAAGATAAAGACTTAAAAGAAATTATTAATCAAGTCGCGCCTATCCATGTATCAAGGAACATTTTTCCTACATTTACAAATCCTTATGGTAAACATATTTTCAGAGAAATAATAGAAAAAATAAGAAAAGTTTATAATAGAGATGATATTATCAGACTGAAAGAAAAGGAATGAAAGATTTGAAATCAGTAAAGAGTCCTGAAACCCGACAACGTGAAAAAAATCAGAAATGAGAGCCCATATGCAAAGAAAAAATAAATTAAAAATCTATTAACCCCCAACGCAAACTTATAAAAAAACGACGGAACAGTCGTTTGAATTAAAGCTAAGAACACTTTAGATCAAATCAAATTTCAAACAAAAATATAAAAAATAAATAAATAATCGAAATCGGTTTAGCCGTTTGGAAGCTACGATACCACAGACAGACACACAGATATACACGTAAAACTTATAACACCCCTCTTTTTGCGTCGGGGGTTAAAAATAGGAAAACTTAAACAAATCTAAATTTTATAAATTCCGCCCAGACCATATTCCTCCAATAACGTCATTGAAGCTGCAACCAACTTCTTTCCTTCCTTGCCACCATTTGTAGAATAACTGTTAAGGGAAGCGCGTCGTGATGTCGAGACTGAAGACTGTATGACTAATGCTTGCCAAGCTAATTTTATTAGTCATACCGGTAAGGTATGATGAAAAAGAAACCGTATTTTAAGTTCATGCAGATTTTTTTTTTATATCCAAACGTAATATTTCAAAGATCGAAAGGATCAGATATCTGAATACGAAGTTGCGTTTTAAATATTTTTCGCAAAGAACTTTACTATTGTCTCACAAGATGAGGCACAGAGCCTCATAAGTAACGGTTTAAGCAAAACCTGTTATTTTGTGTTTTTAAGACTGATAATTAATGACTTTTAAAAAAAGACTGGCGCATTTAATAAATAAATAACTTGTCGGAGGAGTTCAACTTATCGATGGATGTAAAGCAGAGGTGCGTCGTAAGCATACATGCACAGATCATGTCAAAAGTTGCATAGAGCTGAGCAAATTCAGATATGCTATTAAGCTCATGGTCAAGAAACTTGACAATTAATGCAAAACCTGGAACTGAACTGTTAGTCTACCGAAATGTAAGATCGCGATATTCAGAAACGGCGATGGCAGATTTACTCGAAACGAAAAGTGGAAGCTTATAAGTACTTTGAAGTTTTATTGACTTCCAGTTTAAGCTAAGCGGGCGATATGTGCAATTTGAGCTAAATGTTTCATATCTTATATCTCGAAATAGAAAATATTTCTTGTCAACATCCATCCTTTTTTACGCAGCGTAAGTATGGGGTAACTGTCCCTTCAAAAACTACTTCATAAAGCGAATTTTCAAATTTTCGAGCAGTTCTCCAAACAACATGCTTCACCTGAAGAAAGGAGTTGCACCTTTGTTCCTGGAAATCCTCAAGCTACACTTTGATTATGTGGTAAGAGTCATGACTCATGGAAATGAAGAAAGAAAGAATACCCAAGATAGTGCTTTCGCAAATGTTATTGAATGGGGGAAACTATATAACAAGAATGGTTACACTGGTCAAAATAAATGAAGCCCAGTCATCACAATACATTACACCAAACAAACCATTATTTCGACGACAAAACGTATTTTCTGGGTGGGAGACCAACTGATATGTTAAACGCCATATTTATATATAAATATAAAGGAAAACTAACGAATTTGAACTACATACCACACCGCCCGGAGCTGCGGTGTAGTGTAGTGTGTAGTCTTTGAACCTCAAACAGCGAGAGGAAGTGCTCCACTTTATCGCGATATGTTTTATCTTAAAGGCATTCCGCCTTAATTTATTTGGATCGCAGCTAGAGGAGCGATAAATGTATTGGTATATTTTGTATAAATAAACGGTAAATGCACTGCGCTACAGAAACTGAATTATTGAAGAAAACTTCTAATAATAAAATTTAAATTCTATTTTAATTGATTGATAATAAAGTTTTTGTGCGTGCAGCAGTGTGTGGTCGTGCGTTGTCATGCAGAAGCACCACACCTTTAGTAAGTATTTCTCGTCTTTTGTTCTGGATTGCTCTTCTCAACTTACGTAGAGTTTCACCGTAAAACTCTGCATTTATTGTGTTTCCAGGTTCCATAAACTCGGTCAACAATATGCCTTACTGTCCCAAAATACTGTGGCCATCATTTTTTGATAGGAAAAAATTTGTTTGAATTTTTTTGGCTTGTTTGGGGAATGAGTGTGCCAAGTCTCATCTCCAGTCTCAATTTGCTGTAAAAATTCTAAACGTTCGAGAAATGCTTTTCCTGAATTGATACGTTGAGTCATGTGGACATCTGTGAGCTGTTGTGGGACCCAACGGGCACAGAACTTGTAACCCAAGTTTTCAAACATGATCCTGTATAGAGTAGTTCGAGAAATTTCGGAAAATCTTGTCGCAAGATCTGAAATCGTAAAACGCCTGTCAACTTGGTGAACCACATCTTCGGCCATGATCGATTTGCGCCCTTGGCCTCCTTCATTATGCACATCTGTGCATCCGTTTTTAAATTGTTTACATCAATCACGTGCGGAACCATCACTCATCACTGTATTGCGGTAAACAGCACATAACTGACGATCAATTTGAGCTGCGCCATTTCCTTCGGCTTGCAAAAACGAATTAAACTTCGTACCTCATAGGCGGCGGTATTATCCATGTTAAAACAGCAATTATTGGAAAAATACTGATCGAAAACGGTCGAAACTTGGCTTCTGCATGGTTGCAGAACACGCCACCGAAATGCACGTATGTAATGAATTGTAACACATCGGAGGTTGATTTTGGAATAGCCCTCGTATATTTTTTATGAAATGTTCACTTACTACTATTACTACTATAGGCAGAGGTACCAGACGAGTTAGAGAGGTAGAGGTAGGAAGTATCGCTCCTAAAACTATTCCCGCTTACAATCACTCTTCATACTTGGTGTGTAACTCCCATGCCTATAGGATGAAAAGTTCTACCTCTTCCAAACATAAATCAATACCGATGGTTACGGGGCTGTTTCGTCGTTTACTGACCTTCGAAGTAGACAAATGTGTTTCGGTTTGTTTTCCCGGAACAATAAAAATGGCGATTAATTTATACAATTAGTACGCTGTGTAAATAAAACCAAGCTGGCTAAGTGGAAGTAGTGATTGGATACGGTGGTTCATATATCTCCCTGTAACTACCCTCATTTATTTCCAAAGGATCTTCGAATTCCTGAAAAGTTAGAAATCAGTGGGAACCGATGGCATATCTAACATTGTGCTTCAGCATTTCCCATTAGAAGCGATGTACATTTACACTGTCCTGTTTAATAATGTTCTGAGTTATACCTATTATCTTGCTCATGTTAAAACAACACCACTGGCATCCCATTCCCAAAAAGAATAAAGATACATTTAATCCGGTGAATATAGGGTCGATAAGTTTTCTTCCGAATATCAGCAAAAAGGTGTTCAATAGAGTCCTAATTAAGTGGGTTGAGGATTACTAGGTGGAGTGAAAAGTAACCTCTTTGACCGCCAGAATGCGCTGCTACTGCAAAAAAGGTTATGGTGCCTTGAAGTCCGTTCATATTTAGGCAGACATGCCAAATTTCATTGCGATACTGTCTTTAGTTTTGTTTTGACAGCTGATTGTTGTTGACGTGTTTAGCATCATGTTGAATATGGACAAAAACGATTTTTGTTCTCCCATAAAACATTATTTTTTGAGAGGCAAAACGGCGAAGGAAACAAAAGAAAAGTTGGATAAATATTATGGGGTTAATGCTCTCAGGTTACACCCTCAAATATTTGTTTCGAGAGTTTCGTGGTGGCCGCAACTCCACTACCGATCAAGTCCGCAGCAGCAGCCCCTCCGATGCGGTTACAGAGGACAATGTCAAAAAAATACATGAAATGGTGTTGGCTGACCGGAAAGTGAAGGTGCGCTAGCTAGCAGATACAACAAAGATTAGTACTGAGCTCACACGCCATATTTTGGGCAATATTCTGCATATGAAAAACTTATCCTGCCGCTGGGTGCCGCGCATACCTACTCCTGACCAAAAACACGAACGCGAAAGCACTTCAAAAGTGTTTGGACTTGCTGATGCGGAATCGGGCGGACTTTTGGCGTCGATTGGTAACTGTTGAACACCAGAGAACAGAATAAGTGCCCGTCAATGGACTGAAGCCGGCACGAGTGCTCCGAAGCGGCCGAGGAAGGCTCGATGGGTCGGAAAGGTTATGGCGTCGGTTTACTGGGATTGTCATGGCATACTCTTCGTGGACTACCTCGAAAAAGAAAAAACCATCAACGCGAGTATTACTGTGCATTATTGGAGTGAATGAAGGCCGAAATCGCTGCAAAACTGCCTCACATGAAGCGAAAAAAAATTTTTGTTTTTGCAAAACAATGCACCGCATCCACCGTATTCGCCCGATTTGGCTCCCTCGGACTATTATCTCTTTCCAAACCTTAAAAGATGGCTCATCTTTTACTTTTCGAACGGGATTAAGAAGTTGGAAAATCGCTAGAATAAGTGTATCAATCTAAAAGGGGACTATATTGAATAAAATAAAAAAACATTAAAAAATTTTTTTTTTTTTTCATTCCCAAGGTAGTTACTTTTCACCCCATTTAGTAAATATAGTTTTGGATAACTAATTCGGTTGCAAGGCGAAGCATGATATCTCACATTCCGCGTCTAAACTGGTATCTTACATCCAGTGGAACGAAAGCAAGAAACAATGCACAGGTGCCTGCCTAAATGACTTGGAGAAGGCTTTGACACCGTATGGTTAGATAGCATCTGGCGGATACCAGAAAGAACTTGCGAAAGTTTTGATACACACGGACACAGGACACAGATACTTTGAGATTTGGTTAGATCAATATCTATATTTAAGCAAGCATATAGGTGTTGTTCTGGGTAGAAAAAATGTGGGATGGTTAAGATTATCTGCTACATGGCACTTATCCGGGGCATGCTCGACTTTGCGGTGGGCCGATACATTCTCGTATCTAGGATGGGGTTCCCACGTCTCGATATTTATAAGGGGACTTTGAGAACTCCTGAGCAATCAACCGTCAACCAGATTGACCACATTGCGGTCGACGCAAGGCATCCCCCTCCAGTATTATGGATGTCTGAATGTTTCGAATGGTCAAGATCGACTCGGATCATTACCTTATTGTGGTTAAGGTACGGTTGCAGATATCTCGAACATAGCAAAGGCAAGCTAATACTGTGAGGAAATCTGATGTCGGATGGCTATAATCGCAAGAGATTGTCAAATCCTTTTCCCATCGAGTCTCCCTTAATTTCTTAAGATGTCATATGCCACTAGCATCAAGTATTGAAGAAGAGTGGCAACATTGCCAAAATGCCATCAGAGATGCCGCCTCTGATGTACTGGGTATCACTTGACTACCACCACAAAACACTTGGTTTGACGACGAGTGCCGGCAAGGAAGCTAAGGAAGCTAAGCATGATGCATACCAAGGTGCGCTGCCTAGAAGCACTGGAGATGATCACGAGCTCTACGAGCAGCAGAGGAGGTGCATGAGAAGCGCGCAGTCCGGTCGAGAAAATTGATTCCATTATAGGAGTGAGGTTCGGAAGCCTTATCAAAAGGTAAAAAAACATGCGACGAATACAAACTCCGAACAAAGGTAGGACATAGTAGTAGAATCGCATTCGATGCTGAGGATTTAGAAAAGGCATTTCTGTAGATGGACATAATAGGAAGAAAGCATCGCCACATCACGCTTACGTGAGTATTGAGACGGGAGCGGCAAAGATGGTTTGACGGTCAACGAGGGCAAGACAAGTATATACATACTGTTAACAAGAAAGGACACACAACACCGAGGTCTCGGACAGAACGTCATCCTCGACAGATTATATAACCTTGAGGCAGTTAAGGAGTTTATTTACCTAGGCTCCAGTATCAATTCAAACAACGCCACCAGCGCTGAGATCAAACGAAGAATAATTCTTTTCAGTTGCTGCTTTTTTGGATTAAGAAGGCAATTGACTAGCAAAGCCGCCTCTCAAACAACAAAAATGAACATATATAAGACTTTAATATACTGACTGAGATGGGTGAGTAGAGCGGATGGAAACTTCAAAACCACCGCCAAAGGACAGCGCAGTGGAGGAAGACACCAGGGTGTAGACGCTTGGTGGTTGACGCCCAGGTCCATCCCACACTGTGAATGTTACGCCACCTTAAGTATGTTACGTAAGTAAAACATTAAACTAATACAAATATTGATTGCATATAAAAAAAAAAATCAATATTTTTTTTTTTTTTTAATCGATGAAACTAAAGAAAACAAAGTTTCATTCAAACAATGTGACTACAAGAATTCCCCATAAAAGTTGTATTTACATTTATGCAAGCCTAAGTATTCAAGCTCAAAAATGTATTTATTCAATCGTTCCAACGAGCTTGCATTGCCTTTAGTACAATCTAATATTTTAAAATAAGTTTATTGAACAAAAGATTATTACTTACCGATGAATACGCTGGCCTTGCCCAAGTATAAATAAATCCATCCTGACAAGCGGTTAAAAAGCAGTCTTCTCGAAATATTAACGCAGTTAATCGCTCATGCGCTATTTTCTTACATACAAGAGGTTCTAGCAATGGACACTCGTCAAACCTTGGACACGATTGTGTGCCAATAAGTTTCATTGGATCATATGACGTGACTATTGAATTAGTTGGTGATTGCAAAGTCGATGATTTTGATCCTAATTTTAAAGTACCACCAATTCCACTACTATCAATCGGATTGGTAGAACTCATATTTGATGCAGTAATAAAAGAAGATTGATGGTTACTGTTATTATTACTGCTTGAATTCGCATATGATTTAAATAAACTTGACGTTTTTCGGTGAGTATTATGTCGACCACCACCACCTCCTATGACATTCCCACCATGATTATTCTGAAGATTATAATGATTATTTTGTTGATTATCAAATACCGTCGTCGTTGATGAGGATGATGTAGAAGAGGATGATGACTTTTTCTCACCACTGAAAAAGTTAAAATTTGTTAGTCGTTGTGTTATCGTGCTTAGCGTTGAAGTATTTGAGTCAGTAGATTTTGTCGATGAACTTCCCGATGATGATTTCGTAGAAGTACTATTGCCAATTACAACACCACTGACATTGCTGCTGCCAGCATCGATTAAATCGGATTTAGTTGCACTTATGCAGTTGGGGAATTTCAACGGGTTACTAGACGATTTACTATTACTATTATTACTACAATTTGATTTGTTTGCAATTACTATCTCCGTCGAATTTCCCAAATTCGTCGAATTGGAAACAACACCAGTGTCATTTACTGACACAGATGATGAGGACGATATAGTACAATTCGCTGTCGAAAATTTTCCTGAACTACTGTTACTGCTATTCTTACTGCTACTATTACTGCTATCATGATCCTTGGTGATATTTGACGTTGGGTTACTTCCATAGCTAGCCCCACTGGACGTCATTGCAACCGGCTTTATTAGTTTTACATCATGGTTAAGATCTCCATTTAAATGTGTACTAATGTTATTACCAGTAGTTGTTGTGAATAAGCTTGTACTGTTATTAGTTTCATTTATATTCGTACTATTTACACGCTGTCTTAATGTTAGTGGGTGTCTTAGTACGTCCTCAGTTATATCCCAAAGGCACAGCTGAGTATCTTGACTAACAGAACCTAAGCGATAGCTAATTGCAAGTTTGTCAGGGGCTAAGCTATCTCGGAATGAACTCGGTCGATGTCGTGAGTTTGGAGTTGAATTTTTTTCACCCCCACAATCAAAACCATGATTTGACTCACTTCCACTACCATATCGATGATTACTATATTCACTGACTTGATTTTCATCATCTGAAAAGTCTCCACCATCCCAATTTGTATAGCAGGTGGTGTACGGATCAAATGCCACAACAGACACCCATGATCGATGACCTTGTCCTCGGGCAACAACCCTACGTTCATGTAATGACCATACAGTTACTAAATCGTCTTCACCACCGACAACAATATATTTGCCATCTGGTGACCAACAAACGCACAGGAATCCTCCAAAATAGGATCGAGCAATTCCTAGCAACTCCATTGTGTCATAATGAAAGACTCGTAAAAAACCATCTTGGGAAACAATAGCCAAATTTGAACCACATGGCGAGAAACAAAATTCATTAATGCTACAGTTTTCGGTACCAAAAACCCATTTATAAAGAGGATTACGTGTCGATTTAGATTTGCATGTGAGAATCGTGAAACCATCGCCCATTTTAAAAGGCTGGTAATTTGGCGAAGCTGGCGTGCAGGGTAATTCTTCGTTGTATAAGTAAAGATGACCGGATGCATGCGATGCTAAGAAAAGATTTGGTGAACGTGGTAGCCACTTTAAGCACGTTACTTTTGTTTTGTCGATAAGACGCTAAAAAAAACGTTCGATAAATTTTTTTTTAACAAATTAAAATTTCCAAGCAATACCTCTTCATTGTATATTTTTCTTAATTCACGTGGCCCAGGTTGTGGTTGGACTAATTGAATCTGACCTGTTGTAAACCCAACCAAGAGTGGTGCCCCACTTATTGTGGCCGCATGGGCATTAAAGTCATGGCAACTTGGATTTGTACCTTTGTAAAACTTTTTGTCTATTGGTTTACTTAATTCGGAGCCCTGAAATATAAGTTAAAACATTTTTTAGTAAATACCATTATATTTAGTTTTAAATTTTAATGAACATTTTAGACCAATACTTTAGTAAATACACCTTTTACTTTTTTTATTTAAAAAATAAGCTTATATTTAAAAATTGCTTCTGAGACACAAACTGACAATATACATACTATATGTATGTGAGTTTAACTTACTATCGGCAATTTTTAGTTTTTAAAGTGGACCAATGTTGACGCGTTATAAAAGTAAAGAAATTGGTTAAGGTGATTTCAGAACAATAATTTAAATCAGATTTATATGTTCAATACCAAAAAGATCGTGTAATCAGTCAATATTTAGGAGAGGTAGCTAATTGCTCTTATTAGTTGTACTCATCGTCTGTTGAACATTACTATGAAGATCAGCGGTATGAAAATAAATTAGCATATTCATTAAATATATTCAATAATCAAAATACAAGATTTTGTTAATTATCTCTAAGATGCCACATGAAAAGACCTACTACCGGAGAATTAACTAGTGCACTCAATGGGCACAACTAGTTAGATAACTGGTTGGAATCGCGGAAAAAAATTCAATCCAGTTGATCTTTCTCAGAATAAATACAAAAAAAAAAAACACTATTACAACCCTTATTTATGCAAATTCGGGAAGATGACTATTAGACTGGACTGCACAATCAAGTTGTGGACCATGGATTTTGACATTAATGCTGATAAGCCTATCAACACCGACCATAAAAAGTGTTTTGAAAGCAATATATCGACATAAGTCTGTGTCTTGACAGTTCAAAATTGTAGGTATGAATCTATGCCGAAAAGCTACAATCGGTTGTTATTTTGACAGAATTCACATCCTTAGTTGCCTACAATTGTAGGAGATATTCTGCGAGGACATACATACATACGGAGAAGAGTATACATACATTCCTTCTTACTTAGATAGAGTTACATAATATCACGAGAGTCTACGCTTCAACGGCTTCGTTGCCCCAGAGGCGTTCCTCTATTCTGATCAGAATGGGTCGATTTAGAACAAATTTGCAGCGCCGCTAATCTTCCAAATAGCTCGAACAGCTGCAGACAGGCAGCTCAACTAGCGTCGTTAGTTAACTTTAAATAGGTTAAGGTAGGGAAAAAGAAAAAAAAATTAATAAATAAGATAAGTAACACAAAAAAATACGTGTTTAATTACGTAACGTAATTTAAGATAATTTAAGTAGGTAAAGAATTATTTTGTAAGTAGTTTTGAGTTTTATTTATAATAACTAACATGTCTTTTTATTAAGTTTGTATTAGGACAATTTATATTTTTTTAGTGCTAAATATACTCCTACATAAAACAATAAACTAGAAACAATAAATCGATTAGGTTACGTCGGATGGCATATTTAGCTTAGACCGCCCTTATACGGCCAGATTTTAAGCATTTTTTTTTTTTTTGTTTAGCATGTACGAATTCATATTGGGTCTATAACTGCGGTTTTCTCAGAGGTGGCGTAACTTGTATTATTCCATTGGAACATGCGTTGGAAAGCTACTGTCATTGTACGTCATTTCAGTATATGTCAGTCATTTGAAGCGTAAACAACAATATTTTTTTTTTCACTCAAATATGTCGAACTTTGTGCCTGAAAAAGTGTTTTTATGCGAGGAGTTCTTTTTCAGTACTTTAATATGAAGAAGTTTATGGTGAACATGCGCTAGCTGAGCGAACGTGTTAAAAGTGGTTTGCACGATTTAAAAGTGGTGATTTTGGCTTGGAAAACGATGAACGTCCTAGGCAGCCAAAAAAGTTTGAAGATGAAGAACTGGAAGCATGAATGTTGAATGGCAAAGATTGTTGGCAAACACAAAAACATTTAAAAGCAGCTGGATATATTCAAAAGCAAGGAAATTGGGTTCCACATGAAAGGCGGTTTTGCATGTCCGAAATGCTGTTGGAACGCCACAAAAGGAAGTCATTTTTGCATCGGATTGTTACTGGTGGTGAAAAATGAATCCATTACGACAACCCCAAGCGCAAAAAATCATATGTGAAACCCGGCCAACCAGCCAAATCAACGGCAAAGCCGAATATCCATGGCGCGAGGATAATGCTCTGTATTTGGTGTGATCAGATGGGTGTGCTGTATTATGAGCTGCTAAAACCGGGTGAAACCATCAATGGACAACGATACCGAACACAATTAATTAATTAATTAATTTGAAGTGAGCAGTAGCTGAAAAACGCCCGGAATATGCGGCCAGACACGAGGCAATAATTTTCCATCATGACAACGCTCGGCCCCACGTTGCTATTCCGGTTAAGAACTATTTGGAAAACAGTGGATGGGATGTCTTACCCCACCTGCTTTATAGCCCAGACCTTGCCCCTTCTGACTACCATTTGTTTCGGTCGATGCAGAACGCCCTCACTGAAATACCGTTCAAATCAGAGCAGAATATCAAAAATTGGCTTGATTCATTCTTGGCTGCCAAGCCGGCGCAGTTCTTTTGGGATGGGATCCACAAATTGCCAGAAAGATGGGAAAAAGTCATAGCTTCAGATGTGCAATACTTTGAATAATACTATTGTACATGTTTTTCTTAAACAAACATTCAAATTTGAAAAAAAAAAAAAAAAACAGCACGAGTTAAAATATATACTCAATATAAATGCCCCACTAAGATTATTAAACGTTCCAAGCCAATGGAAAGTTGCCGAAGTTATAATTTTCCCTAAAGCAGTAAAGTCTTTAAACGAAAAAAAAATCCTACAGGCCCATATCGCTTCTGCCGATAATATCTAAAACATTTGTAAAATTCCTATTGAAGCGCTTGCAACCGATCATTGCAGAGAGACGTCTAATTCCTGGGAGTGCTTGAATTTTAACCTAAGTCAGGTTCATCCAAGAGAACTGCATAAGATTCTGGATACGTACCTGACAGAAAACAGAGTTTTTCGCATTAAACCTGGCACCGAATACTCGGAATTTATGATATTATGATATCTGATGAAGTTCCGCAAGAAAGTTTACTTCGCCTAGTATTGTTTTTACTCTATACTCGAGACATACCGAAAGAATCAGGTACCATAGTAGCAACGTTCGCGGACGATACGGCTTTACTAGCTACAGATACTTCAGTTGAGTTAACTACTGGAAAGCTACAAACGGCTTTGGATAAAATCTACGAGCGGACAAAGATTTTTCGAATTGTTCTCAAGGAGACCAATTCTACGCTTGTTAATTTTACTTACCGGAAAAAGAACAACCTTCCCATTTTTATTAACTCGGTAGAAATACCATATTAAAATGAAGCAAAGTATCTAGGAATGTAAAACTGAAGTGGAAGCCGCATGTTAAAAAGAAACGTGATAAGCTTGAAAATAAATTCAGACAAATGAATTGGCTACTAGGAAGACATTCCAAGTTAAACATACATAACAAACTCCTCATTTATAAGCAAGTGCTTAAACCTGTATGGACGTACGGTATACAACTTTTGGGTTGTACTAAACCAAGCAACCAAAATATTCTTCAAACCGATCAAAACAACGTTCTAAGAGAAATTGTGAACGCACAATGGTATATTAGAAAGAGTGATATCACACAAAAGAGGCTTAGGATTAGAAGAAATAATGAACTTTGCTCGCAAACTTCATATTGGTCTTCATGGTCATTGTAATAATAAAATACTCCAAATTCTGTAGAAGACAAATGTAGTGTGTCGATTACAAAGAACGAGACCGTTCTATCTGGTGCGATAAGGACTATTCGCATATAATAGCGGTACTATCAGGCGCTTTTACTAGAAAGCTACCTGCTCACGCGAATATTATTTGAAAAGGAAACTACTTAATAAGGTAACTTACTTGTACTTCACAAGAAGGGAGGCGCTTTTTAGTGAGTAAGAATCTCACACTACTATGAACACTGGGTTCATAGTGCCTATAAAGATTTTTACACCTACTTACGAAAAAAAAAAAAAAAAAAAAAAAAAAAAAAAAAAAAATAAAATCAAAAAGCATTGATGATAGGACTAAACCAATCGATTATTTAAGTCAATAATATATTACCTCTGTATTACATTATCAATTTAACTTAATTTACCTATGTATATTGTATATGAAATCAATCTTTAAATTGTTTGCATTATACGAGTATGCGAGTAGCACATTTTTTCTAACTTAAGGGGGATAACGTTAATACGGCGAAGAAAAGGCCCATTTTTAAGACTTTTTTATACGCTATACGTACTACAAATAATATTTACATTATAGTACAATATATGAACATGAATTCCTTAATTTTTGAAAGCAACCAAAAAAATGATCGTTAAAAGTAAAATACACACACTTAAAAAAAAAAAAAAAAACACTTTAGATAAGAGTTAGGACTCTAAAATGAATGTGATGTTCATTTGATAATAAATTCGCGGGTCAAATCAGTGATTATGACGTAGATCTTATTAACCGAAATCCGCTGTTCTTGTTCATGTACGAAAAATGCAGACAATTTACAGACTTAATGTCGAATAAAATAGTCAATATTATGAAAGCAGTAAATAAAAATCATCAAGATATTGAATTACAAAGTAAAAATACCATATAGAGGAACAAAACAGTAATATTGAAAAAACTAGGTGAAGACAAAGACAAATCACAGATCATAACAGAAATAAAGAAAACAACAAATACAAAAGAGAAAAAGAAAATATGCAGAAATAACAACACAGAATTTACCACTAATAATTAAGTTTAAAAGTTACAGGAAAACAAAACAATAAAAGAAGACCTGAAGGAAAACATAGATCCCTCTCTCCTTTCTATTAAAGTGAAAAGCCTCTATAATTCGCAAAATGGAGCTGTAGCGAAATACTGTAGGCAGAGAAGTTAAGAAAAAGCTTGGGGAAAAATATGAAGTCTCGGTGCCACAAGTAAAGAATCGAAATATATAAATTGCCAATATTGTAGATGAGTGATAAAGAGATATTATAAGCCCTCCACTCCAAAGAATTATTAACGCCTCTTTAAAATGAGGAATATTTCCATATACTTGGAAAGTATCCTAATTTACACCCTTACAAAAAGGGAAAAAATCCGAAAAATGTGCATATTATAGGCTGGAAAAAGCACTGCCCCTGTACGAAAAAATTTTGGAAAAAATAGTGCACGAATAATTAAAATCATTTTTTAACAAAAATTTCCTTATTATGAAAAACCTATCTGGCTTCAGAAGAAATTATTCATGTGAGAGTGCTTTTAACATGGTTATTAGGACATGGAAACAAAATATGAATGAGAAGGGTTGTGTGATTTGTGTATTCTTAAATTTAAAGAGAGCATTTGAGACTGTAGATAGAAAAATTTTGTTGGAAAAGCTTAATATGGCGTGCAAGGGCAAGGAATTAAAGTGGTTTTATTCATATTTAAGTTAGCGTTCACAAAAAACGAGGGTAAATAACGTGACATCAAAGCCAATAGTTGTAGATATTATTTAATATTTATGTTAATGATATGGTCAATGAAATAAAGTATAGTATAAAGTTGTAAGAATTAATGTTGTACAAATTTGATTGAAGGTTTTTCAAAAACACAAAAAGATTTGGATACTTGGAAATTATGGCTTAGAGCGAATAGACTTAATTTGAATATTGAAGACTCTGGTAATAAAGGGCGATTATAATATGTATAACCTAAATATGGATGGGGAAGTTTTGGAGAAGTTTTGGAAAAGTTAGTAAAAATGGGTGTGATATAAGACTCTAAATTGACTCTAACATTTCAGCCGAAACGGCCGCTATTTCACGTTCAATGTTGGCTCTGAGCTCTTCCAACGTCGTCGGCGTGTTGGCATAAACCAATGACTTAACGGCCAATCGACTGGCCCATGTCTTGAGATAACACGCTCACCATACTTACTCTTCAATAAAGCGATTGTAGCGTGTGCTGTGTGGCTTGTGGCACCATCCTGTTGAAACCACATGTCCTCCAAGTCCATATCTTCCAATTCGGGCCAAAAATAATCGGTGATCATGGCGCGATAACGCTGAACATTCACAGTAACGTGACGATCGTTATCGTCGACGAAAAAATATGGCCCAATAACGCCGCCGGCATGCAAACCACACCAAACAGTTATTTTTTTGTGAATAAAGTGTTGATTCATGAAGCACATGTAGGTTTTCAACCGATCAATAACGCATATTTTGCTTATTGACGAACCCATCGAGCCAAATATGAGCTTCGTCACTGAAGATGATTTTGCGATGAAATTCATCATCTTGGCGCATCTTCTCCAGAACCCAATCAAAGAACGTTTGCAGACGTTGTTCGTTAGTGTACTTTACCATAATGAAAATGTTGAGTTTACTGAATAAATTGACAGTGACAGTCAAAGTTGTCAAGTCCCTATTGGAAAACCCTATATTAAAGAAATTATGATTTTCATAAACGAGTTTAGTCAACCTGCAGATACCCAATTTGTTGGTGGTAAATTATTGAAGGGAAAAAAAAGGAGTCACATAACCACGGTGTGATGAGAGCAAAATAAACAAGAATACGAACGAGGTAAAGGAAAATGTCAAAGTTTTTCAAAGTTTGCTCTTGTGCTTCTTACCTTCCTTTCCATCACAATTGTGTGCCGCAACATTATTTAGCGTGTAAAAACGTTCTATTGCTGCAACTACTTTTGTATATGTATGACATCCATGTGTGTTTTGTTGTTTTTTTCCTTGCTCTACTTTCCTCTCTATGCTCCCATTTAAGGTAGATTTTTCAAGTGTTGAAAAAAAAAATTCGATGGTTGTGTAGGGGAAAAGGAGAGCAAGCAGCGGCGCAGTGCGCATGCGTTATGTTTGGGGGAAATTCTCTCATGGTAAAGTTGAAGCCAGCCGCACACCTTCATTTCCACTAACGACTTAGTTGTGAATAATTGAAAAATTTTATAAAAGCGGCTACTCTTTTAATAATTTAAAAAAAATATATATGCCTTCGAGAAAGAGAAGTAATCTTTCGTATCTTTCAAGATCTGCTAGGCGAATGAGATTATCTCGGTCCTTAAACATCGGGACACAATTAATAGATGAATCTCGGCCCCAAATGCAATCAACTTTTCTCTCCGATGTTGTACAACTTCCATGGTCACAGAGACAGAAGTGGCTTTACCTATACTTTACACATTAAGTACGCTGATTATGGACATATTAGCGCAATGACAATAGAATGTTTGTACTATCATGCTCGGAAATGGAAAGGAGAACCAAAATGGATGTGTTGTGCAACAGGAAAGGTTCGTTTGTCCCCAATTGAATGGGGACCATCGGTAAGTTTTCTAAATAATATAAGAGCATACAACAGCGCCTTTCAATTGACTTCATTCGGAGCGAATCAAGTTATTGAAGGTTTATTCATGACAACTTTTAAAATTCAGGGACAAATCTACCACCCTATTGGCCCACTAATGTGCCTACATTTTTACAAGTTTATTTTATAGTCGATTACGATGAACAAGCTAACGTTAGGGGGCAGCATATCCCCAATTTAGACTCTGGTGTTATTAATGGGTTACAGAGAATTTTGTTAACAGCTGATGATGATAGCAATAACTATAATTTTGTCATTCACGCCGACAAGAAACCGACCGGAACTTACCCGAGGCAATATAACGCACCAACGAACAATAGGGTAGCTGTGTTGCTGGTCAATCAAGAATGTGATAAAAGGGATATTGCTTGCATATGCATAATAATCGTCTTCAAAGAATTAGTGAGACACATCGTTCTTACGATGCCCTACAATACCCACTCAAATTTTGTCGCGAGAGGATGGTTATAATTTTATAATTTTAATCGTATTGTGTTGTTCATGCTACAGGTATTCCAAACTAGAATAAAAAAAAAAATATCTGCAATGCAATTCTATTTCTATAGTTATCAAATCCAGCTTCGTTCAAATGAAAATCCCCATTTGCATCGCTATCGTGCACTTTTTAATCAATTTTTAGTGGATCAATACGCTAAAATCTAAACCAAACGTTTGATATCTATCCGAACTCATCAAAAACAGCTACGAGTAGAAAACTACATTGACTTAAAAGATGCTATTCAGCAGGATTTGGATCCACAAAACTTAGGCAGGAAGATAATTCTTTCTTCTTCTTTTACAGGAAGTCCGCGATATATGTGCGAAAGTGTGGGCGGTCTGATTTATTTATTACCATTACCACTAATCCTAAGTGGCCTGAAATTTCTTGTGAGCTTCTTGAAGGCCAACAATCACACTACAGGCATGACTTGGTGTCTCGGATATTCAATTTAAAATTGAAATGCCTGTTGAATCTTCTTAGAAAACAAAAAGTGTTTGGGGCATTCCGCTGCTACATGTATTCAGTCGAATGGCAAAATCGTGGCTTACCTCATGCACATATCCTTTTATGGTTAGCAGAAAAAATCAGACCTAACGAGATCGATAAAGTTATTACCGCTGATATGCCGGATCCTAAAGTTGATTCTGCTCTTAATCAAATAGTCAAGAGTCACATGATTCATGGTCTTTGCGGCTTATTGAACACAAACACACCATGTATAAAGGATGGGCGGTGCTCAAAAAGGTTTTCGAAAAAAAAAAATGTTAGCGAGACTATCACAAATAATAATGGATACTCGTCATACCGCCGTCGATCACCCACTGAGGTTGTATTTACCTGCGAGCTTAATATGTGTGGGCAGACTATCCCATATTCTTCAGTCCTTTTAGAACATTCCAAACCTAAATCAATGTAATATCCTGGAACAGCGTTGAGTCTATTAAGTACATTTTGTTACATTTGCGTTACGGCACGTTGACCAAGACGAAGTGAGTGAATACCAATTTGGACGTTACATATGTACGTCAGAATCAGTTTGGCGAATCCTGGCTTTCCCTATACATGATCGGTATCATGGGAACCTACGATAAACAACACTCTTGGCATTTTTTAAATTACGTAGAGAAGACCAATTTCCTAAAAACTCTGATGTACAATATGATGAAATTATCGTTCTACAACACGTACGATAAGCAAAAAGGTGATCCTAATAATAGTGAATGCTATTATTTTCGTCTATTACTGCACACAGTGAGGGGTCCAAATTCCTTTTTATTCTTAAAAACATTCGGTGACGTAACGTACCCTACTTATCACGCAGCTTGCAGGGCACATAATCTACTTGACTGACCAACACTGAGATGAAACCCTCGAGAAGGCTAGTATTAGTGATAATCCCAATCGTATGAGACAATTGTTCGCGGTAATGTTGGTATTCTGCGGACTTTCGAATCCACCGTAGTTTTGGGACAGATATCAATGCCATCCGTCTGAAGATTTCTTGCGAGCTTTAAGACGTATCTGTGATTTATACGACGATATTGCGGATTCAGACGAGCGTGTAATAAATAATTGCCTTTGTTCAATTAAAGACATTGTTTTTCTATTGATGGTTATTTATTAAGTGAGTATGGATTACCGACCCCACAACAACTGTATGATGAACCTTATGTGAATCGTGCGTATGCCGCTGAAACTAACTACAACGCAGGCACGATGTTAATGACTGTGTCCAGGAGTTCACAGCTGAGCAAAGGCAAATCTATAATATCGTCCTCCAAAGTGTCAATCAAAATAAAGGAAAAATATTCTTTCTTGATGCTCCTGGTGGAACGGGAAAAACCTCATTAGAGTTATCCTGGCAGAGATAAGAAGGCAGGGAAAAAACAGCGCACACAATGTTCAAGATCACTATAGACTTAAACAGCAATGAAGCTCCTATGCAAGCAGTATCACGTAATAGTGACAGAGCAAAGGTTTTTTAGGATTCCTGTCTAATTGTATGGGATGAATGTACGATGACCAATAGAAAAGCAGTTGAAGCTGTAAACCGAACCATACAAAACATTCGCAAAAATGATCAATTAATGGGTAATGTGAAAGTTCTTTTAAGTGGTGATTTTAGACAAACACTACCTGTAGTGACTAAGGGTACCCGGGCCGACGAGGTAAATGCCTCACTAAAGCGATCCTTTTTATGGTCAAAGATTCACAGATTGTGTCTGAGAATAAACATGAGAGTACGATTTGGCGGTAATTTACATGCTCAAGAATTTTGCAACGTATTACTAAAAATTGTTGAAGGAAATTTACCAGAAGAAAACAAGAAGGTTAAACTTCCAGAAACGCTCGGTAAGATTGTTGCTACGGTAGAGGAACTCATTCTTTCAGTGTACGGAGACGTTGCACAAATATTGCATCAACGAAATTCTTGGATATGTGAACGAACCATTTTGACGCCAAAAAACGACCAAGCGGCTGAAATTAAAATAACATACTGTTCGCAATCGAAAGTAATGAAGTAGTATACACGTGAATAAACACCGTTGTAAATTTCTCTAACTGCAGATGGTCTTCCTGCACGTCAAATCATACTTAAAGTTGGTGTGTCGATTATGCTCCTTCGACATTTAACCCCTAAAAAATTGTGCAATGGGACTAGGCTGAAAATGGTTAAATTGCAAAAGAATCTAATTGAAGCAGAAATTTTGACAATTGTATTTATACCACGAATACCACTTGCTCTCGTATTACTAACCCGGATAATCTATATATTTAAGCTACAGAAGGAAAAACAGCCAACATAGTTTACAAAGAAATTTTGTAAATAAATATATTTCTGGTATAAGATTTTTTCGTTTTTCTTCCGTAAATATTATTTATTGATTTCAAGTATATTAATATGTAAATAAATTACAATACCAACATATACAAAAGAAGGAGCAATAGATTCTAGGGCCTTCGGCTCGTAAATAATATGTAAATAAAAAGTTAAAAAAGTGCCAAAATATTTTTTTTTCTCTGTTCTTACATCTGTTATCTTCCACTCAAAAACTTGTTTACGTGTCATCTAAAGAAGTCACTGTTTGTTACGTTTGTCAATTTCGCATGTAAAGTTTATTTGAGCGTTTCATCAAGAAACTTTAAACCGTTTAAATATATCGTAGTAATTGCGTTTTTTTTAAAAGCACATGTCACAGGCTTACAAAAAGGAAAGAAATCGAGTACAGATTTAACGCGAATGAAACCGCGGGCCACAGCTAGTTTTAAATATTTTAAGCTGGTTAAATATTAAACAACAAATATACATGAATTCCTAATTTTCGTCTTTAAAATCAAAATTAATTGTATTTCTGGGTATTTGTCCAAATATGTGAATTATGTAGGTGATATCAAGCCATATAGCCTATAAAATGCAAAAGACTTTAGACTTCCATAAAAAAAACAGAGTCGTCGATTCCTGGTCCATAAAGTGCAGCAATGTCAGAACCCGTACCTAGAGCCGCTTTTTGGTTTTGTGCAGCTTGTTGCTCCACTATGCTGAACCGATTACTGTCTTCTGTACGCGCCCATTCATGTGCGCTTGGTATAGTAGCGGTTTTCGCGATTTTGAATTTTTAAGTCGACTTAGGTTAGCACCAGTTTTCTGACGTTCTTCTCTGCGTGTTTTTTCCAACATTTTTCTGATAATAAATATTAAATCACTGAAAAAATCTGACGAAACAGAGCAAACTATGAACAAACACGCACAACGAAATTTAAGTCTAGTCCACAACAAAGACCCATCAGCGAACAAAAGAATTTAGGGGTTCTAAGAGCACAAAACTACCAGGTAAGGGCACCGCGCAACTGCTATGCAAGTAAACAAAACCACAGCTCGGTTTGCTCCGATTTTTTTCAAATTTTGACAACAATCTTAAGATGTTGTACAATCATATGAAACAATAAAAAATTAAAAAGAAATGAAAAAAAAGCTTAAAAACATTACCCTCTCTTAACCCTTGTGTTACCGCAAAAAAAAAAATACTTACAGCATCTGCCACCCGAGTACCTGGTTACCCCGCCTACGAAATTCTTGGTAAAAGTCCATTTTACTAAAAATAATTCATTCGATCAATATTTAATTATTTATATTCTAGAAAGGCATTCCTACTTGAATATAATGATTGAATTATGAACAATGACCTTGGGAGTCCTAAAGTAGGTATAAAACAGAAGGGAAGCAGAAGGGTCTATATTTTTGTTCTTTTATAACTGAAGAATACTGTGAAGTACGTAAACAGAAACATGCCTTCATTTTTGGAGCAGTAGCCTTATAGCTCAGTTTTTATCAAGGAGAACGAGTTGTAAAAGCGGCGACTAGCTTTCAAAGGATCTGGCCGGAACATAAGCATGGACAGATTTTCATACGACCTTACCGTTGGCAGAGAGTCTTTTGTCATGGAAGCTCACTATCGTCGGTACTTTGAAAGATAAAAAAATAAAACATGCATTACTCAAGAAATGAAACCGTCGAACTCTAGACCGTTATTGTCAACGCTTTTTAGATTTCAGAAGGTTATCATCTGTTCGTATGTTTCAAAGAAAAGTAAAGCGCTAATTCTTCTCAGTACGATGTGCAATGCTACGATCTCTGTTTTTTTTTTTTTCACGTTTCTTTTCTTGCTAAATGTTTTTTTATTGATTTTTTACCCAAATTTTGGTGGATTACCGCTCAGGACAGTTTAATAAACAAAATGCACCAATATTTTTTTAAAATCGATTCAGCAGATCAAGAGAATAAATGTCGGCCGTTTGGAAAAACATAATTTGTAGAAATCCGCGTTTAAAATGCAATTGAGGACTTACTGCCTTATCTATAAGGACCCATTTTATCGACACATATGTAAATGGTTTTATAAATTATCAAATTATTACTGAGAACGTGTTAGAAAGCAACATAATTTTTGGTATACAAGAAACGGAATTTTGGAGAAAGGGAATAAACAGCTGCCGGAGTAGGACCAATTGCTGTGAACACCTTATACAGTTGTAACTTTTTCTTTTTTTGAAATTTCTCAAATTCTGTAAATGTGATTTCTGAAGTTATAATATAAACTATTATTTAAAAATTCTTAAGTGTACTATTCCCATGTGTATGACTCATAAACACACGCCAAATCATCATTAAAAGTATAAGAGCCTTTTAAAATCGATTACAAATAGTGAATTGATGAAGATCAAAAAAAAGTATTGGTATTAAAGGATAAGCCAACAGCTAATGTGAAAGTTTTCCTTTATGCGAAATCAATGTAGAATTTTGTTAATTAATAAAGTTCGGTTTTATGTTTGAGATCCTGAATTGTCGCTGGGTTATTGGCATCGACCTTACTCTTCAAATAACCCCACAAGAAGAAGTTTGAAGGTGTCAAATCGGATGATCTCAAAGGTCAATCAACTTTTATTCTAACCGAAATAATGCGATCCTCAAATTTCGTGCGCAATAAATTGAATGATTGATGGCTTATATGGGCGGTAGCGCCATCCTTTTGAAACCAGAAGTCGTTCAGACGCAACTCATTTAATTTTGGAAAAAAAAAAAATAGCCGGTCAATATGTAGCGGTATTCACTATAACTGTTTCTCCAGCCTCATCTTCAAAAAAGTGCGGGCCAATGATGGCACCGACCCATAATCCGCAACATACAGTGACATTTTTGGGAAGCATCGGTTTTTCGTGAATCTCGTATGGTCCCCAGAAACGACAATTTTGATTATTCGATGACAAATTGTCCGGGCGATCCAACATTCAGTTAACAAATCAGCGACGTCGTAGATGGTCCGAATGCTTCAAGTGTTGTGTAATTTAGATATTATACAATCGTGCAAATGAAGATCAACCTTTAAACACTTTTAAATACTTTCGCCTACAGTGATGATGTTTTGGCGTGTACGGGCTGGACGAGCATAATAATATGGAGTTTAACCCGATACTGACAGTAATTGATAGCCAACATCCACACCGTCTGTTGGCTTACCGTTAAGTACCAAACCTTGTGACACATCTATTTTAATATAATTTTTCCCACTTCTTAAATTCTTCCATTTTTAAACGTTGTAATCTATTTTCTAGATGTGAATTAAGCATAAAGTCCCTAATGTGGTAAAACAATAAAGTTGAAAACCTTTGCTGCATTTACGACGCTATGTCTTTTTCTTAATAGGAAAATAAATCCAATTTTTTACTAATTTTTGCACATACATTCTCGTTTATAATTTGCGTGCTCTTTAAAAGCGTAATTGCCAGTATATTACCATTCCTAAATATTTAATACAATGCACTTGTTAAATTTTTTCATAAGCAATCTTAAGATATATATTTTCATTAGAGCTCAAAATCATTAATTTAGTTTTAGAGGTAATAAGTAATTTGTTCATTCACAGTAATATTTCGAAGTTTCTTAAGCTATCCAACACCATATTGTACACTTCACTTATATATTCAATATATAACAATGTATCGTCAGCAAATAACACAACTTTACCTTTTAACACTGAGTTAATGTTATTTATGTACAGTAAGAAAAGGGTAACTCCCAATGTAGGCCCTTGTGGAACATCAATATTGATCGGTTTTTCAGTTGAAAAGTTATTTTTAATTTTGGTCACTTTCGAAAGTCCACTTTTTTTTTATAATCAAGAGTTTTTAAGTACCATAAAACGCTTGCATACAGCACGGGTGAAGAAAAATTAGTTAGAAAAGAAAAAGAGGTACAGAATAACGTTAATTTTAAATGTGTAAAGATTATAATGACTAGAAAATAATTCCATTAGCGAGTTGTGTGGCTTAGGAAATAATCACCATATTTCAGAGTATATCCGAGTACGTCGTTGTTCAAGGTGTCAATTGATTGTGTGATATAAGCATCACCTATAAGTTTTTTCGCACAGTTTTGAATTCTATCTAGCACGTGTAACGAGGTTTTAGGAACACCTTATCAGATGTGGGTGTTGTACTCCAATTTTCGGCGGATAAATGCCTCATATATTGAGGCAGATCAGAGGGGCTGAAGTGGGGGTGAAGTATTTCTTACATCGCTTGAGGAAACCTGGAAATTTTCGAGTTTGTAAAATACTCGTATATATTTTTTTGTTGTTTATGTGAAAAAAATTTTTTTTTTTCAATTTGGTAGTATTAGCAAATTGATTAGATCGTCCTTTACCGCGTTGTCTCTGGGAGTGTGCCGGTATTTATGCCACCTTAACCGGGTTATCCAAACTTTTTTGATGAGGTCGGGATCGCTGTTCAGCCCATGCAATTCGCTGTTGAAACATCTCTATTCTTGATTGATACAAACAGAACCAAAAATTACCCGAAAAACTTTTCACTTGAAGAGCCTGCTTCATCAGTGTTCTTTGTGGTTTCTAGAGAGGGCTTTATTACTTAAGTACCTTCTAAGCCCAAGGAAGCAACAATTAGCTAGACTGCTTCATCGTATGATTTACGCTTTGGTGTCGTTGTCGGAGTGATAACGTAGACGAGTAGACAAAGTTTTTTCCTATATTAAAGTTCTAGCTGACTATCAAGGCGTGTTGTCCGAGTCAACGATGTTGTGTGTCACTTCTTGTTAACACCACATAGTTTGTTTTTCCTTCGTTAACCGCAAAAACCCATTTTCCTATTACTTTAATGTCGCCTATGTACGCTAGTAATTGAACAACTTTTTCAAAAATGCTGCCTCAGGTGTTGGCTTGCGAATACGATATTGAAAAAGTGACATGACAACACATCATCATGTCTAAGTCTTTTTCTGACATTGAAGATCACGGAATGTAGTTAAACTATTATTATTACTATAACTTATTAACATATGATTAAAATACATAAGTTAATACATAGAAACGAGCACTAGCTGGAAAGGCCTTCGGCTCTATAGTACTTAGTTATAAACTAAAATAATATGGGTTAGTAAATATACTTAAATATGCAGATTCAATTTATTTGCAAAGTTATTAATTTTGACAATATTCTCGTGGTGGGGTTTACTTAAAAACTCGTAAGGTGATTGTTGGTTTGTTGGTAGGCAGTTACGATATTCACATCTCCCTAGGATGTGACTGATGTTGATTTGGGAGTGACAGGATTGACAAGATGGCGGAGATTCACTCTTTAGGAGATGTTGGTTGGTGAAGGCTGAGTGTCCTAAACGCATCCTCACGAAGGTAGTGTTCATGCCTTTTGAAGTTATGGTAGGGAAGGTTGGCTGCGATCTATTCGTGTTGATGGTCGAATAATGATGATAGTAGTTATACCAAGCCAAGAGTTTCCTAGATCTAATCTTTTTGTTGATGGATCTTAACATGTCAGATCTGGTGTGAATTGCAAATTTGTGCACTGGAGCGCTGTGTGCAAAATTGGCAGCTATGTCGGCGTTTTCGTTACCTTTAATCCCCATATGACTGGGGATTCACATTAGCTTCAGCTTTTTGGGGGATCTTATAAGGCAGTCCCTAATCTGGATGACACTCTCCGAATTGTGAT